>OX155953.1:28770676-29423176 GCA_944548615.1 Micropterix aruncella | reverse complement strand
TATATGGATGAATAGTGATCGTTAGTCGACTGCAAAAGGACCTTTAAACTTACATTGCACCGTCGAAAGTCGTGCACATCCGTAAGTATATCTCATTCAAACATAAGCATTTCCCAATACCAGCTGGGATTTCCTTCGCTACTTTTTAAGTAGCTTTTACTAATTTTATTTTAAATATAAACATCATCCTATAAACGGATTTCTTTTCAAACCTTGTCAAATATAACAATATTATACTGTTTTCTACAATATTTCTTTACAATTTTTTATTATTATACAATTTTATATAGGTTTACCCTATTTTGATAACATTATACAATCTTTATTATAAACTCCTCTGCCAGAAATTAAGATTGAAGTTTCTTCTTTCATTTCATTGAGCATATGGAGGTTTTTTTATTTTTATTTCGATTTAATGGCTCGTTGATAACAAACTCAGCCAATTGTATCATATTTTAAATGTTGGTGGCATTCGAAATTTGAATTATTTCGTAATGTCACTTTCATTTAGAAAACGGCTTTGCCGAAGTGATCGATAGTTTAATTTTTTATTTTTTCGCTTAATTCGTCTCAATTGAAGGCATTTTGTGTTGCATAAGGATAAGCCCTATTTATGAGATATATGGATGAATAGTGATCGTTAGTCGACTGCAAAAGGACCTTTAAACTTACATTGCACCGTCGAAAGTCGTGCACATCCGTAAGTATATCTCATTCAAACATAAGCATTTCCCAATACCAGCTGGGATTTCCTTCGCTACTTTTTAAGTAGCTTTTACTAATTTTATTTTAAATATAAACATCATCCTATAAACGGATTTCTTTTCAAACCTTGTCAAATATAACAATATTATACTGTTTTCTACAATATTTCTTTACAATTTTTTTATTATTATACAATTTTATATAGGTTTACCCTATTTTGATAACATTATACAATCTTTATTATAAACTCCTCTGCCAGAAATTAAGATTGAAGTTTCTTCTTTCATTTCATTGAGCATATGGAGGTTTTTTTATTTTTATTTCGAATAACAAACTCAGCCAATTGTATCATATTTTAAATGTTGGTGGCATTCGAAATTTGAATTATTTCGTAATGTCACTTTCATTTAGAAAACGGCTTTGCCGAAGTGATCGATAGTTTAATTTTTTATTTTTTCGCTTAATTCGTCTCAATTGAAGGCATTTTGTGTTGCATAAGGATAAGCCCTATTTATGAGATATATGGATGAATAGTGATCGTTAGTCGACTGCAAAAGGACCTTTAAACTTACATTGCACCGTCGAAAGTCGTGCACATCCGTAAGTATATCTCATTCAAACATAAGCATTTCCCAATACCAGCTGGGATTTCCTTCGCTACTTTTTAAGTAGCTTTTACTAATTTTATTTTAAATATAAATATATATATATATATATATATATATATATATATATATATATATATTATATATATATATATATATATATATATATATATATATATATATATATATATATATATATATATATATATATATATATATATATATATATATATATATATATATATATATATATATATATATATATATATATATATATATATATATATATATATATATATATATATATATATATATATATATATATATAATATAAACATATATATATATATATATATATATATATATATATATATATATATATATATATATATATATATATATATATATATATATATATATATATATATATATATATATATATATATATATATATATATATATATATATATATATATATATATATATATATACTTCATAGAATTGATTAGAGGGATAAGTATGAAGAAAATAATAATAAAAGCCACTTACATACATAGTACATAGTGGAGAAAGGGGTCCCTTGGTTGAATTAGGGATTGCTTTATATTTAAACGAGATTGGTTGGTTGTCTTTGACTTGCGAACAGAGATGTAGGTTTACAAGGCCTTTTTAATCTAGAAACACTCACCCTTCAAACAACCAATCTCTAAACTAAGCAACCATCCTTCCTAAATAATAAAATCACTCGATTAGATCTTAATTCGAGCAAAAAAAAATTATATATAAAATATATAAAATATATATATAATATATAAATAATATATAATAATAAATAATATAATAATAATAATATATATAAATATATATAAATAAATAAATATATATAAATATATATATATATATATATATATAAATATATATATATATATATAAATATATATATATATATATATATATATATATATATATATATATATATATATATATATATATATATATATATATATATATATATATATATATATATATATATATATATATATATATATATATATATATATATATATATATATATATATATATATATATATATATATATATATATATATATATATATATATATATATATATATATATATATATATATATATATATATATATATATATATATATATATATATATATATATATATATATATATATATATATATATATATATATATATATATATATATATATATATATATATATATATATATATATATATATATATATATATATATATATATATATATATATATATATATATATATATATATATATATATATTACCTTCATTATTATCTTTATTTTTTCTTTCATTCATTCAGATCGCTCATTCATTCTTAAAAAGCTAAAAGAGGACTCTCTTTTAAATTAATTTAAATGAATAACTAATTAACTGACTAATAATAAATACATAAATAAATCTATAAATAAATACAGAGATAAATTGACCAATAAATTTCACTAAAGACCAATAAATATCTTGAAAAGTTTTCCTATCTAAGCTAGAGCAAAGGAAGTTTCTCTAATATTCGGCGGCTGTATGGCATCAGTTGGCAGCGACATTGCAGAGGACCTCTTTATCGATATTTAAAGAACATACAAGAGTCTTATTCTAGGGAAAGATTAAATGATTAAAAGTCTTCTTTTTTGGTCTATTTTATTATTATTTATTCATCTTCTGTTACCGAAGAGGGGTGTACTGAAATACAGGTTTAACAGATCTGAGGTCATTCCCATCTGCAGTGTTTATGGTTTTATCACATATAGGTACTGTGTCTAGTTCGTATCTTCCCGGTCCATCAACCAACAAGGAGGAAAATTATTGTGAACGCGCTATTATTATTTTTGAGATAAAGACGGAAATATCCATTATGAGCCCCCGTGAGATAATTAAAACCATTTTCCTATTGAAGTCTGACTGTGTATCTGTGTGTATTCTTCTCAGATAGCGCCTCGACGCTTAAACGGATTGAGCTGAAATTTGGCAAGCAGGCATTTATTGGTCATGGCCAGAGTTTAAAAGATTTTGGCTGAAATGGGGAGGGGGAGGGGGCGCACCAGGGGAGGGGGCGCACGAGTCATATTTCAATCTCGAAATATTTGTTTTATACACTTGAAGTATGGTACAGAAATTGTGAAATTGTAATTGAAATATCTCACATACAAGCTACACTAATAATATTAAAATTCCGCCTTACATTTTATTTAAATATGCTTGTTGAGCCGAAATCACATTGATTTTTCGCCGGTCAGTATTGCGTATACAATTGAATCGAACGTGTTTAATGCGTTGCATTCTCACTATTCGCGCTCGTCGCAGACTATCCCTTTCAATCGGATCAAGCTCCTCTCCGAAGGGATATGACGCTCAATATCACGCTTTGAGTCCTTGGCTATGTTGAATTGTTTCAGTCAGGATGTTTCACGTGAACAAAAGTCCTTGCAAAATATGAAAACGGGTCGTGACGAGAGACAAACACAGCGACTCAGTTTGAGGTTAAAACATTTATTTTTGACAGATCTGTGAGAGTGTTGCTAGACTTGGAATGAAAAACCATAATATTCAATATGCTACTTGCCGGGAAAATCTTGGGATGACACAAATGATTTTTAAGTTTATCTATTACTGTTTACGTTACTTTACGATCGAATTCGGTATCCTCTTCGAGCCAGGGCAAGGTGCGAGGAGCGAAACGGCAAACGTTCATTCTTCATCGTAGTCTATCTAGCCGGCTTGTTAGACCTATAAACCTCAATCTTTATTGAAAATACAATAAACGCTCAAAACGCTCAAAAGACTTCTTCCTATGGACACAAAGAAATCTCTTGCACATTCTCTCCTCTTACCTTTTCTTGACTATGCAGATGTGTCTTATCTCGATTTGTCAGAGAAACTACTCAACAAACTTGAACGTTTGCAAAATGTATGCATACGATTAATCTTAGGTCTACGTAAGTATGACCACGTGTCCGAATATAGGGCACAGTTAAAGTGGTTGCCAGTATTCCAAAGGAGGAACGTTCATATACTTGCTCTCCTCTATCGTGTACTCTCCCAATCGACACCATCCTATCTCCACGAGCTTTTTGAATCATTAAATTTCCAACGGTCTCGTACTTCGGTCAGCCTCTGATAGTTTAATAAGAATTCCGTATCATAATGATGATTTCTATTCCTACTCTTTCTGTGTCCATGGTGCAAGACTCTGGAACGATCTCCCGGCAAATATATGAAACTCGCCTTCTTTATTATCATTTAACACTCACCTCAAAGATTACTACCATTCTAAGAAGTAACCAGTTCTTCCCTTTCTCTCCTCTTCCACTCGCAATTTCCTCTCTTGAGCATTCTTAGTTTTAAATACTTTTACTGGTCTGTATTTTATGCAGACGAATGTAATATAATCTTTATTTCCACAATGCGCGCATGTACCACTGTGATTAGGTTAGTTCTAAGATATTGTCATGTGGCAATAAAATCGCCTTTTTGTATCAAAATAAGGTGCATATAAAGTGTATATTATTATTATTTTATATAGTAACCGCTACAGAATGAAGATATCGAATCGAATCTCTTTTCCGTCATCTCAAATCGCGAAAATAAGCATCTTTGTAAATGCTAGTGTAATCGCTTAGCATTTTGAATGCGGATTTCCGGCACGCAGAGCGACGGTAGCTCTATTCCGCAGGTTCGGGTTTAAAATCTACGTGTATTGACCAGTCGGAGGTCCCGCGGGAAATTACAGACTGAGGAATATTTACAGACCAGATGAATACGCAATTGGCTCCGCACCGCGAAGCATCCCCGTAACCAATTTGCCGTCTTATCTATCTTACGTTTTGCGGTTCCAACCGCGTCCGCGCGGAAAACGTTCGAGCTGAACTGTGTACACTAGTGATTTGGACTATGTGATCTAGTACGACGAATTCGGAATTTCGAAAGATAATAGTCTTTTATTAAAACAATTGCAAATACAGTTAGACATGCCATAATAATAAAGACAAACACACACATAATATACATATGAATAAAATAAATACTGGAATAAAAAACAAATAAATTAATAGAACTAATGCAACAAATAGGCAAAAAAAATATTACTAATCGTAATCAAAGTCAGACAAAATAAAATATAAATACTTTAAAATGACATAGCCCTTTCAGGCACAAAACTTTTTTATTAAAACCATGTTTTTTTGCACAGCGAAGAAAGGGGCGCTTAAAAGGTATCTGCGAAAAATAATGAATAAAATCCAAATCACCCCCCGAGTCATTAACTACTACCCTTACGTGGGCTTGGGGTTTTTAAGTTTTGGATTTCAAAGTGCTCCTAATTAGAAATAAAAGTGGTAGTTTAGCATAATCAACATTTGTTTTATTTATTTACAAGTCTCATTTTACATAGCAGGCAGCGAAGATGATTTGTTTCCGTGTGAGGCACAGACAGACGTCGCATTTTTGCGCCTAATCTTTGATCTGCTCCTACATCTTTCCATTTTGCACTATCGTGTTGGTCGGGCCTTAACTTTTCGACGTGCGCATTCGTATAAAATGTATACGAGAAACTGTCATGTCAGCATAAAATCGTTCTTTCTAAACCGTTCCGGATATAACAGGTTTTTAACTTTGAAGACATTATCCCCTCCACGTAACTGGAGTGTGGTTGGCCGCTTTTGTGTTAGTGCAGTTTCTAGCAAGCTTAAGTTGTATTGAGAACGTTTTGTGTACACTTTATACTGCTTGCCCGCCTATGTAAGTATCATCTCTAGAGCAGTCCTCAAAAATCTTCCAAGTGATATAAGTGCATTTCTAAAACTAACTTATGTCAAGCCACCAGAAAATCGCGAACATTGTCATAAATGTGTACTGGAAAAGAAAAATACTACAGCGTCAATGAAATATTAGTTGTAATTATTATACACGTAAACGATACTCTTAAACCAAAATTTCGTGCACTGATTGTCAAAATCACACTGCTTCAAGTTCATTAATTCACATTGTAGATTCACTTGAAACCCTTAAATGTTGTCAAAACCGTTAAAAAATATTTGTTTTGTTTTACATTTGTTTAGAATAAGATATATAGCATAAAAATAAGTTTTATAAATTATACATTTACTTATTATAAAAACATATTTATTTCCAATTAAGTAATTTTACTGCGTAAAAAACAGTTATCTGTTGCTTAATCCATATATTGCATTATATACAATTTTAACTTAAAGTTTGGTCAAAATTGCACAGATACTTGTGCTACATGCGATGCGACAGCGAAAATAACAGCAAATCCTACTAACAGAGGTAAATTCAAAAATAAATTAGAGTTGCATCAAAGAAAAGCTGAAAGAGCATCAAAGCAAATGTCATTTGAAGCCAAAAAAGCCCAAATGCCCGGTAGTAGCACATGCTCTGCAGCAATGGACTTACAGCAGATTCTTCTGACTCCAACCCTTACTCATGGAGCGATGTACTATTCTCACCTGTTGTCAAATTTTTATTTGAGCGTGCCTATTGAAAATACTGGGGATTCCTACATGATTATGTGGAATGAGAGCATCGCCGGAAGAGGGGGTAACGAAATTGCCCCATGTATACTAAAGGTGCTCTAAAATTCAATTATTAACAAAGAAAAACTCATAATGTGGAGTGACGATTTCTGTGGGCAAAATAAGAATAAGATGATTTTTGTGGGCCTATTTGTTCACATTTTACATAATTCATGAGTGATGTTTTTTTTATGTACCTAATAGCGATAATTTTTATTCAGGTTATTAGGAATACATTTTTTTTTTATATTTTGTTTGGAAAAACCCTCCTAATGTGAAATGCCGTTTCGCATCGTTATTGTCAAAATGATGAAAAATATCGGACATATTTAAAGTTTCATTTCATAAAATCTTGGTAATATAACATATTTTGTTTTCAGTAGCAATAGTAATTTACTGTTACACCCTTCGTTAGTGACTGGAGTTATTAGAATATGCCTAATAAATTTCGTCAAATACGATAATAATGAGTCAATTATTGTACGTTTCCAGAACAAGTCAGGCCTAATCTATTAAAACTAAAATGGACTAGTCGTATCAATAATTATAGTATTTTCTCAAGACTTTGAGGCTTAATCGAATAATCCTAAAATTGATTTATAATTATAGCTTATACATAGTTATGCTGTGTCCGTTATGTTATATTTATAGCTGTTTCTGGTATAATCGTTTAAGCCTAGGCATTATACAGAATGCTGTCCTTTTAATGGGTATCTCCTTACATCATGCAAACAAGAAAAACCGAAAACACTTTAAAAACTGTTTTGAAGATTATTTACAAAATTTTGGATTTAGACCTTCTTCACTGATAAAAAAAAGCATTTAATATCCTTATCTAAAATGGCTTTTTCCTCAGTCATCAAAGCCAATCAAAGAAACTCGTACATTATTTTCAACCCAGTGTATCACATAAAATAATCGGTATATCTTAAAAAGAAATCTCCTAACTCCTAAGAAAGAAAATAAAACCTAATTTTATGGTTTATTTTATTTAGTTTGAAGTACAGATCACTTCTCGAAAGATCGAAGTTTTTATCCAAAGAAAGCGTATTGTGGATGTTTCTCACATGGACAACTTTACGTGACCCTTTCGCGTATCCACGTCAAGATGTAATATTTACTTGTTGATATTAGGAAGTAATACAGCCAATACGGTATGAATAGAAATTTTATAAAACTTCGACTTAATAATCGATGAAACTATTGGAATATAACCTACCTATATAAATTATAATATAAATTAAAATATAAATTAACCAATAAATTTGTTCGTATTCCTTAATTAGTTAGGTATATATTGTTATCCTCATCCCAAATAATAAATAATAAGTCCCAAAAAATAAATCCTAAATAATAAATAATAGTAATAACCTCATCCCACGACCTACAAGAGGCGAACGACAATACCATCCAGGTCGCATATTATTGGACAGACGTGTTCTAACCTGTCTCGGACACGTTAACAAACGGGCGGTCCCAAATTACATATTTAAAACTCTTCCTATGCGATGCCTTTGAGGGCAGCTTACAGCTTACACAAACCCATTGATTTGTGGAATTTGAAAAATAAGTTACTCAGAACTAATACCTAGATTAATTATTATTTTTAGTTGCCGTCTTGTGTAATTATTACTTTTATTTTCCCGGCCCACAAACCTAAGGAAAAGTATTGTGAACGCGCAAAAAAAACGCCCAGAGGCGATTAGGACCATTTCCAGATGGAAGTCTGTCTGTGTGTGTTTGTGTGTCAGCCTGTGTTCAGGAATTCCTCCACGATAAAATTCCTAGCTAAAATTTGGCATGCAGGCATCATTTGATCATGGCAAGAATTAAAAAGATTGTGGTTGAAATCGGTGCACCAGGGGGCGAGCTAGTCATATTTCAATCTCGAAATATATTACTTGTAGACTTGAAATTTGGTACACAGATACCTTGTTGGGCCGAAACCATACTGTGAAAGATTGTTTGTAATATCTCATATATTCAAAGCAATTATATTAGATTGTAAATGCCCAAATGATCGCGTGAAATATTGACAAGACAAAATTGCACCCGATAAAAGTCTAGATGTGCGGCCCTGGATTATTGCTTGCCGATAATACTTTATTAAACTTGAACTTACAATCAGCTCAACCTCTTCCCGAAGAGCCATCGCGCTTAAAATCCTCGGGAAGGTTTTGGGATGATACAGCCGATTTTTTTACTCATGACATCCTTTCATCATTCCATGAACTATAAACATCGCCTTATGATTTTAAAATCATCGTTTTTCCAACATTTCCTCACTTGAATAATAATCCAAAAAATATGCAACCTCACCATTTCCATGCTAATAACAATGTTCAAATTGTGTTACAACAAAAAGACAATCCGGCACTAAGTTCCCTTCATCCCCTTCATTAGTAATTTCGCCGGGGAACAAAAAGGAATTAGTAAACGCGAGGCGACGAAAGCGAACTTTATTCGTCCTTATTATTTTACACTTTTGTCTAAACAGTGTCGCAGTGAATGGCGACAGCAAAGTTATTAACATTCATGTTGTCTACCTTGCTCAACACCCGCTTTGTAGCGAAGAGATGCGGCGCTGATGCATTCATTATACACTGTACGGTCTACGGCTGAAATGCTTGCGATTCCCGCTGATATGGCCAGGCGCCCGCGTCCGCGCCCCGGCTTGCGCATAACTCATAAAAAGGGTGTAGATAGGACAATCGGCCTTATTCCCCAGGCGGAACAGTACGACTGTTTTTTACGTATAAACTGGTATTTAAGTAAAAACTGGTATATTGACATCACCCCCCCCCCCCCTCCCCCCTGCAATACTTCATGATGTACTGGCTGATTCTGAACGCCTAAGCCCTCTTGTTTACACACGTTTTTTTCGTCGTGATAATCCACGGCGAATTAACCGTGGTTTTTTACGGCTAAAAAACGTGTATGTACAAGAGGGCTAAAGGTTATAGACGATCCAAGACACCCACTGCACGGGTAAGGACCACACTACAATCGCCTCAAATCGCGAGTCATTCTTGAGCCGCACACAGCCTCTCCAAAGCAGTCAATCTATGAACCACATCTTTTTATGGAGGACTTCACTTAGCGAGGATATTAAAGAACAGATAGCACCGGGGTCCCATTACCTCTATACTACCTAACGTAGCCTTAAGAGACTGACGGTGAATGTTACAATATGCCAAGCCAATCTCGTCCGCTAAGGCTACACAAAAATCTAATCCTGCCCGCAGTTGTCAATCCCCATCACACACCAAGACCTACAAGAATTGAACGACAAGGCCATCCAGGCCGCATATTTTTGGAGAGACGTGTTCTAACTTGACCTGAATACGTCAACGAACGAACGATCATATTGACGACATTCTCTGCGAATTTCGACTTTTACGCAGGCATGCCCTCTAAATGATGACACTTCGCATGCGTACTGCGTTTTCGCATACGTATGTCCCGCTGCCTCTAGAATACGCCACAATACATAGATTCATTTCAAGTCTGTGCAGGATATCCGCGTCAGCGGATTATCCACGTTTGTCAAAAAATCCGCATCCGCATTCATTAATGCGTGCAAAATAAATGATTATAAATAGACAAAGAAAAATCTCTCAATACTTGACAATTTTCCTTTATAACAGGTTAAACACTATAAATACCTGGGATGCTACCTATATAACTAGGGAAACTCAGTCAACTTTGGTTTTTCATTCTTTGTTCTTTAACTTTATATGATAGATTTATATGATAGAGTAATTTTTTCTTATTTTTTGTACTGCACATTATTACTTAAAATCTATTGACACCCATTCCTTACTTTTGCTTTCCTTTTTCCCTCCAAACCCCCAAAGTATGCACTGTGCGTATTGGAGACTTAACTAACTAAAACTATTGTTGAAAGCATGTCATCGGCCAGAAATTCTGTATTTAATGTAATTGTAATATTTTTGTAGCGCTGTATGTTTTCCCTGTTAAATAAATAAATAAACAAGTAAAAAATCGAATATAACTTCTTCAAATTGAAGAAATTTCTCTGCAGCCGTAAACTATCAATGCAACTCATAATATCAATAGCAAGGTGATACGTATTCTCAAGGTCAAGACTGAACCCTCATTCAAACACTGAGTAAGCTGGCGCACATACAAACGTTTGCTAAGGGGGGTATTTTGTTGTGCAGGTTATCTCATAGCCGTCTCTTAACATATCGGCTACGTCGTTTTGTGTTTTCTGCTAATTACCGTACCTAGCATTTGTGTGGCATAAAACAGAGCGGGAATATCATAAAAAAGGGGTTATTGTTTTGTAAAAATAGGTGTTGAATAAAATCAACATCTTTGGCCCTTATGGCTTGTTGGATTAACTCTTATTAAATTAGAAAGTGTGGTCGAGGCCCAAGAGTGGCCAAATAACCCCATTCCACCCGTGGATACACAATTTTGTGTAAGAATCTGGAGGCCATGCGATAGATTCAAATTGAATCACCGCTGAATTACGGCAGGTAGAGGTCGCATAAGCGACTTCGGTCCCGTAACCAGTCGGGAGGAAGGAGGTATCCTGAAGGTTAATTTCAGACGGACATATCCTACCAAAACTGGTAGCCAGGGGGCGAGGTAGCTCCACTGGGTTACCTTCCTAGTGCCTCGCCGTAAGGCATTGGTCTCTAGCGGGTTCGTGGGTTTACTGGGCGGTAGGTTTGTGCCATCCCAAAGTCTTCTACGCTCATCCAACGGCTGAAAGAACGATCACATATCGTTATACCAGCCTGGAGTGACGGGTGCGCCCGTTATAGTAGTCGACACCACCCAACTGTGCGCAAACCGTCCAGTAGCGCCGAAGAGCCACCGATCCACCAGCCGTTAAGCCTGAGACTCGAGAGTCCTTCCGGTGGTAGTCCCTCACACAGGGAGGCTACTGAATAAGAGCTGAATCGTGATTTGGGCCGACCCGTGAACACAATGTATCTTAACCCGCTCGGCACTTAACATCCCTTGCGGGATATGTATGGCGGCCGGCTGAAATCCAAACTATCCCATACGGGATATCGCGCTCGCCGCTCAAGAAAATGTCGTTTAAATTTCGAAATGCGATTGTATATTCTATCGAATGATGCCATAATATAGCCAAATATGCAACACTATGAAATTGCTCGATTGCCGCATGCGATGTTAGAAATATGAATTACTACATCCCTTACAAAATCGGTGACCTCATTTCTGACGACAGTCGCGAACTGCCCACCGCTGGCGGCGTATAATTCCGCGACGTGTTGTGTTGTGAATTGTTTTGTGTATATAAGTGAAGTGTATACCGGATAAAAGTAAGTAATTTCCATTTTTAAGTAGTTTAGGCCTTAGGATTAAACAATTTACACAGCCCATTTGCTGTTTTTCACGAATTTTCGAAGAAAACACTTTGGCGAAACCAAACGGCTCTCGAAAAATGGCCGTCTTTATTTTGTAATGTTTGTGAAATATCCCGTTATATCGCGAAACATGACGTAATGTCGCTTTAATTTACTAATAAAATAGGTATTGCTTCATTTACATCCTAAGTTATCACATAATTATGCGTATTTTGAACATTATATGTTGTTTTCTAATATGGCTCGCGAAAATGAAACTTGTTTTGATAATTACTATGAGAGAAAAAAGTGCGATTTTCCATAGTTTTTCGATGAAATGTGACTCTTTGGAGTATAGTAATTAGTTATTAGACATATAATAAGTCTATGATAAGACAATATAATTGAAAAAATCTAACGAATTTTATATTATGGGCATTCAAAGTTTATTATTAGGTTCGGAAGTCGGAAACTCTCAAAACTTTAGATTTTTCTATAATATCAGACAAAGCTCAAAGTTCTGGTGTGATTTCTAAGAAGAAGTGATGTAGTAATAAAGTTATTTTGAAAGAATTTCATATAAAAAAATACCATAAGTAGTCACAAATTAAAAATTAAAAAAATTTTTTTTTACGAGAATACATACAATTTTTCTTGGCTGAATAAATAAATATTTTTTCCGTATTTTTGTATGCAAATAAGTAAAAAAAAAATATCGTTTTGGTAAAGCATTTAATAAAGAACATAACTGTATTTACAATTTTTGATATTTACAAAAACTGTATTTACAAAAAAATCGAAATGATTTTATAGGCGAGTTTTTTCAGTTTGCCAATTTTGTAATATTTATTCATTATTATCTTAATTGTTTTACGAGATAAGGTTATAATGTTTTATATGTCAAATTTCAATGCGATCATTTTTCTATTTATATTTTTTTAATCCGATTAGTGGTTTATAAGTTATGATCGTTTTTCTCAAGGCCGTTGACTCGCGTCGATTTTTTGCGCGAATATGTCGCGCGCAAAAGTGATGTTTTTGGGCGCGGTGAGTTTTTACCTCGCAACGTGAGGGGTTAAAGGCTCAAACTGCACGAAACCATTCGCTACCTGATAAAATACACATATGAGAAAGTATTGTGGGTTAACGGGCCTATCTACATTTTTTTCTTGTAATGGCGCGGAAACACGCGGGAAACCCCGGCTCTCCAGCGGCAAAATCATTTAAATAATACATGAATAGGCAGTAGTCAGCAAGAGAATAATAGAACACAGGGAAAGGTCGCAAAAATAGCAAGTGACATAAGGCCATCCCTACAGACCAAGTCATTGCTGATCAATTATGCAGATTTAGCCGCGTAACCCAAGTAAATGTACTTCAGATTTCGTGGCTCGTAACAGGCTTCGCAATAGCTCGCGAGTCAACGCAGCGCGTCCCTGCCTGTTCTACTATCCCAAAAGCCTCAAAATACTGATTTGGGCCTCGATTGCGATTATTGTCAACGTCAACTGTCAACTAGTACCATTGAGTCTACCCTAGACAACGGCGGCTGCAACGTCATCGAAACGTCGGGTCCTACAAATTTCACGCGATAAATTCGTTTTCTATCCTATTTATAATGTCAAACAACCGCGATAGTCGTCGATTTTATAGTACCATTGATTATAGTTGTATATGGTATTAGATTGCTCAACGGCTCATAGTACTTTTTGGCAACCATTCTGCGCCGGCGACATGCAGGTGGCACTGATAGTATTTCCCAGCGAAACTAATAGCAAATTATTTGGCCATCTATAAGACATTGATATCGAATGGTTTTTTTTTATAAAGGACTGATTTATGAAAAATGGACAAAAAAATAAAAAAACCAATGATTGCGATAATAACATTCAGTTATTAGTGCCATCTATCGCATTTATGCTTTATCAATGCATTTCACCTGGGTTAAAACGTACCGAACGGTGTTGGGGAAAGAGAGAGAGAGAGAGATAGAGTAAGTGGGAACGACGGTGGTGCGTATTAGTCTATCTGAACTAAAATGCGTAATTATTACCTATTAAAACCGATAGGTATACCGAATCAAAAGTTGACATCTTTATGTAAATAATATTGAAATTATAAAAGCTAGGATTATAATATATGTCGTTATTATATTATTATTTTATTTGAGAAAGGATACCTAATAGGCGTGTTAACAGCGCCATCTATAGTGCGCCGCCATACTGCCATACCACGAACGCTGCGATATTGAAGACAACATAAGAATAATGAATGTTTGGAACTTTGACTGCCATCTACACGTTGAGTTTCGTAGTAAAATCATAGCTGACAAACCGTAGTACGGTTATGAGCAATCTATTACGCTATAATCAATGCTCGTACGTTTTGTGAAAATTGTGTGCCTATGACGCGTCAGCAGCAAAATTACAACCGGTTAACAAGCAAATATATTTTTAAAAAAACACGACTGCCGTTACCGAAAAAAGAACTATTGATATATAATTATTTTTATTACGGTTTTGT
This sequence comes from Micropterix aruncella, assembly GCA_944548615.1. Lineage (NCBI taxonomy): Eukaryota > Metazoa > Arthropoda > Insecta > Lepidoptera > Micropterigidae > Micropterix > Micropterix aruncella. Next base: position 29,408,400 of record OX155953.1, on the reverse strand, counting down.
TATGAAATATTTGTGGTTTATGTGTTTATCCATATAGATAAATGTAAATGTATGGAATGTACTTAATTAGACACTACACACGATATATTTATGGTAATTTCTTGACATTAGGCTATAGAAGATTAATAATCATTATTATCATTAAGCTATAGAAGGTTTTAAAATAAAACATTAATTAGATGGAGCTTCAGATCTTTATCTAACTATTCGTAAAACATGTATAGTTGATACATGTGTAATTATACGAGGGTCATCCAGAAAGTAAGGTTACAAGGGCTCCTGAGGCCGATGGATTTTTTTATTTCGAAGTTGGTGCATCTGGCGTATAGTGCAAGTCCTAACGGTCAGTTTGTTAGATCCCTCGTATTTGTTGGCCATTTCGTTCAATCACAATAAATTAAATCAATGGGGAGGTAGTCGCGCGCTCCCGCCACCTCCAGTCCGTGCGAGATCCGCGCAGTCATCCATTTATTGATTTTGCAGAACTATACCGCAGCGAATATCCATCGGATGACTGGGGATGAGACGTGTGTGTGGGACTGCGTGCCACATTCCAAAAGACAATCACTTCAGTGGCGTCATTCATCTTCCTCAGCCAGCAAAACGTTCAGGACGACCCATTCAGCAGGAAAATTGATGGCATCTGTTTTATGGGTCCGTAAGGGGTTGCTGCAGGTGGCTTATATACCTAAAGGGACTTCCATTAATGCAAAGGCTTACTGTAATACCCTTAAAAGAGCATTTCGGAGTCGCAGAAGGAGCAATGCTGACCCATGGAGTCATCCTTTTGCATGACAACGCTAGGCCCCACACCGCGCGAGTTTTAAAGGACCTGCTGACATCGTTAGGATGGAATTCTGACAACTATTCCCCCTATTCATCCAAGTTTTCGCATTCGGTCTATAAACCTTTTCACTAAACTAAAGAACTTTTTGGTCGGAAACGTTTTTACAACGATCAGGAAGACGAGGAAGCTGTGAAATAGTGGCGGAAAGAGCTGGCGGCGGAGGTCAACGATACTATCAAACAAAACTGATGCCCTAACAAGAAAAATGTTTCAATCTCGACAGTGAGTACATTGAAAAATTGTTTAATATATTTGTGAAGTCTCCTGTCAATTTCAATTAAATTAAAACATCGTTCGATCCTACATAAATGTGGTAACCTTACTTTCTGGATGACCCTCGTACCTTTTATTTTGGTTACGCAGTGTGTCATTTTGGCGCTTCCGCGTGTACCCCCCCCCCCCCCCCCTAAATTAAATAATGAAATGTTACTCCGGGAATTCCTTTTCTCTTCAATTTACCTGTACAAATAATTTGGCGGAAGGCTTTGTTATCGCAACTTGCGCTCTGTTGTTCCTACATGCGCTGTTTTACCATACTTAATTATACTATTTAAATCTTGGAGGAAGGGAACTCGTATACGCGCTCGGTAATAGAGAAGCTAAAAGCAATGTTGCCCCGGGCCAACTAAGATCTGCGCACACAGTCAACTGGCCGTATTCGCGTTTTCGCTCGCTTGTTTGCTTGCTTGAGTGATTTCCAATTCTTGGTTACGCGGAAATGCGTGCAACTATACGACATGAGAATGGTAATATAGATACTTTCCTTCGTAACCTTTTCATTCCTCGTAACTGTGTTCTTCTTTGAGGACTCTTTTACGTGTCGGAAAATAGTTCATGGAAATGAGACAGAGCATTACAGCGGAATGTAAAATGGACGATCGTACCTTTCCCGAAACTACCTGCCCAACATAAAACCATCTGAATTAGTTTGAAAATTCATTTCATTTCATTCATTCAATTCATGTTCCGCTCTAACCTATTGGCCTGTCTCGCTCGCATCACTGGTATACTGTGACGCGAACACTGGTATATGAACCAATTCCGATTTAAGTTCACGATGAAACGCGATCGGGCCCAATGTCATTCTGAAAGGTACAAAGCTTTAGACAGCTACAAAGTGTAATGGACGGAGTCCTTGTTAACCAGGATACATTCCATGCATATTTCATGTCTTTCTAACCTGTATCAATTCCGTTACATTCACTACAAGTTTGGGATTAATGAGGGAATCTATAACGTACGGAAATGTGTTCGCAGATATAATTAAAATTTCTATTCAAAAAAGTTAAAACAAGTAAGTAAATATATTAAAAAGAATAAAAAACATGACTGTTGTTACAGAAAGTGATTTATTGTATTTATAATTATTTTTATTAGGGTTTTTTAATGAAACATTTATGTTTTATGTGTTTATCTTCTGTATGGATACATGTATATTTCCAGAATGTACTCAATCAGACCTTTCATTTGACACTAAACAAGATATATTTATGTAAATTTGGGACAGGGACATTTGGTAAATAAGGACATTTGGACGCACCCCCTCGACCAGCTCGCTCGCAACTTCCCTTCCAACTGCCAATTGTCAATTCCAACCAACTATGCACAAAATGCTTTTCTTTATAGAGCTTGTCATCATTACAACTCCGTATTTATGGATGTTGATATATTTGTCACATATAGACACATTTACAAATTCTTTTATGAATATACAGGTATTACAATTTAATTAGGTAATCTGTTTCATACAAATTTTTTATTCTCCTCTTATCTTCGAATTTACATAACTTATTCCTTTTTTGCTTTTCGTTCTCATAATGTGTTACATAACATAATTACTCAAATTATTTTTTTTAGCTATCTTTTTACTTATTAATTCGTTTATTATCACATTAATATACATACTTATGCATCTATTTACTGTTTTTTTGCTCTATTTACTTTATATTTACTCTTTTATACTTTGGACTGGTTAGTAAATTGGCAAATAATTCAGCATTATTATATATTTTAAAACTCTAACAATTCCTCTTTAAAAAAATACTTGCATCTTTATATATTTCTGCTAATATGTCTTTTCATTTATATCGCAATGCATGGAAACATATAAATAGTATATGTTTGTTAAATTTTGATTGTGTATGTTTTTTTGTACTGCCTGTTTCCCGAATAAAATAAAAGGAAAAAAAGTCAACTACTTACTTGATATTTGGACAGTTTAATGAATAAGAATAATTTATTTTCAGAAACCCGATCTGGATATAGAAATTACATATCTAATGGTATTTCTATAAATAAAATTACATTTCAAATCCTACTACTATTATAAACGCGAAAGTTTGTAAGAATGTATGTATGGATGTTTGTTAATCTTTCACGCAAAAACTACTGAAAGGATTTTTATGAAACTTCACAATAATATAGGTTACACATCAGAATAACACATAGGCTATAATTTATAAAGATATATAGTTTTCTATCATCATTATCACAATTTTCCATCACCACGCGGGTGAAACCGCGGGGCGCAGCTAGTTACTCATAAAAATATAAAAAAGTCTATAAAAAAACTAATAATTGAAAAAAAAACATAGAGATTCAAAAATTCAATAACAAAGACATAAAAACTAGAAAAATAAAAAACAACAGAATTAATGACAAAACATAGAGAATCAGCAATTCAATAACAAAAATATATAAAAACTAGAAAAATAGAAAGCATCCAAAGAGTTCTACATAAACTAGCATGATGTACCATATGACACTCGGGATGTGATAACGATTCTAACAATACCACACACACAAATGGGTTCTAGCTTTTAGAATTTATGGTGGAATAAAGAAACGAAAAACATACATAGATGAACCCTTAACACATTACACTCCTATTTTGTTGGGCAGTCGTGTTACCAGGGAATTACGTATACACCGTGTCCCAGATTTGAAAGCAGACCTTGAAACAGTCGGCTCTACTAAACGTTTACAAGAAATTTGGTTGAGAAACCATGTTTAATTCATCGAAGATTTTTCTTTTAAAAATAATAATATCGCGAAATATCTTATAATAAGTCAAAATGCCTTTATTTTGTCGATTGTATTTTTCTGTAGCTGTATATCATTTGAACGTAATTTCATATACTAAAAAATATTGTAAATGTTTGAATGAAACACCCATTCACGTTCTACTTTTAAATTTGGGACACAGTTTATATACTTAGGGGAAAGTGGCGTAAAGCGGGCAACCTCATGTAAAGTCATTTAAAAATTGGCGTGCTCTCGAACCGCATGGGTAACCCCGCGGCCTTCTCACCTTGCTGCAGTCATTCCGTTAGCCTGCGAGCACGAGTTTAAAGTTTGTGCAAAAAAAAAACCTTATCGATTTTTTAACAAAATTTCGATGTATTTTATTTGTGTTTACTCTATTTTTGTGTATTTAATGTTATTATTAATAGTCATTCGTTATTGTGTGTTTTTCTGGTCGTGATTTGGTTGTATTTACTTTTACTTGTCTCAAACTTTCGAGGTTAGTTCTTGATGGCAATTACTTAGTGTCGAAAAAAAGACGTGCCCGCTTTAGGCCACCCCTCCGGGCAAAGCGGGCATCAGTAGGAGTTTCGTAATTTGAATAATATATTTTTTGTTTTTAGCGGTTTGTCAATTTTGACCAACCATTATTCAAAAGCTTCAAATCAAGCTTCTCAATGTGAAAAATAAGCTGCAGTAGATCATTCCTAATAAAAATAATATTACTTTTCTCTTAAGGCGCCCGCTTTGGACCCCTTTCCCTACTTACATTTTAAATTAATTGGATCGAGTTATGCCACACCAATCTAGATATTGTAATAATTATCAATGCAGCTATCTTTATTTCCACCATTTCAAGCCTTGCGAACGAAAGCCCTTTCAACATCGAACTGGAAATAATGAGTTTTATACTACAAAACACAGCCCGGTGGCATAGTGGTTAGGTCGCCTGATCTTACATTGTAAGGTCCCGGGTTCGACTCCCGGCTGGGTCACCATTTTCCGTTGGGATCAAATTAACGGAATTGCATTTTCAATTCTGTCGATCGAATGCAATAACAAGACACACACTTACAGACATGTAACACGCACACATACATATAACACGTCATAGTGTAAGAGATTGTCATATGACAATAAACCCGCCCATTGTGACATTTTCACAATAAAGAGTATAAACAAACAAACAAACCTCGGCTAAATTTCAAAATCTGCTCACGACAGTTTTACAAAATGAAGTAATGTGTTGTGCAAAATGGGTGTTGTATTTAGACTTGATAAGGCCTTAATCTATTTGAGCTATTGCTGCAGTATATATAAGTATATAATATAACAATTGCTAACTCGGACACTTTTTTGGGGCCCCCAAGAAAGCGCCGGCCCTAATCTATAGCGTGTGTAGTTTATACGTAGGTTGAATGAGATGTTTGTAGCCAACCGTTGAGGCCGGTTTTTGCAAAACGGATGACAGGAACAATATTATAATATGTAAAATCCATCCAACACTGTATTTGCAAATATTTACAATTTCATTTAAATCAGTCCAATGATTGGCTGTTAACCCTCCGTGTACGAGGTGGGGTATAATATACCCCAGCTGTTAAAAACTCGTAATATGTAATTCTTTAACCATAAAGGAGTGCGAGTTAGATTTTTCAGTAGTTGCCAATGTGACGTTGCCGTTCCGATTACTGAAATTAATTTGACCTGCATCAGCCTCAGAGCGCGCGACAAGGGATTAAAGTGCGTTTGGTTATCACACACCCCACCTTGTATGGCTGTATTTTCTAGGAGTTCATAAGAAAGGACAATAGCTTATAAGTTGAAGATAAAGTTGAGCTTTGCTTTTTTTTTATAAAAGTCTATTAAAATGTATAAATACATATTATGTGTTTTACTTATTCATTATTAGTTTAAACAATAAATTTCCTATTAATAACTGTCATAAAGTATTAATTTGTTGATTTTATTTCACTTTATTTTAGGGGTATGTCAAACTCCACCTAGTATGGCATGTGAGATTTAGTCACCTAGTATACGGAGGGTTAAGCCCGGTGTAATTGTAATTTCTGTATATGCGCTTATATGTAAAAATACAGCGAATATTTTATTATTTTCCGCTTTTTAATAACATGCTAATTGGTTTTCCTTTAAACTCTGATTTTCGACGGAAGCAGCCATTGTGTTGTCTGCTTTAGCATAATGTATGTTATTGCTTTCCTTACCAATTATATTTTTCGTAAACCATCTGCTTGCGTAGTTTCTCGCACAATGCATTTTCTCCAATTTATGTTTTTAAATTTCTGCCTTTTTGCAAAAAAGTTTCCCAAAAAAATTTTCTTTGACCAAAAATATGCGACTTTCTCAGGAGTCATCCAACACAAAAACCTTTCAAACCTACGTTAAAAAACCATTGGGTTTAGTGCATAAAAAATAAAAACGAAACTAATTAACGCCTGTCGTCATTAAATTAGAGATTCGATCCAATTTTACGTCTTGAAGAGACCTCAATGAACTCAAAGTTTAAATAAGAAATTATTACGCTACTTTTTCATACGTAAAGGTTTATTTTCGATTGTTTAATTTTACTTAAAAATAATAATTATCAGTCAGTGCTGTGATTAAACGAACTAGAAAAAAACTGCACAAAGCGCAAACGTTAGCTTCACATATCCGTGACAGGCATAAAGCACTTCCCGTGAGGGCGATATATTGTTACACAAAAATCTGATATAAATTATGTATGTAAATGTAAATTATGCTAAGACCCAAAGTATGATGTAAGAAAATATATAGTATTATGTTCTAAATAGCGAGAAGTTCGTGAATGAAACTACGTAAAACTCCTTCAAAAAAGTTTTTTTAATGAGGATCATATTAATCGCTTAATAAAAAATGTTTCGTTAATCTCAGAGCCAAAGAGTTAAAGAACACAAAATAAATTGGAAACTTTTAGTTCATTACTTATAAAAACACTGTAGAATTTTGCGGAGTTCTTATATTTTGCCGAAAAAAATGCTGAATTTCACTGAAAGCTAACGCACTTTGACAAAAATTCAACTCATTCAGAGTATTCCTCAACATATCGATCTATAAATTGACACTGTGATATGTTATTTTAAAAATCGTAATATCAAATCATTTGGGCTCGTTTTATCGATATTTCTCCGCCTATCAATTATAAGGTAAAGAATATTATTAGATAAAACTTTGGTCAGATAACACTCTAATTATTCGTATAACATTTGTAGTTAAAACATTTATAATTATACGATTTATTTTGATTATGTGATGTGATTATAGGATGGTAACCTTCCCAAAGTCAAGTCGTTTCATTGTTGGTTTTGGACAATTAAATAAGACAACATGTAACAATGCGAAGCGGATAATATGCAAAGTACAATACGGGTAGCATGAGTGGGTAGGAAGTTGTACATTAGCGGCTAGGTGTTGGAAACTTCTGTACAAAACTATGAAGTATGGAATTCATGCCGCATTCATGTACCAATACAAGGCAGATGAAAATACCAATAAGCATTCGCAAATATACAGTCTATATTGTACATGATGTATGGTAGTCTATATTAGCCTGTAGGAAATATTTTTTCATGAAATAAAAATTTTCATAACGGGAAATCCCCCGAGTTGGATTATTTCAGTTCCTTCAGGGATCTATCAGGGGTCTAACCTGAGCCTTTTATTATTTAATATATTCACCAAGGACATTTCTAAATTTGTTTCTGGCTGTCAATATATCGCTTATGCAGACGACCTTAAGAAATATTTGAAAGTTAAAACCCCGCAAGATTGTGTCTCTATGTAAAGAAACCTCGATAGATTCTACGACTTTTGTCGCCGAAATAAATGCTTGAGACAATAAATGAAATCTTATAATTTCAATTGTTCAGCGATCTCTGAAGACTGCGAAATGCGTGATTTAGGACTATACCTCCACAGTAAAGCGCTTGTCATTATGCATATTGATTATATATCCAGAAAAGGCTGAAAAATACTAGGATTATTTCCAAGAGCTTGCAGGCCATGCAGAAATATGCACGCGCTATAAACGGCACCTATATTTTGCTTACGTTCGCGGTATTTTGGAATTTGTTTCTAGAATATGGTCACCGACTTACAGTATATACAAATATGGAATAGAGAGAATTTAGCGACACTCCCTCCGACACCTATATGTCAAATCGTACAACACAAGTGCCAGTAGCTCCAAGCGACTTCGCAGATATAACATTAACAAGAAGGTAGTTCCCAGGTAAACGTGAAGCACCCTACATTTTGGCGATGTTGCAACCGCCGTTGTCCAGGGTAGGCAATCTACCCTGGACACCGGTGGTTGCAACATTGCCGAAACGTCGGGTGCTACAAAGTTCACGCGGTAAAATCGTTTTTAAATCTATTTATAATGTCAAACAACTGCGATAGTCTTGGATTTCACAGCATGCTGAATGTTTTTCAATAAATAAAAATAAAATTCCTGGCCTGATATTTGGTCAAAAGACTTAAATTCATAAAGAAAATTAAATAAATTGTTTGTGTGGTGCTAAGGTTGGTATGATTTTGCTGTGTGAACTGGTTGCATTAGTTTCTGCATCTTATAAAGGAGTGCTTATATTATTACTGCTTGGTAGAGAAGCGGGCAAAACGACGCCGCGCCGGTGTCTCGGCGCAGGTGAAATGCCACCACGGAGCTAAAGCCAATTAAACAATAAAACAGCCAAAGTTGCTGACACGGCCGGGCTCGGCTCGTACGAGTGACTTGTTACCCCACTCTGCCCGCGTGCGTTATCGTTATTCAAGTTGGTAGCTTGTTAGCACTCGCGACTGTTGATTATGCTCAAACAGCATTTACTACCTAACTTTGATACAAAACGGCAGTGAACTGAGCATAACTGCTAACTTTGGCGTGCTGTCTAGCACGCCTCGTCGCCGTGTCGGCGGATAGTGTTTTGTCGCTTATTAATTAGTCTCTAATTAGCGAACTACAATATTATGTATATTATCATTTTTTTTATCCCACAAGACTGGCGCTTTCTTGTGACCGAGTGTTTCACTAGAGGCGAGCATATTAAAGCGTCCTCATCCTCATACCCAACCTAGTTATTGGCCGCGCCCAACGCCGCTTAACTTCGGTAACAAACGAGAACCGATGCTTCAAAGTGGATACAAACGCCACCTCGTGGCTCGATATCGTACTGAGCGAATCTTTTGGGGGCTAACGGGCCCATGATGAGTTGGCCACGATGACCCATGTGTCCAGGGTCGGTCACACTCACGGGTCAACACCCATCCGACGGCCTCCTCGCATGGGGTGCGAGTCCTGGGTAGGACACTGGGTCAACCGGTCTCCCCTGGGAATCAAACCTCTGGCGCCCCTGGACGGTCTGCGCACCGTGCGGGGTTTGCTCCAATCGGTTGTGCTCTCCGACTAACAGTCGGGGGAGTCTGGGAACTGTACTGTTTCCTATAGAGCGGGGGTGGTTGCGTACCTTATGGCGACTGCTCTGGAATTGACCATTGGCCATCCGATCCCGGGTAAGAGGCGGGCAAAGGACGCCTTGGTCCGCGAAGATTGTACGGTCTGCGCACCGTGCGGGGTTTGCTCCAATCGGTTGTGCTCTCCGTTTCACCGCTTCATAAGGGAGAGGACCGCGCAAGCGACCTCGAACTCGGTACCAATCGAGAGACCGGAGAAATCTGGTCACAATTGGAAGTGAGGGCGCGAGTATCTCGAGCCCGCCGGGTTTACTCCTGGCTAACTCGCGGTAAGGCGTTGGACTCTCACGGGTTGTTGACGTAGCTGGACGTAGAATGTACTGTCCAAAGTCTCTACGTTCACTGCAGGGCGATAGAACGACTAATCGTTAAAACGTCCTGTGGTGACGGGCTCGCCCGTTGTAGTTGACACCGCAAGATGAGCGAATCTTTCATTTTTAAGATAAAATGTAGGTCAAGGGTTCAAGGGCTTCAGGTACGAATGGATTGCGATAGGTCAGGGTTATCGTATGTTGCCTAGGTCAATGTATCTCATCTAGGTCATGCTCATTTAGGTTTGTTTGACGAGCATCGTGTAAGGCGATGCTTTGGATCGTTAAATGCGGTTGTGAAGAATTTAGGGTCAAAGAAGTCACAGATATATTATGTGCTAATAGTTTATTCAATATATGTAAAGCTTTCTTCATCTTTTGTTTGGCCATGTATCTCATTTACTTGGGATCGGCTCTCCTGCCCTTTAAGTATCAATTCTTCCTGTCCTAGGTTGTCCTAGCGACGAGTCTCCATAAAGACGGAAAATATTTTTTCCTTGCTATGTCATAGCTTTCGGTGCCTAGTAATTGTGTCGAGGATTTCTTTTTATAATTTCTCATAAGAGCATCCTGAACTGATAACTGTGCCAAGCCGTAGTGCCTGGCGAGAGGGGAAGCGCGAGCAACTTATTACAAAAAGTTGAGTGGTGGAGAACGAACAGCGGCGAGTCGTTCGCACCCAATTGTGATAGCTGCACCCGCGGGGTTACACTATCACAATTACGAGGACGCATGATATGCACCCACCGAATTCTCAGCCCGCCAGATAATATAGTACCCCCATGAGTATGCAATAGTGATAGGACTTCCGGCTCCTAGTTAGAGCCCATTCCATTAGCAAAGACCAGATCCGGAAAAGCGGGTTCTATTCCGAATTCGAACCCGACAAATATCGCACCGACTAGCCATTCCATTCCGAGCTCCGAGGAGCTAGCTACTCATTTAGCTCCACCACTCCATCTCGAAGAGTCGAGGGAGTGGATTCCTACAGTGGTGGCATGACACCAGGAATAAAACCCTGTATCTCCAACCGTTCGTAGCACGTACTGCCAAGTTCCAGGCGACTAGTCGATACTTAGGCCTCAAACTTTTCAATAAATTGCCCGAAAGATTAAAAGAAATTAAAAACATCGATATTTTCAAGAGATCCATCCGAGTCTATCTGCTTAAAATCAACATGTATGCCCATAACGACTTCTTAAAATATTTTGAAAATACATAGCATCGTATCTACCCATTTAATCTAATACATATTATTTACCGTTAATTGTTTTGTTGCAAACTGTTATCATATAGTCTATGTTTTTGTAAATTAGTAAGTTTAAAACTATATATTTTATATCATCTCTTGTCTAAATTGAGTAACTAATTTAAGATTAATTACTGTCATTCCTACACAATTGTATGGTTGTATTGGAAATAAATACCTTTTACTTTACTTTACTTTACGGGTAAGAGAAGTAGGGTTAAGAGCCGGGGTGCACCCAGAATGATCCATCACTAGTATGCACCCGCTGGAGTTGCACTCACTACAACTTCCAGGGCACCGCATGTGCAACCAGCGGAGTCGCATCATGCCGATTATACATCCGCCGAATTCTCACCCTGCTGTATAACATAAACTAACTAATAATAACCTAACCTAAAACTACTTATAAGCTAATAGAAACCCTAAGTCAACCTACAATACGAGCAACCGATACTGCGGTCAAAGAAGAAACCTCAGCCTAAGAATCCTGAAGGCAATTATTCGGCGTGTGCGAGACCGGCGTAGCAAACTCGGCGGTGTGCAAACTCGTGCTTTCCCAGATCTTTATGGATCGTCCAGTTATGGGGATTTACAGAGCGCAAAACTTTTGGTAGTTATTCGGTTTGGCTGCTAACGGGCCCAGTGCAGTTGGGCCATTATGACCCGTTTCGTTTATGGGTCGGCCCAACTCACGGGTCAATACCCATCCGTTAGCCTCTACGTAGAAGTTCGAGCCCGGATAGGACTCTGTGCCCTGGGGGTCATTTTCCCCTGTGGGTGAGTTACCTCAGTTTTTCCAATTTTAGCATCAGTTGCACCTGGGCGGTTTGCGCACCGTGCGGTGTCAGCCAATCGACTGTGCATTCCGACTGTTAATGGGGGGAGCCTGGAAACGACTTTGTTTCCTAAGGAGTGTGCACTTCGACTGATAACGGGGGGTGTCTGGAAACGGCTTTGTTTTCTATAGATCAGGGGTCGTTGTTAACCTTATGTCAGCCGCTCTTGAAACGAACAATCGGCCACCCGATCCCGAGTGAAGTCGGGCAAAGGACGCCATGGTCTGGTATAAATTCGGTAGATACCGAATTACCATTAAGGTAGAGGACCGAGCAAGCCAACTCGAACCTGTTACCAGTCAGGCGCCATAACTGGTAGTGAGTGCGCGTGGATGCCCGCCGGTTTTTTACCTGGCGCTACGCGGTTTAACGGGCCACTTGGCGAGCCACTTCCGCGGGCCACTTGGCGGAGCTAGATATTACATTGTCTACGTCTCTAAGTATTCTACGCTCATTCCAGGCTGAAAGAACGGTCACATAGTGTTATACCAGCCTGGGGTGACGGGTTCGCCCGTTGTAGTAGACACCTCCCTGTGTCCTTTATTGGAGAAGAAAAGCTGTTGTGGAATTTGCTACCATTCCCTAAAACATAAGGCCGTACGTTATTATTGAATGGAGAAACGCAAAATATATGGATTTAAAATCTTAAAGATTATAACATAAATTTCTTATGCATCGCACGGTTACTTGCTAACATAATTAAAGTGGCCATCCGTATCGTATGAGTTCACGTTTGAATTAAGCAATATTTTAGCGAGATTTGTACCGCGGCGCTGCCCATTGTGAGGAGCAGGAGTGAAGTCGAACAGGAGGTCGTAGAAATGCAGTGCGCTGAATGAGAGAGAACGCCAATCGCCTCGGAATGGCCGGCATTGAGTCGCGCTGCATTCCGCGAATTCGCTTCTTGCATTTTACTACGCCAGTAAATTTAATCTAGTGGATCGATGCGTTCACTGCTTGAAATCGGGAGCACTGGATAAGAGGCCATCGCAAATAAATGCGCCGGCATGTTTTTTGCGACCTAGCCGAGCTGAAAGTTTGCCCGTTTCAATTAGCGAATCAGTTTAATTCGCAAGCAAAAGCAAAATAAGCTGTCTTGCTTATTTTTATGCTTATTTGCTTATTTGCTGACAGCTTATTTTGCTTTATTTTTATTAAACCCTCAGCGCTAACGGCGCTGAGGGTTTAATACTGCAATTAATATTTTTTTAAGTAGAATTTTTTTAAAATATAGGCAGTGTCGGACAATCGTGTATATTGAAATTATAGCCTCCATGTCAATAGCGACGAAATCCGAATATATATATAGTCGATGAAATCCTTATTGACAAAAGTGTCGTTAAAATGTAATAAAACAAGTAGATATATTAAAAAAAGATTAAAAAGGTTAAAAAAACACGATTTCTAATCATAGTATGAAATAATTTATTAGAGTTTACAATAATAACAAGTAAATATATTAAAAGAAAAACAGGTCTGCCGTTGCAGAAAGTGAACTATTATATTTATAATTATTTTCATAACGGTTTTTTATGAAATATTTGTGATTTATGTATTTATCCATATAGATATATTTCCAGAATGTACTCAATCAGACCTTTCATTTGACACTAAACGATATACTTATGTAAATTTATCGACATTTGGATATTTAGATCAGTATTTTTTGACATTTGGACAGTTTAGGTACCCTATGACACTCGGGATGACATATCATAAGTGGATAAATGTAAAAAATGGATTGAACTATCTGTCTGCTGTCTCGCGCAGAGTTTTTGATGAGCTTGTAATATATATATATGAGTGTTCAATGGACCGAGCCAGTACTGCGCGTTGGTTTTGAGAGCTGGCCCGACTTTTTCAGTATCTTTCTCTTTGGAACTTTGCGATCTACGCAATCGTGTCCGATTCTTGTAATTCTGGTTGTGCTTTTGCCTCACATATCGAGATATTAAAAGAAGATCGTTTTTGAGATGCACACTTAGAGTTATTGCGTGTTACACTTTATTTATAACACGAAATCTGTACTGGAATCAGCGCACCACTATCAGAGTTGAAGGGGTAGAATCCAAGGAAATTGACATTAACAGGGGAGTGCGGCAGGGCTGCATTTTGTCGCCGACTCTATTTAATATCTACTCTGAAGCGATCGTGACGGTAGCTCTGGAGGACTTAAGTGTGGAAACTGTGGTATTGAAATAAATGACCACCTCATCAACAACTTGAGGTATGCCGCTGACACTATTCTCATAGCATCTACGGAAGCTGAGCTAAAGGAGATTGTCGATCGAGTAAATGAGTGTAGTGTCAAAGCTGGTCTCAGGATGAATGTCATCAAGACTAAGTCATTTCTAATAATCCCATTATCCAATCTAGCATATTTGCGTCGGGCCAAAAACTAGAACAAGTTGATAAATATACATAACTTGGCATCTGGCTTACACAAAACTTGGACAATAAAGTGGAGATCAAGACTCGCATCGAAATTGCACGCAGCACCTTTGGAAAAATAAAAAAGGTCCTATGCAATCGAAGCCTGAAAATCCCTTGTTCGAATAAGTCTTCCCCAGTACTACATCTGACCCATACTTCTATATGGATGTGAGGCCTGGACTATAAAGAAAAATCTCAGGAAACGTATAGAAGCATTCGAGATGTGGGCATACAGACGCATGATGTCGATATCTTGGACTCAGAAAGTCACCAATGAGGAAGTTCTACGGCGTGACGACCAAAAACGCAAGGTTTGGCAGGTCATCAAACAGCGCAAAGCTGCATATCTGGGTTACGTGCTAGGCACGACATCTACGAACTCCTGCAACTCATTATGATAGGAAAAGTTGCATGGAAGAGACCAGATCGTAGTGGGAAGTCTTGTTTGCGGAACAGTCGAGAATGGGCCGGGATTACGAGTATCGCCGAATTTTTTTGCCTGACAAAGGATAAAAAGAAGTATGCAGAGCTGACTGCCAAACTCCACTAGTTGGAGAGGTATCCTAAGAAGAAGATACTTTATTTGAAAGACACATGATTAAATAAATTAATTAATTAACTAAAAAGTATACAGCTTACGTAGTTGAGCGCATAGTATATGCTAGACGGCATATTGCTAATGTAGACATAAATTGTCACGTGACCCGTGATAGGTCACATTTATGGATGCCCCGTGGAAGTTCGGCTAAAGTCTACAATCTACTCATATTAAGTTTTGGAAAGCTTGGAAGCAGTGGCGGGTTCGCCTGTAATAATTGACATCCCTCAATGTCACCGTTGATTATCTCGATCAAGATAAAAAATATAGATATAAAATTTCATAAAAGTCTTGGTTGCTCGCAAATACAAAACATCGAAAATTAAATATGAAAAAAAAATATATTTAATAAAGAGCCAAAAATACACCAAAGGAAGTCGTTTTTACATTCCTGGCATAGGGTAAGTATTATGAACACGCATTTTTTTTCAAGATGAAGACAGATGTATACACATCCCCCCCCCCCCCCCCCCCCTCCACCCTCCCCGGGTATATATGAACATTTCCAGGTTGAAGTCTGTGTATTTGTGTGTGTGTGTGTTTGTTTGTGTGTATGTGTGTGTGTGAGAGAGAGAGTGTGTGTGTGTGAGACTGTGTGTGCGTATCTGAGATGAAGACGCTAATATCCATTTTGACTCCCCCCCCCCCCCCCCCCTAAGACGATTAAGACCATTTCCAGATTGAAGTCAGTCTGTGTCTCTCTCTGTCTATGTGTGTGTGTGTGTGTGTGTGTACGTGTGTCTGTGTGTACGTGTGTCTGTGTGTACGTGTGTGTGTGGTATTTATCTACGATAGCGCCCAAACGCTTCACCCGCATGAGCTGAAATTTGGCATGCAGGCAACATTTGGTCGTGGCAAGAATTGTGGCAGAAAAGGGGCGCGCTAGTCATTCTTCAATCTCGAAATATTAGACTTCAAGACTTGAAATTTGGTACACAGTTGCGTCGTTGGGCCGAAATTACAATTTTGTAATTTTTTTCGATGGAATATATACAAAAATATGGATAGCAACACAAAAAAAAACCCGCCGTATTTAAGGAAATTGCTCTTTATTGTCTATTTTTTATTCCTTTACTTTACATTACATAAAATTAATAGGTACTTGACATAATATAAAAATTACTTACACTAAATATATTTCTTATTACCATGGAACCTCAATCGGGGTAGATTATTTTATATTATTTGGTAATAATATTATAGACTTACACTGAGGAAAATATTGGAGATCTTCTAACATTATCTAGAATAACGATGTTTCCATCGTAATTTTGTTATCAACATTTTCCTTACGGTTAATATGGAAATTAC
Organism: Micropterix aruncella; assembly: GCA_944548615.1. Taxonomy (NCBI): domain Eukaryota; kingdom Metazoa; phylum Arthropoda; class Insecta; order Lepidoptera; family Micropterigidae; genus Micropterix; species Micropterix aruncella. The sequence goes on along the minus strand of OX155953.1, from coordinate 29,392,280 downwards.
AGTATACTGTAGTTTCAAGATGATTCATGTATCTGGCTATAACCATGCGTATACTACTACATGCTGTCATGTTAGAAGCGAGATCCCAAGGTCGCGATGTAATGAAACGATATAATGTTTCAATACTGTAACTACCGTCACGTCAACACCGTTACGCGTCATGTTGTTTCATACGTATGGACCACAGTTTGGGTTATATAGCAACCCTTTTTGAAACATGCGCATTACCGTATATTACATCGTAATATTTTTACACGACTGCCCAACAAAAAAGGAATGTAATGTTTTCAGGGTTCATCTATGTATGATTTCTGTTTCTTTATTCCACCATAACTTCTAAACGCTTAACCCGATTTAGAAGTGTGTGGTATTGTTAGAAACGTCATGTCATCCCGAGTGTCATACGGTATCTTAACTGTGCAAATATTGAGCAAGTAGTTTTCTAAATGTCTAAATGTCCAAATATCAATAAATTAAAATAAATACATCGTGGTTAGTTTTAAATGAAAGGTCTGATTGAATGCAATCCGGAAGTATACATGTATCTATGTGGATAAATACAAAACAAACAAATATGTCATTAAAAAACTTGATAAAAATTATTATAAACTAGCTGACCCGGCGAACTTCGTACCGCCTAATAGTCAATGAATGTCGTGTTATATTAGCTGAACTTAATTTATGATTTTATGAAAGTAATAAAATGAATACAAAATAAATATTAAGTTCACTACTTCATTAAGATAATAACACAAAAAGAAATATAAAAGTACAAAAATTAAGTATATCAATCGCGTGTCAGCAAGACATGATTGAATTAAACTATTTACATATTGTGCAGCATGGGATGCAGTCGGTTTAATTCTCTTCATTGAAGCACCTTGTGATATACGACATTTTTTGCTTTTTTTATTAGGCGCAAGAACACATAAAGCGGATGATTTGTCGACACGTGAACATGCCACGTATAACTGACCATGAGAAAAACACGGATTTACATATTGTATGGGAAAATGTTTTTCTATTATTTAAATTTTTCGCCAATTTTCCATTTTTTGTTTTTAATAGTTATTCTGCTATTCGGGACGGAGACAAATACAACAAATTAAAAACCATGAAAATCGGTCCAGCCGTTCTCGAGTTATATGTGTTCGAACAAACCCGACTTTGTTTTATATATATACGAGTGGTATTACCCGGCGTTGCCCGTGTTATATCTGTTCTCAAATACCAATGCATACCAATTTTCATGGCGATCGGTTGAGCAGTATAGAAGTTGGTGTGCTGCAGCGCCGTCTAGTTGAAAGTTGCAACAAAGCGGATATATATAAAAACCTTAACCATGAACAAATACATATATATGCCAACTTTCATGGTGATCGGTCAAACGGTTTCGGAGTCTATTAAACTCGGACAGACGGGCATACAGATATACCAACATCCATTTTTATATTATATTATTTTGGCCTGTTTTTAAATTTAAACTTTGAATGCCTATATCTCGCTTATTTATAGCGACCGACACAATTTTCTTCCAGATTTAGCATTAAAATGAAAAAAATTGGAGAGAGGTTCCTATACTGCAGTTATTCCACTTTTATAACTATGTGACAATACTTACATGTATATATTTTAATTAAAGAGTTTTGAACAATGAAGCACAAATAATTAAAAAGCAGGAATAATTTCACTGTATTACCTTCACAATATTTTGAATTTAGAATAACGCTTGGCCGACTATGACGTTTGTAGGTTTAACATAGCAGCGCCATCTATGGATTACTCAATAGATAACGCCATCTGTTAAAATCGTTTGGAACTAACAGATAATTGCGAATGTCAAATAATAGACATTGCAATAAAATAATATCGCGACTATAAATTAAGAAGTAAGCTATCCTATCTTTCAAGTTGGATCAAACTGCACATTGTGTGCAAATTTGATTCAAATCGGTTAAGTAGTTTAGGAGTCCATCGCGGACAAACAACGTGACACGTAATTTATATATATTAAGATATAGATACAATAGTTCACTTTCTGTAACGGCAGTCGTCTTTTTTATTGTTTTTAATATACTATAATTACTTGTTCTCGGTGTACTCGGGAATTCCGCTCCCTAGGCAATGTCGCCACATACTCTTATCGCAGTGGGGCCGCCCTGTTATTTTTCTCTGGCTCATCATTTGGGATTTATTCATGTGGTACCCCAATTTGCATAATTTTTGCACGTCAACTTGGCAAGAGAACGTCCGCGGCCTTCTGCGCCCGTAATAAGGGCGCGAAGTTATGCATGGAACTTCAAACACATACGCTACCTACCTACATCAAATCCTCCGCCTTGCCGCCTAGAAGGGGTTAGCTACTCTCTCTTATTAAAGACAGCAAAGTCTCAGTATCCTTGTGCTGATATTTTATTCAAAATATCCTCTTTGCATGTATGGTAGTAAATGAAAATACCAGTTTGCTAGCCTTATTATACTGTATTCTGATTTATTTTCAAATGAATATAAGTAGGTACCTAAGTGATAGAAAAGAAACAATTTTGATAAAAGATCAGCCTGCCTCCTAACCTAAACTGATGTCATGTACCTTGAAGGAACTTCCTACATTTCGTGACCAACTCTTGACTCGTATAAGTTATTAGTGCCTCCGTTTCTTGTCGACTTATAGTCAAAAGTGACTTTGTTAGGGTTTTTTTTACTCCTAGATTTCAGTCCTGCAGAAAAAAACACAATTCATTGTGCTAACAGTCCAGGAGCAATGCAAGAAAAGTGTTTTTATGCACAACTTGTTCGAAGTCCTTTTAGATATTAAGTGCTGTCTGTTTGCTGTTGCTCGAGTAACTTTATGGTGTGTTTATTTATTTATTTATTCTAGGATCAAAAAATTACATCGCTGGTATTACATTATACATGTTTGTGTCTAGGCCGAGCCTGTTTTAAGGAGAACACAAATAATAAAAATGGTTTTTAAAATAAATATCATCTAAAACGAAATTTCGTAATTATATTAGAATAAAAAAATTAACTTTCAGTTGACAATAATTTCACAAATATATAAGTAATAAATAACAATAACAGGTAATAATAAATTATAGTAATAAGTATACGATAAATACTTAAATAGTTTAAATATATACAAATGTACATACAAAAATATATTATTTTAATGTTGTATATATGTACCTATATGAAGATTCTCAAGATTAAAATAGGATAGTAGGATTAGCTAAGCAAATATCTGGCAAATGCCTAGCAATTAAGATTTCTTGGACAAGCTCTCAGAAGGATACACGATGAATAGTAGTCATTATGTCGAAATAACTATTATATTCACAGTAAAAAAAAGTGAAAATTTCACATTGTGGCATAGAAAATCAAAACTGCTCCAAAGTTTTAGCAAAAATAAATCTTAGAGGTCAAACAATAATAAATCGCTGAGAGGTGTATACCCTCCTCTTGTTATTTATTTATTTAATCCTACGAAATTTTTCGAAGTCTCCAATTATTGTGAAGTGACGAAGAAACCGTGCCATTATGGAGACTTACAGAAACAAAATGATACAAAACCAATACAATACTTCCTCTCAAAGATTCCAAATTCTTTGATTTAAGTTATGTTTTTTTGATGAGCTTTTCTTGACCAAATGTTGAGCTTTTCTTACATTTAGAGAAATAAACAATTATTACGGCGAATATTTAATTCGACATTTCTTACTAATGTTGATCATGAAACCACATTTTCATAATTCGATTAATTATTAATTCTTTTCAGAAGTTCAGGATGCATAATCTCTGTGTAAATGGTTATTAGTAAAAATTGCAGATTTTTTGTAAGAATTGAGTCCCTAAAAATCGCCACGTTGCTATATCTAGTATTCAAAGCAATTGGTTATATAGAATTTCCTGCTAACATTATTTACAGATAATTAAACCTACAAATAAATGAGACCGTAAAATGTTTTATTGCGAGTCTTATGTGGTATCCTAAACAAGCAAGTCATAACGTGTAACTGCACTTACCCGAGTAAACTTAAACACCCGCCTTGCACGCCGAACCAAAAAAGCCATAATAACAGCTACGCGCAAATTGAAAACGTAAACCTTCGTCCGGTAGACACAAACTACTAGATACGATCGTTACACACAGACTAATGCAACGATTCTAGAGACTTCAAATTATCAAAATGATTGATTCATTGATGCATTGTACGTATATCAAAATCAGAAATGCATTGTGCGCTGGATCTATAAAATAATCTAGCATTAAAATATATTATAAAGGTGTCCTCCACTACGATTATTAGTAATTGTGGTATTGTTCGATATTGTACATACGAGAATGGTAATTCAATGTCACTCAACTCAAGGCTATTGTCCCATAATGCATTCTATGTATATTGTTTTTTTTCTTTCATCCTTTATACCTTAACAGCCTTACCAATAAACGAGTTGTAAAATTTATACCTCTGTTATTACTAGGTATAAGAAAATCTGTGACCAATAAACGCGGTATAGCTTACACCACTGATCATCTCGGGTGTAAGCATGGAATAGTGGTACTAGATTTCCATCCGCACTATAACTCCGCTATACCACCCCGAGGCCAGGTATAACAGCGGTTTAACGGAGTATTAACTTAAAAATGGCCGACCGGCGTAACAGCTGTTTCAAACTGACAGCCACCTGACAGCCGCGGACGTGGAGCTTCTCGTTCGCGAATCGTGCGCTTTCGTTGTAATAGCCGTGTTACGACGAGGATACGCCTTTTATACTGCTGTGAAATCCTGCGTTTTAGCCGAATAATGGATTTTGTCGACTTGGATGATATGATCGATCTGGATTTATTGGAAGAAATCAAAATACGTCGTGATAGGCGACCAAAATTTACAAATTGCGATACGACCCGTTCGATTTGGATGATTACAATTTTAAAACTAAATATCGTTTCACTAAGCCATACACCGCAAGAATCATCGATATCCTGAGAGCTGACCTGCAAAATACCACTATAAATTCGATCAGCATTCGCGTAACAAAACAATGGGCAAGGGCTTCTTCTTCTTCTTGTTGTTTTCTGGCAATCACCGATAGTCGGTGCTTTTCTGGGCAAGGGCTTTCTGCACGCTTTCTGACAACAAAAAGTGACATTTCATGTGCATTTCATGCCGCTTCAGTTGGCCACACTGCTTCCAAGCGGGCGTTGCCATGCTAGAAATATGACTTGTCTTTGGTTTCAGGGAGTAGTTATAACCGCGTTATAACTGATTTATTGGTCACGATTTTACAACTTCGTTATAACTCGGCTATACCGGGTATAACAATAACAAGGGTTTAACGCGGTTATAAGATAATTTTATTGGTAAGAGTGCTTATGTGTAAGGGAAATTAACTTACAGGCGGCCGGCTTTTATAACATCGCGTGGTAGTACCTACTCGGGCGATCACCCATGCAAGTACTGATAACGCCCAACGCTGCTTAGCTTTGGTGGTCTGACGAGGACCATTGTTATAACGCGGCTACAGACGATGTGAGAAAACTTTGATCAGTGACAGAATGTTTCATACCAGATAGTATTCACACGACAGGCTCGGTGGCATAGTGGTTAGGTCGCCTGATCTTACGAGTAGGTACATTGTAAGGTCCGGGCTTCGATTCCCGGCTGGGTCACCATTTTCCGTTGGGATCAAATTAACGGAATTGCATTTTCAATTCTGTCGATCGAATGCCATAACAAGACACACACTTACACACATGTTACACGCACACGTGCATATTAACACGTCACAGTAGGGTTGGTTGTAAGAGATTGTCATATAACAATAAACCCGCCCATTTTAAAATTTCACAATAAAGAGTAGAAACAAACAAACTATCAATGATTAATTATCAGACTTAATAACAATAAGAAGAAATAAAGAATTGTTATAATCACTAAGCACAACTGGAAAGAGCATTCAAGGAAATCACAAAAAGTTTTCTCTGGCATAATGTAAAGGATCACTCTTATAAAGTGATTCTATGCCTTCAGGGACATTTACTTAGTACAAATCGTGAGGATTTGTTCGGTTTATTCTTTAAAACTGTCTGCCATGATTACTCATGACAGACGCAGCCTTAATCACTTTGATATACATTTTTCTATGAGCATTCTCGCTATCTATATGTGTGCTGCAAATCAGACAATATAAGGACTATTGCATCGGTCGCCAGCAATTGCAGGCACTCATTTATGCGCCACAAAAATACTGTTACGCACAATTATAAACACATCGTTGAAATATTACAATATCGGAAAGCTGGTAACCATGTGGATTTGGAGGATAAGAAGGGTAGGAGAAGTAACGACAGATTGTATTCTATTCATTTTATTTCGGATGAGTACATAATTCAGCGTAAACAAAACATTACAGAATATTATCAATCTCTAAGACCACCCAACTAGGCAAATGCTCGCACTAGTGCGATATTGTTAGTATTTATTCACAAAATCAACCAAAAATTTGCGGTGCATTTTACTGTGCACGAAAGCTGACTTTCGACCGGTTAACGTAAAAATAACTAAAAAAATATTATCAAAATATCTAGTAGCCTTCCAAAACTGGTAGTTAGGGGGCGAGGCTGTCCCCTTTTGGTACATTTCCCGGTGCCTCGCCGTAAGGAGTTGGCCTCTAACGGGCTTGTTGGCGGAGCTAGACAGTAGATTGTCTTAAGTCTTCTACGTTCATCCCACGGATGAAAGAATGATCATATATCGTTATACCAGCCTGGGGTGGCGGATTCGTCCGTTGTAGTGGACACCGCCCTACTGCAACTCAGAATATGAATGAAAAGGTGCTACGTGTTCTCTAGGCTCTTCTATTAGGGGTAAGGCTGGACCGTCACTCAGATACTTTCTAAGCAGGCGCGAATCTAAAATTTTGCTAAGGGAGGCATTTTGATGTGCAGATTATCTCATACCCGCCTTCTAGCATATTGACTATGCCGTTTTGTGTTTTCTGATATTTACCGTACCTAGCATTTGTGTGATGCGTATCAAGTTTAGCCTTGACATTGGCTCCCCTCCCGGGTCAAGTTTCTGCCTCGGCTCGGAAAAATCGTAGATCCAGGGCTGCATCAATTGGTTTTGTTTGACTTAATCATTTGCAAAACTTTCCACAAGCGTTATGTCACAAGTTACGTTCGATTGATTCGCAATGCCTACTCATATTCCGCGCATTGTGAAGTGTTTGTTTGTTCAAAATTTGCATAATTGCGACACGTTTTACATTTTGGGGTCATTCATAAACCGTGAGGCTTTTTATTTGGTTCGTATAGGCATCTACCCTCTCCGCCGTCTCTTCTCCCGATATGGTGTTTTGATTCTTTGATTTTTGTCACAAACTTTGATCCTAGTGTTGTTTTATTAATTTATTTAAAGGAAAGCGCAATATTTTCAACTGCAATACATGTTTACATAATCACTAGCGGTTTCATTGTAAACAGTAGCAAAATAGAGAGCACCGCAGCCCAGTATTTCTTCAAATCAAGGCCGCCTAACTAGGCCTAGGCCCGTACCAAGGCAAGCATACCAAGTAAACAATGGCTTGTGCATATTTCAAACTACATAATTTAAAAATATATAAGTATCTAATAATACTAAAATAAAAAATGTGCGTGCCAGCTCCGATGCGCGACTGGAGTGTGATTCTCTCAGATTTCAATCTGCCGATTCGATATCTGTCTCATTTCATCATTCGACAAATGTACGGTCAGTAGGAGTTGGCTCGGAAGCTGGCAAATTTAGCTGGAAGTTATGGTCTCCTGTTGGGTATTGTTGACTTGAATTTTCGAACTTAACTTACATTAAACGTAAAGCTTTTTGTTACTGTTCGATTTTATTATCCATCAATATCTCATACCGGGGGCTTTAAATGATATCGATTCTTAAGGAGTAAACTCCAAAAAGTATCTGCTAATATTAAAAATGAAAAAATTATAATAAACAACAAGATATATGAAATCGGAGACTATCGCGGTTGTTAGACATTATTAATAAGATAAAAACGATTTTACCGCGTGAAGTTTGTAACATCCGACGTTTCGGCGATGTTGCAACCAACATCGCCGAAACGTCGGGTGTTACAAACTTCACGCGGTAAAGTCGTTTTTATATTAAATAAAATATTAACAAGGTAGGTAAAAATTAATCATTGATCTAAAAACTAAGTCATTGATATGTCAATGCGTCTTTCAGACTAAGTAAGTATGCGACTAATATTTTAAAAATACCATAATAAAATAAATAGTAAATGAATTTCAGTAATACTTAAAAAACGTAAATAATAAGGGATGGAAAAATAACTTCGCAATAAATATAACATCGCTAAACTACTAACAACTACCAAATATAACTTTGTTGTTATATTGTATATTGTTTTGACAATGAATTGGACTTTTTTTGACTAGGTATTTTTATGTTAAATTTTATATTACTTAGCATATATTAAATATTATTCACTTTTTCTTTCTTTTCTTACTTATAACTTATTTTGCTGTTTATTTTAGTTGTAAGACTATTCTGTTTGTCATTCTCTATTTAATCGAATGTTATATTAATTTATTGCAGATTATATAATGGAATTGAATTTTATTTATTATTTTATCTTTAAAAATATTTTTATTATTTTTTTTAGGACCACATTTTAGGGCAATTTAGTGTTATTAGCATTTTACTAAAACTTTTACATAATTGATTGTAATATTAGAGTCCTGTCCACCCTAGAAAGGACTAGTCCCAGTTGGGTGACAGAATTAAATAAGCAAAAGGTTAAGATTTTGCCATTCGGATCCTGTTATTTTTGTAAGCATAATCAATGTTTAATAGTAATTAAATCTTAAATAAATTAAAAAAAATAGTGAAATAATGAAATTGAAATAATAGAAAGAATATCAAATTTACTTTTAGCATGTCATTGAACCTTCTAAATACCTAGGCAAAGTCAAGCTCATCTGCATTGTTTCAAGACTAGACCGCCTCTCTGAAATAAACATAACCGAGTGGATTTTGTAAACGTAATAATATAGTGATTTATTCCACGGTTCTTTGGCGGTGTGCATATCTGACGTCCTCCAAACCAGCGAGCGTTGCCCAACGTCGCTCGGAGCGTCGCAGCAGCTTGGGCAAATGCTCAAAAGACCGAAGGAAAGTGAACGTCTGGCCTCTAGTTTATTAACCGTCGCTTTTGAGCGCGGTTGTCCGGTTATATGAATCGTTCGGGCAATTTTTAAATCGATCGAAATGTTTCAAATATTGAGGAGACTCGGTTATCAAGTTGAGCAAAATTATGGCAGACGCGTGAGTAAAATTATTTTATATTTAGTTAAATTAAATGGAAAATATCTCCTCATTAAGTTAGGTGGCAGGTAGTGGATAGGTTGTAGAGCCCTGCCTGGTTTTTTGTGAAATGCAATGCTTTTTAATTCATACAGTTTCGAAACTATTTCAAATATTTCACTATTCTCCTGGGTTGGATGAGTCGACTTCATCAGGTCTTTACCATTTTAGTATTTACTTTGCACAATCTGCAGCAGTGTTTGGTAACCAAATCTCAAAGAAGAACTACTGCTGGTTCCATAAGATCGACACGGTCGGGAGTCGCAACTACTCATCTGATGTATCATAACTCCATCGCTGGGTGTGTGCTTCCTAGAGTGAATAAAGTCAATGATTTTTTCGACTCCCAGTTAAACTTCAAGGAAAACATAACTCAACTATCTGCAACTTCTTCCAAGTTGGTGATAAGATAATCCAAACAATTAAATATTTTTTTCATGTTTATTTTCAGAAAACTTACAGCGTTTTATACTTAATACTAACTAACACATATTATGCAGATCTAAGGCAATTTTAAAAGTTTTCATAATTAGAATAGATATAACAGCGTAAGTAGAAAATATGAAGAAAATAAAGAAAGGAATAGAGATAGAGAGAAGCCACGTGATGAGAGAAGCCACATAATATTCGGATATAGAGATAGAGAGAAGCCACATACAATTAGGGTAATGCGCGCGTTGTACGCTCAACTCAATAGTTGGAAGTCGCATGGAAATGAATCCAGCTATTTGGAAACAGCATAAAGATGCCGATATCCTTATGCTGGAAAAGGTACAGAAGTATATATAAATTTTTCGTACTTCAAGCAGTACGAATACTATCCATTTATGTATCCGTAACCTTACTAGGTTTTCTGCAATTATCTCAGGTTTACTACACTGATATCAATGTTGTTAATTGCACTTGGTATTTTTTCCTGGATTTGAATAGATTAGATGCGTTGGAGTCTGGCCTTTGCGACCTTTGCAGGCCTTTTTTTGAACCCGTCACCTCAGGAAGGTTTAACGATTGATCGTTCTATCTCCCGTGAAGTGAGCGCAGAAGACTTGGACAAAACAGTCCACCGTCAAGCTCCGCCACATGCCCGTAAGAGGCCAACGCCTTATCCGCGAGATAACCAGGTATGTTACCCAGCGGGCTTACACTCACGCCCTTACTTCCAATTGCGATCAGATTACTCCGGTCTCTCGACTGGTTACGAGTTCGAGGTCGTTTGCGCGGTCCTCTCCCTTATGAACAGTGAAACGGTGTAAACCGATCTATCGCGGACCACGGCATCCTTTGCCCGGCTGTTTACCCAGGATCGGGTAGCCGATGGTCGTTTCAAGAGCAGTCGCCTTAAGGTCCGCAACCACCCCCCGCTCTATAGAAAACGCTCTATAGGTTGACTCCTAGGGGAAACTAGCCCTACGGCCAGAGTCCTGCGCGGGCTCGCACTTCATGCGTGGAGGCCGCCGCATGGGGGTTGATCCGTGAGTGTGACCAACCCTGAACAGAATGGGTCTTCGTGGCCAACTCAGCAAGGGCCCATTATCTCCATGTGAAAGTGTGCAATAAAAATGTTTCATTCATCCATTCATAAAGTGGTGTAAAGCTTCGAAAAACTCTCTGTGATGCTTCCAGCGCTGTGGTGATAAGCATGAATGACTTATATTGATAATTTTGCCATTAAATCATTTAGGATAAACAAACCTATTGGTCAAGGTAGACCGTATTTTGGCCGTGATGTAAATGCAGCTATCGAAGCAATCGTGATGATACTATAAAAATATTTGACACAATCGTTAACATAATTTAGACTTGTCGATTCCTATGGCAATTAAGTATAGGCGCTTCATCAAGCTAGTATAAATACATACTTGACAAATCTTACAGTTTTACTTTCAACTTCACAAATACAATCGTAGATTAAATCGAATCGCTCAATTATTGGGAATAGAAAAGTGCAGAAATAGATAGAGAGGACCCATTTGGGATTTGTTAGCGACATACATAATAAGCTATTTATATGGTAATAACATAAAAGGTAATAAATCTGTATCGCATCAGTTACCATATCATCCCCATGTGCGTTGAGGCAGGACTGCAACTGACGCTTCATCAAAACGTCGAACACAAAACGAAACTTCGTGGACAGCTGATTCTTATGCGATGGGTATGATTCGGTTGCCGTTATGTATAGGTACTTCAACCGTGTCCCCCTGACCTTCATAATTTTTCATGAAGTCGTTAGAATAATGAGCGACATTCGCCTTGTTCTTATTAGGTTTCTCACGTCTAAAGGCCTTATACAGAATTCGAGAGTACCTCAGCGTCAGAAACAGGAGACTATCTACTCGTGAATTCTTTAATATTGTCTATAATGGACTATGGGGACTATGTGCACGGCCCCTGTCTGTATAGGAAGACTGAGCGAAGACTTCAAAGAATGCAAAATGCCTGCGAAAATTTTGCTTTAGGTTTCCTCCACATTGCCAAGGCTTCGATATTAATTATGAGTTAAAGAAGACAGCTACATATACTCAATATAGTACAAAATCAACAGATATCTTACTCGCTTATGACATGGTCCCGTAACCGACTTGTCCATTCAACACGGGCACGTGAAAAACTCGCCATAATTCCCAAGCACAAAACCACAAATGTCCAGTTCAGTTTCTCCTATTATTCTGCGGTTGTATGGAATCGGTTGGGAATGACATTGCAATCGAAATCAATTGGAGTATTTAAGGACCACTATAAGAGTAAATTATTAAAGAAAGATGTTTAGAAGCCAAATACTTTTTTTATTTTATTTTAGAATGATTACATGTTAATTTGATTATTACTATTGTTTTTTTCGTTAGTTTATACATTTTTATCATGATTATTTGTGTTAATTATTGTTATTTTATTTTTATTTTTATATCTATTTCGTGATTATTTTATTTTAATTTCATTAAATAGTGGTTTCCTGTATGTATCAAGGTGTGTCCTGATAACCAGGATAAGATATTTTCTGAGGATACCCCTAATTTGCAGCGGTTATAGTTTTATTGCATAGCCTTTGGGCTCGATTGGGTTTCTTCGTGAACTAATATCGGAAATTAGTTCGTGTGAACGAGACGGGAAAATACGCTAGAGCGGAATGGGAAATGAATGATTATCAATTTTTCGCATTAAAACTAACCACCAAAGACAAAGCATCTAAATCTAAGACCGCACGAAATGTGTTTAAATTTATTCGGACGAGTATAAAGTTCGACAGGTAGTTTTGTTGAAGATCGTAAAATGCTTGAAAATGTGATATACAAAGTCTGCCTAACTGGGCCGAGGCCCCCCTACCAGGGTAGACTCGACTATGTTAGTTGTAAATTGAGAGCTGTGCGTTCTTTTATCAAAGTAATATAACTAAGAAAAGAAAAAAAAATAAGTCTCTAATAGCTCTAATGCAGTGTTTCCCAATTAGTGGTACGCGTACCCCCAGGGGTACGCGAAGTTGCATCAAGGGGTACGCGTGGCAATCTCTTGACTAAAATAATTTAATCAGTAAAAAACCATTACGCAAACAACAATTGCTGGCATATGTTTTGCACGACGTACCTTTGCGAAAGCGGATTTTCGGCCATGACAAACTTAACATCGTCACAGACTTCAACTCGAAAACGAGTTGAGACTGAAGCTGACTATAAAGCCACCAGATTTTTCAGAGTTGTGGAAAGAAGAACGTACACATTTGTCAAATTTAACCGATTTTCACCGTCATTAGAAATGTATTTTGATGGTAATAAGTGTTTAAAAAACTAATTTCATTTTTATTTGGCATTCCTGCAATAAGGGGTACGCGAGTTTGAGGTCTTTTTTCAACTGGTACGCAGGAAAAACTAATTGGGAGCCACTGCTCTAATGAATAAGCAGAATGTATCTCGAGTGTTTTTAATCTAGATAACTGAATAACGTAAAATGACACCTAATACTTAATAATCAAGTGAGAGAAAATAATAATTAATAGAAAAATAACCAATAAACAATAATATTAAAAAATAATAATTAAAAAAATTATTCTGAAAATTATGGTCAATCGCCGATTTTACGAATATCTATATATATAAAACAAAGTCGGGTTTGTTCGAACACTTACAACTCGAGAACGGCTGAACCGATTTTCATGAATTTTGTTTTATTGTATTTGTCTCCGTCCCGAATAGCAGAATAACTAATAAAAACAAAAATTGGAAAATTGTCGAAAAATTTAAATAAAAGTGTAATGTTCCATACTGGGGTCAAGAAAAACTCAACAAATGTCATCTGACCACTGATTTTATGTAATTGATATCTTTAACAATATATGACATTCGGATATTAACCCTTAGAAAACCAGCCATGAGAATGAAATTCATTACGGCATGTTTTCAACTCTTGACAGTCTGTTGTGAGGGGGTGTTAGTGTGCACATACTAATATATAATGGTGTCTTATTCAATGAAGAAAACTTTTAAAAACATAAAAGTTGCAAGTTTGCATAAATACGAAGATCGGCTGTCTGCAAATCATCACAACAGAAAACCACCGATCGGTGGTATTGGCGTTTCAGAGGTTGATAGGATACGAAACACAGATGAGAATTTCATTGCTTTTCAATTACAATGCGGTCCTTATAGAAAGATAACAATCAGTGGCACAATTAAGTGCAGGGGTGCGATATCATTGAACTATGAAATTGCCGCCATACAGATAAAAGACACCAATAAAGGAAAAATGTGGACACGGGAAAAAATTAATGATCCAGATGGTTTTAAACAGCTGGGGGCGTAGCATACCAGAAATTGTGACACCTGCATTCAATCGTAAGAGGGGAAGATAAAGTATGAGGAGAGTGAGAAACAAACATGAAGGGGCGTATGAAATGAGTATATCTAATTATAACTACTAGATGTGGTTGGAGAAAGAAATTACCAGAAATGACAGAGTTCGGTTCTGTGGGATTAAAAGGGGGCAATAAATAAAGCAAGATGCCAGGTGCAGATGATAATCGTCTGATGACTCATCGAATCCCGAGCAAACTCCATACAAGAAAATTCTAGAAGGCAATAAATTAATTGACAAAGTGACAGGTTTTTGTTGACACTCATAAAAATGCAATGTGACATAAAAACGAACCCCACCAAAGCTTCTAATTACTAGGAAATTGGAGGTGTGGCGTTATTTAATTGGCTAAAAGACGAAATTTAGTGAGTGGAAGGGTTAAGGAGTCATGGAGGGGGAAAGCCTATTTAAGGCGTTGCACAGGGGAATTCGTGGCATTTCGAAGAGGATTCCGGGCCAGCTCAAGAGGATCAAGACGGACAGGACTCCGGGACCAATTCAAGAGGATTCAAGACTCACTGGGCAATGAAGATGACTCATCCGCCGAGGGACCAAAAGCCAGAAGAGTCATTTATCGACCGTTCGATAAGTGAAATAATTCGGAGTATTTTTTTACCGACGGAAACGCGGGCTACTCTCCGACGAGTTAGCTGAAGAAGTATTTTTATAATTTTGCCAGTAATTAGAGTCAGTGAATAAAACAGTTTGTAGATTTCAAAATTTAAATAATACAATATAGGGAATTCTTTTTCGGTTCAAACATCGGGAGAGGTCAATTTTTCGATTGATAAACTAAAATGTGTTGAGTAAAATAAAAAAATAAACAATAAAGTAAATTTCATAGAAATGAAACGAATCCTATTAGGATTTTTTTAAAAAATAATAAAACACTTCAAAATTAATGATTTTCTAAAAAACGATATAATTCATTAATATAATTCCAATTCTCGAAGATAGGCCATAAAAAAAATGATATAATCAATCAATAATCGTGATCTTCTAAAAAACGATATAATTCATTAAAATATATTTATTTTCAAAGATCGGCCATAAAAAACGAAGTAATCCACAAACAGCTTTGAAATTCTAGAAATCAATGTAGTTCACCAAAATATATTTATTTTCAAAGATCGGCCATAAAAAACGAAGTAATCCACAAACAGCTTTGAAATTCTAGAAATCAATGTAGTTCACCAAAATATATTTATTTTCAAAGATCGGCCATAAAAAAACCGAAATAATCAACAAACAGCTTTGAAATTCTAGAAATCAATGTAGTTCACCAAAATATATTTATTTTCAAAGATCGGCCATAAAAAACCGAAATAATCAACAAACAGCTTTGAAATTCTAGAAATCAATGTAGTTCACCAAAATATATTTATTTTCAAAGATCGGCCATAAAAAACGAAGTAATCCACAAACAGCTTTGAAATTCTAGAAATCAATGTAGTTCACCAAAATATATTTATTTTCAAAGATCGGCCATAAAAAACCGAAATAATCAACAAACAGCTTTGAAATTCTAGAAATCAATGTAGTTCACCAAAATATATTTATTTTCAAAGATCGGCCATAAAAAACCGAAATAATCAACAAACAGCTTTGAAATTCTAGAAATCAATGTAGTTCACCAAAATATATTTATTTTCAAAGATCGGCCATAAAAAACCGAAATAATCAACAAACAGCTTTGAAATTCTAGAAATCAATGTAGTTCACCAAAATATATTTATTTTCAAAGATCGGCCATAAAAAACGAAGTAATCCACAAACAGCTTTGAAATTCTAGAAATCAATGTAGTTCACCAAAATATATTTATTTTCAAAGATCGGCCATAAAAAAACCGAAATAATCAACAAACAGCTTTGAAATTCTAGAAATCAATGTAGTTCACCAAAATATATTTATTTTCAAAGATCGGCCATAAAAAACCGAAATAATCAACAAACAGCTTTGAAATTCTAGAAATCAATGTAGTTCACCAAAATATATTTATTTTCAAAGATCGGCCATAAAAAAAACCGAAATAATCAACAAACAGCTTTGAAATTCTAGAAATCAATGTAGTTCACCAAAATATATTTATTTTCAAAGATCGGCCATAAAAAACGAAGTAATCCACAAACAGCTTTGAAATTCTAGAAATCAATGTAGTTCACCAAAATATATTTATTTTCAAAGATCGGCCATAAAAAACGAAGTAATCCACAAACAGCTTTGAAATTCTAGAAATCAATGAAATTCACCAAAATATATTCAATTTCCAAAGACGGCCATAAAAAAAACGAAGTAGTCAATCAACAGCCTTGAAATTCTAAAAAACGATATAATTCGTCTTAATATATTCAGTTTCCAAAAACAGACGATAAAATACTAAGTAGTCAATCGACAGCCTTGAAATTCTAAAAAACGATATAATTCGTCTTAATATATTCAGTTTCCAAAAACAGACGATAAAATACTAAGTAGTCAACCAACACCCTTGAAATTCTAAAAAACGATATAATTCGTCTTAATATATTCAGTTTCCAAAAACAGACGATAAAATACTAAGTAGTCAATCGACAGCCTTGAAATTCTAAAAAACGATATAATTCGTCTTAATATATTCAGTTTCCAAAAACAGACGATAAAATACTAAGTAGTCAACCAACACCCTTGAAATTCTAAAAAACGATATAATTCGTCTTAATATATTCAGTTTCCAAAAACAGACCATAAAATACTAAGTAGTCAATCAACAGCCTTGAAATTCTAAAAACGATATAATTCGTCTTAATATATTCAGTTTCCAAAAACAGACCATAAAATACTAAGTAGTCAATCGACAGCCTTGAAATTCTAAAAAACGATATAATTCGTCTTAATATATTCAGTTTCCAAAAACAGACCATAAAATACTAAGTAGTCAACCGACAGCCTTGAAATTCTAAAAAACGATATAATTCGTCTTAATATATTCAGTTTCCAAAAACAGACCATAAAATACTAAGTAGTCAACCGACAGCCTTGAAATTCTAAAAAACGATATAATTCGTCATAATATATTCAGTTTCCAAAAACAGACCATAAAATACTAAGTAGTCAACCAATACCCTTGAAATTCTAAAAAACGATATAATTCGTCTTAATATATTCAGTTTCCAAAAACAGACCATAAAATACTAAGTAGTCAACCAATACCCTTGAAATTCTAAAAAACGATATAATTCGTCATAATATATTCAGTTTCCAAAAACAGACCATAAAATACTAAATAGTCAACCAACATCCTTGAAATTCTAAAAAACGATATAATTCGTCATAATATATTCAGTTTCAAAAAAAAAAACACAAATATAAAATGTAAATTTAAAAAAAAAAAAAGAAATTATTTGATAGAAGTTATAGGAGTTTGATCTGGAAGGTGAATAGGTTTCTGACTAAGTCGATAAAAAATGTCGAGACTATCTTGGACGGAGAACGTTTACCCAAAGGATTGAATTTTGTAGATTCATATCGAAACCTAAAAACAAATTTAGATAATAAGGAAATATTAAAATCTAAAACTATTAGTAAAATCACAAAATTACAAGAAAATTGGTCGGTTTCTTTGAAAAAACGTTGTAAAAACAATAAAACAAATAAAATCTAAAAATACCCGTAAAATCGCAAAATTACAATGAAATTAGTCGGTTTCGTTGAGAAACGTTGTAAATTAATAAAACAGATAAAATCTAAAAATACTCGTAAAATCGCAAAATTACAAGAATGTTGGTCGAATTCTTTACAAAACGTTGTAAATTAATAAAACAGATAAAATCTAAAAATACTCGTAAAATCGCAAAATTACAAGAATGTTGGTCGATTTCTTTACAAAACGCTGTAAAACAATAAAACAAATAAAATCTAAAAATACCCGTAAAATCGCAAAATTACAAGGAAATTAGTCGGTTTCGTTGAGAAACGTTGTAAATTAATAAAACAGATAAAATCTAAAAATACTCGTAAAATCGCAAAATTACAAGGAAATTAGTCGGTTTCGTTGAGAAACGTTGTAAATTAATAAAACAGATAAAATCTAAAAATACCCGTAAAATCGCAAAATTACAAGGAAATTAGTCGGTTTCGTTGAGAAACGTTGTAAATTAATAAAACAGATAAAATCTAAAAATACTCGTAAAATCGCAAAATTACAAGAATGTTGGTTGATTTCTTTACAAAACGTTGTAAATTAATAAAACAGATAAAATCTAAATATACTCGTAAAATCGCAAAATTACAAGAATATTGGTCGATTTCTTTACAAAACGTTGTAAAATAATAAAACAGATAAAATCTAAAAATACTCGTAAAATCGCAATATTACAAGAAAATTAGTCGATTTCTTTGAAGAAAAAAACGTAGTAAAATAATAAAACAAATAAAATCTAAATATACTCGTAAAGTTGCAAAATTACAAGAAGCTCGGTAAACCGCAAGATTACAAGAAAATTAGTCGATTTCTTTGAGAAATGTTGTAAAATAATAAGACAAATAAAATCTAACGATACTCTGAAAGCCGAAAAAATTACAAGAAAATTAGCCGAATTCTTTGCAAAACGTTGTAAAATAATAAAACAGATAAAATCTAAAAATACTCGTAAAGTTGCAAAATTACAAGAAGCTCGGAAAGCCGCAAAATTACAAGAAAATTAGCCGATTTCTTTGAACTATGTATCCAAATGATAATCTAGTAGTAGTGTCATATGATCTTCAGTTAATTCGACAGTAATAAAATAATAATGATTATATTAAATTTTGGACTAAAGAAAGTTAAAAATAAAACAGTGGAATGCGTTATAAAAGATACGTAAAAATTTATAAAAATTGGAAAATTTAGAAAGGCCTAAATAAACATATATAAAATAGTAGAGGGATTGATAAATCTTATATCTACACATGGAAGGATATATAATCGAAAAGTTGATAGCGAATATAAACACATAATATCATACAAGGAATTAATTTATATGTATTTATAAAACATATTATGGTAAAATATTAGAATTCATTAAGAGGAATAGGAATAGGTTGTTAGGCGACTCCAGTGGCGAACCAGATTGGTGAGTTGTTTTGATTTTTTTTGCGGGAGACCATGTTCAATGGAAATAATACAGAGATGTTTTTTTTTTGTGTGATAATGTCAATGAAACTCTAAGAGAATTAAAACAAGAGAATTTGATAATTATAGACTATAAAATAGGATTCTTTGAATACTGTTGGCAATATAATATTATAATCTGAGAATTAAGAGTGGCAGATGTATTTATGTGGATGAATTACAATTTGATCAATATTTGAAAGAAAAATATTGGAATTAAAAGTAATTTTTATAATTAGTTTTAAAATTGTTTTGTCATAAAAAGAGCTTGTGCATGACATGGGCTTTGTAATATATATATTAGATGGTGATGTGTTTATATTTAGATATGTTAGAATGGTGGTGGAGTATTTTTTTGTAACTAGTTTTGGGTTGTTTTGATGTTAAATGGGCTGTGCATGAGACGGGGCTTTTCTACATATTAAATGGTGGTGGGTTTATATATTGATATGTTAGAATGGTGGTGGAGTATTTTTTGTAACTAGTTTTGGATTTGTTTGTTATAAAAGGGCTGTGCATGAATTTGGCTTTGATACAAGTTGTAGAGTGGAAAGGTAGTATTTAAATATGTTGGAACGGTGGTGAAGTTGTATTTTATATCTTATTTGTATGTAGTGAGCGAAGATATTTATGAGTATATTTATTTTTATGTATATATGTTATATATGAGTAAATATATGTATATATATAGATATGTGTGTATGTATATATGTGTGTATATATTTTATGTGTGAGTGTATTATGGCTGAGTGTGTGTGTGGCTATGAGAAGATGATAGTGGAGATGTGTATTTTGTTGGGTATACAAGGAATGTTTTATAGTATGAGGTATGGATTTTGATGTGAAATTTTAGCTAGTTGGCTTTGTCATTGTTTTAATCTTGAGTATCACAATTTCGTATCAAATTCGCAAGTTTGACTTGTCTTTTCTGGAATGAGAGAATGGCAGGTGAGACTGAGTATTTTTTTCTATTGTTTCGCTCTGGGAATGACTGGACAATATCAAAGATACGATTAATTGGAGGCTGTTTGCTTTTCTTCTCGATTCAAGCAAAGCGGATCGATTATGGGTTTGCATGAGTGGTTGTACTATTGGTTGTCCACCACTGGAAGAAAAGTGATCCGTTGCGCTACCCCTGACGTGTCGTTGTGGTTGGCAGGGCTCGCTGGCGCTTCATTGGTCGGTTTTCGTAAGTTGACAATTTGATAGAGCGGAGAGATCGGAAGCGATGACAACGGTAAAACGAGGTACTGGCGCTGCCAGAATAATATGAAAATGATATCTTATTTTGTTAAGTTTGGATTTGGTTAGATAGTTTTTTTTATAAATACTAGAACGAATATGACTATTAGGCAATCAATTAGAATATTTATATATGTATATATGTATGCATAGCTATAGTTTTAGATATATTTTTTTTAAGGAAAGGAATTATGCTTTAGTTATTTGTTTATTTGAGATTGATTTCGATATTGGATGAGTGGATGAATGAGTGTAGAAAAGTATAGGATTCCATACATTCATTCTTCTGAGGTCGAAACTGGTTTACGTCCGAATTTCATAAAACAAATTTAAAATAAATAATTTTAGAAGGATTGTATTACAAAAGGACATAGAATGGGACTGCTCTCTGAATATTCATGATTTTGGTCCTGCTTTTGGTGAATTGGATTGGCTGTATTGGGAAAATGTAGATTTCAACTCGTTCATTTTTTTCGAGACTGGGACTGAGTCGCGTTCGCTCTTCGGGAAGGAACGGGAAAGTTTGGAATGGTCGATACACAAACGCGATCTTCAATAAAATATGAAACGGAAATATACTTTAAATTACATTTTCTTCTAACAATAAATAATAACATTAAATAATAAAAAAAAAGGTCTGATTGTAAGGGAATTATAAGAAAAATAGATTTGTATATTTTTTTAATAATTGATAGATGTTTTGTAATTTCAAATTCCTAAAAACTTCCTCCTATATCTCCTCCATTAAAACATCCAGAATCCTAATATAGAATCCATTTTATTATAGACTTTATGAATCCCATATTCAAGTAAATTCAAATTAGATTTTTAGCTACATGCTAATTTGTTTATTTTTTTAATGTGATGACGCACGGACTATCTTAGTCCTTTCACAATGAAATGAAAATTATTCAACATAAATAAGTAAAAACTAGTACAGCGAATGAAATAAGTTGTATCTATTGAGTGGAAATGGTTGAGAAGGAGGTTGTTATACGATGGAGATTGGAAGTGCTGTATTTGAAAGAACGGAATTGTCATCTTTAACACTATACCAACAACTACGAGGTTTACAAAGGTTATAACGAAATTTAGCTGTATTCACCGTAGCGCACAGGTTGCGGGTGCTGACGCTTAGTTGATGAGACCTAGGCGGGTGGTACCTGTTGCCTGTGGTGGATTGAGTTGACGAGACCTCATCCTGCAACGATGTCCCTGTTTAGGCTTTTGTACAGAGTTGACGAGACCTCTGCAAATGCAACGTGGTTTAGGGTTGTACAGAGTAGACGAGACCTCTGCAACACAACGTGGGAAAACAACGGTATAGTGTGAACTTGACTCTATCGTTTGATCAGAGTAGCATCGATAATCTTCGCGTCGAATGACCAACAATCAACAGAAACTCAATCAACGTTATGGATTACGCTTTCTTCGGTAAACATCTTCGGAACGAGAAATCTTCGATACGAAAATGTATCATCTTCGGAACGAGCTAACCCTAAAAGGGTATCACAAATTATCTACTCATCATGTTCCAGAAACCCTAAAATATTTGCGTCATCACTCACGGTTGTGGTAAGGAGCAGCGAGGGGTAGTAAATGGTGGCTGCGCTCAATCCCCTCCCCCCGGGAGAAATCCCAACTCTTTCCTTAAAATCCATCTACATTATAAAATATATAAATGACCGAAATTTAATTATTTAACAATACAGTTAGTAATTTCACCAAGATAAAGATATCTATATCATTTTAAATAAGAGAAAAGCTAGAACTGTAGGTATTGTGTTATAAAAAAAATAGTCAAGAGAATGTCTGATTGACGGGCAAAGGGTTGAAATCTACATTTACTTGGTTTTATGCTCTATATTTGTTGTCGGTGTGAATATTCAGTGAGTATCTGTTAAAAGGGGCAAAGTGTTGTAATCAGCATCAGTTTGTTTGTGAGATTGAAGTAGGTGTTTGCTTGGATGATGACTCCAGGATGAGTTGAGTTGTGACTTCCGAAAGGTTAAGTTTGTAAGGGAGGGAGTGAATGATAGAGATGATATGAATGATCGTGTGTATATATGTATATATGATGTATATATTTATATTATGTTTATATTTTTATCATATTATTGTATTGAAATATCTATGCGTATATAAGTATATATAGTATCAGCGGGGAGCTCAATGACAGTCTTTTTTAGACCGGGGTTGTGACTCTTTCAATTGGTGCTGTGTGACCAGGATGTCAGTAACCATAGGGATTACTGCGGCTAACACAACGGTTTTAACTACTAGATTGATCATGAGCCAAATTAGAATTTTTTTGATTTTTTTGCGGAAATTTTGGTACAAAATTTTTTGTTACCTGAAAAGTTCATTTAAAAGAAAGAGACAGATGTCCTGGCCACGGAAAAGAGTTTCAAAAGAAAAAACATTTTCCTATACAAAATGTAAATTTGTGTTTTTCTCATGGTCAGTTGTACGTGGCATGTTCATGTGTCGGCAAATCATCCGCTTTATTTGTTCTTGCGCCTGATAAAAAAACAAAAAATGTCGTCACAAGGTGCTTCAATGCAGAGAATTAAACCGAGTGTATCCCATGCTGCACAATATGTAAATAGTTTAATTCAATCATGTCTTGCTGGCACGCGATTGATATACTTAATTTTTGTACTTGTATATTTCTCTTTGTGTTATTATCTTAATAAAGTAGAGAACTTAACAGCTAATCTGTAACACGACATTCATTGACTGTTAGGCGGTATGAAGTTCGCCGGGTCAGCTAGTACTATATAAAAAAGTTATAGGAAAAAACTGTTAACGCCCGAAACACAGCTAATTTCGTGCTAATTCGAACCCAACTCCACCCCTCCATACAAATCAACGATCGGCTAGGTACTCGTATTATGAAATTCTCGTCCCAAAAATTGAAACTTGTGCTTTCCGCTCACGATTCGACGTTACGTGCTTGGCGAAGTGACAATACCCTATTACCAATAAGAGACTGCGGCCAGACCTCGCCTTTATCATTAGCCTCGATACTCTCACACGTTGCATAATTAATTAACTAATTAAACGACGCTATTGTTTTCGATGTGTTTCTTCTGTTTGAAAATAGATATATCATATTTTATACGTGTTGTATTGCGTCATGGATGTAAGAGCGCTAGGTATTCAATGGCAAGTTTAACCCTCCGTGTACTAGGTGACTAAATATCACATGCCATACTGGGTGGGGTTCGACATACCCCGAAAATAAAATTAAATAAAATCAACAAATTAATATTTTATGACTGTTATTAATAAGACATTTATTGTAATAATTAATAGGTTTAAGTAAAACATATATTTATTTATACATCTTAATAAACATTTTTTTTTAAACAAAACAACTGTTCCTCAACTTATAAACTACTAGCTGACCCGTGCCCACTTCGTTGGGCGGTAAAACTTTTTACCTGTGATGAAATTATGCGTGTGGTTCGGTTAGTAGTGACTGCTATGATTTATTTCCTGACTGCCAAAAGAAGGGTTATATTTTTACTGCATATGTATGTATGTATTTGCATGCCAATTCAACTATAATACCGTTATTTGTGAGTGTCTTCTTGTGAGTGTCTTATCTGTGAGCGTATTATCCTTTAACTATAATTTACTTATTTTGATAAGAAGTCATAATTGTTGATAATATGACCAATAAACATGACCTAACGATTTAAATATTTTTTTTAATATAAAATACTACTTTTTGTGACTTAAAAAGTTAGACATATAATGCTGTCGCTGACTATTTTGTAGGCATTATCAAGCTCTACAACTTTTCTCTAGAACTTAATCATATATCTCTCATCGTTAAGGCAGCGTTAGTTAGACACGTTTTCGTTCGACCGCTTATTATCAATATCTACAACTTTTCCCTAGAACTCAATCATATATCTCGGAATCGTTCGTAAGAAACGTTTTCATTCGACCGTTTTTTCTCCGACTTACTTTGCAAATCCGACTACCACGAAGAAGTCTTTTCATTCTTCGGATTAATATATAGCCTATATGACACTCACAAATAACGTGGCTTTCTATTGGTAAAAGAATTTTCAAAATCGGTTTAGTAGATCCAGAGATTACTTCCTACAACGTCACAAACTTTACCTCTTTATAATATTAGTATAGATTAAGTATTTTCTTAATGAACTCATAATTGATATGTTTGATAATTAGGCGCACTTTAATCACGTGTCGCGCGCTCCAAGGCTGATGCGGCTGATGCCGGACGGAATGAATTGCACTAATCAGACCAGCAAAGTCGCATTTGCTGTTCGCGCGTCTTTATAGTTTAAGAATTATGAGTTTTTAACCTAGTAAAGAGTATGGACAACCTGTTTATTTAGTTATTTATTTAAAGCACAGCATACTATTATTTTTTAAATTTCTATAACTATAATTACAGTAACTAATGGTGAAAAACCAAAAAAAGGACGCAATAACATGTGTTAAGGTGCCCTGCGACGCCCAACTAAGTTGGTTCTAGGGCGGGCTTTATTGCCTTTTTTGTAGTGTGCAGTCTATAATAAATATTTAAAAATAATTTAAAGGAATAAAGAATATAGATTATTTTGAATTTGGAATAGTCAATTACGTAATTTTTATTTTCCCAAAAAAATACATCGTGTTACAAAAAGTATGTAAATAGGAAAAGTCTAGTTTTCGAGAAAAATTTAGAATTGAAGTTGGCACCAGATCTTTACGTTTTGAGATCCTTGGAATCCAAAAAGTGATTATCGTTACTAACAGCAGTGGAGATGTCATTTCCAAAATTGATTTTGATCAAAAGCAGGGTTTGAACCTACATGTTAGAAGGCAGGCTCAATGTTATTGGCTTTACTCAGCTATGGGTGATATTTTAGGACGAACAAATTCTGAAAATATTATAAGTTTTCTTCATTCCTTTTTTATATTGCATGTCCGTAACAAGCTTACTTAAAATTACAATATTTAAAATTAATATAATTACAGCAATTTGAATAAAAATTATATAAATACAGTACATTATTTAAGTAAAATTAATAAAATAACAGTAAAATACATACCATCCTTAAAATTGAAACACTCATTTTGGCATATTTGGGAACACAGATATGAATCACAACTTTGAGTTCCTTTTACACGATTTTCCAACAAAACAGGAGCGTAATGTGTTCAAGGTTCGTCTATGTATGTTTTCTGTTTCTTTATTCCACTATAATTTCTAAACCTTCGAACCTATTTAGAAATGTGTGGTATTGTTAGAACTGTTATCTTATCCTGAGTGTCATAGGGTAGTTAAACTGTCAAAATATCAAGTAAATAATTGTCCAACGTCCAAATCTCCAAATGTCAAAAAAAATACATTTATATATCGTGCTTAGTGTCAAATTAAAGGTCTGATTGAGTACATTCTGGAACTATACATGTATCTATATGGATAAATACATAAACCATAAATATTTCATAAAAAGAAAGGTTTAAAAATAATTATAAATACAGTAGTTCACTTTTTATAACGACAATCGTGTTTTTTATTCCTTTTAATATATTTACTTGTTCATTATAGTTGTTTAAAGCAATGTTAATAAATCGTGAAGAATATCTGAGTGATTATTAATGGTTTTCATTTTTATTATTATATAATTTAGTTAATTTCTAAATATAAATTTAAAAATAATAACAATTTAAAAATAAAATTTAAATGATTCTATCAAGCTTTTTAGTTATAAAAGTGCTCAGAAATAAGATTTTTACAAGTTAATTTTCTTTTTAAAATACCCCTGGTAATGCCAGCCCCCCAGGTTCATCCTAGGGATCTACGGATCCTAAACGCAGCTCTATAGACTACCCTTAAAATATATATTTTTTTAAAGACTCACCTCGAAAGCACGCCTCAGCCAACGTAAACGATTCACGGCTCTCTCGCTATTTCAAAGAATCCTGAAATTAAATGAAATTAACGTTTTATTGTATGGGTATAACTTAGCCCATTTAGGGTGAAGCCATATGAAGGATTCAAGGGCCGAAATAAGAATGTCAATTTCAGCAAAATTGAACCATTAAAATCTAAAAGAACCTACAATTGTATAAATCCACCGAAATCCCAAATCGGAAATCTGGCATGATCATGATTTTTCCCCTATTCCAATATTAAGCAAGTATTCCTTAGGAAAAAAAATAAGAACAAAATCGTGTAGAGAACTTCTAGTTATTTTATATTTTATTATTTTTTTTTCAGACTTTGAGAACCCTTGTAGAAATCGACCAAGGTACACTGCAAGGAAATTTAGAGCCCCTGCCAGATGATGGGGCTTTCGTCAGCTTCAAAGGTATACCATATGCAAAACCACCAGTGGGCCCCCTCAGATTTAAGGTAGGTACATCATTATACCAATGCGAGTTATTAATAAGAAGTCCTCGGCTGCACTACGGTAAAACAAAGTATCTGCTTCTAATCTAATTTTTCAGGAGAGCCAAAAACAATTCGACACTGCACAGGTAGAACTGTTTAACCTGTTTGGACTCTTTTAGGTGCATCGTTTACCATATTTTTAGATGTATTTAGAGACAATACATGAAAGAATATACTTATTAGAAATGGGTTTTGACACTTACATTGTACAAAAAAATGACGAAGTATAAATTCTTCTAAGGTAAAACAAAATAAGTAGTCGCATACCACCCCTTCGTTTTCACTTGCCATTCCGCCTCCCATGGAGTGCACGCAAAGACTTTGAGGACACAACCCACAGTCGAAGCGGGGGTAGCTGTTGGCCTGGCGTCACCTATCCTTAGAAACGATCCGTTGGCCACACGATCTCGAGTGAGCTTGACGGGCAAAGAGCGCCAAGGAACCCCGAAAAATTCGATCTGAATTACCGATAACATCAGGTAGAGGCCGCGCAAGCGACTTTTGAACCCGCGGCCAGACCGGAGGACGGAGAAACCCGTTCAAATCTGATAGTAAGGACGCGTGGAAGCCCTCTGTGTGGCACTTCCCAGTGCCTCGCGCTGCGTCCGACTCTCACGGGCTCGTCGGTGAAGCTAGAGAGTGGACTTTTTTTTTATTAGGCTACGCGGTGACAGGGGGGGGAAGAAACCCCGACCACCACCCAGACATCGACAACCTCACGCGTACCAGAAGGCTATCACGTGAGGGGTGGACGAATGGCGATATGGAGGAAGATTCTCTTGGTTTCTACCCCCTCCGGCACCCCGTGAACCGTTTATTTAATCAAAGAAATATCAACAATTCACTTACTATCTAAAATTATGATACATACAAGTTTTAGCTTACGTACTAAAGTTATAAACAGTGTATTGAAAAAAAAAATATTATAATGTAGTAGGGTGAATGGAAGAAGATGATATGGTGAATCCATGCTACTGAGTGGTCCCGGGCTCCGGCTACAAACGGCATGAGTTTCATCGGAGGTATTTAGAGTGGACTGTCTTTGTCCGTTAAGTCTTCACGTACCCTCCACGGGAGATAGAACGAGCTAATGTCGTTAAACTCCCTGGGTGACGGGTTCGCCCGTTGTGTTGACACCTCTAGATGTTGCGTTGATGAACGTCGAATCGTGCACTGTTGTTTTTAACCTACTGACTTAGAAAGTTAATACAATTTCTCTTGATTCGTTATTTTATTGTAAAACATGTAGATAGTACCTACATATATTCCTTTACTATACAGAGTTCCTCACATGAGCATATGTATCTGACATTGATGAATATAGCAAAACAGGATAAATAAAAGTTTGTGTTGTAGACATAGATACTTATGTACCTTACTTAATATTTGTTGTAGACGCTAGTATATTAGATACTTAAACCAATCTAATGATTCAATGATACAGCACCTGAAAATGCTGATTTTTCCAAACACTCTCTGGCTGGCGTTCATTATTGGAACTAGGTTTATGTCTGAATAAAAATTAACTTAACACAGTAGAAAAAATCGTCGCCCCAAGACTTTCCTGGCAAGCAGACAACCCCCCCCCCCTGCGTCGAACACAACCCTCAACCTCCAACCCCCCAAATCCCCCCCCAACGCTACTCCCTTCACATTACTACCCCCGCAACGCCACCCCTCCCCACTCCAACCACCTAAACCCAACCCCCCCACCACCAAACAAACCCCCCTTAGCCCCGCCCCCCAAACACACCCCTTAAAACCCCTTTTGCAACCTAAGCACTTGAGTATCTATTAATTAAAGCTCTCTAGAAAAGGAATAGGATAGGATAATGAAAATATAGGAAACCACGGAAGAGTGAAGTGAACCCAATAGTGATTGATTATGATAGCTTATCTAGTACATTTATAGTATTTTTGTAGTATTTCCTTGGTATTCAAATGGCTATATTCCAATATGGTTCGTTTTTTGGCTAGCCGCAGGCGGCTCGACGTTATTATTTGATTAAAATGTTTGTCAGATATTTTTTGTGTCGCTTGTATAAGAGATATTACAACCAAAATTTAACAATGTGATTTCGACCCTACGACGCATCTGTGTACCGAATTTTAAGTCTCTTAGTATAATATTTCGAGATTTAAGTATGACTAGTGCACCCCCATTTCAACCACAATCTTTTCAACTCTTGTCATGATCAAATGATGCCTGCATAACAAATTTTAGCTTAATCGGATGAAGCGTTTGGACACTATCGTGGAGGAATACACACACACACACACACCCTCACTCACACAAGCACACGCGCACACACACAGCCATGGCCTATGAAATTACTGCCATACCCTTGGCTGGTTTCAGAAAGATATTTTTTAAGCAGGTTTTAAAATCGATTTGATTCGCTACAGCCACTTACTCTTCACGCTTTGATTTCGTCAGATCCTTGGACAGAATCGAGATTTTGGATATTCTGGAATTGGCATAGATTAG
This sequence comes from Micropterix aruncella, assembly GCA_944548615.1. Classification (NCBI taxonomy): domain Eukaryota; kingdom Metazoa; phylum Arthropoda; class Insecta; order Lepidoptera; family Micropterigidae; genus Micropterix; species Micropterix aruncella. The sequence goes on along the minus strand of OX155953.1, from coordinate 29,362,778 downwards.
AGGGCAGATTACAGGTAACCCAGTTATGTTTGGACCTGAAGAGAGTACTAATTGTACAAACACAACCGTGTGAATTAATTGGAACAGATTATTTTTATTAAAAAAGTGCTTTATTGGACATACAAAAAACAGTACTGTTAGTTATAGATTGTTAGTTTTCATATAGAGTATGTCCTTCTTTTGCGTTGATAAACACCTTTCACTCTTGTATGCATAGAATTTACCAGGTTTTGCTAGGTTCCTTTCAGTTCATCATAGTGAAACCAGACTTGAATCACTGCACTTATCATCTTGGTTTTCTTTGTACAATCCATCTTCGAGAGCCGTTTTTTTTTCAAATAACCCAGAGGTTTTGATCGGGTTGAGATCGGGGGAGTTTCCGGGCCATTACAGTTATTTTATTCTGTGTGAAAAACTGTTATTTTTTTTTCAAAGAATGGCATGGGGCGAAATCCGGTTGAAAGATTCCCTCATTGGAAGGATAGACCTTCTGGAGCTCCCGTAACATATGGTTTGATAAGATATCAATATATTGGTCCGAATTCATCATGATGACCAATACATATATTGACATCTCCAGCATCTTAATTTAGTAGCTTCGAACTGGGGAGTGAATAGGTGGTAAAGTAATTCTTATATTAGACAAAACAGCTGTACTAAACCTACCACAGCCGATCGTTAATCCCGAGTCCACGGCTCACCCCAAATAAAAGTGTAATATAACGATGGAACCGACTCCAGTCAGTGAATTCCATGGCAGCTCAATTTGTATTTATTTATATTCACTTAAATGGAAAATATTATTTCCAATCGTCCACAAAAGTTGTATTTAAAAATATATAAGTATTAAAAAGTATAAACTGGGAAAAAACTTTTTTTTTTCATTTTCAATAGCATTTTTTCTATTTTTTTTTGTTAAAATTTAAATAAAAATTTTGCTATAGAAGGGTGTAATAAATAAACTCATATTCGATTTGCTTGTGTCTGCGTTAAAAAATAGGGTTCAATTGACTCTTTTTCTAGGAAATGTGTAGAAAACGTTTCATATATATATACACCTCATTCTATGTTTCATATATATTTCAGATACAGACCTAGCTGCTATGGAATTCACAAACCGGAATCGAGCCCAGCATAATATTATAATTACACTTCTGGGGGGTGAGTGGGGTAGACTCTGGACTAACGACCGGCTGTTGTAGGTTTAGGACAGCTGTCTTGCCACATGTGAACGTTGCCTTCCATTCACTCCCCCTTCGAAGCGATAGAATTTGAGATACGGAAATTGCAGTTTTAGATATTTTTTCTAGGAAAGAGTTGTTTTTTTCTAATCTTTAAAAAAAGGAAAAAAAGATTTGGCTGGTAGGCCACGTGCGCTAACTTCCACCCCGTGGAGGTGCACAGTGAAGCCGTACCGGGTGACGGCATTTGCGAGATCATGGTATTTATTTAATTTGTACTCGTGGTCTTTTGCATTATTTGATTACTTGGAATAGATAATTCTACAAAAAGGGTTATCTTCCGAGATAGGGAGTATAGAGTTATATCTGGACGGAGGGCTGTGCACCCGAGACTTTCAGGAAATGTATACTGCTTAGGCACCGAGTCGACCTCCAGAATCCAATCTGAATGAAGCTTTCTCAATTATTGAGAATAATTTTGTAATGAAATGTTTTTGCCTTTAAAGCCAACCTCATTCTTAACCCCTAAAATGAACAGACAAAGGTAGTTTCTTTAAAATATGTAAATCCGCTGAGCGCTAATGTGTGTGTTTGCACATTGTACTGGTTGTTAAGGTTCGGAAACCTCGACTCTCGAACCCACGGTTTTATATTTATTAAAGATCGGTTCCTTTTTCCAGGCTCCGCAACCTCCAGATAAATGGCAGGGTGTTCGAGATGCAACTAAACACAACAACGTCAGTATCCAGAGAGAATTCACAAAGAAAGTAATCGGCGATGAAGATTGTCTATACCTCAATGTGTATACGCCAAACGTCGAAGGAAACACCGATAAAAAATATCCAGTCATGGTGTTTGTCTATGGAGGTTCTTTCATGATGGGATCTGGAAATTCAGATATGTACGGACCGGAATATTTAGTAGCGAATGACGTCGTATTGGTTACTTTTAATTACAGATTAGAAGTGATGGGATTTCTATGTATGGAAAATGAAGAAATCCCAGGAAACGCAGGAATAAAGGACCAGGTGGCGGTTCTTAAATGGATCAGGGACAATATTTCGCAGTTCGGTGGAGATCCGGAGAATGTGACAATCTTCGGGGAGAGCGCAGGGGCAGCGTCCGTGACATACCATATGTTCAGTCCGCAGACTCGAGGGTTATTTCATAAAGTAATCGCTCAGAGCTCCGTCTGCGCGTGCCACCTGAACATAGCGATCAATCCTTTGAAACGAGCTTTTCAGCTCGGGGAATTTCTCGGACTGCCGTGTAAAGATCCAAAGGAATTGATGGCGTATTTAAAAAGGATTCCTGCGGAGAAAACGGTCGGAATCAGCAACCAAATAATTACGCTCGATGAAAAAATACGGGAGAGCGGCTCGCCGTTCCGACCGGTCGTCGAAAAATCGTACGACAACGAAGATCCTTACATCACGGAGCTACCGTCCGCTCTTCTAAAGAAAGGCGAATACAGCGATGTCCCTTTGATGGCCGGATACAACGACGGGGAAGGAATTTATCTAGTGAGCAAAAATTTTTCTAAATCTCAATTAAACACGCATCACGAGCAGCTGATACCGGCTGATATAATTTCGAAAATTTCGCTCGAGGAAGCGCGCGAGCTCGGCAAACGCATCAAAGAGTTTTACTTCGGAAACGAGTTGATATCGAAGGATAATATCGAATCGCTCGTAAAATTGAGGAGCGATAAACACTGGGGACATCCGACGTATGCATTCGCTAAGCGCTATGCTTCTAAATCGAAAAGTTCCGTATTTTTCTATCGATTCTCGTGCGACAGCGAAATTAACTTCGGAAAGAAATTCTTTGGAGAAAATTTGAAAGGCGCCAGTCACACAGATGAGCTATTCTATTTATTTAAATCGAACCTCTCGAAATATTCAGCCGATGTAAAAACGGAAATCGGTAGGATGATCGCAAGGACTACCAAACTGTGGACCAACATGGCCAAATATGGGTATGTAATTGCAATATTTCGATATTTTCAATATTTAACCCTTCGAGTAACGGCATAATTTCATGGCAGACCGCGACAATTTATTGGAATTTCTTGCAATATCGCTGCGCTCGACAAAAAGTAATATAACTATGGAACTACTATAGCAATCATAAAAAGAATAACTGTGCAAAGATCGCATTGAAATTTCGTATATAAAATATTGAAATGTTATTTTGTAAAACAATTAGATAATTATGAATAAATATGAGAAAGTCGAAAAAGTAAAAAAAACTAGACATTTCTAACTTGTACTTGTCTTACGGAAAAATACGGAACCCTATTTAGAAATTGTAAATACTATCATAATCTTTATTAGATTCTCTATCAAGGGTAATATTTAGTTTTGCTTATTTACATACAAAAATATTTAGATGTTAGCTCATAAAAACCATTTTGATGATTTCTCGAAAAAAAAAATGATGTTTGACTTTGAAAAAAATGGAATTTTACCAGAAATATCCGCGAAATGAAGCGCGAAATTATTCTTGCAGCCGTCTATGTATCTATGGTAATAATGAGATATTTGGTATGGATTTTAGGATGTGTTCGAATTAGAAAATAATATTTCTGTGCGCCCCGGGACCAATATTGGTCGTTACGTAGTCAACGGTATTCTGATATGCAACCAAATTTGGTTGTTACGTAGCCGAAGAGTTAACTAGTTTATTTATATTTCAGGAATCCGACACCATTGCGCGATGACTTGATAACAGCCGAATGGAAACCGATTGCGAAGAACGAATTCAATTTCATGGATATTGGAGAAAAATTAACGAGCTCCGTTAACCCCGATCACGATAGACACGTGTTTTGGGAAAGCATCTATTCTGAAATGAAGACACATTAAATATAAGTAGTAATGTAATATCATATATTAAAAAATATTTTTTTACAATACAAATCATCTTTGAATACCGTAAATAAGCATTTTGATCAGTAGATTGCAATAAAAAATATACTACTAGTGATGTCGATTATGATCTATAAGTGACTTTTGTTATTTTTAAACACTTCATCATGAATCGAATCCCAGAAGGCCATTCTTTCTTTGTCGGGGTTTATCTTTGCCTCTAATTTAGATCCCATTTTAAAATATTCCACATTTTTTTGATTCGATAGCGGCTCCCATTTTTCAGGGATGACGTTGTCAACTTGCGGAGTTGGGTTCCTGAAAAGAATAATAATTATATAAATCGATGGAAATCACCGGAAAATAATGTTGTATGACTGGACGCCAGAGATGCTGAAATTTTAATTAAAATGCCTTTCAGCATACACTTCCAGACCCCAGTAACCTCGCTCGTTGAAGTTATGCCGAGGATTATTCATGTCCTCTTTGTAGCAATACCCCTTGCACAGCTAAACATATTCTAGCTGGCTGCAAGGTGGCCTTAGATCAAGGATGGTACACTTACCGCCACGTCCTTGCTGTAATTCACAAGGTAATTAGCCTCTCAGCAGCTCGTGGCAACAAGGGTTTGACAGTATCTTCCAAACCCCCAATACAGTTTGTGCATGATGGGTCTAAAGTCAAAAAACATTTCTCTACAAAACCTTTCTCAATAATTGGATTCTGGAGGTCGACTCGGTCTATAAGCTGTATAAATTCCCTGAAAGTCTCGGATGCACAGCCCTGCGTCCATATATAACTCTTTACTCTATTTCGGACGATGGCCCTTATCGTATAATTAAGTGTTCCATGGGAATGAAATAATAAGTTAAATAAATACCATGATCTCGCAAATGCCGTCACCCGGAACGGCTTCACTGTTCACCTTCACGCGTTGGAAATTGGCGCTCGTGGCCTACCAGCTAAATCTGTTTCACGTTTTTAAAGATATTGGTCTCTCTAGAAAAATAATCAACTCCTTCTTAGAAAAAATATCTAAAATCGCAATTTCTGCCTCTCGAATTCTATGGCTTCGAAGGGGGAGTGAATGGGTGGTAAGGTGAACGCTCACATGTTGCAAGACAGCTGTCCTAAACCTACCGCAGCCGGTCGTTAGTCCGGAATCCACTGCTCACCCCCCAGAAGTGTAATAATACTATATGACTTGGTGAATTCCATGGCAGCTCCGTTTGTATTTTATTTTATTTATTTAATGGGGGAGTAAATAGGTGGTAAGGTAGACGCTCAAATGTGGCAAGATAGGTGTCAAACCGACCTCAGCCAATAGTTAAACCGGAGTACACCGCCTCCCCCCCCCCCCATTATGATGGGCCCGATTTCGGTCAGTGAATTCCATGGCAGCTCCGTTTGTACACTAACAACACTGTTGGCTATAGACTAAAAACAAGTTGTTTTTATTCATAGCTCTTATTAACCACTCAGGCCCCGATTGGCCGATATCGGCCACAACTCGGTTCAGCGTGACGGCCCCGTTTTAATTATATTTTAATTTAATTTGTTTTATTTTATTATGTTTTATTATGTTAATATGTTTCATTTTAATTATGGGTACAGTGGTTTGGCAGTAATTAATGTTTTGGTGAGACAGTGTTATAATTCAATTTTATTACTAATTTTTACTAAAATTTTTTGGGACATCAACTTTTTAATCGGCTGAGGGGCCGAGGCCTGAAGGGTTAAAAGTAAATATTATTGAGATTAACCCTTTTGCCTACAGTTTGGTGTGAGGCTTGTGATCAGGTTTTCGAGCCAAAACTGTTATCACGTGATACAACAGTCAAGCCTAAGTTATTGCGGGTCTGGCACATGATACGTCAACCGGGCCAAATGTAAAACAGATTTGCTGATTTGTTAAATAACTTGACAACTCGGCAGTTTTGTTTACGTTATGGGACAATGCTGTTACATCTTATATGGTAGGCCAAGGGGTAGGCCAAATAAAAGCCTTTTATAACCTCCGTGCATACTTGGCGCTTACGGTGTATAAGTCCTATGTCCTACCGCTACTGGATTTTGGCTAGCAGGTTTGTAGTTCCTATTTTGTGAAGGACACTGATATAATTGAGAGAGTGCAGAGACGTTTCACAGTGCTATCGAGTACTCTAAGACAGATGAGTTACGGGGGGAGCTACAACTCTAGCAGTCAAAACACTGGAGGAATGCAGAAAGCGAGAGGACTTAATCGATACCTACAAGATACTCTCGAAATGCTACATCTGTGCTGATATTAAACAAGCGTTTTTATTCGATAAGAACTCGCACCTCCGAGGGAATGACATGAAGCTATCGCAGACCAGTTTCTCGGTAAATCCACAGAAACATTTTCTGTTTAACAGAGTTGCGTATGGTTGGAACAAGCTTCCAAACAGTGTTGTGTGTGTGCCAAAACCGTTAGTATTTTTTTTTAAATAGACTAGAAGATCTTGGAATAACAATTACTGATGATCTTAAATGGGAGAAACACATAATAAAAAGAAACACTTTAAATCTGAACATTTCACTGTATCCAGTGGAGTACCCCAAGGGTCAGTGTTGGGTCCACTTCTGTTCACATTGAATGTTATGGATCTTCTAGGCTCAATTACATCGCAGAGCAGCTACTTTGCCGATGACACAAAATTCTTCGCCAATCCTACTCTATGCAGTGGACAGCTTAAGCAAGATCTTGACAAAATCAAAGCGTGCAGGGAAGATTGGTTGCTCACCTTAAACACCGAGAAATGTATAGTGCTTCATTTTGGGAAAAGCAACCCCAACAAGCAATATTTTTTGGCAAACGCCCAATTAGAAGCAGTCAAGCAACAAAAAAATCTTGGAATAACAATTACTGATGATCTCAAATGGGAGAAACACATAATTGCAATTGCTAAAAGAGCCAACTCTACTCTCTATCTAATAAGGAAGGTTTTCCAACATCTGTCAATAGAGGTTTTTATCAAGATCTACATGGCATATGTGAGACCTATTCTTGAGTATGGCTATCAGATCTGAAACCCTTACTTATGCAAAGATGTAGATATCCTGGAAAAGGTTCAGCGAAGGGCAACCAAAATGCCAGTGGGCCTGAAGAATAGGAATTATGAAGATCGCTTGAAATTACTTGGAATTACTACAAGGAGGGGACCAGATTGAGACATAAAATTCTATCACATTATTACAATGTCCCTGGACTGAAGAATATTTACAAATTCAACTACAACACAAATCTCACAACGTCACACAACGTCACAACAAAAACTCAACCATACAAAATTTAAATCTAATCCTCTTAAGAACGTTCTGCAAAATAGAGTGGACATGTGGAATAAACTACCATTTGAAGTGATTAGTGCAAGCTCTGTTAATCAATTTAAAAACAGACTCAATTTGTACCTAAAAACTTGTTAATATTGTTTATATTATATTGTTAATATTGTTTAGCTTTACATGATCTGATCTGGACGTATCAGCAAAGCTGCCTGTCCAGAATATATAATAATAATAGGAAGTTTTATAAATTGTGAAAAGACTGACAGAAAATAAAACACTCAATCAGATATGGCCACACCAGCTTTTTTGTCCATATCATCTATTAGCCATTAATAAATACAAATAATAATTATTATTATTTACTAGTAGAATAGACACTATTAATAATGAAAATTGCAATAACAAACTACGTAAAAACATAAAACTGTCATTATTGCTGGTCGAATGGTGCAAGGCGAAATGTCATCAAAGTGGTAACTCGCGAGATATTTGAGTTGCGTAAACCTACCCATGCCTACCAGCCCCGATCGAAATCTAAAATATTCTAGATAATATTATCAATAGAGAAACATACCCAAATTTTGCCATATTGCTCCATAGCCGCACTATTTGCAAGATCATTCTACCCGTCTCAGTTTCAGAAGTAATATCCTCATCGATCATTTCATTTTTGAACACATAAAACAAATCGTCTGCATGGCACGTCCCGGGCATTTCCTCAAATCCGGTAAACATCTTCATCATGTTTAATTTCGAGTCGAAGCAAAGTTTGAACAAATATACTGGGGCCGAAGAATGTGCGGCAATCAATTTTGCAAATCTGTAAATGCTGTATGAAAAATTGTAATCCGACTGCAGAAATACCATTTGTTCAAGGTTTGACTTTGAAAATGCATCATCGCCGAAATAAAACTTCTTGATTTTCTCACCGTATCTAATCGACTCACTTTCCGGAATCAAACGTACAATTTCTTTTGTGACGTATCTCTCGAAATCTCCATTGATCTGGTCAGTTTTTTTAATAGCGTCTCTCAGCACATTGATTCCTTCGTGACTATTATACCCTATAAGTAAGGGTACTTGATAGAATTTACGTCTGCTAATCAGATCTAACACAGGTTCCGTTAAATATGAATCTTCTCCTGGTTTTTCGATGACAGGGCAAAAACGAATCGGCAGTCCTCGGCGTTTTTCTGCCGGGGTCATTGCTTTGCCAGTCAATTTGGCTAATTTTGTGGCTGGAACGCTCCTTAAAAATTTTGCCAATTCCGCAGCATCGTTGGTCTCTTTTCCCAATATTTTTCCTACGCGAAAGGCTCGCTCCCGTGAATCCAGCCCGTAAGCCCAGTCGCTGATGCAGACACCGCTGTGCGATATCACCCTGTGAAACAACCCCGCACAGTTCGGAGAAAACATATGAAACGTGGCGGAAGACCCGCCGGCGCTTTCCCCGTAAATCGTTACGTTATTCGGATTTCCGCCGAACTGCGCTATATTTTCGTTAACCCATTTCATCGCAGCCACCTGGTCCTTGAGTCCGGCGTTTCCCGGGACATCGTCGTTGTCGAGACACAAGAATCCCAACGCTTCCAAGCGGTAGTTCACGGTGACGAGTATGACTCCCTGCGATATCAGATATTCCGGTCCGTATACATCCGAGTTACCGGAACCGCTCATGTACGCACCGCCGTGAAAATATATCATTACGGGTAGATCTTTTTCAGCGATGAGAGGCTTATAGACGTTTAGATATAAGCAGTCTTCGTTGCCTTCGATTATGCCACCGGTTATCATATCAAACTGAGGGCAGACGTTGCCATGTTCTGTTGCGTCTCGTAAGCCTTTCCAACTTTCCGGTGGTTGAGGAGCCTGGAATTGTTTTTTAATTTTAGACATATATCAATATGACTCAGGCGCAACAATGAGACATTTCCTCGAACACACCGCAGCACCACCTTTTCACAAATCGAATACTAAGTAGGAAAGGCGTAAGTGATCACTACATCCTTTTAAAGCACCAAAAAATTCACCATTTAAGTTTTTCATTTACAAAAAAGTTAAAACTCTTTCGAAAAATAGATGAAATTGCGTAATTAAGTTGTTTTATCTTAGCAAAAGCGAAATGTGTCCATCTAAGTAAACCTATGAAATCTCTTCATTTTCATATTGTTTTTCCTTACACCATACCTATTAAAAATACAAGCAGATGTCCTTTTTTAACGATTCCAAGTACATATTTGTAAGCAGAATTGGTATTGATGTATAATTGGGACCCTACATAGTTGATATTTACTAGCTACATAGTAGTCACACGACTATATTCACCACGCTGATTCTGATGCTGCCATAAACTTTATTCAAGGAACCAAAAAATCTGATGTGGCTAGTCATGGTTTATTTTTTTCTTTTGATGAAAAAGGTGCCGATACCATATAAATTCCATAAAATTTAGCAAACAGTCTAGGGTACCTATTTTTCATTTAATTTTGTCCAATCGCAAAACGATCAGATGAACCTTGAAACATCTGGTTGCTGGCCAGAGCAGGTCAGATTTCGAGCAAATGGCTGGAGCAATCGTTGAATTCGGGCGGAGCAATGTCAGAAACGGCACAAATAATTTATTAGTCAATCAAGCTGTTGCTCCCTGTTTTTGCACACTGTTGCGAGTAATGGCAGCTAACAACTCCGTGCAGCTTATCTGTTACCTTGGGTCGGCTTAACTCAGGATCAACTCCCATTCGGTAGCCCCCCTGAAGAGGGACGGGCCTGGAAAGGACCCTGTGATCGCTGTCCCTGTCACGGCTGTGTCGTAGACAGTTGAGATCGGATCATCTGGCGCAAGACCTCGGACACTGCTAGGTGGCTTGCGTATCATTGGCCGTTAGGTGATCCGGCGAATAACCACGGGGGGCCTGTTAGTCAGCTACTCTTGATACGACCCATTGACCACCCGATCCCGTGTGAGTTGATGGGCAAAGGGTGCACTGTCCGCGATAAATTCGAATTCAATTACTGTAAACAGAATCCGCGACCAGACTGGAGGATGAAAAAATCCGGCCAATTCATATTACATCCGAGGTACAAGTATACCAGACAGTAGCCTCTCAGAAAAAAAAATAAATCAAGGTGAGCTACGACTCGATCGTAAGGGCTCGCACATGGCTGCCAGATACCGGCTACTTGCCCGACGTGGATAACGAAAAGTTCGTAATTTTGCCAACCTTCACCCGCGCGTAACGCTAACCAAAGTCATTCGTCAAGACTCTCGTACGTCAAGGCATTCGTACCCCTCTGCTCACTTCCTCGCACCCTTCCCCACAATGCCATGTCGCTCGAGAGTGCGTCTACTGTTCTCTCGGTATACTGTGTCCGAGGCAATATCTCACTCGACATGTTATCGCATCAAACACACTCAATACTAAATTAAGGATTTATTTAAAATGAAATACAGTAACAACTTACCTTAAATCTAAGATCCCCGATCGGCGGTTTTGCGAATGGAATTCCTTTAAAACTAGCATATATACCAAACGAAGGAATGTCTTTTAAGCATCCCTGCAATTCTCCTTGTTTTACCAGAACGCGATCAGACGCCATCTACAACCATACCAACCTACATTGAAACACCAAAATGCTTGATCTCAATATGTTATCACCTGTAAGTATGTTATCGTTCACCAACAATAAAAGGTGATAAAAAATAATAATGTGTGTATCTTATTGAAACAGAAAAACTGGAACTCTTCACTGACTTTTGACACGACTTTGCAAGGTTAGTGACATATTTCAATGCAATCGCCATCATATTTGTACTCAAAACCACCTCAAAACCAGCTGTTTTATTGCCGTCGCGATAGGTGGAATTGGGAACTGTCAAACCCGTCCTTTTGATCTTTGATAATGCGCTCAACAGACACACCAACTCGGAGGCCGTCGATTCAAGCAGGCGATCAAAAAGTTAATAGTGCAATGCAACAAATAACCACGATGGACTGCTATTATGTCAAGAATTAAAACTCTACGAACGTAATAATAGAATAATAATAAAGGAATAATAGAATAGTAGTATTAAAAGAATTGAAACTCACCGATTGCCAAAATAGCTTTGTCAAACCTTTTCAAAATTGCTCTCAGATTTACCAAAGTTTCGATTTATTTGGGTTTATTAATGTCAGTACGAGTTATGGTAAATCTTCTGTAGAGTCGGACGGAGTAGTTGTGCGCGTGTCTATAGTGTGCGCAGTATGAATTAACTAAACTAGAGACGATAGCATCTTCCTGTAACGTCAGTCGCATCCCGCATGCCCAGCGAATGAGACACCTGTGGCTGCCCTGCCCCGTGCGATCTGGTTTGTAAAGGGTAGAATGTTTTTTACGTAAAAACTTCGTTTCTTCTTTCAATTTAGCATCAGGTGTGTGCAATGCGATATAGCGTACTGGGTTTATTGGCGACAAAATTTTGGTTATTGAGGTAGGTAGTTTTAAACTGATTAAATTTGAACAGATTTAGAGCGGTGTTTGGCAAAAAAATGCCATGTTTTGGTTGCGGGCTCTCGGGGTAGGTAAGTGTGCGGAGAGCAAAGTATTCTTTCGCAAATGCACGAGAGCCCACTAAATTTTAGTTTTTTTTAATTTCATGTGAATTTTGTATCGATTTTCAAATATTTTTGACTGATGCTTAACAATAATCTTACTTCGGGGTAATTGTAACTACCCTATAGTAATCTTTGTTAGGTCGCAATGTTGCCGATGTACATTTTTGTAAAAATTTTACTCTCTGTGGGGAAATGTTAGAAAAACAAACTTTTTAAACTGTAGAGTGCGCCGACACTCACATGTGCGTTCTTAAAAATCGCAGACAAATGGGATTTGTTATATAAAAAAAAACTACAATTCTCATGTAATAGGTATGTGCACTGTGCGGGTTAACATTAAATACATTTATGTACATACAATTTATTGTATGTATGTATTTAATTTAATTATCTCTTCTTAATGACATATTTATATGTCATTAAGAAGAGATAATTGAAAATTAAATGTATGGTTAAAGATTTCGGTACTGAAATGAAAGGGATTAGGCTTGACCATCATTAGTGGCCGTCTATGACGTTTCCATACCAATTCGTATGTACCTACATATCGTCGCCTTACAATATAACTCAAATTTTGTAGTACTGCGATAAACGTGTTTTAATGTTTTTTTAAAGTTTCAACTCATCCACCATTTTTGATTTGTGGAAACTAATAAGTGGACCTAAATACTAACCTAATACTAGATAAGTGAAGATATCGAGTTTTTGCGCTACGATAGCAGACAGTGCTGCGATCTTTAGTCTACATATCGATGTTTTAGTATTATATCTGGAGCTGATTTTCAACGTATCAACCATCGTTAACTCCTAAGGGCGGGCGATTTCAGTTATCTGGTTTTAAGGGAATATAGATTTGATATTTTTACATCTCCTGGCATACTTATCTCAAAAATGCCAATTTTCGAGTTATCAAGTTATAATTGAAAGGCGTCGATGTGGTTTGAATGAAAAATAAATACCTCTAGAAAGTTGTATCTCAAAATCCTGATCGTTTAGAATCAACAACCGAGCCGTGATTAAGGCAGAAGCGATTCAAAATACGAAAGGGCCAACACAATGTATTCAAATTATAATGAAGTACGAGTAGGTGCGGAAAGGTAAATATCGACGATCACTAATGAGGTTCAAACCTAATGCATATCGCACAGGTCCAGAATTCGTTAACTAATAATAAGTATAGCGTTCGCAATACGAATTGACGTCAACTTGTCGTTAAAAAGCAATTAAATAACTAACGATAATAAATAACTATATAATTTGCATAGAATTTAATTTGACTATTATTAAAATGTATACTTGCTTAACTGGGTGTACGCACTATTTGAAAAATACCTTAGATGGTCTCCGTTGTAACGTCTCGGAACGCACAAGCGATATCGTTTATTAAAAAATATGTGTTTTATATATCATTTAAGTTTTATTTACGAATTAAGTACCTATTTTGAAAATAATGGTGATATTCTTTTTTCTTTCATTCTATAAGTGATCCTCGTGAGTGAACCATAAGTTCTCTGGAAATAAGTTAATATATTAAAAGGAATATAAAATACGATTGTCGTAACAAAAGTGAACTAATGTATATATAAATATTTTTATTGCGGTTTTTTTATGAAATATTTGTGGTTTATGTATTTATCCATATAGAAACATGTATATTTTCGGAATGTTCTTAATCCGACCTGTCATTTGAGACTAAACACGATATACAGAATGTGACTACAGCACGGGTATTTTTTGTAGTGAGTGAACGACTAAGTAAGCAAGTTTTGATTTTTTATGTTGGGAAAAGCAAAAAGATATATAAAAAAAACTATGAGCGCGATGTGCTATCTAGTGGTAGGTAAAATGTCGCTAATATTGTTTATTTACGATATCTTACTTACTGCTAAATGGCGCAGCTAGCTCAACGCTTCTGAAACGTTTCTTCAATAGATAGGTACAATTTACAAATTTGACAAGCTAAAACAAAAGGGAAAATATATATTTTTAATATATTAAAAGTTGCCTATTTTGTCGTATTCATTAACTCACTACAAGAAATCCCCGTGCTATATTCACACTCTGTATTTATGTAAATTTATTGACATTTGGAGATTTGGATATTTAGACAATTATTTACCTAATATTTCGATAGTTAAGGTACCTTATGACACTCGGGATAATATAACGATTGATAACAATACCGTATACTTGTAAATCGGTTTGAGCGTTTAATATTTATAGGGGAATAAACAAATAAGAAACATACATAGATGAACCCTGAACACGTTACGCTCTTTTTTTTGGGCAGTCGTTTAAAAAAAGGCCAAATATCATTTTCAATATAAACGTCCGAAAGTAGGATATAAAGAAACCCATTTACTCAAAGTTGTAAATTTCTTTCAAGTCAATGTGTCATGTAGAATAATCTCATAAAAGAAAATCTCCTAAATCCAAAAAAGTTCAAAGTATTTTTTGAAAATTTTGTTATTTTTTGAAAAGAATGCCACCAAAGGCTGTATTTTGTTGGTGCTAAATTAAAAGGATTACTTTTAAATAAACACAAAAAGCTTTCACTGCGTATATTGCTTGATATTCGATACACCTTAAATATTCCACATTACTAAGCAGACGCGAGATATTATCCGTCCGAGTTTGAAAAATAAGCGTATTGTCAGGCCTGTGACAAGGTGTGACCTGTGACAAGCTGTAACATCTGTGATGGCTAGCCTCAGCATCGTCGCCTTAAAGTAAGGTAGTCTAGACCGCCCAGATTTCCGCTTCGTAAGCTTGATCTATTGTTTTTAAATTTATTTTTTCAATGTCTTAAAGAGGAAAAACGAGTAGAGACAATTAGTGTATACGACTAAATCGTATGTATAAAATGTGGGTTTTCTTGTACCCATGAACATTGCTCATGGTTAAATAATAAATATAGTAAAAAGGTAAAAAAGTAGAATATGCTGAAAATGCTACTTTCGACTTTCCATATTCGACCAATAACAATAGTTTCCATAACCAAACCAAAACTTTTGGGCATAGTCAAACAAACTTTTTCACAAACAAACCTTGCGATATCAGCTGTCGAAATATGTAATGACAATGCGCCTTAACTGTGAAGTTGGCTCCGGAAAAATACAATTATGTCCTCTGTTGGAAAAAAAACGAAATGACTTCCTGAGCAATCCAATATTTAGCAGTTAATCTCAAAAAGGAGTTGTGTAAATTATGGTTAGCCTCTAAGTAAATATAAGAAACTCGTCCTACTCGATCGTACTTTGAAATTATGATGTTTAACGAATAATGCCAAAAAAGAGTTATGTACAGAATTTATTGATGGCTACAAGCAGGTAGATAAGGAGAACATAATGTTGTCTCTCGTTATGATAATTTTATTATGTTTTGTCTGACTGTACGCTAGCGAAGTCCACCGCGTTTCCTCGATAGTATCGTTGTGCTAAACATTCGGGTGAACGGGTCGCTTTTAGGTTTTATGGAGTCGGCACCTTACATACTGAGCACCTAAACCAGGTAATTACACGGCCCATATAATTGATGATTTTATAAATCAAATAATGTATACGATTTGTTGGATTTTTCAATATGACTTTTCTGTTTAGATACACAACTTGGGTTGTCGACTACAACGGGCGAGCCCGTCACCTCAGGAAGTTTTAACGATTAGTCGTTCTATCTCCCTGGAGTGAACGTAGAAGACTTGGGACAAAACAGTCCACCACCTAGCTACGTCACAAGCCCGTAAGAGGCCAACGCCTTAACCGCGAGATAGCCAGGAATGTCACCCGGCGGGCCGACACTCGCGCCCTTACTTCCAATTATGACCAGATTACTCCGGTCTCTCGATTGGTTCCGAGTTCGAGGTCGCTTGCGCGGTCATCTCCCTTACGAAGCGGTGAAACGGTGTATACCGAATCTATCGCGGACCACAGCGTCCTTTGCCCGGCTGTTCACCCAGGATCGGATGGCCTATGGTCGTTTCAAGAGCAGTCGCCGTAAGGTCCGCAACCACCCCCGCTCTATAGGAAACAGTACTGCTTCCAGACTCCCCCGACTGTTAGTCAGAGCGCACAGTCGATTGGCTTACGCCGCACGGTGCGCAGACCATCCAGGAGCGCCAGAAGTTTGATTCCCAGGGGAAACTGACCAAGGCCTGAGTCCTACCCGGGCTCGCACTTCATGCGTGGAGGCCGTCGTATGGGTGTTGACCCGTAAGTGTGACCAACCCTGAACAGAATGGGTCTTCGTGGCCAACTCAGTAAGGGCCCATTAACTCCCTGTTTAGATACACAATGCATTAGAAAGACCCCTCGCGCCGCTCCTGCGCCACCTCTTCCCCCTCGCCAGATCCCCCTCCAGTGCCCCCTCCCGCCACTCGCCGCGCCAATACTGCCTAACCGATGCGCCATTCTAAATAACCGTAGACTAAATAACTCGGCAAATATCTACCATTATCGTGAGGCGACGCGGTGGCGTTCGGCATTACCTACTTATTAAGTACCTACTTATTTCTGACACTGACAACTTGACGAAGTTTATACATTATTTGTTTCGCTTGCATATGAGGTATTCCAACCAAAATTTCCCTAAGAAGGCATCTGTGTACCAAATTTCAAGTCTCTAAGTTCAATATTTCGATATTAAAGTATGACTAGCGCGCCCCTGGTGAACCGATGTCAACCACAATCTTTTTAAACTCTTGTCTTGACCAAATGATGCCTGCGTACCTACTAAAATTCAGCTCAAACAGATGAAGCGTTTGGGCGCTATCGTCGAGGAACACACACACACACACACACGTGGAGGAGGAGACACCGGAGCATGTGGTTTTTCAATGTCCAAGTTTGAAGCAGTGCGAAGTGAGATGCCGGCCCTGAGCGTGGAAAACGTAGTCGAAGAGATGTGTCGAGACGAAGGCACATGGAATGCTGTCAGTAGGGTCGTCATGCAAATAATGACCGAACTGCAACAGAGGTGGAGAAATGATCAGCGTGCTAGTGACGTCAACTAGCCCTGAGAGAATTAAAAGTGCATAAGCACAGCCCCCCCCCCCCCCCCCGAAGTAGTCGCTTCACCGTGGTCCCGGGGGGATCCTGGCAAGACAAGAGTAAGGAGTGTTTTTAGTGGTTATGCACTTACTAGTGAGTCCCCCATTGTGCCAATACACAAATGCACACACATACAGGCCAGGCTTTTGAAGCTTTTTAAAACCTTACTATAAAAAAATAAAAAACACACACACCCACACACTCACACACGCACCCTCTCTCTCTCTCTCACACACACACACACACACACACACACAAACTGACAGACACACTTCAGTCTGAAAATGGTCTTAATCGTCTCGGGAGGGGTGAAAATTTATATATCGGTTTTCACACTACTTTCCGTCTGCTGGGAAAGTTGAAATGGAGAAACGCAGTTGAGAATTTAATGCAAGGTTCAAATATGATACGTCTATAGTGTAAACCTAATTAGCGACTACATATCGTTGAAAAAATAGCCATGTAAAATACAGTTTCGAAATACAGTAAAACCAGCCATGTAAAATACAGCATCGAAATCCAATGTCATTAAACTCGAGTAATATTTTTAACGCAAACTATTAACCCCGCGATAACCCGATCACGGAATAACCGGCCGACAGGTGACAAGTTGGCCAATCTGTAGGTTCATTAAAGAAGCGTTATAAAAATTGGTAGATAAAAAGAGAACATAAAATATAAACATTGTTAATCTACGATATCAAATGTTATGTCCAAAGTTCACGAACTTTGCGCTTTAGACTTTGACTAATTCTTAGTTCGGTGTCAACGTTAACTTTTTGATTGGCAAGATAGTACGACCATTGATTAAAACTTTTCTCTGATTAGCATTTTTTTAATGGATATAATTTAAAAGAGGGTAAGTTTGGAAAAATATAAAACCGAGTGTGCCACAGAACAGAATGTTCTGTAGGACATGCGCACGATATGTCGAGGTCTTCTCTTTTATTAGGTAGCTACTTATTGTGACGTGAATATGTCTTTTATACTAAGGTCCCGCCGAGTTGGCGATGAACCACTTGTGTTGTCCGCAAATATTTTAGTATATCTCGTTGTCCAAGGGTTGCGGCGCGAAGTGGCGTGTATATTCCAAAAATAGACAAATAGAAAAATCAAAATATAAAATTCTTGCTAAGTGTATTCAACTTGCGTATTTGTGTACTTACGTCATCGAGCAGGAGAGGGTTTGGATAGGGATCGCGAAATTCACTACGTGCTGAATAATCAGTCGTAACTCTGGAAAGGAAAGGCTCACACAAGTGATTCTTGTATCGTCATGTAGACCTCGAGGTGTTCTAAAATGTGAAGTCGTCGAGTGAAAGTTACGTCGAAAAAATGTCCACGAAAGACGTTTTCACGAAAAAAAGATGACGGCAGTGTAGCGATACTACCTACCCATTCGTTCGGACGGGTAGGCGGGTAGCACTCCTTCAGGTCAGGGTATTCCCCGGCTTGTCGTGCCACATTGTGCAGTGTCCTACAGCGATGTAGCAAACGTGTATGTGTGGTAGCGAACGGTTTCTTACAGCTTGGACCATAATTCATTCAACTCATATTCAGAAGCCTCCTCGTGTGGAAGGCTACCCCGGGTAAGACTCTCGCGTCTCAGGCCTTATGGCTGGTCGATCGGCTTCCCTTGTGGAATTGCTTTCCGGCGCTACTGGACGGTTTGAGCACCGTGCGGCGACGCCAATCGTTTGTGCACTCTCACTAATTGCTGAAGGAGTCTAGAGAATATAGAAATATACTCCTTTTTTTTATTATTATTTTTATTCAGAGAAAAAATACATTATTTTAAATATTAAAATCTCGTCAAACTGGTATACAGTTTGTTGCCGAGTAAAAGGTCAATCGAAAGTGCCTCGAATTGTCGTCTGGCGCCTCTAAGGAGAAAATCGTCATAATATAAAGAAACCTACGACTAGATAGATCAAAACTTTGGCATTGTGCCTCGTCACGATGACGTCTGCGCACTTTGCATGTTTACAAACGACACGTTCAAATACAACCTGTTATCAAGATTATTACTTATGCAAATACCTACCTAGATTGCTAATAGATTCAATACAATTCGTATATCAGTTGTTATCAGACTCACGACTACTACTACAATAGAAACATAAGATAAATAACACGAGTCAGAGTATATATTCGAATAATCAGTACCTCGGAACGGTGAAAAAAGAGCAGAGATTAAACATGCCGCAGTTGAAAACAAGAGTGATCATCAAGCAAGGGGAATTGGAAGGAACTAGCGAGGAGTTGCCGTCTCGCGGTTCTTATGCTAGCTTCAAAGGGATACCCTATGCTAAACCGCCAATCGGAAACCTCAGATTTAGGGTAAGTTTTGTAGGACTTTCCGCCATTTATACACGACTAAACAAAAAAAATTTCTATGTATGTTTTCCGTTTCTTTATTCCACCATAACTTTTAAACGAAGTGTATCATATTGTTAGGATCAATATGGCATCCCGAGTGTCATAGGGTACATAACTGTCCAAATATCAAGTAAGTAGTTGTCTAAATGTCTAAATATCAATAAATTAACATAAATATATCGTGTTTAGTGTAAAATGAAAGGTCTGATTGTGTACCTTTCTAAAATATACATCTATATGGATAAATATATAAACCACAAATATTTCATAAAAAAACCGTAATAAAAATAATTATAAATACAATAGTTTACTTTCTGTAACGACATCGCGGCAGTCGTGTTTTTTATTATTTTTAATATAAATAGGTACTTGTTATTCCTTTTAATATATTTACTTGTTATTCCTTATAGTTAGAGGTGCGGAATTTTCGCAAAAAAAAACAAAAATTTCGCAAAAATAAAATTGAAAATATCGAAATTTCGATAGCGAAATTCGCATATACTACATATAAAACAACTTTTTAATAGACCTAACATTTATATTTAATATGAATTAAAAGCTAACATTGTTGTACTTCCAATATTTGACCATTTCGTAACGGGGACCTTATCTATATACCGGACCGGAAGTAATCTCTGGATCTACTGAACCGATTTTGAAAATTCTTTTACCAATAGAAAGCCACGTTAGTTGTGAGTGTCATAGGCTATATATTAATCCGAAAAATGAGAAGACTTTTTCGTGGTAGTCGGATTTTCACAGTAAGTCGGAGAAAAAACGGTCGAATGAAAACGTTTCTTACGAACGCTGCCTTAACGATGAGAGATATATGATTGAGTTCTAGAGGAAAGTTCTAGAGCTTGATAATGCCTACAAAAAAGTCAGCGACGGCATATGTTTAACTTTTATATTTAAGTCACAAAAAGTAGTTTTTATATTAAAAAAAATTATTTAAATCGTTAGGTCATGTTTATTGGTCATATTATCAACAATTATGAATTCTTATTTAAATAAGTAAATTTATCGTCTCAAGTGTTTAAAACAAAAGACTTTTCCCTTTTACTGCATATAATTTCCTTTTTACTGCATAAATGGTTAAAGAGATAATACGACATAGGTATGGCGAAAGACAATATATTTTGGTACCAAATAATATCATTACATCTAATATAGTATACAGAGAAGTTTTGAACAATTAAAATAAACATAATTTATTCAATCATAATCATTTCATTCACACATTTGAAACCCGGTAATATAACCAAATTGGCATGCAAACACATACATACATATGCAGTAAAAATATAACCCTCCTTTTGGCAGTCAGGAAATAAATCATAGCACTCAGTAGGTACCTACTAACCGAACCACACTCATAATTTCATCACAAGTAAAAATGTTTTTTCGCCCAACGAAGTCGGCACGGGTCAGCTACATAGTATTTAATAAAGAAGCGTTCTGCTTCTACGCTGTTCAACTAACAGCGTAGAAGTAACTAACTCTGTAACGCTGCTTCAGCAAAGGTTGAATATCAGCATTAATACCCCAGAATATGTTCTCATTCCTATTTAATGATTGAAGCATTAGGCGATGAAAGTGAGTATACTAATCAATCAGCTCATTTCGAGAAAGTTCTCAAAATGATGCATTTTCTGAGAAAGTGATGTCTTCGTCCCCGAGTCTCTACGTTTCACTCCAGGTTGAAAGAAAGATCAATATCTTTATTCCTTCCTGGGGTGATGCGTTCGCCCGCTGTTATCAACACTCTCCTGTTGTTAAACAATAAGCTTCCTGTTGGTTAAGTGCAGCCTGGGCCTGATGGCCTGCTTGTGTTTCTTAGGTCGGTCCAACTAAAGGATCAGCTCCCATCCGGTAGCCTTCTCAAATAAAGGCCGCTGTGAACTATTCATGCGACCGCAACCTGCAGTCGTAGATATTTGGGATTAGGAAACACGTATCAGACGGTTTACGTAGGTACAAGGCTGTCGGCCACGCTTGGGCAATCCGGAGAACAGTGCGGCGGTTTCGACTACAACGGGTGAACCCGTCACCCCAGGCTGGTATAACGATATGTAATCATTCTTTCAACCGTGGGATGAGCGTAGAAGACTTAGAGACAAAGCCAATCTACTGTCTAGCTCGCCAGCAGCCCGCCGCGTTAGAGACCGACGCCTTATGGCGAGGCACCGGGAAAGGTACGCAGCGGGCAGCCTCGCACCCTAACTACCAGTTTTGGTAGGATATCTCCGTCTGGAATTTACCTTCAGGATACCTCCGTCCTCCCGACTGGTTACGGGTCCGAAGTCATTTATGCGACCTCTACCTGTTGTATTACAGCGGTAATTCAGTTAGAATTTATCGCGGACCTGGGCGTTCTTTGCCCGTAGTGCCACACGGGATCGAATGGCCCAAGGTCATTTAAAGAGTGGCTTGACAACAGGTCAACATCCACCCCCGCTGCTTAGGAGACAGTGTATTTCTATAGTCCCCAGACTCCTTCGGCAATAGTCAGAATGCACAACCGATAGGCTTCGCCGCACGGTGAGCAAACCGTCCAGTGGCGCCGGGATGCAATCCCGCCGGGAGAAACCGGTCCACCAGCTTTGAGGCCTGAGACACGAGAGTCTTACCCGGGATAGCCTTCCACACGAGGAGGCTTCTGAATAGGAGCTGAATCGTGAGTTGAGCCGATCCGAGAACAAAGTGGTTCTTGTGGCCCAAGCTGCACGAAACCGTTCACCACCCAATCCGGCGAACAACAGGGGGAGTCTGGAGACGTACGTTTCCTAAGAAACGGGGGTAGCTGTTGAGCTGGCGTCATCTATCCTGAGAAATGATCCGTTGGCCACCCGAATGAGCTTGACTGAATTCGAAGTGAATTGAATTTTTAACCGACTTCAAAAAAGGAGGTTATCAATTCGGTTGTATTTTTTTTAATGTTTGTTACATCAGAACTTCGTAATTTATAAACCGATTTGGAAAATCCTTTTTTTTATTTGAAAGGATGTACTTCCAGATTGGTCCCATTTGTATCAAAATCCTGTCATGATTATGGGATCCATGAGGAATTGAGAGAACTCCTCAAATATTATCATATGAAGTTTAAAATTTATGTGTCGGTTGAGTTCCGATGACAAAGCAATTTTTATGGTAAGCATGACCTGATTCAACACCCATGGTTGGTTCCTGACGAGGGGACTCCTCAACGGTCAACAGCACAATCACGAAATTTTATATAAGCATTCAGTTATGATAGCCCGTTCTAAGTTTCACCATGACATCACTGCTGTACGCAGGGTTGGCTCCCGACAAGGGTACTTCTCTCAACGGTTAACAACACAGACACGATTTTTTATATGCATTCAATTACGACAGCTCGTTCTAAGTTTCGCCAAGACAGGACTGCGGCACCTAGGGTTGGCTTCCAACGAGGGGACTCCTTAACGGTCAACAGCACCGACACGAAATTTGGTACGCATTCAAATATGATAGCGCGTTTTAAGTTTCACCATGATATGGCTGCTGCCCTTATAATTTATTTTGGAGTCGGTTTTTTTTTTGTTGAAATGTTGTCTGTTATTATATTGAGGTGTAAAACAAACGTATATAAAAGCGTTTAATTACTCACAAACCCCTGATTGTCATAAGGTGAGCGCGGTCGTTATCCTGACTTCTATGGACTGCAGACTGAATGGGTTCTATTTAAACGATGTCTGACTGTTTGTTTCATGTAAAGGATGAAGTAAATTGTCATATTTCGAAATTTCACATTTTTCAAATCATTTGCAGGGAGTTAATTGCTGACACCACGCGTTCGATTATTACGTAGTCTGGCCGTTTGTTTCGAGTTCTTTATAGCATCCACTGTCTACTGATGAATTATCAGATTTTCCAAAACACTTTGTGGGTACTAATTAAAATTACACCTTTCCTAGTACGCCGGCGCCAAGTGTCCCGGTACTGGCCTGCTTCCAAAACTCTTGCGCTTTCTGTCGCTGGCTCCGGGGTACCTACTCTTACATCGAAGAGAAGGAAACAAAGCAGTTGGTAAATCGAATGCAAATAAATTATCGCGCTTTTGCCACTTTTTTATTTAATTAATTTAATTTTGCATGTCTTACCTAATGTTGCAGAACAAAAAAATAATCAATTTCTAATTAAATAAAACGACAAATTGATTCATACCAATTCTATGCAACCCGAGGCACGTCACACATCTAACTATAATAGGCTTACACCTGTGCCTAGATGTGCGACGACGCTGACATTAGAAGTAGGTACAAGCATTGTATGCCGCTTCCTGGAACAGCGACGCATTGTATGTCGCTTCATCAAGATAAAATTTGGGAAAGTATATGACACGTGTATTAAACCGATTTTTTTCCTGTTTTAGGCTCCAGAGCCAGCTGAGTCTTGGCAAGGCGTTCGAGATGCCAAAAACCACCGCGACACAGCGTTCCATAGAAGTTCCCGCACTCAC
This sequence comes from Micropterix aruncella, assembly GCA_944548615.1. NCBI lineage: Eukaryota > Metazoa > Arthropoda > Insecta > Lepidoptera > Micropterigidae > Micropterix > Micropterix aruncella. The sequence goes on along the minus strand of OX155953.1, from coordinate 29,338,919 downwards.
AATCTCCAAGGAAGTGAAGATTGCTTATACTTGAACGTTTACAGCCCGAACGTAGAAGGATGCTACCCTGTCATGTTTTACATTCACGGAGGCGCTTTCGTAACCGGGAGCGGAGATGTCGATAAATACGGACCAGAATATCTAGTCGCTCAAAACGTTGTACTGGTAACGTGTAACTATCGCTTGGAAGTGCTGGGATTCCTTTGCTTGGATAATGAAGACGTTCCTGGAAACGCCGGTCTCAAAGATCAGGTTGCTGCTCTTAAATGGGTCAACGAGAACATATCGCACTTTGGAGGAGACCCTGGTAATGTCACCATATTTGGAGAAAGCGCCGGCGGCGCAAGCGCGTCGCTCCATATGTTTTCTACGCAGACGAAAGGATTATTTCACAAAGTTATCTGCCTCAGCGGCGTGTGCACCAATGAATGGTCGATGATAAGCGCAGATGATCATCTCAGCGCCGCGTTTCGCTTAGGAAAACTGCTCGGCTGCGAAACGAACGACAAAGAGAAACTGTTGCATTTTCTGAGTAACGCTCCGGCGAGCGATCTCGTCGACGTCGCAGCGAAATTAACGACCCCAGAGCAAAAACGGCAAGTGTCCAATGCGATATTCGTTCCGGTCGTCGAGAAAGAATCTCACACTAAAAATCCGTATCTGACCAAACCAATTCAGACACTTATAAAAGAGGGAAGTTTTCACGACGTTCCAATAATAGTCGGTTACAACGACGGCGAAGGCGCGATGTTCATGAAGCCAGGAATCCGCAGCAGAATCGACGAACTTTCAACCGAGTGCGAAAAATACATACCCCTGGATATATCGCGACAACACTACCACGACAAGGACAAACATTCGGAAATAGGGAAATTGCTCAAAGAATTCTACTTTCCCGAGGGGCTTGCGGAGGAAGACAAAATTAATGGTTTCATTAATATCATGTCGGACAGAATATTCTTACACAAGATTGATGGCTTTGCGAGAGCAATGGCTATTCATTCGAAGAGCCCCGTGTATCTGTACGAATTTTCTTATCAGAGCTTTTTAAATGTGTCGGGGAACGCCTTGCTCGGGCCAGGCTCCAAAATTACATGTCATGGAGACAGCAAATATTATATATTTAAGCCAAGTTTTATAGAAATGGAAGTCGATTTGGAATCTGATGTCGGGCGAGCAGTGATGCGGTTCACGAGACTTTTGACGAATTTCGCTAAGTTCGGGTTTGTACTGAGAAAAAATATTATATTATCTACATTAATCGGGGCCAGAGAATGAGCACTTTACAGAAAGTTACTTTTGCATTCATATCTTCGAAATTTACTGTAAACAATTAATTTAGAAAATAAAGAAACACGGATTCGAGGGTTTTGCAAATATTAACCCCTAAAGTAGTAAAATAAGAGGACGACATACATTTTTTAATATATCAATTTGATATTTAGTTAAAATATTCTCCCTGTGATAGAGAATTCTTTTAATTTTGGAAATGACAAAGAAAGAGTTGTAATTTTATTATTCATTGGGCTCGATTGCGTTTCTTTCTGAACTAGTATCGGAAAACAGTACATGCGACCGAGACAGAGCAGTGCGTTAGAGCGGAATGTAAAATGAACGATCTTATCTTTTCCCGCACAAAAACTACCTGCCGCACATAAAATATTAGTTTGAAATAATTTCGTCTGGTCTTACAATATACCGATTTATGTTCGATTAGCAATTTTATGCTGGGTTAGAGATAACCATTCATTTTATATTCCGCTCCCGCAAGGAAATAGCAGTCATTTGCAGATTGCGTATTGGCCACAGCTGCACTCCCGCTCACCTCTATAGGATACACGTCTTCCCGTCCCCCCAATGCGATTGCGGTCATGCAGTCTGCCCTGCTGACCACCTCTTTTTTAACTGCCCATTTAACAATAACTATCCTAATTTCGTCTCGGACCTTATAGCCCTCAAAATTCAGCTCCCACTGTGTGTGGACCATCTCCTCTCCCTTAACTCTCCAAAAGTCCTCAAAATCCTCTGTAAATTTATCTCCCTCAATTACATTTCCCTTTAGTAACAATATTCCATTCCATAATATACTAGTTCCTTCTGTTTCCTTTATTGTATGTTTTGTGTCTGTTTGTTTCAGTGCTGTCCTACTAACCATAAAGTTCCCAAATTAAAAAAAATAATAACCACCTGGCAGAAATCACCCTCATTGGGTGGATTGCCAAAAAGAAAAAAAGAAGAAGAAGAAGTATATTCCGCTCTGACGTATTGGCCTGTCTCGCTAGCTTGAACTGATTTCTATTTTAGTTCAAAAAGAAACGCAATCGGGCCCAGTGTGTTAATAGTAATCGTAAATAATTTCGAATGGGTAATTCTGTATATCAAACTAAACAAGAGAAAACATTTTCTTTCTTTTGTAAAAACATTTTGTTTGGATGTTACAAGATTCTTGTGTACCTATAGAAGACTATTCTACATGAAACACAAAGTCATCTACAACATTTTTTTGATTTAGTTCTTTGTTACCAAGAAAAAAAGCTGAACATCCGAAAGTTGAACATAAAAGAAGTTCTTCCTTTGTAACCAGTGTAGTAGCATCAACCAAAATGTAGTAGATGATTTTTAACTGTTTTTATGTATAATAATTTCCTGTACCAAAACTTCTCCTAATATTCAAAAACATGCTTTCCAGAAAAAAATCAAGATAGTTTTTTTCTAGTTTAGTTAGATTTACAGTATCCATATATTGAAAAATATGCCTGGAAGCATTACTAACTAAATTACACCTTGGCAATGCCGGGTACCCGCTTGTAGCATTATGTGAATGGTTTTTTTTTTATTTATCATACTGTGGCCCCGATTGCGTTTCTTTGTGAACTAAAACTAAAATTAGTCTAAGCGAACGAGACAGATAAATACGTTAGAGCGGAATATGAAACGAACGATCGTCGATAAATACTACCTGTTGAACTTATACTCGTCCGAATAAATTCGAGCATATTTCGTGCGGTGTAAGATTTGACCTTTGACGGGCAGATTTAATGCGAAAAAGTGACAACCGGTCATCTCACATTCCGCTCTAGCGTATTGCCCTGTCTCGTTCACACGGACTAATTTCCGATTTTAGTCCACGAAGAAACTCAATTGAACCCTGTATATTCGCGTAAAGTCCTGTTTACTAACTAGATTCTGCCGGGTATCCGCTAGTAGCATTATGTGAACGGATATATTTTTTAATTTCAGAAATCCAACTGCGAAACTATGTGAGTTGATAGATGTACATTGGCCGAGGGTCACAGAAGAACAGCGGTGGTACGCTAAAATTGGAGACAAAGTTCAAATCGGCACGGATCCACACGAAGCAAACGTATCTTTCTGGCGTAGCATATACGATAAATATTATAATGAAGAAATATAATACTACTTAATTAATCTAATGGGAGTTTAATGTATGAAATTACGCTTTGTATTCGCGAAATACCTAATTAATCTGCGGCAAAACGGCCGATAATCCGCTGCGGTTGGGGCATCTGTCACTGTCGCGGAGCCCCGGAGAAAAACAACCCCGACCGCGACACGCCGCGCACGGCCAGCCAGGCCGCTTTTGAGAGCAGGCGCAACATTCATGGCCCGAGAGTAAATAACACAGGCAATTTGTCACCCGGGAGAATGAATATTAATCCCGCGCAAAGAGAAAATTCCCCGCGCACTGACCGAAATATGGAGAAGCGACATTTTCCACTGCGATTCTTGGTCCGCGAAGCGCATAACGATTTGTCTGTGCCACTCGCGCGAGCTCCACGTAGAAAATCGTTTTCTTTGAGGTGTAAAGGGGGCGAACACACTATCGGACGCGTCCGCTGCCGCGGCTTATGGACAGTATGCACAGTCGTTTGGGACGTGGCTTGCCAGATCTCTATCGGACGTCCGAAGTCTCGAGGTCCCGTCCGCGACTGAAGTCCGATAATATGCACGGCTCAATAGAAATTCATTACACAGATATCTATTCAGTCGCGCTCATAAGCCGCGGCTGACGGACGCGTCCGATAATGTGTTTGCCCCTTGAAGGGGCAATCATATTATCGGACGCGTTCGTAAGCCGCGGCTTTTGGACGCGACTGAACAGTATGCACAGTCGTTGGGACGCGGCTTGCAGATCTTTATCGGACGCCCAAAGCCTCAAACTGACGTCCGATGATGTGCACGGCTCAATAGATATTCATTACACAGATAACCTTTTAGTCGCGTCCATAAGCCGCGGCTTATGGACGCGGCCGATAATATGATTGCCCCCGCCTAACGACATCGACGGGACGCGATGCAGACTTTCGTCTGCGCGGCCTCGCTGGGGAAATTCTTGAAGAAGCACACGCTGATCATGTAAATGACCCACAGTACTTCGTCCCATTGACAAACATCAAAATTTCACCTATTTCAAATCCTGGTAGAACCATTAATTACTCATTCGATAAATAGAGTAGTTGACACATACTTTTTTTTTACTTTTATTGCGTTAAGGCGTGAACAAATTATCGGACGCTTCTGACGGACGCGACTTAGGGGTCTAGCACACTGGTTCGACGTAGGTACGCAACGTACGCAACGCACTGTGACATCTGGCCCTTGTATATGAATGAAGCAGACCCACTTCGCAACGTTGAGTGCGATAAGTGTGTCTGTTTCCATCTAAATTCACGGCCCAGATGGCATTGTGCGTTGCGTACGTTGCGTACATAGGCCCAGTGTGTCCTTAAGGGCATCGGTATAATGATCTGTTGAGGTATCTGTTGTCGGCAAACAGTCCGCAAGAATTGAATTTTGCAGTAAAGATGTCTTTATTATCATCTGGAAAAACACGTCAGACCGATCCAAAATCTTTGACGCCACAGCAAGCTCTGGCTTTCTATTTAGATTTAGATCTTTCCGAGAGAAAATATATTATATTGCGATCTGTTACGAGAACATTACACATCTGCTGTTTTTTGTAGCCTGTACTTGTTAAAAAGTCTAAAAAAAGTAATTTCATATAGCATAATAGTATTGAAAATGACATAATGGCAAAGTTAAATATGCAGAAATTAATAAAATGTAATGCCAAATTAGTAAATTTAGGAGAAAGTAAGACTTTAACCTAAATTTGGCTTTCTATTGGTAAAATAATTTTCGAAATCGGTTCAGTAGATCCAGAGATTACTTCCTACAACCTCACAAACTTTACCTCTTTATAATATTAGTATAGATGAATTACGAAATATTTTATTTTCCCATGTTTTCGCCTCTACTCGAGTATTACTCAGCTGAGTCGATGAGCGATATTAGACTATAGAATGCATCCAATACTTAAGTAGTACTTGGCTCCTGAGTAATACTTGGTTGAGTAAAGACTTAAGTAATGATCAATACTCGACTATAGATTCGAGTGTTAAAGCGCGTTACTCTGACGCGCTTTAAACGAGTCTGTCAAGGCTTTCGCGATCGCAAATCAAAACCAGATGTTTCCTAGGCTATCGTTATAATGTTAAGTATCGACTGATTAATTTTCGGGGGTGCAAAAAAGGGCCACCATTTTGTTTTGTTTTTCAAGTGCCAGACACGTTTGCCATACCTATAGATCAGCCAGATTATTTTTTATAATCAGTGTTGCATTCGACTTGACAGTAAAATTATTTTTATTAGTGCTAAAAAAAGTGCTTCACATCTGTATTTTGAAAAGCATTTTCCAACTCGACGCACCGGAAACCCCTCTTACAAAATACGTGTACGCTTCTTAGAATTAGTCACTAAATAATCTTATCGACGTTTGGTTACTGGATAAATCAGTACCGAAAAATATCCCTTGCTTCCCGGCTACTATTAGTCCGGTCAAATGAGGATTCAGCCTCGGAATTGAGGGGGGTAAATTATTATGGCTGAACCCGCCACCCCAGGGAGTAATAAGGATATCGTACCATTCTGTATCCCATGAAGCGAAACAACACGGTCCACAGTCCAAACTATATATGCCGGCAGCCCGTTATTAATGATATTATTCAATTAATATATATTATATTAACTATATTATATTCGCTTTTATTATATGTTATATTACATTGGACTATTGTCCAACGCCTTACCGCGAGACACGCAGCCTGTCAAGGCTTTCGCGATCGCAAATCAAAACCAGATGTTTCCTAGGCTATCGTTATAAAAGTATCGACTGATTAATTTTCGGGGCTGCAAAAAAGGGCCACCATTTTGTTTTGTTTTTCAAGTGCCAGACACGTTTGCCATACCTATAGATCAGCCAGATTATTTTTATAATCAGTGTTGCATTCGACTTGACAGTAAAATTATTTTTATTATTGCTAAAAAAAGTGCTTCACATCTGTATTCTGAAAAGCATTTTCCAACTCGACGCACCGGAAACCCCTCTTACAAAATACGTGTACGCTTCTTAGAATCAGTCACTAAATAGTCTTATCGACGTTTGGTTACTGGATAAATCAGTACCGAAAAATATCCCTTGCTTCCCGGCTACTATTAGTCCGGTCAAATGAGGATTCAGCCTCGGAATTGAGGGGGGTAAATTATTATGGCTGAAACCGCCACCCCAGGGAGTAATAAGGATATCGTACTGTAACGGCACATGATGATGATGACTGGTTCAGTCATCGCATCCGCCTGCCCTTACGTCTCTCCCCCCACGGTCTGGGCCCCTCAGCTCGGCCACCAGTCGTCATAAATATACGTATCTCACGACGCGACAGCAACGATCACCAGAGACCTTACACACCAAGGAATAGATCCGCGTCATCCAAAAGATATAGGCCCAACCAAGACGGCCTATGCTACTATCATCACAACTTTAAAAAACAAGCTCGTAAGTGCAGCCAGCCCTGCGCTTGGAAGCCAAAAGAGGACGACTGCACAGACGCAAAAAACTAAGCAATGTTGGCTTTAGCGAGACGACAGCCGACAAAAGGAACAAACGTCTCACCATCTTCGACAAAACCAATAAAATAAGATTTCTCATTGATACGGGAGCGCAAATATCCGTACTACCCAAACATCGTAAAAGCGATCAGCAAGACACAAATGTTAGATTATTTGCTGCAAACGGATCAGAAATCAAAACCTACGGCGAAAGAACTTTACGACTCAATCTCAATCTGCGACGACCATATATCTGGAATTTCGTGGAGGCAGACGTCGGCTCGCCCATCCTAGGTGCCGATTTTTTAGAGCACTACCACCTACTCGTCGATCTACGAAAAAAACGACTCGTTGACGGAGAGACGAATTTGTCGACCAAAACGTCAGTCGACACATCAAACTCACCAACAATCAAAATCGTCAATGAATGTCAACCTTTCGCGGATATCCTAAACGAATTCCCGAGTGTAACTCGTGCGACAACATTGGATTTCGCAGAAGTCAAACACAACGTGGAACACCATATAGAAACGACAGGACCACCGGTATTTTGTAAAGTGAGACCACTTCCACCCGACAGGTACGAAAAAGTAAAAAACAACTAGAGCAACTAGTGGAACTTGGAGTATGCAGACAGTCGAAATCTAGTTGGTCGTCAGCCCTGCACGTAGTACCCAAGAAGAATGGGGAGCTACGACTATGCGGTGACTATAGGCGATTAAATGCCATTAGTTTAGCCGATCGATACCCGATTCCCAGGATACAAGATTTTACCTACACGCTGCATGGTAAGAAGTTTTTCTCTAAGCTTGACCTTGTCAGGGCCTACAATTCAATTCCAATCAAAGAGGAGGACATTAAAAAAACCGCTATGATAACCCCATTTGGATTATTTGAGTTCGTACGATGTTGCTATGGACTCAGAAATGCGGGACAGACATTCCAACGTTTCATGGACTCTGTTCTAAGCGGACTCGACAATACATTCTGTTATATTGATGATATGTTGATAGCAAGTGAAACAGAAGAAGCACACAGAAAAGACATGAGGCTCGTACTGCAAAGACTCGACCAGTACGGACTCAAACTCAATCTAGACAAATGCGAATTCAACCGCCAGACACTCGAATATCTCGGCTACCAAGTCTCTCAAAACGGCATCAGACCACTGGAGGACAAAGTCGAGGTGATTTCCAACTATAAACGACCCATAACAATACAGCAGCTGAGACAATTTCTAGGTATGATGAACTATTATCGCACGTGCATACCAAATGCAGCAAAAGCGCAGTATCATCTAAATAAATACCTAATAGGCGCTAAGAAAAATGATAAAAGAGTAATTAATTACACTGAAGAAGCAATAGAAGCATTCGAACAGTGTAAACAGGCCATAAGAGCCGCGTGTACCTTAGCATTTCCCGCGCGCGGCGCCGAAATCGCTTTAATGACCGACGCGTCAGATTTCTCTATCGGCGCAGCGCTACAACAAAAAATAAATAACAAAGTCGAACCCCTCGGATTTTTTTCTAGAGGCATGACAGATACGCAAAAGAGATACAGTACGTATGATAGAGAGCTTCTTGCAATATACCAAGCAGTTAAACACTTCAAACATTATATAGAAGGACGAGATGTCGTCATTTATACCGACCATCGACCTTTGATCTATGCGCTGAAGAAAAACGCCAATCCCAAAAACGAGACACCTCGGAGAATACGACAATTGGCGTACATAGCTCAATTTTGCACTGACATAAAACACGTACCAGGTGAACAAAATCCTGTAGCAGATTTTTTATCCCGAATAGAAACCATCAACTGTCCATCACCACTAGACTACAAGGCTCTCGCTGAAGAACAAGAAGACGACGACGAAATCGCACTATTTTCACACGAAAACAGATATATGAGGAAACTTATTTTCCCAGGCACACAAACATCAATCGTTTGTGACACGTCGGAAGACAGAATTCGCCCATTCCTGACAAAATCGTTTAGAGAACAGGCTTTTCATATCATCCACGACGTCGCCCATCCCGGTATTCGAGGGACCAGAAACCTTATTCGCGATCGTTTCTTTTGGCCGAATATGCTGAAAGACGTTCAAGAATGGACAAAGAACTGCATTTCTTGCCAAAAGGCAAAAATTGGCAGACATACACGCGCACCATTAAGCAATTTCAACGAAGCAGGCAGATTCGAACACATACATGTCGACTAAGTAGGACCATTAGAAACATCAGAAGGCTGTAGGTATCTGATGACGATGATAGATCGGACGACTTCTTGGCCAGAGGCTGTTCCGGTAAATGATATGTCAGCAGAAACCGCAGCACGGACATTCTACGAGCACTGGATCTGTAGATTCGGTTGCCCAGCAATCGTAACAACCGACAGAGGTCGGAATTTCGAATCCGATTTATTTGCAAAACTTTCAAAAATAATGGGTATTCAAAAGACTAGAACCACCTCCTACCACCCTCAATCAAATGGGAAGGTGGAAAGACTGCATAGAACACTCAAAGCGGCAATCATGGCAAGAGGCCGCACATCAAAATGGACAGAAGAATTGCCAACAGTTCTCATGGGACTTCGAGCAGCACTACGCAGTGACACTAAGATCAGCGCAGCAGAGCTGACCTACGGTACACCGATGAAGCTTCCCGGAGAATTTTTCGAAACATCCAAAAAATCTAATCTACATATGGACTTCGTCGATAAACTAAGAAGCCATATACAGGACTTAGCAGCTGTACCAAAAAGGAACAACCAGGAAACACACGTCTTCATTCACCCAGAACTTCAAAAATGCAGTCATGTTTTTCTCAGAATAGACAGGTTAAAAAAACCTTTAACTTCTCCATTTGAAGGACCATTCGAAGTTTTGAAAAGACGAGACAAATTTTTCACAATCATGCAAAACGGAAAAGAAGAAAATATTTCGCTTGACCGGCTGAAACCAGCGTTTTTATGCAGCGACAAGCACGAAGCATCAAATACGTCTCCTAAAGACAACACAGAAGCATTACGAGAACCGATCAATAAAGACACCACGTCAACGCAATCAACGGTACAAAGGTCTCGGAGCGGACGCACAATAAAACCGACTGTTCGCTTCGCAGAAATTAGTACTACGCAATAATTCGACGCCAACAGAAAAAAACGAGTCGACAATAAGGCAGAATACACACACTGACAACAGTCATCATCCGGCATCCATCGACATACCAACCAGAAACCAACCGCAAGCAACATGGGAGCCAGCTCATCGTCAGCAGCGGCAGCGGCGACAACGTCCGACATCCTGATTATCGCAATCGCCACAGGAATGACAGCAGCCATTGTCTACGTAATAACGAAGAAATGCAAAGGATCGACGGAGAGTTGGATGAGGAAAAGAGTTGTTCCACAAGCATTCACAACACAGGCAACCAGCGGAACATCTGAACCGAGGAATCCACCGTTCCCAGTGTAGTAAAGTGCAAGTGACGTGAACATCGTTGACGCTCAAGGTCAACGAGACAATGTACAAAAAATAAAAAATAACACAAACAACGAGAAACAGTTTACATTAAATTTTTTTTAAAAACATTCTTATTTTTACAATTTTACATTTTTTTTACAATTTTACAATGTTTACAATTTTACACACACCGTAACATTTTCATGTAAAAATTATCTTAAGATTATAACGAAAATAACGAATTTTCTGGGGAAGGAGTGATGTAACGGCACATGATGATGATGACTGGTTCAGTCATCGCATCCGCCTGCCCTTACGTCTCTCCCCCCACGGTCTGGGCCCCTCAGCTCGGCCACCAGTCGTCATAAATATACCGCTGGCATCGCGCGCGCATTGCACTGTGCAACGCTCACACTTCCTTGTACTGTGTTAAAGGAATACAATAAAATCAGTTATATCAAGTTGTGGACTTTCACTGGTGAACATCGGACAACAAATTGGAGTCAGAACATACTATATAACCCGGACAACGAGTGTGAAGTAATAGGGCCACTCGTTCGTCCCTTCGACGGCGGCACCAACCTGCATCGGTGCAGCCCAACAGAAGCATTCCCTAAAGTACCATTCTGTATCCCATGAAGCGAACGTAGACTTAATGTACAACACGGTCCACAGTCCAAACTATATATGCCGGCAGCCCGTTATTAATGATATTATTCAATTAATATATATTATATTAACTATATTATATTCGCTTTTATTATATGTTATATTACATTGGACTATTGTCCAACGCCTTACCGCGAGACACGCAGCCGGCCAACCCCGCGCTATTATTACCAGATTTTGACGAATTTCATCATCCGCCAGTTTGATCACAGATTCCAGGTCGCTTGCGCGGCCTCTGCCTGACGTATGCGGTAATTCAAATTCAAAATTGAGGCACATTATGTTCCTCTTTAAGGACGCTACCGAAAAGGGAGCTGAGCTGTGAATTGACAGAATCCACGTAGAAAATTGACTTCTTTGAGGTTTGACGAGTCGTCTGCTAACGATATCGACGCGACGCGACGCAGAATTTCGCCTGCGTCGCGTCGCTGGAAAAAATCTAAAGGAACCCATACCCACCCCAGAAAGTCGTATTACTCCACTTATTAGTTAAAGACGTCCTCACGGATTGATAGATACAATGGGCTCGATTGCGTTTCCTAGTGACTTAAAATCGGAAATAAGTTTATGCGAACGAGACAGAGCAATGCGTTAGAGCGAAATGTGAAATGAACTATCGTCACCTTATCGCATTAAAACTACCCACCGAAGACAGATCAACTGAATCTAAGACCACAAGAAATGTTTTCAAACATATTCGGATGGCTTATAAGTTTGTCATATAGGTTTGAAGCCAGAAAATGGACAACCATTCATTCTATAGTCCGCTCTATTGTTCTGCCCTGTCAGAAAGCACCGTCTATCGGTGATTAACCATAGATAGAGTAACAAAAAGAATGTTCTGCCCGTTCTGCCCGCTGCCCCGTCCGCTCTGCCCCGTTCACATAAACTAATTTCCAATTTTAGTCCATGAATAAACGCAATCGAGCCAAATATCATATCTTTTTTATGTTAATTCAGGCCATTTAATGAATATTACGAATTTTTAATATCGAAAGATTGTTTATTTAGTTTTTTTAATGATTTAATTTTATTGTAAAAAATGTCATTTGCTAGATATTTTATATAGAATAATGAATAATGCTAATAATTAATTGGTTATTGCACTTAGAAAATATGTAAAATTTACAATCAGTTGCGATAACAGGGAATTAACACAGAGATTATCTACTGCATTATCACCATAATTCAGACAATAAATATGTTTTATTTCATTTCATTTAGAATAAATAATTCAATTACTTAATATTAATAAATACGTGTTAAGCAGGTTTTACCTAGTCCTTTAATTTTACAAATCTATCGACGTCGCCGACTTATTTACCGCCCCGTGTCGAGTCTGTAAGGTCATTCGATTCGATCTTCAATTCCCGCAGCGATTCAATTGTTCGCATTGTTGGACGATATTGGAGAAGGGATTGTCTGATTTGCACGTCTATTCCGCTGGAGCGCCTTCGCGTGCGCCATTGGAAAATGACGACCTCGCTCTAGAATCCCGCCAGAGCCTTTATTGTTCGCCTATCGTTGACTTTTAATATTTCGCTGGTTAATAGGAATAATCAACTAACATTCGCGAAATATAAGAAAGCATTTATCTACTCTAGGCAATCGACTCATTTTAGTTACCGCTATGAAAGCAGAGCAGGAACAAATGATGATGGGCTCATATGTATATGGAACCTGGTAAGTATCTCGAAATGAATGATATTTCGTTGAAAAGGTATTTTGTGTAAAATAAGAATAACCGTGGCGCTAGTCCCAATTCACTGTCCGATCGGAGTAATCCTACCTTGAAAGTTATTCATTTTTGATACGTGTTTTGTCACTTTCTGTTAGACGGACGGACAGACGGAACAAGGACGGTACACTTACCGCCATACCGCCACGACAAAGTCCTTGCTGTTATTCGCGAGGTAATTAGCCTCTCAGTGGCTCGTGCCAACAAGGGTTCCACAGCATCCTCCAAACCCCCAATACTGTTTGTGCGGGATGGCTTTAAAGGCAAAAAACATTTCACTGCAAAACCTTTCTCAATAATCGAGAAAGCTTCATATTGGATTATGGAGGTCGATTCGGTCTCTAAGCAGTATAAATTCACTGAAAGTCTCGGATGCACAGCCCTGCGCCCAGATATAACTCTTTACTCTCTATCTCGGAAGATTGCCCCTATCGTAGAATTGACTGTTCCATGTGAATCAAATATCCCAAAAGACCACGAGTACAAATTAAATAAATACCATGACCTCGCAAATGCCGTCACCCGGAACGGCTTCACTGTTCACCTTCACGCGGTGGAAATTGGCGCTCGTGGCTTGCCAGCTAAATCTTTGTTTCACCTTGTCTCTCCAGGAAAATAATCAACTCCTTTCTAGAAGAGTTATCTAAAACCGCGATTTCCGAATCTCAATTTTTATGGCTTCGAAGGGGGAGTGAATGGGTGGTAAGTTGAACGCTCACATGTGGCAAGACAGCTGTCCTAAACCTACCACAGCCGGTCGTTAGTCTGGAATCCACCGTTCTCCTCCCAGAAGTGTAATAATAGTATATGATGGGCCCGACTTCGGTCGGTGTACAAATCTATCTTTAACAAAATACCTGTTTGAAGAGTGTACTATTTTACTAAGAAAAATATTGACAAACAGACCGAAAACGGTTCAGATAACACCTTTCCATACTCGATGATCTCGATTTGATCGCTACTCTGAAATAACCGTTCGTTGATAGAACCAAGATCGACCCGGAGTATAATCTCGCGAAATCCTCCCCGGAAAGATCTCCCTCTCTCACTGCAATGAACCATGCAGTATATTTCTAACATAGCATTTAATTAAAATAGCACGGTAAGTATTTCAATAATTTCCGAAATTTTGGAGACACTACTAGCGACGATATGAAGCATTCTCGTCAAAGCACTAGGAGAGCCGTTCTTGGTCCAGAAAGCAAATAGGATACATTGCAATAACCCAATGAGGATTTAGAAAACACTCCTTAGTTTTTAATGGTAGAGGGATTCACAAGGACCTTAACAACTAGGGATAGAAAATAGCTCAAGATTTGTTAAAAAGATAGAATGACAAAAGTTTCATAACCCATCGATAATATTGGACATATTTTCAAAAATAATACCATACCTCGGATGATGTATCGACGATTAGAAAGCTGGGACGAAAGAAGTCTTGCAATCGCATCGTTTTTGTCTCATTTACTTTAGAAATAATGTCATCAAAGCTGCTAAAGATTGTAGTAAGAAATGTTCAACCCACGTAAAGAAGTCAAATACTGGATTAAGTGAAAATTACAAACTTTTCTATATATCTGCAGGAACTGATTCATAAGAATCGCTACTTTTTATAGACCGCAAGAAGCTGTGTACCCTACATAGATAATGGAAAACCCCGGCACAGGACAACAGACCATCATCGTAAGCTTCTTCTGATTGATCTTGCGTTTTGGATATTGTCCAGCTGCATCTCCTGAATTTCACCACTCACGTTATCATACAAGATTCATTTTTCGAGCAAGTAACCATCCTTATTAGGATCTCGTTTTGGTCTTGGTTCACTAAAGTAATGCCCACTTCAAGACTACTTCACTGATTTTACTAAAATGACTAGAATATAATAGAATAGAATAACTTTAGTGTGCTATAAAAACATAACTTAATGAATATTACACTGGTTTTATAAAGAAAACAATTTAATTTGACTCAATATTATTTGTCATAGGTACGATGAAAGCGGTTGCTAGGTCAGCCATATTTTGCGACGGATCCGCTTCCACTATCGTCCTTAATTCGTGACCATTAACTCTACTCTTCGAGCGTCCACATGGCTCGTTCTCAAGATCTAAATAACCAGAATCGAAGCGTTCGTTTTAGGTGTTTGATACATACATTATTGAAACTGCGTGCCGTCTCTGCCGCCTGCGTTGCAGCCCTATTTTATGCCCACAGTATACGCCTTAGTGTAGATTTAAGTCTGATTTACATTGAGTTATGAGCATCAGTGCTGGCACCGAGAACTGACTCATTACTGAGTCAGTTACTGACTTCAAATTCATAACAAGTCAGTGCTGACCCGGTACTGACATCGTGTAAATTGATTTCACGTCAGTACAGCGCTGTCGCGTCAGTGCTGACTCCAATATTCCCGCTATATATTTTGAAGTCAGTTCACCCCCCCCCCCCCCCCAGCAAACGCATTAGCGGGACTGATTACTAATTTACATTGCTGATTACATTACAGCGTCACTGGGTTCCCTCGCTGGATCGCCATTGTATCAATGTAAACACGTTTCTATCCAGTTCAACGTCCAGTGCTGGATCGGAATACACCAACCGTCTATTTTTTGGACCGGTGACCGCCTCTGAAGAAATACCTATGAGTGACTGACTGCGTGTAAACAGTATGAGTCAGTTCTCGGCGCCAGCACTGTCGCCTATAACTGTCTCAATGTAAATCTACCCTTCCAGGTGAAGGTCTCAATGAAATGGAAGCGCGCCGCCAGGGGCGCACTGGGAGGCATAATGCGATGAGCGGATATGTTGCATAATTTATCATTGCATCGTATCGCGGAGAAACAGCACACATCTGATGGAAAAATACAGCACCCTGTTTACCCCCGTATAGTTAGGAAGCCAGCGACAAAAAAGTGGAAGAGTTTCGTAAAAGTTGATACTTTCATATTTGACAGTATTTTGGCCATAGAATGCCGGGGTAGTCAGCAGGCCATATTGCTTGTCACAGACTGCTTAACAATAGAACACGTGGCGTCAGCATTACTCCATACATGTCACAAGTCGCAGCAAATACGCCGGTACGTATTTGTCGGTAACTATTATGCATCGGTCTAATGTGCCGCTCAGTATAATATACTTCATTTTTGTGACACACTTTGGGGGTAGGAACTAATTAAAATTACACCTTTCCTAGTACGCCAGTGCCAGGTACCCCGGAATCTGGCCTGCTGACTACCCCAGCATTTTATGGCCGAAATACTGTCTGATCTGAAAGTATCAGCTTTTACAAAACTCTTGCACGTTTTTGTTGCTGACTCTTTGCTTATACAGCAGTAGGTAAACATATTATCGCGAGCGACATAAAGTGCAGCTAGCTCTATATTTAAAATAACGCAAAGGAGAAATTGAGAAATAAACGTTTCGACGCGTATCGGACTAACTTTCCCATGCGTTTGTTGTGAAAAATGCTCAAGATACGGAGTAAATTAAAATGTCACAGAAACAATGCCTTTTACACGACTGCCGTTATGTGTTTAGGATTCATGTATGTGCTTTTTCCGTTTCTTTATTCCACCATAACTGCTAAACGTTTGAACCGATTTAGAAGCGCGTAGTATTCTTAGAATCGTTGTCATCCCGAGTATCATAGGGTACGTGCCGCGACCCCTTGCTCATAAATATGGAGAAAGAATCGCCGTGTTACGCGTTGGCGTGACTGGCTATAAAACCAACTGCACTGGGAAGCCGGTAGCCTTAAATGGTATACATGAGTCCAAAATGGGACGTGACGTAGACTGCGGTATATATGGAGGGCGACCAAACTTCGAAAGAAGTATAAACTTGAGGAAATACGCCATACTTCCAAGCGGAGTTATACGTCATTATTGAATGTGTGGAAATCAACCTCTATAAGAACTACGCCAAGTACCGTATCTTTATCCACTCAGATAGCAAGGCAGCTCTTATGGCACTAGCCTCGAATACCATTAATTTAAAGTTGGTGCAAAACTGCGTATCACTACTGAATTCCCTGGGTGAAAAGAACAGGGTAATTCTAAGATGGGTTCCCGGCCATGCAGGAATCGAGGGAAATGAAAAAGCCGACGAACTTGCTAAGAGGGGAGCAAAGGGATCGTTATACGGCCCTGAACCTTGCTGTGGCGTACCAGAAAGCCTTGCAAAGCTAATAATCAAAAAAATATGTTTAAACAATCCGTCAACCACTGGAACAACACGTTAAGTTTGAATCATTCAAAAGCGCCAATTAAGAGGGTGCTGCACGAAATTTCTCAAATTAGGGTCTAGCGTTTTAGTTATTCCGCTAAAACTACGCTAATAAAAGCAGTGACAAAAAACACTCGTTTTTATCAATAAGTCATTTATAAGGTAAGATAATAAATTTGGCAATAGTTTGCGTAGTTTTTTATAAAAACACCCGAGAAAATATACAAAAATGGGCGCGGGGTTTTAGTCCTCACTGGGAAAATAATAAATAATTTGAATTACAAATTATTATAAAAGAAAGTTAAATGACATATCTTCACTATAAACTATTTAAATTTCAATTATTGTAATAGGATTTTATACAATAATACCCAGAAAATCAGGTATCAGATTCTCCATACATTTTTTGTATTGCCGCTAAATCTATCTGTACCTTCTTTCCGTCGGAAGTAATTTATTTATAAAGGTAAATGCTTTTTGAAATAATTAAAAATTTGGTGTAGCTATTTATACCTATAATAATTAGTGTTTTTTTATCCTTCTCGACATACATTTTATCCTCGTACTGATGAGAATTACAATGTTATATTTGTTTTAACCATTATCCATTTTTATTTCTTTACTCAGAATCATAAAGTATCTGCTATCCTGATAGTGGAAGTGGAAAATGCAGGTTACTTCGCTTTAGCGGGCGACCGTCTGTTCAGCGTTATCAATGTATGCGATTTACTCACACGTGCTTGGCCGCTGCCGGCAAGCGTAAATTACCTACATTTGTGTAACGGCATAGGCTCGGGACCCTCTTAAGGCCTACGACCGTAAGACTGCCCGTGATGCCTTATCGCTAAATAGAAACAATCTACGCATACTGGTGAGGGCGCTCACGGGGCATTGAGGCCTGAACAGACACATGTACAACATTAATCTCCGGGACACGAAAATATGCAGCTTCTGCCAAAAGGCAGAGCAAACTCCCCTGCACCTTATGTGCGATTGTGGCCCGCTGATGCTTAAAAGATACACCCACTTGGGTTGTCATTACCTAAGGAGGTAAAACAATCTGGCGCCAAAGGCCTGTTGCGGTTCTTAAATGACATGACACGAGACTTAGCGCAGAACTATAGCAGGTGGCGAACACGCAATAGATCAGCAATGGTCGCAGTGTTACAAGGCTCATAAAGACCTTAGAAAAGCCAGAAACAAATAAAAAATTTAAAAAAAATACGCGTTGACCTAAAAGACAGTCATCATTTGACAGTTTAGGTTCTTTCGTTCTTCCTCTTCGCGGCCTATAGGAATAAACCCGGTAGGTCGAGTATACAACGTAGTATTTGGAATATTAATTTAGCAAGATATATTATACAAAGTGTTTAATTATTACCTTCCACAAAATATTACCGATTTTTAAATAACTGTTTTTGGTTCTTACGAATTTATTACGCGACTGCCCAAAAAGAGGAGTGTTATGTGTTTAGGATTCACTTATGTATGTTTTCCGTTTCTTTATTCCACCACAACTTCTAAACGCTTAAACCGATTTAGTGCGTGGTATTGTTAGAATCGCTATGTCATCCCTTACGTCATAGGGTAGTAAAGTGCTTAAATGTTAAATAAAAACTTATATTAAATGTCCAAATGTTAATAAATTAGAATAAATATATCGTGTTTAGTATCAAATGAAAAGTCTGATAGAGTACATTTCGGAAATATATATATATGTATCTATACGGATAAATACACAAATAATTTCACAAAAAAACATGTTTATTACAGCGGCGCGCGATCGTTTTAAGATACCTGCCGCAGGGCGTAGGGCGAACTTTATTCTCTCACAAAACATGCTTTTCAGCGAGATTTTTTTTTAAATAATTCTAAATGCAAGAGTTAACTTTTTGTAAAGGCAGCCGTGGTTTTTTTTTTTAATTATTGATCTTGTTATAAGTATTTACCCTTGGGTACTCCATTGATTACATAGGGTATTAGATTGCTCAACGCCATAGTACGTTTTGGCAACTCTTCTGCGGCGGCGACATGCAGGTGGCGATGACAGAATATTATGATTGAAAAGTATGTTTTTTTTCTTTACCTCCTCCTGGACTTTCCCAAACTTACCCTACTCATTCCGCACCTGACTTGTCCTGATTGTACAGCTATCGCGATGCAGCTAATATGATTTCAAAGAGGTTCGTTTGTACGACAGCTCCCATTTCTATCAAGAGCTATGGAACCCTTAATATTATCAGTTCTACCCATTGACGAATATATCCTACTGGCGATAGAATTTTCGAAATAGAATGCGTTCTCGGGTTATTCTGCCGTCGTAAATGAAAAAACAGTAACTTCATTTACTGTGTTTACACAAGTTTGTACTATAAGTTGTGTACTATAAGGCAATTTTTTCGGTTTGTCTGTCGATGGATAGTTATCGAGATACCTTAGATAAAAACACAGTATTTTAAAAAAAAAAGCAGAATATTTTAAATAAAAAACACAGTATCTATATTTTTTAAGTTAAAATACAGTAACCTATTATTTACTGTGATCTTTTTTAATACTTATAAGCATTTAAGAAATATTTTTGTTTGTTTACAACACGGCTTCTTCAGATACTGTGGTTTTAGGTAAAACTTTGTTTAAAGTTAATTTATTAATACACGAATTAATCACAGTATCTCAATTACTGTGTTTAAGGTGCCTGCAGCATTTTATTTTATTTTTTTGCATAACACAGTAATGGGTAAAATATACCTATAACACAGTAACCACTCACTTACGGTGTTATAGCTTAAAAATATAAAATTTATCAAATTATTTTCCTAATTTAAAACACAATATCTAATTTAATTAATTAAACAATTATAATTTAATATATATTTTTATGCAGAATTGAAGTTCTAACTATTTTTTAACATTTAAGATTAAAAGAAATAATCTATATTGATTACTTTGTTCATGAAAACAAATATTTACCAACTGACTTTTACCGCGTTTTTCTCAAAACGTCTTTTTTCAAATTACTGTGTTTTCATTTACGACGGCAGTATATTTACTGAATATACTCTTCATATATTTGAAACCTATTTTCGTTTGATTTCAGCTCTATTTTCTGATAGTAGAGCCGCAGTTATCCGAGCTCCGACTAACCCAATTCCGGGTTAACCGTGGTAGTCCCGAGGAGAAAATTAGATCTGACTGACGAGATGATTGTAAAGGCAGTGTATGTAGAGGCTGAAGAAAGTGAATGTGAAAGGGACGATGAAGACACTGAAATGGAGAATGATAAAATCAGCCACAGTGAAGGATGCAAAGCGATAGAAAAAGCTATCCAGTTCCTCGAGCAATAGTCAGACAACTTTAATAGACCTTCTAGTGCTATGTAGATTGCGTGAAACGGCGGCAAAGAAGCGAGAGAAATCGTTAAAACAGAAGACACAAGAGTTTTTCTAGAAGTATCTTATAACTTTGCCCAATTTTACTATAAAGTACTGTATTTTATAATGTATGTATGTATTGCATTTTTAATTGACTACATTTAAATACAGTGGTACCTCTCATAAAGAGCACCAACTCATAACGAGTAATTTGTAGTAATTCCTCATAATGAGTAATTCGCACCTCTCAAATGAGTATGGGAAAAATTGGTAAGACTGGAACGAATTATGCTTGTTATGAGAGGTCCCACTATATTTTTGTGTATTCTTTTAACTTTTACTACCTCTTAAATTTCAAACTATACCATATGTTTCCCCCTCGATTTGCGAGAGAGTCCATGTTATTGGAGTTTTCAATTATAGGAGGTACCCTCGGTCTACATTACCTCGGATAAGCGAGACTAATAATTCCACGATGGCATTTTAATTTAAATTCAAATTGACATTTTACATTATATCTAATAATGGAAATTTACTCTAGATATTAGTTGTGATTATATTTGTTATTTTTATTAAGGCTCCCTTCCGAGTTGACGCGACTAAAAATTTTGATATTTTTGAAATGCCACGCGCCTGCACGCTTTCGATATATACATATAGACGCATAGGTATATCGCGGCGACAAGGGAATACGTCCCACCGTTGGCGTGGCCAATTACAAATGACAATTTCGGCTTCACGCGTCGTCTAATATAGTCGATTTGGCTATTCAATCATAATATAATAAATTATCAAATGAATAGTTTTTTATAAAGTAAAAATTAGATTACAATAATAAAATAACTTAAGATTACTCTGTTTTTTTATATCACTCAAAAGTATCTTTAATAAATAGAAAAAAAATAATGTTTGGCCATAACATTTCTGGAAATTACGTAATTTCAAACATTTTTTTCTTATATTTTTTGTATGGAAGTTCCAAAAACTGTCTGGGTACTATGCAAATAGACCATACGCTGGTGTAAATAGTATTTTTTAATATTGAGAATCATCTCTAGGTTTTTCAAAAACTGAAGACAAATCACGCTAGTTTTTTTTTTTTTGAAAACAGTAACAGAATAAAGATAATTTACAATTAATATGGAAATAATATACCAATTTCGTTTTGGTGAAATGATAGCTTAAGGACCGGGTTTTTAAAATCCGGCATAATTGTATTAAAATTCTTTTTCGTGTTCTCACAACCAGGCCACAAAACTATGCTTCATAGAGCTTTTGGCCGCCACGGCCTCTTAATATGTTTTAACCTTTATCTTTTTCGGATTTGTTTTCCTTTTATTTGTGAAGTGAAAATATATTTATAGTAAATATTGTATACCTTATAGTTGAACTGTATAGCACATAAAATAGTAGGTACCTATCGACTTTGTACGACCTACTTATAGTTCGCAATAAAAATTTTAAAAAAAGATTATTGTGGCCACCAACACACTCACGCATGCACAAACAAAATGAAATTTTGCCTCACATCTGGGGTTATAAGGCTTCTCAAGGCTTTACTTTGCTCAATCAATCAAATGGAGTAATTGCGATAACGAATGTATGTAACGTTTTCTACAAATTATTTTCATTGATATCTCCGGCTCTGAGAGAAGTTCATGAAACCATTAAAAAGTCATTCAAGCCTGGTATATCACTTTGAGAAAACGGTCCTCATTTGCTTTTTTTTTGTCAATATGTATTACTCGTATTGGATAATTTTATAAAATTCAAATAAATATTCAAACGACAAGAACTTCAGGATGAACCACGACATGTTTTATCAGGTGAGGCTTTTCCCTGAACGTTCAAGCGAATTCTGCGCGGACAAATTTCTTCAGGTTTAAGTGAACAATATCAAAATGTAACTTTAATGACTCTTTCCTGCTGAAGACGCGATTCTCACAGAGATCGCACGAATACTTTTTCAGCTTCCGATGGATCACCTCCGAGTGCTTGTTAAGACTGTCGTTGTGCGGGAATGTCTGGCCGCATTCCAAACAGGAGTGTTTCCGCAGTTTCTGGTGGACGGCTGCTTCGTGGATTTTTAATTGTTGTTTCAGCGCAATCTCCCCGCAGACGAGATCTTTTTTTTTTGAGGAGGCTTGTCCTTGTGTCCTTGTGGTCCTTGTGTCGCTTCAGATGCTCGCGTCTCAAAAACGATCGCTCGCATTCGTCGCATATGAACGTGTTGAGTCGCTTGTGGATGAAGTCTTTGCGCGTCGTCAATTCGCGCCGCTGAGAAAATGATTTATCGCGCTGCGAACAAGGAAACTTTAGTATGTTCTTGCGCACTACGTCAACATGACCTTTTAAATGGGCAGAAAGCATAAAATCTTTGGGGCCCCCCACACTTTGAAAACTTTTACCTGTTCTGCGTCAGAACTGCATTTGATGATTCTTCCAAATCAGTTGTGTCACCTCGAAACTTTCCCAGCAGGTAGACAATCCCCCCCCCCCTCGCGCTGATACTTTATACCTTGCCTACCTCAGATACTTTAATAATTCCACTATGGCATTTTAATCAAATTGGCATTTTACTTAAAATCTAGATGCCTTAATAATTCCTCGATGGCATTTTAATTTTAATTAAAATTGTCATTTTACTGAATATCGAGTAATGGAAATTTACCTACACAGTTGCAATAAAAAATATTATTATTTATTATTGTAGCCAGACACTCAGTCATGCACAAACACAATGAATGTTGCCTCCCATCTAGGGTTATAAGGCTTTATTTTGCTCAGTCAATCAAATGAAGTAATTGGGAGAACTAATAGATTGCGAGTGTTCGTAATAGGTCTGCTAATTTACAAATGATGGCTAAACCTCTAACTTTATTTAATTATCTAAACAATGATTTCGTACTTACCAACTTTTGCAGTAACACCGGAGATAATGTTCGCTGATGTAGTGTTTATGTACTTAAACTAATATTCGAAGAATAATTGACGAGAGCTGGAGTCTACTCTCAGACGCCAGCAGGAAAAATTATAAAAACAAAGATTTTTGAAGTGGGGGTAGGTACAACAGTACATTCCTCCTTAGGTGTTGTCCCTCAAGATTTTATACTTGCACCCATGCCTTTATATCGGCCTCTGATATCGGCAATAAATTCCATCAAGCTCAACTTCACAGGTCCAATGACTGTCTCTTGAATTAGCAAATTTAATGAAGACCTCTTATTTATAGACCTCCTTAGACCTCCATATTTATACATGGTAATTCGTAAAAACCGCTCTTCTTCGAGTTAGATGCCAATGCTGAGCAAATATCTTTGAAATCGCGGCAAAAAATCTTTGAAATCACAAGAGAAACAAGAGCTACACGGCTGTCAGACGCAGACTGCTCAATTTAGACCGTTGTTATTAATAAGACCCCGAACAAGACCCATCCGCCATGATACGAAAAAGGGTCTATACGGTGCTTAACGTCAATTAAAGAGCCTGATAGCCTCTACATAAACACGCTCCAGTTCGGACCAATGAAAGGGAATACTAAAACGTCACTTATAATTAAGTGTCATTTTAGCGCATTTTAAGAAACTCAACTTAGGCACTTGCGAGAAACCTCTTGCGAGGCATTGGACATTTGCTGCTGAAAGCTTCACCATATCATTGATTATATAAGGTTTTCCAATAAGGGCGGGTCGAAGTTGATAGTCTGTGCAATAAAACAAGCTGTGTGAGGTACTAATAAAATTATTTTTGTATTTGAAAAGCTTATGTATCCTATTATATATGGAATATCGTGCCTCGAAAGGTCCAATTTTCAACGACTGCCGCTTAGTTCTGGCTGACCTCCGGTGGTATTTTCCGAAACTTAAAAAAACTCGACTAGTGTAGTATTTGATATCTGCCAAACTGATTTTGTATCCGAAGATCACTAAATAATTAAATATATGAAATATAGCCACACTCCACGACAAAATAGTATGCGTTTGCCTCTTACACGAGTCGTGTGACCATCATATGTTAAAAACAGCACTATCTATTAGGTAGTTTTCGTAAATAAGAATTCCTCTATTACAGAATGCAATTCCATTACTACCCAAATAGCACTATACGCAGAAAAGCAGTTTTTTAACTGAGTGTGTCCTCCATCAATATTATCTTTTCGTATGTGCTACCTTAACCCTTGGAGTAAATGGGTATTTTCATGGATGCATCTGTCTCTTTTGCAGGATTTTTGGCGACATCGACTTAAAGTACTATAACTACGAAACTACTACACCAATCATAAAAAGAACAACTGCACAATGATTGCATTGAAATTTCGAATATAGAATATTAAAATATCATTTTGTAAAAGAATTAGATAATTATGAATAAATATGAGAACGTCAAAGAAGTGAAAAAAACGCGCGACCAGATTTTTTCGACTCGTACTCAACGGATAATTGTTTCGCGACCAGATTTGGTTGACTCATCAACGGGTTAATGTATTCTTACCGCTGCGTATTATCAATATGAAATATATTATTATTACTATTAACCCGTTGATGAGTCAACCAAATCTGGTCGCGAAACAATTATCCGTTGAGGAGGAGTCGACCAAATCTGGTCGCGCGTTTTTTTTTCACTTCTTTGACGTTCTCATATTTATTCATAATTATCTAATTGTTTTACAAAATGATATTTCAATATTCTATATTAGAAATTTCAATGCAATCATTGTGCAGTTGTTCTTTTTATGATTGGTGTAGTAGTTTCGTAGTTATAGTACTTTAAGGTCGATGTCGCCGAAAATCCTGCAAAAGAGACAGATGCATCCATGAAAATACCCATTTACTCCAAGGGTTAAATGAGATTAAACGTTACTCAGAAGAGACGACATCGGAAAAGAATCCAGAGGTATCAAAAATTAAACTCTGATAGTATTGTTTTTTTGTATAACTTCTCAGAGAGCAGGGAGCAGATACTTCCGCATATCCCGATGATATCGAACTTTCAAAACGACCAGCCCGGACGTTCACTAGATTAAAATAATTTGTCATTTTGGCGTAATAACTATAATATTTATTACTGAAATACCTTAAAATTATTCATTTCCATTCATTACAAAACTAAAATCTTAAACATACAGGCTTTCCGTAAACGATTTGCGGAAAAGAGCGAAAGAAACGGATGTCAATATTAATTTGGATGGGGTGTGGAGATTTGAAGCGGAATCAGAGCGGGTCGACGGAGGCAGCGCGATCAGTAGCGGCCGGAGCGGCCCGAGCGGCCCGAGTCCTTGGGCCGGCGCTCCTTGTCGCGCGAGCGGGAGCGCTTGCGGCCCTGCGCACGCTCCCGCGAGCGCTCCCGCGAGCGCGTGCGCCGCCCGCCCCCCACGCCCGCACCCCCCTTCTTGCGCGAGTACAGGTACCTGCAAACCC
Source organism: Micropterix aruncella (assembly GCA_944548615.1). Lineage (NCBI taxonomy): Eukaryota > Metazoa > Arthropoda > Insecta > Lepidoptera > Micropterigidae > Micropterix > Micropterix aruncella. The sequence continues at coordinate 29,313,125 of OX155953.1, read as the reverse complement.
ATCGCTCCTCGTTAGGCTTTCCGCAGCGAAGGCCCTCGCCGCCCCGAGCGGCACCCCATCGCTCGAGTACAAAATGCCAATGGAAAACCCGGGGCCGCGTAGTGTATTTTCCCAGGTTCATCTCGGGAATCCCCAGGAAATATATCGATCCCAGTGTCGGGATATTTTAGTCAGGAATTCCCAAAATCCAGCACGAAGAAAAATTTTAATTTCTCGCCCGCGGCCGCCTCGCTCGCACGCGACTACGCACTATACCGAACGGTAGGTTTACTCTCGAGCTACGGGGCGTTGCGAGAAGAGGGTGCGAGGAATGCGGGCCGAGGGGTACGTCTCGACGAACGCCTTCGGTTAGCGTAATGCGCGGGTAAAGGCTGGCGATTTAATCGAACGTTTGCATATCCGAGTGGGCCGAGTAGCGGGACATCCGGCGGCCATATCCGAGCTCTTACGACTTGCGACTTATTCGCTTCGATTTCAATCTTGTTCTAAGAAAAGCTACTGTTCGGTATACTGTGTTACTAGTAAAAAACTTTCATATTACATATTTTCTTTAGTTATTCAATATTGCGTTCGATATTTCACGTTGATTTATGGATATTTCATGTTATGGATAAAAAATAATTTCATCAAAATGTTTGGTCGGTCGTTGTTTTTAGTAATAGTTTTCATAAACCATTATCAATTGTAATTTTAATATACTAACTGAATATTTTAAACTGATAATAAAGAATGAATTCTCTAAATGTCTTTTTCTTTAATAAAGGTATCAAAATGTAACTACGACGTACATATCATTTTAGTGGATGTACAGGATACTAAGAGACAACTAGAGTTGTCGACTACAGCGGGCGATCCCGTGACCTCAGGAAGTTTTAACAATTAGTCGTTCTATCTCCTTGGAGTGAGCGCAGAAGACTTAGGACAAAAACAGTCCACCTTCTAGCTCCGCCGCAAACCCTTAAGAGGCCAACGCCTTAACCGCGAGATAGCCAGGAGTGTTACCCAGCGGGCTTACACTCACGCCCTTACTTCCAATTGCGACCAGATTACTCCAGTCTCTCGATTGATTACGAGTTCGAGGTCGCTCGCGCGGTCCTCTCCCTTACAAAGTGGTGAAACGGTGTATACCGAATCTATCGCGGACCACGGCATCCTTTGCCCGGCTGTTCACCCAGAATCGGGTAGCCGATGGTCAATTCAAGAGCAGTTGCCGTAAGGTCTGCAACCACCCCCGCTCTATAGGAAACAGTACTGCTTCCAGACTCCCCCGACTGTTAGTCAGAGTGCGCAAACGATTGGCTTATGCAGCACAGTGCGCAGACCGTCCAGGAGCGCCAGAAGGTTGATTCCCAGGGAAAACTAACCATAATGCCAGAGTCCTACCCAGGCTCGCACTTCATGCGTGGAGGCCGTCGGATAGGTGTTGACCCGTAAGTATGACCAACCCTGAACAGAACATGTCTTCGTGGCCAACTCAGCAAGAATAGAACAGCATTATTAACTCAATACTAAGAGACAATATATGCGAAAGTATCTTTTGCATTTTAAATCAAACTGGAAACAAGATAACGTTGATTTCAGATTTAGACGCACCTTCTCAATTCCCGGGAAATAGGCTTCAAGTGCATGAAATTGCAGAAACCACTGCGGGTGCACTCGCCCATCTCGTACTGACGGCAACAAGCCTCACGGAAATCTGTAACCGGCGATAGCTCAGCGTACACGGGACGACCTCCGAACCATCGGTTGTTCAAATCATTTACCGCTTTCTCAGCGTCTTCCTCTCGACGAAACTGGAAAAACAGAAACAAGAAATTAGATCGTTCAATACCCAAGTTTTAAACTGCAGAGACTCCAAAATCGCCATTATTATTATTATTATTTTATTCTGGAGGCAGCTCTACTGATACGTCCAGATCAGATTTTGTAAAGCTAGCCATAAACAATATTAACAAGTTTTTAGGTACAACTGAGTCTGTTTATAAATTAATTGATAGAGCTTACACCAATCACTTAGATGGTTGTTTATTCCACATATCCACCACTCTGTTTTGCAGAACGTTCTCAAGCACATTTGATTTAAATTTGCACTACTGAGTTTGTTGCTGTGACCTCGAAGATTCGTGTTCATATTGGATTTGAAAATAATCTTTAGCCTAGGTAAATCATAATTTGCAAGATTTTTTGTCTCAATTAGATCCCCTCTTCATCTTCTTTGTTTGAAAGTAGTCAGTCCAAGTTATTCCGAACGATTAGGCGTATTTTGCATTACACTAACTCTCTGCTAGGCGTATTTTGCGTTACACTAACGATAGGTAAAACGAGGTTGCTTAAATGTGCAGTTACATGTTTCAGTCGTTTATTTCCCACCCAGGGGAAAAAGTTTTTTTCTGCATGTGAGCTCTTTCTACATTTTTGATAGTGTTATTCAAATATATCGGTTTAACCGACAACTTGGCAGGATGTCCAGTTTAATATTAACTAGATATCCAGTGCAATCACTATTTGGCGCATCACTAATTTATATGTTAACAGCCTTACCAATAAACGAGTTGTAAAATTTATACCTCTGTTATTACTAGGTATAAGAAAATCTGTGACCAATAAACGCGGTATAGCTTACACCACTGATCATCTCGGGTATAAGCATGGAATAGTGGTACTGGATTTCCATCCGCACTATAACTCCGCTATACCACCCCTAGGCCAGGTATAACAGCGGTTTAGCGGAGTATTAACTTAAAAATGGCCGACCGGCGTAACAGCTGTTTCAAACTGACAGCCACCTGACAGCCGCGGACGTGGAGCTTCTCGTTCGCGAATCGTGCCCTTTCGTTGTAGCCATGTTACGACGCCTTTTATACTGCTGTGAAATCCTGCGTTTTAGCCGAATAATGGATTTTGTCGACTTGGATGATATGATCGATCTGGATTTATTGGAAGAAATCAAAATGCGTCGTGATAGGCGACCAAAAATTTTCAAATTGCGATACGACCCGTTCGATTTGGATGATTACAATTTTAAAACTAAATATCGTTTCACTAAGCCATACGCCGCAAGAATCATCGATATCCTGAGAGCTGACCTGCAAAATACCACTATAAATTCGATCAGCATTCGCGTAACAAAACAATGGGCACGGGCTTTCTGACAACAAAAAGTGACATTTCATGTGCATTTCATGCCGCTTCAGTTGGCCACACTGCTTCCAAGCGGGCGTTGCCATGCTAGAAATATGACTTGTCTTTGGTTTCAGGGAGTAGTTATAACCGCGTTATAACTGATTTATTGGTCACGATTTTACAACTTCGTTATAACTCGGCTATACCGGGTATAACAATAACAAGGGTTTAACGCGGTTATAAGATAATTTTATTGGTAAGAGTGTAAGGATATAGTTGCATAAATATGCAGTTATATGTTTCTCTCTTTTTTTCTTACCCAGGGGAAACGGTTTTGTTCTCCATGTGGCCTTATTCTGCATTTTTTAATATCGTTATTCAAATATATAATAATATATAAACTACTCAGTTTAACCGCATATTTGGCAGAATGTTTGGTTTAATATTAATCAGATATCCGGTTCAATCACTATTCTGCACATCACTAATTATACGTTAAGGGTATTTATACAGGTGAACCCGAAAGAAATTACATTGGAGTGTTTGCAGCAATATGCCGAATACAAGGGTTCATGAGCTTGTTCTATAATTAGCATGCTCGGACCAAAGTTATCCAATCAGAAACATAGAACGTTCTATTTATCGCTTTAATGCTAGTAAGATCCATACTTCGAATTCTATATATTTATTTTAATCTCTAAAGATGTAGAGATATGGTTATATATTTATTTTCATCTCTGGAGATGTGGAGATATTGTTATGTTGTTTTTGTTGACCGATAATTTCAAATGACTTCGCATATAGTTCTAAAACCATAAAAAAATCGAATTTTTTGATGACAATGAACTAAAAAAAATTAGGGGCCGTCCACATATTACATAATTACGTTTTTGGGATTTTTGACCCCCCCCCCCATGTCAACAGATATAATCAGCGGCCTGACTCCCCCCCCCTCCCCCCAAGATTACGTAATCAACCGAATTTCCAGGAAATCTGAAGAATCGTGAACCCAGCGATTGTAAAATGTTTCAGAAGACTTTATTAATACAAAGTAATTACAAAATCTGAAACTCTTTGGTTTATTTTACACATATACAATCTTCAGATCGCAGTTGCTGTAAAGCAGCGATGCACAGACCGCGGCCCGCCGACACTTTGTGGGCGGCCCCCGTCCTCGAAATTATTTGAAAAATATTTTTTCAATATACATAGGTAGAAAACTGTGCACGCTCGCCGAGCGCCTCACCGCTATGACGTCTCGTTCGCACTTCGGAAACATTTTCAATAATGAATAATGCTAATAAATGTAAGAACCGAAATCGTCTTAACAACGAAAATCTTGAAGGCATTTTGCGCTTAGCCACTACTAAAGTGACCCCTAACATACAAAATTGAATGATCCAAATTTTCAAAGCAGAAAATAAATAATTATTCGAAGACCATAACCATAACATTGTTTCATAGGCCCTCCGTTAGTTGGAAGAAGGTGATGCGGCCCTCAAGTAGAAAAAGTCTGTGCATCGCTGCTGTAAAGGGTATTAAAAAAATAAAAATGCATTTAAAAATGCACATTTAATGTGCAGGTTTAGACCAAAAAAATTGCAATGCGGTGACCAAAGTTGATTACGTAATCAGGATGGGCACCCCCCCCCCCCCAATGTAATCAAGCGTAAGCCTCAGCTCCAAAACCCCCCTCCCCCTCGGTTATTACGTAATATGTGGACGGCCCCTTACAAACAGTGCCCGACAAAGGGCACTGCTTACCTTTATGTAGACATTTCCGACGAGGTGATCTCCCAAATTATCACAAACGTTCATCTCTTCAATCTCGCCGTATTTATCTTCACACTCGACAAAGACGTCCTCGAAGAAGTTGTCGTAATGCTCCTGCATCTCCTCGTCTGATACATTTGCAACAACCACTGGAATGAGAAAATATATTTCTGTAAATTATATAGAAATCATTTCTACATACAGTACAACTCCAAATATCAGAACTCCGACTATCCGAATCGTTGATTATCCAAAATGAAGCCGGACAAAAAATTAAGAGGAAAACATTCTGCGATTCGCAAAATAATGATTCTTGCTACGCGAGCTATTGTCCTTGGGGATCATGAGTCACCTTCTCATAGTGCAGTTCTATTATTGGCCGTAGTCTTTTCTTCTTTTTCTTTAAAAATAGTTTTTTCTCCATTTTCAACATACATACAGTAATAATTTAAAATAGACCCTTTTGTCAGTAAAAATCTAATTATCCGAATTTTCGATTATTCAAATGGGGTCCGGTCCTAATTGATTCAGTCAATCGGAGCTCTACTGTAATATCATTGATAATATGTATAGCATGTTAGATTGCTCAATGACATACAATTTAAAAAACAGTATTTTACTACGAATCAAAACGTGTTGATGGAAGTAATAGTTTCTAAAATTGATTATTGGCAACTTTTGTAGTATAACAGAATGGCATAGCGCTATAGATGGCTCCGTAAATACGCCTGATCGGTATAAAATAATAATATAATAACAAAGGATTTTTTAAATCATAGCTCTGATTAATTAAATATTGAGATATCAATAAAATTAAAATAATCATAGAGGTAATAATTACGCACCATTAAGGTATTCTCTCTCCCTTTTAGATGGCGAAACATCCAAAAAAACATCCATAGATGGCCATGCTTATGATCTTTCCGTATTATTTCTATGCTGAAATCAGCCTATGTAAAACAATGCAATAGATGGCACTAATAATTGAAAGTATATCAATTAATAGGGAGTTAATGGGCCCTTGCTGAGTTGGCCACGAAGACCCACTCTGTTCAGGGTTGGTCACACTCACGGGTCAACACCTATCCGACGGCCTCGACGCATGAAATGCAAGCCTGGGTAGGACTCTGGCCTTATGGTTAGTTTCCCCTGGGAATCAACTTTCTGGCGCTCCTGGACGGTCTGCGCACCGTGCGGCGTAAGCCAATCGACTGTGCACTCTGACCTAACAGTTGGGGGAGTCTGGAAGCAGTACTGTTTTCTATATAGCGGGGTGGTTGCGGAACTTACGGTGACTGCTCTTGAAATAACCATCAGCTACCCGATCCTGGGTGAACAGCCGGGCAAAGGACGCTGTGGTCCGCGATAGATTCGGTATACACCGTTTCACCGCTTCGTAAGGGAGAGGACCGCGCAAGCGACCTCGAACTCGTAACCAATCGAGAGACTGGAGTAATCTGGTAGCACTTGGAAGTAAGGGCGTGAGTGTAAGCCCGCTGGGCAACACTCCTGACTATCTCGCGGTTAAGGCGTTGGCCTCTTAAGGGTTTGTGGCGGAGCTTGACGGTGGACTGCTTTGTCCAAGTCTTCTGCGCTCACTCCAGGGAGATAGAACGACCAATCGTTAAAACTTCCTGAGGTGTCGGGCTCGCCCGCCGTAGTCGACAACCCTAGTTATATCAATTAATAATTAATTGAATTCTTATCATTGGTTAAATTATTGGTTTTTTAATATTAATCAGTCCTTTGTAAAAAAAAAACATCGATTGGGCCCGATTGCGTTTCTTTGTGAACCAAACCTGAAATTAGTGCAAGCGAGCGAGATAGAGTAATATGTTACGAGCGAAATATGAAACGAACGGTAGTCGATAAAAGCTACCTGTCGAACTTATACTCGACGGAATAAATTTGAACACATTTCGTGCGGTCTTAGATTCTGATGTTTTATCTTTATTGGGTAGTTTTAATGCGAAAAAGTGACAACCGTTCATTTCAAATTCTGCTCTAGCATATTGCCCTGTCTCGTTCACACGAATAATTTCCAATTTTAGTTCAAGAAGAAACGCAATCGAGTCCATTATCAATGTTATTATAGATGGTCAAATAAATTGATATTAGTTTGGCGGTCAATGCTATCAGCGTCACCTGCATTTTGCCTGAACAGAAGGATTGAAAAATAGTTCTATGGAGCAATAATTTGCCTTAATGCCGCCTCTGATTTCAATATAAGGCCTAGAAGTATAGAGGAATATGGCCGCTCTACATTGACGGACATTTTAAATTTAGTTTCAATAATCTTTCACTTGTAAAAAAAGAATCAACCTAACCGCCGTTGGTCACACATTCTAAAGTAATACGAGATACGCAAGATATAGGCATTCAAAGAAGCATCAAACCCATACATATAACCCAAGCATCAAACCCATACATCGAACCCATACATCTCGGTAGGTTATTTTTTTTATGCTGGTAGGTTTTTAGTTTTTTTTTGTATGTATTTTTTTTTGTCTCGAAATAGTGTGCTCGAGGTTCACATTTAGCATTACAATGATTGAATCTAGTAGTTTTTTTTTTTTGAGAAAGGTTCCTATGATGCATAAATTACGATGTTTTTCCTGTGTTTATTCATTCAAGTTCCCGTTTCTCTGCGTAACCCTGTACTACCAGTGAGTAATGTTTAAAGTTTTCAATGTTCGCATGAACTGCGCACTGCTTATTTTTAAAGATTACTAATTGCTGTATACTCACAATGACTTCCATCTGCAGATTTGGCAGAATTTTGAGGATTGACATACAAATTTTGCAACAGCAGTGTTTGGGAGAAAGTCGGCTTGTTGTGAATGCGCGAGCATCGGTCACCGTGCCGGCATGCACCGATTTTGAAATAAAAGGAACAATTGACTCTGAAAAATAAAAATAACAGTTAAGTACAAAAACATACACATACCTAACCTAAAATTGACCGAAGCTCTTTGGCTTGGCGTCTCGGCATAATTTATGCCTGTGATTTATCGCCGCCAAAACCCAAAACGAATATTACCCGAAATATATACTCGGAAATCCATAAAACGTTTACTTTAGTGTGTGATAAAGAAATACTGCCGGCTATATATAAACGATACTCACTTGTCCTTTTCGGTACCGAAGATAGCTGCTAGATACTCGGCCATTATTACAGGCAGTCGCCTTGAACACCGCGAGAATTATTATCAATCAACTTTAACGTAAACCGTACCGCAAATGATTTCGGAAACGAAACGCTAAAAAGCACGAAAATATCGAAACTCCGATCCGAAATCAAACCGCAGACAAGAGAGCGTCAACAACATGAAACATCCCAAAACCACAAATTATAGAGTCATAAAGCCCACCTCACATCACTTCCCGTGACCATGTAGTGTGATCTAGGACTAGATCTTTACTAGGTTCTAGAAAAATATAAAAGCAATTATAGGTTTAAAAGTAACGAGCTAGCGGGTGGCCACTTCTAATTACACCTTGATTGGTGTTGTGATCACTGTATTTGTACACAGAGAGGCAAATGCACATTTGTACACTTTTCAATGACAATAACCCGCCGATACGGAACGAAATGAGAGAGAATGATATCTGAGGGACAACTGACTGGAGCGAGTCAGTTGAAGTGGTCCCAGTAGCGATCGACCGGCCGAAAGGAAATATTGAACCTGGGATTTTTTCTCGGACTTTTCTCGCAATAAATAGTTGTGAAGACATGTGAGGTGTAATGGTGTTCCTAAATGGGCCACATTTTCGCTGCAATATGTGGCTGCAATACAGTTGCCGGCAATATTGCTGTCAATACCTATACTATGCAATACATGGAAATATTTTTTATATATTTTTGGTATGGGCGAAGCATGTTTATGTTCTGTCGGCTCGTTGCTGAACGATCGCTTCTCTGATGATCAATTTTTTTGATGTATAAAATATTATTATCTATTCTGATAATATGTCACATACAATTGCATGAAATAATTGTTATTATTTATTAGTTTATTGAAATATTTATGTACATTATTAATAGATAATTGTATTGTACATTTATTATTAATAGTGAATTCATATGAAGAAGATCTTTCAATTTGTATTCATATAATGAAAAACATGCAGGTTTAGATATCTGAAGCGTCACGCCCATTGAAGTAAGGTCGAACCCAGATTCTCGTCTTTTTTTTCGTTTTAAATTTTCTTTTAATACAATAGTAAGCCCCTGCGACACGCGTGCTTTCTACGTCGGCCATTGTTGCCCGATTGTATAGCCCGTGTACGAGACAAAATTATGGGCTATACTTTTGCAGAAATAATTGCCGAGATATATATTCCCCAGCTGCATTAAAATGTTGCAGTGGTAGCCGGGCTGGTTGACAACATTGTGGGCACATATTGCCGTAAAAGTATAGCCCGTTTAGGAGATCCATCCCGGCGGCTGAGCACCAACCGGGCGCGTCTCCAGGTGGCGGATAGGAGAACGCCCGAAGAGGGATCCCGGCTCGAGGGATGATACCCGAGGCCGGGTGCTCTTCGGGTAGTGGTGGCTAATACACTGTGTGTGGAAGGCCCCACCGCGGACCAACTCTCCAAGCCGAGGTGTAAGCTACCGTGCTAATGGCTGCATGGCGCAGGGAGTGTTGCGTCTCTTACGGTGCCTCCCGGATACCGGGCGTCCTCCGGGTAGTATAAGCCAAGCCCCGGTCATACGCGGCTCTGTCCGGGTGATATCGCTCTACCGCGGCACTCGTGGGAACTTATATGGACCTAACAAATAATTCTAATTCAAATACAAACGTAATTGAAGCTCTCCAGGGGGTGGCTTTGTCTCAAAGCGAACCACAGGAGGCACCCAACGCGGGAGCGGGCCCATCAAAAAGCCCACCCAAAACCCGCATTAGATATAACGGCGCCGCAAGGCGTCGTTACAAAAAAATGATGAGAGAGGGGCTAACTGCTAACCCCCGAGCCTCCAGTGCTAACTCTAAGCCGGAGGACGGGACTGCAGAGGACCCTGGGGCTCCTAAACGCCCCAGACAAGGGCCAAACACCCCAAGCCCCTCCCATCAGGCGACAGGGAAAAGACCGAAAGTCTACGACCAAGGTTCTTACGCCCATGCCACTAAAGGACTCCTCAGGCTAGCCCTCATAATAAGGGGCTACCCTGACAAAAAACTTGAAGCCGGCGACATAGAAGCCATCCGGGACAAGATTGTTGACGCCATCATGGAAATTCCTGTTGGCACTAAAACACCATCCTTTACCGGCAGCTGGGAGAGGGACGGTGCAATCGTCTTCTCGTGCGCAGATGAGGAGACGGGGAACTGGCTCAGAAGCCTTTCCACGGACTTACTCGTCCAAGGGGAATCCGTGTGTGTGCTGCCGGTCGATGAGCTGCCCAAACGCCATCGAGTGGTGGTCCACGTGGAGGAGCCCAAGTACACTGTCGAGAAAGTACTTCTACTCCTCGACAAGCAAAACCCAGGTCTGAAGACCGATGGGTGGGCCGTCGCCAGGGGGAGCACGAAAAAGGATGCCTCGAGCGTCCACTTCGCCTGTCTGGTGAGCGACTCCTCATTGGCCACTCTCAGGGCCTGCAACTTCCGACCCTACTGTGGGCTAGCACGGGCATCCGTAAGGTTGGTCGATAATAAGCCTAGGAAGGAGTCGGACGCAGTGGAGGGAACGGAGGGAGGTACATCAAAATGAACCACCTAAAAGTCCCCATAATCCAGATCAACTTGCACCACAGCAAAAGCGCCTCGGCGATATTAACCAGGAGCATGGCTGTGGCGCAGACAAGTATAGCACTAATCCAAGAACCTTGGATTGTTAGGGATACTATAAGTGGATTAGGAGGTTGCGGAACCATTCATAAGGCCCAACCGACTCGGAAACTCAGGACCTGCGTGGTCACTAAGGGCGTCACAGCCACTTTTCTGCCACAACTCAGCGGCGATGACCTAACGGTCGTTTTAACAAAAATCAACTTGACAGAAGACAGGACGGTGGATCTACTCATTGGGTCAGCATACATGCCCTATGACTCCACTGACCTGCCACCGCAAGAAGATATAACCAACCTAGTGACATATGCGAAACAACGCGGGCTCCAACTCCTTCTGGGTTGCGATGCGAACTCCCACCACGTGTGCTGGGGTAGTTCCAACATAAACCCGAGGGGGGTAAGCCTGCATGACTTTATCCTAGGCAATGAACTCACCATCCTCAACAGAGGAACAGAACCTACCTTCATAGACTCAAGAAGACAGGAGGTATTGGACATCACGATCTGCACAAAAGAAGTGGCCGACCTAGTTCAAGACTGGAGGGTCTCAGATGAACCCTCAGGCTCGGACCATAGGCAGATCCATCTAACGCTTCGACACTCATTGGAAATTCAGTGGGCTCGCAACCCTAGAAATACCAACTGGGAAGGATTCGATAGGGACCTGGCTATCAAGCTCACCACGGTTCCGAATCGATTTCACACCAAAGAGCAACTAGAAACAGCTGCACAATCACTGTCTAATGCCGTTATAGACGCCTACGAGCAGAATTGTCCTTTGAAACAAAAAAACCTCTCAAAAAAGGTCCCATGGTGGAACCCAGAGCTGACCAAGCTCAGGCTTACGAATAGGGCAAGAAATCACAACACTAACTCGCAACATCTTTGGGAGGAATACAAAAACGCCCGAAACGAATACAACAAGGCCATTGTTAAAGCCAAACGAAGAAGCTGGAGGGACTTCTGTGAGAGCGTGGAAACAGCTTCCGAAGCTTCCAGGCTCAACAAGATCCTCAGCTCTAACAACCGCCCCCAGCTGGGATGCCTTAAACGACCAGAGGGGGGGCACACAAGCGACACCAAGGAAACCTTGAAGCTCCTAATGGAAACACACTTTCCGGGCTTCCAGGAATCCTCACACCCAATTGCCGCAGGGGAGAACTCCAAGAGGCTCCACAAGCCCAGGGAGTGGGCCCTTGCAGCCATGATAGTTAATCCAAAAGCAGTAGAATGGGCCGTGAGCTCCTTCGACCCCTACAAATCACCTGGACCTGATGGAATATACCCAGTCCTACTACAAAAAGGGCTAAGCCAGCTGCTGGGCCCTCTAACAAAGGTACTCAGAGCGAGCATAGCCCTCAGACACGTCCCTCATGCCTGGAGCAGCGCAAGAGTCACGTTCATTCCAAAGGCAGGCAGGAACGGCCACATCTTTGCCAAAGACTACAGACCCATTAGCCTCACCTCCTTCTCCTGAAATCACTGGAGAGACTAGTTGACGGCTACCTGAAAACCAACCACCTAGCTCTTCAACCGCTTGCTGATGCTCAGTATGCCTATAGGGAGGGCAGATCTACGGACACTGCCCTACATCACCTGGTGAGCACAATAGAGACACAGTTAGCGGCGAAAGGTTACGCTCTGGGAGTATTCCTGGACATCGAAGGAGCATTTGACACCACATCATATGCAACTATAAAAAACGCTATGCACAGACGAGGAATACCAGAGACCATCATTGACTGGACATTGAGTATGCTATCAAATAGGAATCTGACCGTCTATCAAGGCGACACCTCCATCACGGGAATCCCTGCCAAGGGCTGTCCACAGGGTGGAGTCATCTCCCCCCTCTTGTGGAGCATCGTTGTAGACGAACTCCTAACAAATCTACAAAACCTAGGCTTCTCTGTCTACGGCTACGCTGATGACGTGGCCATAGTAGTAAGAGGAAACTTCCTATCAATACTTAAGGAGCTCATGGACAAAGCACTTAAGACCACCCAAGACTGGTGCCAGGCCAGAGGTCTGTCCGCTAATCCAAGCAAGACCAAGGCCATGATTTTCACCAGAAAATACAAACCCGAACCCGTTGAGTGTCTCAAGCTCTGGGATAAGGAGATAGAATACGCTACAGTAGTCAAATACCTTGGAGTCTATCTAGACCCAAAGCTCAATTGGAAGCACCACCTCGAGCGCAAGAGAACAACCTTCTATGCCTCTTTGTGGACGTGCAAAAGAGTCATGGGAAAAACCTGGGGGTTCAAACCCAGGGTCGCCTTATGGCTCTACAGGGCAGTACTTCTGCCCAGATTAACCTATGCTGCAATAGTCTGGTGGTCCAGGGTGAAAAAGCTTGAGACACTAAAAATGCTTAAAAGCCTTCAAGGTAACTACCTGAGGGCTGCAACTGGCGTCATGAAGACCACCCCAACAGCGGGATTAGAGGTGGCACTCTGCTGCCCGCCTCTGGACAAGCTCATCATCCACTCCGCTAGACTTACAGCATACAGACTGAAGTGTTTGGGCGAGTGGAAGCGAGGAGGGCACAATCATCCTGAGCTAAACCTCCTCCACAAAAGCCCATTCACTCTGACCCAGGATCGACTACGGAAAAAATTTCGGTAGAGAAATCCTATAAAATCCTAATCCCCACCAGGGAAGAATGGAAAAATCCGCAGTGGCTTCAAAGCCACAACGCAGACGCCTGGTTCACCGACGGCTCAGGAACAAATTGACGTTTTGGGGCAGGCGTGTACGGACCCAAAACCAACCACAGAATCAGCATCCCCCTTGGACAATACGCTACGGTTTTCCAAGCCGAGGTATTTGCCATATTGGAATGCATAAAACTACAAAGTCGACTTGAGGTAAAAAACAGACAAATCCTCATCTGCTCTGACAGCAGAGCAGCACTGGACGCTCTGGCTAAAGCCACCACAGAATCTTCTGTGGTCTGGGACTGCATGCAGGAGCTCAACAAATTGGGAAAATCCAACAAAATCACCCTAATATGGATACCGGGTCACCAAGGCATACCCGGAAACGAAGAGGCCGACAGACTGGCAAAACTGGGCACACTGGATTGCCCAGTGGAGCCAGCGGTAGGGGTCCCCTTCGCTACAGGTAAGAAAATCATCAGGGACTGCTTGGAGCAGGAACATCGGGCTTCCTGGAAACAGAGTCAGGGATGTCGCCAGGCAAAAGCCATGATGGAGCAACCACTACAGAAGAAAACCAAGGCCCTACTTGACATGAGCAAGAAGAACCTTAGAACCACTATCGGTCTCCTCACCGGACACACGACCCTTAGAGCTCATCTATTCAACCTTTGTTTGACTGAGAGCAAGGATTGCCGAATATGCGGCGAGGAACCTGAAGACAGCATACACATTGTTGGTCGCTGTCCAGGGCTCGCCGCCAAAAGACACAGTTTACTTGGACGAGTCTTTCTCGAACCCAGCGATCTGCCCAACTTGAAGGTCAGTGACCTGCTTGGACTGGTAAGAAGTACCGGGCTACTAGCTGACCACTGACCTAATCACACAGTGGGTAGTTACAAAAGACCTTACAGATCTAGGTGACATCAAGGGCTGGAAACAAGCCCCCCACTCCATCTACTACTACTACTACTAGGAGATCCATTAGAGAAAAAAAACAAGTTAAATCGTCCACATTTTTATTAAAATATATAAAAAAGCAATATACGGTCATTATTAACCTACGTTTATTATTTGAATGTTCAACCTCAAATGCCATCAGACAATGAAATATATCGACTGCATAGTGACGACCTCAAGAGACACCACCAGATACGGACCCGCTGTGGTGTAACCGCCATTCTTTCCAATGGGTTGTGCTTTTGCGTCATCGGCATGCATATGTAGGTACCTCTCTAGCTACATTCTCCGTACCGTGTGATTATTCAATACAAGGGAATAATGTTATCGGTGCAAAATCTAATCAGTTAAAATAAATGCAATCAGGCCGCTGTAACCACTTCCTCGGTACGTTCAATTTATTCTAGGTACTAACTCGCCCACTGTGGTCTTTGTTAAATATGGAGCACTCACTCACACAAGATTTCAAATATTACGCAGCAGCATTTTAGTCTTTTTTTAATTCGAGACAAATAAAGCCAGAGAATCATGAGCTATTAGCTACAATGCAAGCAATGAATTGTGTATGTACTGTTAAGGAGTGAGCTAAATGTAAGCGGTGGCTGAGATGCGGGGACCGGCGTTCGTAGAACACGCGTTCTTTCGTTAGCGTACATACATATACCTATTACTGTAGAGTAGCACCGGGCGAGTGATGTCGCGGCACTAATGTTTGTGGTGGGAAGACCGAACGCCCGCACCTCCGCCACCACATTTAGCTCAGTCCCGAACTGTAGGACAATTGTGCTCAAGGTTAATTTACTGTTAAATAACATGAATAATTTGCAGATCAAGAAATAATTCACCTTGTCAGTCATGGATTAAGGGACGAACACACTATCGAACGCGTCCGCTACCGCGGCTTATGGACAGTATGCACAGTCGTTTGGGACGTGGCTTGCCAGATCTATTTTATTTATTTTTTTTAATTTAATTTATTCAAAGAAAAAGATACATTTTTTTAAATACAAACTCTTATTTTCTAGTCTTACACTTAATAATATAAAAAACAATGCACAGCAGTATTACTACTGGTCTTACTACAGGCTTAACCCTTTAGGCCTCGGCCCCTCAGCCGATTAACAAGTTAATGTCCCAAAAAATTTTAGTAAAAATTAGAAAAAAAAATTAATTATGACACTGTCTCACCAATACATTAATTACTGCCAAACCACTGTACCCATAATTAAAATAAAACATATTAACATAATAAGACATAATAAAATAAAACAAATTAAATTAAAATAAAATTAAAACGGGACCGTCACAATGAATCGTGTTGTGGCCGATATTGGCCAATCGGGGCCTGAGGGGTTAAATTAGGCCAGTATTGCTACAAGCTTAAATTATAGAAACGTATAACAAATTTAATTATGACCACTAATGTCACTATAAACGTCCAACAGGTAGCTTTTTAATCTCTTTTTAAACATCTGTTTGCTCACGCTTACAGTCTTCCTCAGATACAATAGTATTAAAGATTCTTGGAATGACGTACTTTAACGTCCTTTCACCATAGTAGTTGTTCGCTCTTGGTTCTTCAAATCTTTTACGGACTTTTTCTCTAACATTCCTATTGTACTGTATTGGTATTTTAAATTCTGAATTTCTAAAATGCTCCATTGCTAATAAGAATGTAATTTTTCATGTATAGGTAATCAACAAGTTATAGTTCTTTTTACATTGTGTTAACACGTTTTTATTTACTAAAAGTTTTATTATTCTACGTTGCAAATTAAATATTTTATCTATATATGTGCGAAAAGTACGACCAAATGAAGTGAGAGCATAGCTCAGTACTGCATCAGCGAGGGCATGATATACTAAGCGTAATGTTGGTTTATCTACAAGATACTGAAGGTGATTGAACTTATATAGCATCCATCTCAATTTATTACATATATTATTCACGTGCAAGCCCCAATTCATGTTACATTCTATCGTTAGACCCAGATATTTATACTCTTTTACAAATTCAATTTTTTTACAGTCAGTACAATTTATTTTAAAATTATGCAGACATTCATATGAGTGACCAGTTATATTAATGCTATTCCTTGGTTTTTGGAAATACGGTGAATGTACAAGCATACATTTTGTTTTGCTTATATTTAGTATTATGCCGTTGTCGTGGGACCATTTTAACACATTTTCAAAATCATTCTGGATTTTATTTTGAATATTATCCATATCCCTATCCGCGTACATCATACACGTATCATCAGCATACATATAGCATGTACAGTCTTTCACAACATTCGTCATACTGTTCACGTGCATTATGTACCCGACAGGTCCAAACACCGAGCCAGTTGGGACCCCAGTTCTCACTTTTGCCTCTGTTCCGACCGTGCCATTCACCATGGTGCACAGTGATCTACCATGAAAATAACTTTGAAGCTAATTGTTCACCGGACCTCGGATACCACATTCATGCATAGCTTGAACAAGCTGTCTCTATCGGACGTCCGAAGCCTCGAGGTCGCGTCCGCGACTGACGTCCGATAATGTGCACGGCTCAATAGAAATTCATTACACAGATCGCGCCCATAAGCCGCGGCTAACGGACGCGTACGATAGTGTGTTCGCCCCTTTATAGAGTGAATGGGCCTTTTGTTTATGACAACCTAGACTCTACTGACTATATAGTCTAGAGGCAACACGAGTATTTAATCATTTATTTATGTAGTAACATTAACGGTAGCGCGGCGCTGTGCCGGCTGTCAAGTTTTAATTGTTTCAATTGTTTGAGGCCGGGAGTAAAAACGATTTTATAGTTTTACAATGGAAATTATTAAACAACTCAGCGACGAAGATTTCACACTTGTGAGTTTAATTGTTCGCTATTTATTAGGTGTTGCTAATTACATTGTTGATTTTTTAACGTCACTACTATATTCACCACTGATTCCGAAACTGCAATAATCTTTTGTGGCTCAATAATTATGAGATATAATATATCCCATATTATGGGCATTTAAGAAGTCTCAAACACTTACATTTCGGTTGGTTGTTAATTTTCTTTAAAAAACAACTCAGACACCTATATGGCGGTAAGTAAGGTTAGTTTTTTTTTAAATCATAAAAACTAATAAAAATAATTTAAAAACGACACAATTCAGGTTTGGCATTAAAATGATAGAATTTAGTTTTTTTTAAATAGGCAAGGTAGCAATACCTAATGAATTTCAGTTATTTATTAAGTATTTTACCTCCTATTTTTCAACAAAAAAACTACTAAATTCGATGATTTTAATGCTAAATCTAATATCAAATCGTGTCGGCTTTGTTTTAATTTTTAAAATACTTTTTATGATGGTTTTGAACAAAAGTAACCCGACCTGCTCACGTAAAGGTGTTTATGAATTGTAAAAAAAACGAATCTAGCCTGCTGAAATGTAGGTGCTTGACACTTTTTCATCCACTGGAATGATACAATCGGTGGTTTTTCTGTTGTGACAGTTTGCGGGCGGGCGATCTCCGTATTTATGCAATTTTATGCAGAAAAAGTCGCCTTCATTGAATAATCCACCATTATATATTAGTATGCGTGCACTAACACCCCCAGTTCGGAATCAGTGTGGTGAATAGGTATAGCCAGGTGACGTCAAAAAATCAACTATGTAGAACTGGTAGCAATAAATAAATCCCAAAATTTTGATTGTTTTAATTTTTCGTATGGTGAATAATAATTTATTAAGCTTCATGTTCTGGTTTCAGACTCTCCGCATAACCATTGATGTATTAACAGAATACCTCAGCAAATCGGAGTTTGACAACACTCTCAAAAGTTTTGAATGGTCGGAAGAGCAACGGACTGCACTATTGAAGTGGTTAAAAGACACACTTTTAGATGCTGCAGTCAAACCAGAATTAAATCTTAATTATGAATTTCTCACTCCGAGCAAATTAGCTCTAATTAATGCTATAGTTAAGGATAGAAAAGAAGACCTCCTGAGATTAAAACTAAAGGAGCATAATAGCAGACTCGGTTCGCTCGTTCACAACTTTGATTGGAAGCTAAAATGGATTCTTGGAAGCAGTTTTTCAGCTCAAGCGAAATGCCCCATAGCGCTCGTTGATTTTGTCAGCACAAGAACCACAAACGACGTGACAACTAATGAAAATGTTACGATTGAAATGAATAAGGAGGAGCTCGCAAATTTGATCAAAGCACTGGAAGCTATTCACTGTCCTGTAAATTAAACGATGCAAAATAAAACGCGATTCTTATTTTATTATTTTTATTTTATGACATCCACACATCGACACTTAGACAAGAGCCCAGCTGGGAAAATACATACTTTATATAATATTAGTGCAAAATTTGCAATGAATAATGCCAATGAATAACACATCTATAATTTCTTTAAATCAACATTCTCCATTCCTTGGGTCTCTGCGATACCAATAACATTCCATACAAACAATAATTCTTAGCGAAATAATACATTTCTTCGGCATTGCTATAACAGGTAGTTCTGAGGAAACAAATCATCTAAAATAGTAAGAGCTGCCGACTAAATAAAAAAATTATTATAAATTAAGGTTGAGGGAATTTAATCTACAACAAAATATATGCGTCATAAAAGTAAAAGATGCGATTTGATTAATATTTTAATAATAGGTTTTGCGAGCTAATTGAATAGGTATACATGCGCAAAAAAGAACGATCATTGTTTATGTTATCCGTGTAACGATATGGAATGTCTACTCATACAAGCGTGGATTCTTACCACCATTTTTACCATACTTTGGACATTTAATCTAGTTTTGGATAGATACAAAATGAAGTATAAAATTACAAAATGTCTATTCACTCCTCGTACCTTACACAAGTTTAAACGCTAGACTAAGAATTTAAAATAGTACATCTCCGATTTAAATAAAAACAGAATCGATGTACAGTTGCCTTAATTTAATCGGTACAAATACAATAATGTAGATAGGTTTAGCTGTAGATATTGACTTTTTGAAGCACACGGTAATTTTTTTGATTTCAGTCTGACACCTTTCAAAGGTCGAAGACGATAGATAATTTGCAAAACACCGTTTTTACGGTGTTATAAAATAGCACCTTATGTACGCAAAAGAAATCAAGCCAAGCTTTCGGCACAAGTACACAAAAAACGTTGCGTGCGGTACGCAAAAACTAGTTTTAGTTTTGCGAAAAATAATTCTTTCGTTCACAGGCGGAAAATATCGTTTACGTAATAAAGATTATAGTTACGATGATATTGAGTATTCGTAGATATATTATATACTGCTGAATATAAAATAGTATGAAACCCTACCTACTAGACTGAATTTATAAATGGATGGCTTCCTAATATTTATCCTAGGGTGTAAGTGGTGGAAAAAAATCATTTTGGAAAATAACGGTTCCTACGGTTACAATTCCTGATAAAGTCGTTCATATTTTAGTGGCACCATTAATATTAAGAAAATTGATATTCATTAAGTTAAGATTATTAATAAATGGAGCGTCCAAACTATCGCTTTAATGTCATGTACAATGTTTAACGAGCTGAAAGACTCACACTACACATTATAAACTAGGATAATGATAGGTTCGAGATATTTATCGAGTAATACAATTTTTAAGACAATCGGGGATCTGCGTCTCATTGTAACAATATTGACTTCAACCTCAGTTGTCTACCCGCACGGTCTTGCAAAATTATATTTCTTTATAAATATCAGCAGGCGTATTTAATATAATATATTGCTACTATACAATTGAGATTGCTTTCAACATCAGAGATCGTTCCTTGCGATGCCGTTTGCTTATTCCGACACTCCGTTGTTCATGATCACGGGTTCCTGAAATAAAGAATAAATATTAGGAAACGTCATCACCAGATATCGCCTCTCTCCACACTGACGTATCATTTTCGTGACACATTTTCAGGAGAAACATTACACATTTTTCTAATTTTCAAACAAATACGACAACAAATATGTACCTATATAACAAAAGATAAAGAGCATTTTGGGGCCCACTTTTCCAATAGTTGTAAATCATATACCAATGAAAAGATCTCTTTATATAGATCATTTATTATTTGAATGACTTATCTCAATTATGAGTCGTTTCTGAGTTATATCCTATTAAATATGGCTAACTACCTGATATCACCTAGGGCACCTAACATCCAGGCATTGTATTATTAATAACTGATTAAAGTAAAACCGTTGCGGAATACTCAAAACGATACAGTACATAGATTGTGGGAGTAAAAGCTATATATTCCTAAGAATGCTTGAGTTTGTCAGCATTATATGGAGGGGAAATACTGGGATATGTTGCTTCAACTGTAATGTGTCTCATGATCTCATTCCCGCTCTGTTTACTGACGTATGTAATATACTAAGGTCAGCTATCCAACATGCTGTGCCTATTGATATACGATCTTTTATGGATCTTTCTTGCTAATAATATATTTTAGAAAAAGGTTGGGGTTTCCAGACATATTTAAGAAGATTACGAACTTCAAAACTCCAAAACAGCTCATAATCGAGGTAAATTGTAGTACTCAAAAAATATTATAGATAAATAGATCTTTCCAATGGTAAATACGTTATTGTTATTGGAGAGGTGGGCCCAGCGCCCATACATTTTTGCCCATTGTCTTTACATATTGTTTTTTAAGACTCCTAAGGCTAAAGATACTTTTTATCTACAAGACCATGAATATTTGCATTTATTATATTATTATTATATTATAAACTAGGCACCAAAAGGCATTTATATCACATGCACTTGTTTTTAAACTTGTGACTGTTTTGAACTAAGAAAAATGCCCAGTTTATTCTTAAATCTTGATAAAATTTTGATTTGTGGACAATGTTACTTTTCCGACATTTTCTTCGATTTAGCAGGGATTTTGAGTGACTTGTAATCTTTCCAGCGTTAATTTTTACTTGCTAGTAATTCACTGTTAAGTGGCTTACAGCGAATACATTTGGAGTAGCTTGTCTACATTTTCCCATTTGTAATAAATTGTCTTTTTTGATAAAACCATTGTTAATATTCATTAGGTAATGTTTTTATAGCACAATAGTTATTCTATTTTATTTGGTCATTCGTCATTTTGTGGGTTCATTCGTTCATTTGTTTCATTCGTTCATTTTTTGAGTTACATCACTTCTAGAGGCGAGACGATATGAAATAGGAATTTGAAATTATTCCAAATACCTCTGCAGTAGCTTCCGCAATTGTTTCGGGTGGAGGGGGCAGTTTTTCCGCGACATCGGTGATGACTTCCGGCTGAAAAGGTTTTCAATAATATTAGTCATATATTTTATTTTCATTCCAAGTGGAACTAGTGTCTAATGATCTAAGTGGATGCACTATGTATAGAGGGAGAGTATGGTTGGAGATCTGAAATTGGCTTGGTAATTTTGACAGATCGCTTTTGGAAGGCGACCGGCGTGTTGGTCATGTCCACATGAGCGATTAAAATGGACTGGATTGGGTTTCTTCGTGAACGAAAATAGGAAATTAGTTCATGCAAACGAGACGGAGCAATGCATCCGAGTGGAATATGAAATGAATAATTGTCAATTTTCCCGCATCAAAACTACCCATTGAAATTATTATTATTATTATTTATTCTGGTCAGGTAGCTTTGTTGATACGTCCAGATCAGATCAAAGTTTAAAGTTTTTAGGTGTTTTTAAACTAGTCTAGGTGTTTTTAAACTAGTGTTTTTAAATCTAGTCTGTTTTTAAATTGATTGACAGACCTTGCACTAATCACTTCAAATGGTAGTTTATTCCACATGTCAAACCACTCTTTTTTGCATAACGTTCTTAAGAACATAAGATTTAAATTTTGCACTTTTATTGCTGGGACGTCGAAGATATGTGTTGACGTTCAATTTATAAAATAACCTTTATTTAGCCCAGGTACATCGTAATAATTTTTGAGAATTGTATGTCTTAATTGAGAATTTTATGTCTTAATCAGGTCTTTGTCTTCTTTGTTTGAGAGTAGTCAGTCAAAAGTTTTTCCAAGCGATCTTTATAAATTCCTCTTCTCCCACTGGCATTTTGGCTGCTCTTCGCTGCGACTTTTCCAGGACATTTACATCTTTGCATAAGTAGGGATTTCCAGAGCTAATAGTTATACTCAGAAAAGGTTTTATAAACACAGGTTTATTGACAGTTGTTGGAAAGTCTTTCTTATCAGATGAGTATAGTTGGCTCTTTTAGCAATTGCAACTATGCGTTTTTCGCATTTGAGATTATCAGTAATTGTTATTGCAAGATTTTTTCTTGCTCAACTGCCTTAAATTGGGCGTTTGCCAGAGAATATTGAGCGTTGGGGTTGCTATTACCGATATGAAGCACTACAAATTTCTCGATGTTCAAGGTAAGCAGCCAATCTTCCGTTCACCCTTGGGTCTTATCAAGATCCTGCTGAAGCTGTCCGCTACTTAGAATAGAATTGGCGAAAAATGTTGTGTCGTCAGCAAAGTAGCCGTACAGTGAAATATTCGAATTTGTAGTCATGTACTATCACCTATTATTATTTTTATTGTCAGGCTGCTTAACAATAGAACACGTGGCGTCAGCATTACTCCATACATGTCACAAAAAATGTCCCTGCAAATACGCTTGCCGGTATGTATTTGTCGCCCAATATATTGGACTTCATTTTTGTGACATGTGTGGAGTAATAATGCTGACGCCAAGCATTCTATTGTTATTACATCCACTGTCTACCGATGAATTTTCAGCTTTTCTAAAACACTTTGGGGGTACTATGTAATTAAAATTACACCTTTCCTAGTACGCCAGTGCCAGGTGTCCCGGAGACTGATCGGCTGACTACCCCAGCATTCTATGGCCAAAATACTGTGATTTGAAAGTATCAGCTTTTACAAACCTCTTGCACTTTTTTGTCACTGCCTCTTGGACTAGTACAGATCGAGCCTGTTTTTAAATTGATTGTCATTTCGTGCATGTCCTAAATTCAGCTGATTTATTATCGGTGGATAGTTTTAATGCGGAGAAAAGTAACCGTTTATTTCAGATTCTGATTTAACTGCCATGTCCCAATCATGTGAACTTATCTCTTATATCTGTGAATCAAGCCCAGTATCTATTTATGCACTTTTTAATCGAATATGTGATATGTGCAATCAAAAATTGTACCTCGAACCGAAATATGCTCAGTTATCAAAAAAGTAGCACATAAAAATCAAACAGCAAGTACTTTGATTCATTTAAAAAAAAATAATTTAGTCGCCAGGACTGTTGTACTCTTTGTTTTCTTTTAATGGCTAATGTAAAAGCACCAATGCATTCAAATGTTGACAACTGGGGAGTTTCTGCTGTTTTCCGGTGTAGCTGAACAAAGTCAAACCAACCCCCACTCCACCCAATCAACCTTTAATTTATACAATGCAGATTGTACTTGTTTCAGCTATATTTATAATAACAAATCTTAGTTAATGATATTCTCGGCCATGCTAAATACACACATTTGATGATTTATTAATAATCTTAGTCTACGTAGTATGAAAATCAGAGCCCAAAAAGCAATAATGGTAGTATGCTGTAGTGTCATTCGGGAAATTAAAGGAAGGGATTAAGGGAGTTCATGTTATTTACACCAAAAAATACTGCATCACAGTCCATGCTGTCAATATTAACATAATAAGGTTATTGTTAATTCCCACAGTTCAAAAGACTCTCTATTTAAATTCGGTAGCAAACGGAGACATTGGCAGATGCCACAAAATATTAGGTATACAATCCGACACACACGTTAGCAGGCGAACGAACTATCAAACCATTAGCAATGAATTATTTTCATTCGCGCGCTATTCACCTGTTCTTTTTGGAGAGGTGGCAGGTCTGACGGCGGGTCGCGTGCGGCATCATCTTTTGCCGAAATCGGCAGTCGATCCGGAATCTCGTTAAGCTTATTGAGGGATTCGACCGTAGGATCGATCATTCCTGCGTCGCCGACTACTTCAGGTCTTTTATCTTCCAGAGGTTCATCTGCGATTACCTCCGAGAGAATAGGATCTCCGTTTATTTCGATTTCTTTAAGATCAGACGCGGGCGAATCTGCGCTCGCTTCCGGCGCGAGCGTTTCAACCGGAGCGACCTTGACGGGTATATCTATTGCTTTGCTCGTTTCGATGGCTACGGTGGATTCAACGGGCGCTATTTGATTTTCGAGGGTTTGGGATACTTCCGGTTTTTGCGCGTCGGAAAGGTTCAGATCGACGGATGTCGGAGGGATTTCCGTAGAAACGACAGCGGCGAGATTTAGTTCGGGAGATGATTCTACGGGAGAGAATTCCGAGGGGGAAGAATCTACGGGAGTGGATTCTACAGGAGTGGATTCTGCGGGAAAGGATTCTGCGGGAGAGGATTCTACGGCAGCAGATTCTATGGGAGAAGATTCTACGGCAGCAGACTCTATGGGAGAAGATTCCAAGGAAGCGGATTCTACGGGTAAAGATTCTACAAAAGCGGATTCTATGGAAGCGGACTCTACTGGAGCGGATTCTACGGGAGCAGACTCTACTGGAGCGGATTCTGCAGTAGCGGATTCTTCGGGAGCGGACTCTACCGGAGCGGATTCTGCCGTAGAGGATTCTACGAGAGAGGATTCTACGGGAGAGGATTCCGCGGGAGACACTACAGCGACGCCGTCCGGAACGGCGGCGTCTTCTTTCGCCGGAGAAGGTTCCGCGTGGGGTTCGGCCGGCCGTTCCGTCGGGGCGCCGCTTTCGGGAACGGCCGTCGCCGGAACGGTTTCCCGGGCCGCGGGCGCCATGGTGGACTCGGCGAAGGCGGCCAGGGAGGAGGGGGGCGGGCCGAGGGGCAGGGGGGGCGCGAGAACCTCTGGACAAACCTCGGCGATGAGGGCGGGCGGTTCCGGGTCCGGCGACTCGAGCGCGGGCGGCTCCGGAGATTCGAGCGCCGGCGGGGGGATTTCCTCGCTGAGCGGCGACTCGGTGGAGGGGCTGGACTCGGCGGGAGCGACCGGGGAGAGGGCTTCGGGGGCCGCCGGGGCCACCGCCTCGGGGACGACGGCCGGGACGGGGACGTCCGCGATGGAGAGGCCCTCGAGGGTCGGCGGCTGGGCTTCGGGGGCGGGGACGGGGACGGGGACGGGGACGGGGGCGGGGACGGGGGCGGCTTCGGGAACGACGACCGGGACGGGAACGGGGTCGGCGGGAGCGACGTCTCCGTTCCGAGGGGCCTCTTCCGCGGGAGAGTCGGCCGAGGAGACTCCGTTGGCGACGGGCTCGGGGGCGGGAGTCTCGTCCGCCTTATCGCCGGACTCGGCTACGGCTTTCGTCGATTCTTCGACTGGTTTATTTTCGGACGACTCCGTCGCCGCTTCGGCGGCGGCCGCTCCTTGCGTCTGAAAATAAAGAAAAAGCAAAATTAGCATCATCATCGTCCCTGCGGCGAGCGATTGCTTTACGAGGCGTATATGACAAATATAGCCAGAAAAATGGAAAACTTTCGTTTTACAGTCAATGACACACTTTTATATAGAAAACCATTAAGTGCATTAAGGTATACAATAGGCGGATTTTTAAAAAAGTGTACTGATTTTAGACACAAAATTTCTTCTGTTTGTTCCGCTGACTAACATTTTTTAGATATTGTTTTAAGGCATTTACATCGTTTATAATAAATTAATTAATAATTTTATAGACTATAATATTATTTCATTGATAAAACCCCACATGAAAATATAGTAAAAATATTTTATTAACTGGAAATTCGTTACATCCACTGTGACAGACATTTCTAAGAATGTTAAGTCAGTGGAACAAATGGTTTTTTTCCCTAGAATTAGTACATTTTAAAGACAAAGTTTCAATACTTGACAAAGACTAGCTATGCTTTTTAAATCGATATTTACCCTAAAAAAATACAAAAACGCGATTACTTATCTCAAAGTGGTATTTTTGACTTAAAATGTTCCTGTAAAAAGAACACGATATTACAACTGTGTGGAAATTGAGCAAATACAAGGTCAATAGAAATCTAACAATTGCAGAAAAATGTTATCCAGTGTAACAACCACTTTTACAAACATGTCTCTTATGTACCTACCTTTTTAATCTAAACTTTACTTTTGGAAAAACAAACATTTATCAAAAGTCGCATTTTGTCCTATTTCCCCTTTTTAAATGCATTCTTTTTAAAACAGAAAAATCAGCATTTTGCAATTTTATAACTAAAGCAATTTTAACCCTAAAGCAATTTTATAACTAAAGCGATTTTATAACATTCCTATAGAAAATTATCTTAAAAATGTTTTTTATTTAGTTTTTTATTTTATTTTATTTATTTATTCTTCCAGAAACATACAACGTTTCCTCAATGATTTCAAATAATCTTGGTCAATAGTTTCACTGGCTATTAATTGTTTTCTACAAAAGAGTCTTATAGGGCTTTTACACTCTCGCGCGAGGCGCGAGGCGAGACGCAAAACCATATCAGTAAACAAATGGAACAGAGGCAAAGCTTCTAACGAGCGTACAAAAAGTTTACCTACGTGCTAGAAGCTTTGCCTCTGTTCCGTTTGTTTACGACATGGTTTTGCGTCTCGCCTCGCGCCTCGCGCGAGAGTGTAAACGCCCCATTACAGTAATTCAATATAAGATAAATTATCAAAATTGAATTAAATTCAATTACATTACTATCGAACTAAAATATATTTTAATCGCAAATTTGGTAATTGCAAGAATAATAGGGGTTAGGATAGGAAAGGAGAGGGATAATTATTTATATTATACCTTTTGTTCCATTTTCGATGTTTGTTTTTAAAGTCTACATATTATGTATAGGTATTATACGTATTTCTTAGTCGCCAAGTGAGCTATGAAGAAGCTCGCTGAATTTAGGTTGGCTCATGTAAAATATGTCGATTTCATAAAATCGACTGTTGTATGTGGTCATCAAACGGCACATAATAGTTTAAGGGCGTAGTTGGTGCTAACAATATTTACTATAAAAAGATACTAAAACGCGATTGTCTCAAAACAGCATTTTTTTGACAGTGTGTTCTTGAAGTAAGAACACGATTTATAACTGTGTGGAAATTGAGCAAATTCAAGGGCACTAAATCCTACTAATTGCAGAAAAATGTTATCCAGCATAAGGATAATCTTTAGGTACATACCAGTAATAAAATGTTTACTTTAAAAAAATCTAGAAAGTCATATTTTTGTCTCTCACTTTTGAAAAACATCCTTATTTGAGAAAAAAATAGGAATTATAAGAAATAATTTACATATTCTCGTTTAAAACAACAAACGGTCAAATTAATTTATTATCATATTACTAATAAATACGCGAATGTAAATGTTTGTAAATATTATAAGTATTAAATTTATATCTAAGTGACATTAATAATAGATTTTAATTTGAGTTTAAAATTACGGTTAATTTGAGTTTAAAATTACAGACAAAGTGAAATGTAAAAAAAGGAATCTACCCTAGTACGGGCATTAACCTAGTTGGGTGGTTTTTATGTGGGGTGTTATTACTACACGGGCATTTTTCTCTGTGGGTGAATCAGTACAACGTGGTAAGCAACTTATGATAAAAACTTTTGGAAAAAAAGAAAAAAAAAATATTAATATTTTTGGTTTTGTTTTTAATTTGAAAATTTGAAGAAGTTGACTGTTACATAAAGGTTTGAGAAGCGTTTGAGCGCGCTGCGCCATCTAGCGGTAGGTAATAAGTCGTAAATAAACAATATCAGCGACATTTTACCAACCGCTAGATAGCGCATCGTGATCATAGCTTTTCATACTATTTAAAAATAAAATAAAACAAACAAAATTTCATATAAAACTTTTTTTTTTCAAAAAAAAAATATTTTTTTCCATTTTTTTACCTACTTTGTTGTACTTATTCACCCACAAAAAATAATGCCCGTGCAGTAATAAACACCCCGTATACCTGTTTTGCTTCTTTCTTTGGAAATAAAGAATTTTATTATCAGCATTGTGAAATTTTATAACTAAAGCGAGATACAATCGTAGAGATTATTATCGTAGGGATGTTTATCCAGGGCTGACTAGTTCATGTTATTATTACGAATTTCGTGTTTTGTAATTCATAATGAATGCATTTATTAACTTTGTTTTTCTTTTATGGTATGAAGAAAGTGTGTTTTAAATGCGCGAATACCTCAGACATGACGGTGGGCGGTTGGCGTTAACGCGTTGGGCGGATGCGCGGCGACAACTGTGGGCGCCCGCGGTCGATACGAGAGCGACGCCGGCGTCGGGGGCGCGGCGCGAAACTGCAAAAAATCCGTGGGCGCGAAAAGCGTACCGGATCGCGATCGGGCGATTGGGAAAAACGCGTCGACCCGGACGCGAGTGAGACCGTGCGACAACTGGCCGGACGGCCGCGCACCACCCGCCATTTATATGCACTTCTTTTTCGTCACACGCGCTTATTTTGCATTTTTAGAGAAATATTTTTATTTACATGCGAGCGACGCGATTGGTTGGCATCGGATCGTATAAGATTTCAATCGTGGATGCACACGCACACACACACAAGCGCGGCGCTGCGACGCGCGAATAGCGCCGCGCCGGGCTTCGCTCGATACGCGCAAGCGACACCAACATGCAAAAACTCGCCTTTTATGTCCAAAATTTATGACATTTTTAGCAACGGTTTTAAGTTTAAGCGACGCAAAAACGGTTGACACTGCTATGAACGATTCTGCGAGAATTGTCTCCGCCTGGCTCAAACCTACTCTCGTCGAAAAACTTTAGGGATCCGGCACACTGGTTCGACGTACGCAACGCATTATATCATCTGGCATTTGTATTTGAATGAAAGCAGACACACTTAGGGGTCTGACACACTGGGCCTACGTACGCAACGTACGCCACACATGATGACATCTGGCCCTTGAATTTAGATGGAAGCAGACACACTTATCCTACGCACCGTTGCATATGATAAAGGGGTCCGACACGCTGGTTCGACGTACGCAACGTACGCAACGCATGACATCTGGCCCTTGTATTTGAATGAAAGCAGACACACTTTTGTCATCTTCCTTTTGCCATCTTCAACCTTTTGTCATCTTCACCCCTAAATATCTGCCGAGTGTTTCTTTAGATTTGGAAACAAATCTTGCTATTTGGGCTGTGTGGACAGGCACATTGTTCTGAAGCAACAGCACACCACGTCTCAACCCCCCTTCCCCCTCTTCTGATTGATGATGCAATCTTGTCAAACCCTGGTTTAATTATGTCGGAAAAGTTGCTGTTAACGATAAGAGATTAAGTACTTCTACATACTTATCCTTAAGCATTCGTTTTTATCCAATCTTTATCGTAATATTTTCTAACTGGAAAGTGTACTCAAACGTAACGAGTCACTAGAATCGGAATAGGTACTAGTAATAACTCCCGACATAGCAAGCTCCGGAATGTTTGATCCTTCTGTGTGATCTCAGGCAGCCAAGTTTAGTTACTATTCTTCGGTCGCGCATCGACTATTTAGTCCATTGTATGAATGCGCGCGTCGATACACCACCCCTTGCATATAGTGCTATTGATCGATAGTTGTCCGATCGATCGTTAGATCTCATCAACTGACTCGATTTTTCTGTCGTGTCGATAGGCCTCTTGTCCACACATGTTTTTTTCGCCGTGAAAATCCACGGTTAAATCGCAGTGTCTAGGCGCGGTCGTCAGTGGGGAATGAATCGCTATGGAAGCTTGTCCACGGACACCGTGAAAAAACGGGCGGTGCCGCCGCCGTGTCTGTAGACAAGCGTGATCCATACAACACTGACGACCGCGTTCACACAGCGAATTAACGATAGGGTTTCACGGCGAAAAAACGTGTGTTGTCAAGCCTTTTATCCACACAAGTTTTTACCGTAAAAATGTACGGTTACTTCGCCGTGTCTAGGCACGGTCGTCAGTGTTGTATGGAGTAGGTACTATGAAGGCATGGCTACAGACACGGCGGCGGCGCCGTCCGTTTTTCTGCCGTGTCTGTCGACAAGCTTCCAGTGATCTATACAACAGTGACGACCGTGCCTAGACACGGCGAAAAAACGCGTGTGGACGGACAAGAGGGCTTAGCCTTTTGATGCACGACTATAACTAATCGTACGATAACCCTTAGAAAGCTAGCCATGGGAATGAAACTAATGACAGAATGTTTTCAACCCTCGAAAATTTCTCTGTAAGGGGTGTCAGTGACGTACAATGGTGGTTTATTCAATGAAGGCGACTTTGTTCGCATAGAGATCGTACGCCCGCGAGTTTACGCAACGGAAAAACCATCGATCGGTGGTATTAGCATTCCAGCGGTTAAAAGTTGAGTGTATGAACATAGCGCAACTTTCCTCGCGATTACATACATAGATAATTCTTGAGGAGATGCCGTTTGAAAAGTAGGAGATAGATACGCCACATGTGCATGGACTGTAAAACTGCGGAAATAGAATAAATTCAAGGATATTCAAGATGGGGATCTGCGTCGCAATCGCCCCGCGCGGGCGTCATTTAAAACGCGTGGGCTACGCGTAATAGTATAGCATGCGGGCAAAGGACGGCGGACGCGCCCCAGTCGAACTCTACACTTCCAGCAAGGTCGCATTTGCCCGCTGGAGTGTGAAGACGCGCTTGACCGGGCGCGGGAGACTATTCTTGCAGCGGGCTGCGCGCGCGCGGCCGCGGAAGCCCACCGAGCTGAAACGGCACGACTATCCGATACGGCGCAGTAACCAAACGACCTATTTAGCGTCCGAATGGGTTGTTATTATGGCTGCGATGTACGTATTTCGCGATGTCAACCGACAGCGATCATCCATCAAAGGGCCATTTGGATTTGGACGCGTTTGGCGACGTTGCGACACATTCGCAAGGTGTGATCGATCGCTGCGGATGCTGATGCGCGGCTACGATTAAACCAGGGGACCTATTCTTGAAAAAAATTGATGGCTCATGTACATCAAATGGACAGTAGAGAAAAGGAATGGCCATTTTAGGCTCACTTCTTTGATAGCTGTAAATGATATACCAATGGATAGATCTCTTTATGTAAAACATTTAGTATTAGAACGACAGATATCGATTAAGAACCGTTTCTGAGCTGATATCCTCTAGGGCGCCTAACACATCCAGACATAGTATTTTTAATAAATATTTAAACGAAAACCGTAGCAGAATACCCGAAACGATAAACTACATACGCTGTGTAAGTTAAAGCTATATATTCTTAAGAATGCTTAAGTTTGATAGCAGTATATGGAGTGGACATACTGGGATATGTTGCTTAAACTCTGTAATGTGTCTCATGATTTCATCCTCGCTCTGTTTCCTGACGTATATAATATGCTAAGGTCACCTGTTTAACATGGTGTGCCTAGTGACCGTACATCATAACATACCATATTTTATAGATCTTCACTACAAATAATATATTTTAAATAAATAATTGGCCTGGGGGTTTTCGTGTAATTTCATAGTCATATTTAAGAAGATTCCGAACTTCAAAACTCCGAAACGGGTCATAATTGAGGGAAGTTGTCGTAGTCATAAACATTGTAGATAAACAGATCTTTCCAATGGTAAATACGTTATTGTTATTGGAGAGGTGGGCCCAGCGCCGATGCATTTTTGCCCATTGTCCTTTAGCATACTATTTTTTCCAAAAATAAGCCAATAGAATCGGAGACCCTGAATCAAATGAAAGTGTGCGCACTACGGGGAACTAATCCGTGCGGATTTACATTCTGTGGATTGCTGCAGATTTGCTGCGGTGCGCAGTCGGACGAATTTTTCGATACTATAGAACCATGTATAACCCCACGCACTGCGGAAATTATTCCGCAGATCGCCGGCGAAGAATTGCATAAACAATGAATGACAAAATAAAACTAAAGTGAGTCTATTTAAAGTTCAAAAATTCCACCGTAGTGCGCGTACCACAAAAGTGCGTTTTTTTTTCTCGCCCGGTGTAAGCACACTGCAGCACACACACGGCGACTATCTGCCTCCAGTGAAAGGCTCAGGGTCCAGTTTATCGAGTCACATGTTTACAATCTTCCTGCCACTTCTATTCATTCAGTCAATTTCCATGAAAATGAATTAATGAAAAAATCTTTATTGCACAGAATAAAATAATATGTAAAATAAGCGAACTTACTGACGTGCAAAATTTTACAGTCAACCGTAAATTAAGTGGTAAAAATGCAACAAAGGTTGCAAACATATTTTCATAGTCTTTCAACGGTACGGAACCCTCGGTGCGCGATTGAAACTTTATCAATCACCCGAGATTCTTAATGAGTCAATTTCTTCCGTTTTTATAAGCACTTCGTTTGCATAGAAAATATGCATACCTACTAACATTTAAAAAATGATTGTCACCCCAAGAATTTCCTGGCAAGTAGCCGAAACCTGATTTCATCTGAATATTAATTTCATAAATAAATACAATCGATGAGTGCCCTCTCTCGGCCGGCGGACGAACCCGTTTGGGTTCCGTTACACAACCGCCTCGGGCTAAACGGTTCATTTCTCGACCAGCCTCGGGCGGCGCTGTTCGTTTCTTGGCTAGCCTAAGGAGGCTTGGCGTTAATATTTAATCAAAATGTATGGCGGCATTCCAACCAAAATTTCACAATGTGATTTCGTACCAAAATTTAAGTCTCTAAGTCCAATATTTCGAGATTAAAATATGGCTAGTGCGCTAATGGACCGATTTCAACCACAATCTTGTCAACTCTTGCCATGACCAAATGATGCCTGCGTGTAAATTAAAGCTCAATCGGATGAAGCGTTTGGGCAATATCGTGGAGGAATACACACACAGACAGACACACAGACGGACATGGTCTGAATCGTCTCAGGGGGCTCAAAATGGGTATTTTCGTCTTCATTTCGAAAAAAAATGTGCGTTCAAAATACTTTCCCTTCTGCCGGTGACCCGAGAAAGTATTTTTTTATATTATTTTCTAGTTTAGCATCATGAACAGATTCCCCTCTGAGACGGTATTTACAAGAACAGCCTGTATAAAATAACTATCACAGGAAGTTTAACAATAAATAACCAATAAAAACATATCCGCAAACAAAGCAAAAGTATTGCCGCTCCGCAACCGACGAGTGCAATTATTGCATTTCCAATGATAACAAAACAAATCCATGACCGCAGACGGCGGATATCCAGTTATCCAAATGTTTTAATATGGCTTCAAACATAAACACAATAATAATATGCATTTTGCGAGCGGTTCAGTTTGTTTTTAAAGAGAGTAAAATTTATCCGCTGTAATGTAACCACTTATTACGGTTGGCCCCATGTAAACCCGAAAGACATTATTTCGTAGGATCACAACTGCCAAATTTTACGAAAGACAATCGACACAATTGTATGGGCGCTGGGCCCACCTCTCCAATAACAATAACGTATTTACTATAGGAAAGATCTATTTATCTATAATATTTATATTTAATACAACTTAGTTCAATTATTAGCCGTTTAGGGAGTGTAGACGTTCGGAATCTTCTTAAATATGGTTAAATTTAAGAAAATCCCAATGCCAATTATTTACTTAAAATATATTATTTGCAGAGAAGATCCATAAAAGATAGTATATTATGATGTACGGTCACTGGGCATACCATGTTGGACAGCTGACCTTAGCATATTACAGACGTCAAGAAACAGAGCGGGAATGAAATCATGAGAAACATTACAGAGTTCAAACAACATATCCTAGTATTCCCCCTCTATATACGTTGAGAACAATATAACGCTGTAATACACGGAAATACGCATGTTTCAAAAGAGATTACGTATATACAATGTACTGTGGTACGTATGTATGTATCAACATGACGCGTAACGAAGTAGTTACCATGTCACGGGCATGGTAAATACACCGCACATTCATTACGGCGCACAACGAGATCTTGCTTTTACCATGACAGCATGTTATTACATACCTACGTAAGGTTATAACCAGTTATAAGACTCATGTTGAATATACATTATATCGTTTTTTTTCGTATTACCCGTACGGAGCATGGGGAAACATATAATTGAGTAATGGAGTTTCAACAAAATTCCTTGCAGTTCAACAAACTTACGATTGAAACTTCATTATTCTGTATAAAACCGTAAGAACAAAACGACACTGTATCTAGAAATCCAATATTTTTCTCAGTGTACTGCTGACATACTCAAGCATTTTTAGGAATACATAGTTTCTACTCACACGCGCATACGTTATATGATCAATGATTGTAGGTAGGTTGAATAGTTATTGCGCCTGTGATTCAAGAGGTCGCATTCTTCCTCTCGCTAGAACCTCTTAAAGAATAAAGAATAATACATCACTTTCTCTTACTCTCTCTCAACATCTCTTATCTTATCTATTTACCTCTCCCATGTTTGTATAGGCCGCGCCTAATTTCTCGGTCCATTGCCCACATGCTTAAATCACACGTATTGCATTTATTGAACTCCAATGCACTGAAAACAAAAACGAATAGAAATCCTTGTAGGATTAGGATTTCTATCCCTTTTTGGTTTCAGTGTATTGGTGTTCAATGAATGCAATAATTGTGATCTGAGCATGTTGGCGAGGGACCGAGAAATCTGGCGCGGCCAGTCTTATTTGATGGATAACTCGTTAGATAGGATCGATAATATATGGTTATATCAACGAAGTTACACAGCATTTAGGAAATATTTCAAAGCGACGAAAATAGTCGACAGAAATAAGCTTTTGCGACTCCACTAATTAATTAACTCAATTTATACTGATTAATTCGAAGCATGGGCACCTCCGAGGAAGCATTACCTAAATCTCGGCGAGCAATCAGGAAGACGAGTAGCGCGTGATCCAATTAATCACAGAGACGCCCGCTGCTTGCCATTTTGCTCGATCAAGTTGGTCCCGCGAGCGTCCGGGCCGAAATTAGTGCAGATCGCCTGTTCATTTGTACCCACAGGGCGTCGCGGCGCTCCGAGCTTGCTTTTCGATGCCGTTACGAGTATTTCCGGACGAAGCCGTTTCCGTTTCGCGCGCATCGCTGGATATCAATTTAGCCGCTAGTCGAATTGCGAAGGGGACGCTCAAGTATTGAGTAGTGGAGAACAGACGGAACTTTTTGTTAGATTTATTTTACAAGTAGTGTTGTCAGCCCCCGGATTCTGAAGCGCTGATACTCAATTATCGTAACTCGACGATATTTGCGATTCTGGAAGCGATTTGACAGTCCTTCAATCGTCAGAAGTAAGGTTAGGACAGACGATAGCACATGAGGTGTACGAGTTCGAGTAACGAGTTTCGAGATTAGCCGATGTTCTGAAACAGAATTAGTCAAGTCGTCGGATCTAGGACGATATCGAATTCAATGTCGTGTCGCGTTGACGTATCGTATCGCAATTTCAGAATCCCAGGGCTGTTGTCGTACATGGATACGCCAGCGCAATCCCCGCCCTTCTGTACTATTTTGCAGGTTCGATAAGAGGTTTGAGCGTTATCTATTGGTTCAGTTGATAGATCTGTGATTGTCCCTTAATCGACGTTAAGTTCGCATACCGAAACAGAGTATTCGCTAATATGTTTGCGTGTAGGAATTCAGCCAAGGTTACATATTTCATGAAATGGCCGGCGCCACGAGGCATATATATATATATATACACATATACACAGTATTAAACCGTTTTATTGAGACATACAGCTGATAATTTTCTATGCGTGCGCCCGTGGAGAGAAGAACGTTTCGTGACTGAATGAAAATAAAAACGAAAATTAATTGTGGTTATAATAATAATAATGTTCTTGCGTAGGGAGCGAAAGCGACGATGATACATATTGAACAATAAAATCCAAAGGACAATGGGTAAAAATGTATGTGCGCTGGGCCCACCTCTCCAATACCAATAACGTATTTACCACAGGAAACATCTATTTATCTACAATATTTATGACTACGACAATTACGTCAATTGTGCCGTCTCCGAGTTTTGAAGTTCAGAATCTTCTTAAATATGGCTAATTACAAATAAACCCCCATGCCAATTATTTATTTAAAATATAATATTTGCAAGGAAGATCCATAAAAGACAGTGAGTGCATTATGATATACGGTCACTGGGCACACTATGTTGAACAGCTGACCTTAGCATATTACACACGTCAGGGAATGAAATCATGAGACGCATTACAGAGTTCAAGCAACTTACCCCAGTATTTCCCCTCCAGATACTGCTGACAAAGTCAAGCATTCTAAAGGGGCAAACACATTATCGGACGCGTCCGTCAACCGCGGCTTATGGGCGCGATCTGTGTAATGAATTTCTATTGAGCCGTGCACATTATCGGACGTTGGTCGCGGACGCCTGTGCATACAATCGTAAGCCGTGGCTTACGGACGCGTCCGATAATGTGTTTGCCCCTTTAGGAATATATAGTTTGCACCTACACAGCTTATGTAAATTATCGTTTCAGGTATTCTGCGACAGTTTTCGTTTAAATAGTTATTAAAAATACACATTTTGGGATGTGCTAGGTGCCCTAGCGGATATACATAGGTAGCGGATATACATAGGATATAACTCAGAAACGGCTCCTAATTAAGATCAGTCGTTGCAGTAATAATTGTTCTACATGAAGGCTATTGGAAACTATTGGAAAAGTGGCCAAAAATGCCCATTCTTTTTTCAAACACTGAGATAATGGGTAATTTCGTACCCACTTGCGAAGTTTAATGTAACACTTTGCCACATATTATATCAAATGAAAGCTTTTATTCTATAGCAGCTAAGATGAAAATACGTGGCTGAAAAAAATTATACTTGAAATTGCAAAATATTTTATTGAATAATTACACATTTTTTAATAAAATACCTCATTTATTTCTGTTAACTATTAATATAATCGACACTGTGCGGCGGTGGGGGTGGTATAAAAACTCAATATTTCGTGAGCAACGCTGCCAAAAATCAAAACTACAATACCTTTTGCATGGCAAACCTATTTTTTCGGCTAGTTTGACTGGAATATAAACAAATATAGTTTGACTGGACTATAAACAGACAGGGCTTCCGCGCTTCTAGTTCACGTCATATCTCGAAACAACGCAGCAACGCAAGAGAGAATGTCAAGACCATCATTAACACTCTTTTAAAAATCAACAAAACCCTACTTATGTTTACCTCGTCGCCAAAAAAATCTATGAACGGACACTCAACATCCTAATATAATTAATAAGTTTGGCATCCTTTCAATCGCCTTACTGCGCAGCAGAGTATTTACGCGCCCGAAATTCCGCTATGAACTCAACATTTCCGATGTTACATAATTTAATGATGCCATGCAAAAGAAACTCGTTAATCAATTTGGGCAGTTTTGAGTAGCTATGTAATTGTTTTCAGCAGGTCACTGTTTTTTTTACAGAATGATTAATATTTTCAGATATCATGAAAGTAGACATTTCAATATGAAAATAGAACCGCTTATCGGTCATTTAATTTAACGCTTTTTTTTCGTAGATGATTCGCACTATAGAAAGAGCTGTCAAAGTGGTGTATTCAGTTTACCGTCTCGAGAGCTCTCTTGGCACAAGTCATTCATTGGTATACAAATTACATTGTGAAAATGGACTAATTTCAGATTCAAACTATTTATCGACTTATATCACTATAATCGTTTAGAGCAGTGATTCTTAACGTGGTATATATGGACTCCCAGGGGTTGATTTCGAATTGCAGGGGGTCTATGTCAGCGAGAAAAAAATGGGAGAGCACAAGATGTAGATAAATGGGGTCTACGTTGGCGGACCCCATCTATGCGAGTCATCATAAATATTTAGGCGATCCGTAAATGTCGTATAATTTCTAAAACAGATTGTGTGCACAGCATAGTATTTTAAACTTATAATAATAGCAATAAACAAACGCGCGCTCCAAAAGTATCATGGAAGGAAATCAACACTCAATTCAAATTGCATCACTAGTCGATTGAGGAGACCAGCGCACATCACTAACAAGGGGAGGTGCGAGTGAGATATTTGAAAAAAATGCGCTTCTATGAACATCCGTGAGTGAGGGTAGGATAGGCGCGTCACATAAATGATCAAGCGAAATAGTGCTACATGTACAGTTATGTGCAGATTTCTCAAATGCTTCGTACTTCAAGGTCGTGGACGCTTAGAAATTACCATTATCTTTTTATTTTTTTTACAATTAACTGTCCAATTACAATAATTACCAAATACCGTATGTAAGTGATCAGTACTGTGCCAGCTGTCAAAACGCATTTAAAGTTATTAAGTTTAGAAAAAATCAATATTATGCAGAAAAACAGCAAGTGATCAAAAAGTTCTGGTTTACAGTGATGAATCAAAATCATGACACGACCCTTTCAGGCTGTCAACACATAATTATTGCAAGCACTTTCGCTGCTGTCAGACTACATGCGTAAAGATACCCACGAACAGGATAGAGTATCTCAATTTATTCTTCCGCTCACTATTCTCCGCTAAGTATATTCAGGATAAACATAGCGTGCATAAAATCGAAGCAAATGAAAACACGGGCTCGGCGAAATTGCGATCAGACGGGGAACAACGCTCTAGTAAAATTTACGTTTCCAGATTGGCGGCGCGCCAAGAATCACACTAGACTCGACGCGACGCGAGTGCGAACGCTGACTCTGTCGCGTTCGAACACATTAACTTTCGTCGGCTCGGCGTTTTGTTTTCATTGCGAAAAGTCTGTTCACCTTGAATCCGGTTTTATCTGAATGAGGAAACGGACTCTGGAGTCGCGTGGGGGTTGGCTGCGGCCGCGAACGCTGGATACCGCATGCGGCTACCGCAACTTTGTAAATGGAGACGATGCCGGAATCGATGTTTCAAAGTTGCTACACGTAAATACAGGATGAGTTTTAATTTACCGGCACCCAAGTGGGTAAATCAGTACGAGTAAATAAGCAACTTTTAATAATAATTTGTCAAACAAGCAATAAAATACATTTTTTAAAAATTCGAGAAACCTTTTTTGAAAAAAAGTTTGAGAAGCGTTCAGTGTCTTGCGCTATCTAGCGGTAGGTAAAATATTGCGATTATCGTCTATTCGTTAATATTGTTTAGTCACGATACTTTGTCTACGCTTCTCAAACTTTTTTCAAAAGATTAGGTTTTTTCAGCCTTTTTGTATATTGCCTTGAAGGATGCTGGTAATTTAAAACTCACCTGTATTTATATTTACGCGTAGCAACTTTAAAACGTCGATTCCAGCATCGTCCTCACCTGTGTATAGCATGTAATGAGGGTTACGTTCAGATTCTTTATTACATTGTAAACGCGTGTTTTAGTCCTCGTTTATTCTTCGAAACGAGACACCTCTTCTTCTTTTGATCTGTATCGTCTTCGACTCTTTCTGCAGCTGACAATATAACCTTTTTTGTAAATTGTCCAGGACGGACCATCTGCCCTGAACAACGGCGTTTGCAACAATGTCGAATCGTCAAGTGCCACCAACTTCACGCGATAACATCCGTTTTAATTATTTCATAATAGCATCATGAGAGATTGCTAAAAAGCTACATATTGGACAGAATGATCGAGAAATCGCCAAATTTGCTCAAAAAACTGATGAAAAATTTACTGATCTAGAAATATATGCTTCTATGTTAAGAAATCGTCAGTTTAGGAGATTTATAAAACAATTCACTGGATCAATATATGGGATATAGGGCACTGCAACATAACGACGAAAGAATAGAAAGCACTGACAAAAATCGAAGTGAATCGAAAGACGCTATACAAAATAACGAATAAACTAAGAAAAGTATCACCTGCGACAGTTCTTTTTTAAGGTTTAATACTTTATTCATTTATTTTTTGTACATTTAGCCCCATTGCTATCAATGTTATAAATAACTCGGAAAAATTAAACACCGAAATAAAGCTAATGCTCAGTGCCCACCTAACTAGGACTAAGCTGTCCCGTATCTAGACGGGTCAGAGTAAATAATTAAAATATGTAATACAACTTATGTAACAATTAACCTAATTAACGTAAAAAACTTTCTATTTTTATAATCAATGAATGTACTTAATTAAGATTGAATAATGTATAATAATAAATAAATAACACTATAATACAAATCAAAATACTAAACTTGATTCTTCCATTAAAATAATCCAGTTGTTAAACTTGCGAGAGCCAATAAAAATATTTCCTACTATAGATCTGGATTTTATTAAATTCAAGATGATTCGGTTTTAGTTTCTTTCTTCGACTATTTATTTATATTATGTAATTATTGTCATATTATTAATTCTTTACTTTCGGACTTATCGATGAGGGGACTCCTTAATATCAGGCAAATTTTCTAGGGATTCACTTTAATTGCATATTTAATTTTGTAGTGATATCATGCAGCTTTGTTTTTAATATTAATTAATGAGTGTTTTCTTAACAATTGTAAGGCTATAGGACTGTAACGCTATAGGACGCCGGCTTTAGGGCTAGTTTCCGTTAGGAGTCAATCTTCTGGCGCTCCTGGACGGTCTGAGCACCGTGCGGCGTAAGCCAATCGATTGTGCATTCTGACTAACAGTCGAGGGAGTCTGGAAGCAGTACTGTTTCCTATAGAGCGGGGGTGGTTGCTGACGTTACGGCGACTGCTCTTGAAACGACTATCGGCTACCCGATTCCGGGTGAAGAGCCGGACAAAGGATGCCGTGGTCCGCGATAGATTCGGTTGACACCGTTTCACCGCTACGTAAGAGAGTGGACCGCGCAAGGGACCTCGAACTCGTAACCAGTCGAGAGACCGGAGTCGAGAATCTGGTCGCAACTGGAAGTAAGGGCGTGAGTGTAAGCCCGCTGGGTAACATACCTGGGTATCTCGCGGATAAGGCGTTGGCCTCTTACAATCATGTGGCGGAGCTTGACGGTGGACTATTTTTGTCCTAAGTCTTCTGCGCTCACTTCACGGGAGACAGAACGAACATATTTCGTTAAAACTTCTTGAGGTGACGGGTTCGCCCGTTGTAGTTGACAGCTCTAGTTGTTGATAACTCACGAAATTTATGATTTTTTTCATTTATTTTTTCTGTATTTTATAATTTCTTTCTGTAATTATTAACTCAAATAAAACCTATTTTAGTATAGGTAGCTATTATTAAAATAGACACCAATGAAATGAGACTAGCGCTCATGCAGTCATCATCGCAATCATTTATAAAATGTTCAATGTCTTTCATATTATTCTACATGAATGCAATAATTTGTATGGTCAGGTCACCAACCCTTGTGTGTGCCGATGCAGATTTTACATATAACATAATTCAATCTCTTTCAGAACGTGCATCTAGGGGCTTTAATAATTGCCTACTGGAGCGTGTATATTTAACAGCTCCCTTCGATAATTATCTACATAGGATAAACTGCTGTCAATTTTCACGAGTGTTCGGTAGCGCGTGTTCCATCCAGCGTTTTTGGTCTAGACCATATTAAATTAAGTAACACGGGTAATATAATACTAATACGGCGAATGGCAGATGGAGAGCTATTTCATCATATTATTTGATCTGGGGACTGGGGACAGCAGTCCACCCCAGATAACAGCGTTTGCAACAACGCCGAAACATCGGATGCTACCAAGTTTACGCGTTAAAATCGGGTTTAAATTATTTTATAATGTTAAATAACCGCGATAGGTTTCGATTTATTTCGTAAAATTCACTTTTTTTCCATTTTGCTGATCTTTAAGAATGCCCATTTGAGCTTAAATATGGCCACCAAATCTGGAGCTCTTATTTCTTGGTAAGATATCGAACTCGTTAAGCAAGGCGAAACGAGAGAGAGGTGACCTTCACGAAATATTCAAGATTCTAACTAGCTACTAAGTCAATGCAGTAAATTTGCAGTCGATATATACATACAGAATGAACAACAACACTCATCTAAAAGGACTTTCCATGAAGCTGGAAAGCACGTCCTTGAAATGCAACGCTATGAAGCACTTTCTTTCAGACTGCCTAGTGAAGATGTGGAGCGGTTTGTCTGGTGATGTGATAAGTTCAACGGATTTAAATATTTTTTTGAATATACTTGATAAATACATACTGCTAATGTGTGCTAGTGAGCTAATGTATGTATAATACCGGGTACAGACTCACGACGAAGTCTCGGCGAGATTTCTCGCCGAGGTCCTCGAGAGAAGAGAACGACCTCCACACTCACATTATGTTATCACTTATCCAATTCCTTATCCGGTATGGACGAAATTAACGCAGCAGCGGCTTTGACAGTGGATGCATTAACATACTATTAATTTGTAAATATTCAAAATATAAATAAAATTAAGAATTTGTAGTTTATATCCTATAACTAGTAAATAAAAACACTTCTGCTTTAGTTTGGCTACTTCAATATCCGTAGATGATTCAGTTCCAAGCATCAAGATTTAACTCCTTTATGTTCTTCTAGTGTGGATGTTTGTTTTGCTACCCAAACAATTGGTTCGGATTAAAAATAGTCCATGAACTTAAATTACGACTGGTTACTTCTTAAGAAACAGAACAGAGAGAAAACAAAATTGTACACGCGCTGCTCCACCACTTCTCAAATCGCACTGAGGCCAAACAGGAATGTGGACAGTGTTTTCTTTCTCGCCCGAGAAATCCTTCAAATCGGGCCAAAAAACGAGAAAGAGGGCGAGAAGGTATCAATACTCACTTCCTCGGGTGTTCTCGGAGATTCCCATCGTGAGTTTGTCGCCGGCATAACGAGTTAATACTGGAGTGCTTGCACGGGTGACGTGTGTCACCCAGGGTGTAAAAATGTAGAATAGTTTTTAAACGCACAGCGCTACAGTTCTTCCCTCATATTGAATATGAACTGTCCTCCCCGTCAGAACCGCGTCAGTCGACAGGGCGCATCGACGTCTTTGCAGTGAGGTTATAAAGTTCGTGGGTGACGCATGTTACCCTACCCGTGCGAGCGTTGAGGAGTTTTTGAAAAAGAAGTAGTATTGCGAGTGGAATACACGTATGTCAAGACCACCACCACAGTATACCAACCAGTAGCTTTACTCTCGAGCTACAGGGCAATGCGGGAAGAGGGTGCGAGGAATGTGGGCAGAGGGGTTCGTCCCGACGAACGCGAACGGTTAGCATTACGAGCAGGTAAAGGATGGCGAATTTTCGAGCATTCGGGTATCTGCGTAGGTCGAGTAGCGGGACATCTAGCGACGATATCCGAGCTCTTAGGACTCGTGACGTATTTAATTTTGATTTCAATTGTTTTAAGAGAAGCTACTGTCTGGGTATACTGTGCCACCACATTATTTTTTGTCCCAACTGAGATGATATTGTGACTTTATAGTAACAATCTAAGCATAAACTTTATAATACCATAATTATTATGTTAAAATACTATGTTACTAAGAATTTACAACTATTTGATCCCATGCAATAAACAGAAAGCATGTCGATTTTTCTAGATGTTTATCTTTTATTTAAATTAACGCAAATAAAACGATTGTTGGCGTATTTGATAAGAAATAAAGTGATTTTTGACATTACCAATTCCTTTTCTTGGTTTAGATATTTTTTGTCACTAAAAACTATATCGCAATGGGCGGCACACGTGCCCCGCGCGAGCACTCAAGGAGTATTTCAAGGCGCGAGCACTCTAGTGTTAAGTAACGATATTTGTAATCCCGTAATCTCTAAAAGTGATGGTGTTATCTCGATCAAATTCTTAGCTCCGACGTTCTTTAATGAGTTTCTTTCTCTTTATGTTTACGTTTTTATCATATTTACTAATGTTTTACAGAAAAATTAATATTGTTTCTTTCTGTCTTTATTTTTCTTTCTCTTTCATCAAATTTACTTTTCCACTTTTTTTCTTTTCTGCGTCTGTTGTTTTTAACGACTGCATCAAATCACTATAACGAATCACGTTTATCTGTGTAGTCGAAAACGGCAGAGTGACGGTGGATTTTTGATTTTTCTCATCCAGTAATGGGCGTTACTTTTTCGCATCTACGTTGAAGTTTAACGCTTGGACGCCCGTCGTCATACTTTTTGCTGATATCATCTCTCGCTGAGATTCATCGCAGCTCCATTGTGAGATGTAAAAAAATAATCAATCAATGGAGTAGGTATAACACTAACCCAATACCCGCATTACTTTCAATTTAACCAATCAATCGCCTGCACTGGTAGGGGCCGAATCTATAGAGATGACGGGTCGCGTACCTCGGCGTCCGTATGGATTAAACGCTGACAGTATGGCGGTCTTATGAATCACCGGTGTAATTTACGCATGACTACCACTTGAGTCACACTACCCCGAAATCGGGCAATTCGTGTGCGCCATCGTCGCGTCGACAAGCAACCAAACCAACGCGTACAACCTATTCTTAGCAAGCATATGTGTGTGGATCGCTCTCCTATTTTTACGATGCATATACTGAGTAATATGGGCAGTTTTGTGGGCGTGCGAAAAATCTATTTT
The DNA here is from genome assembly GCA_944548615.1 of Micropterix aruncella. Lineage (NCBI taxonomy): Eukaryota > Metazoa > Arthropoda > Insecta > Lepidoptera > Micropterigidae > Micropterix > Micropterix aruncella. The sequence goes on along the minus strand of OX155953.1, from coordinate 29,268,236 downwards.
GAGACGTCAGTTTTATTAGATCTGTTTTATTAGTTTTTTTAGATCTTTCCGTTTTGAGATTTCCAGGAACCCAAAAAAGTGATTCATAAAAATGCATGTTCTGTGTCCGTCGTCCATGTTCTGTGTCCGCACCGATTTAGTTAAAATATTGTATGCGGGGTTTATTTAGGTGTCTCTTGTCCTTTTAAAATTACCGTTTCAGATACCAAATTAAGGGTAGCTGCCATAGAAGCTAAAACTAAATTGTATTTTTCTTTAAAATGTCTGTAACGATTTTTTTTTGAGAATTTGTTTATAAATATACTTTATTCGAATTCCTTTATTGGTTGGTTGAAAACAACTGTTTTCTTAACAGGTTTAAAACTGTTGTCTTTTCAAATCGCATATACTCATACATGAGTTGTTTGTACCAGTAGTAATGGACCGTTTATTAAATGTTTAAGATGGTAGGTACATCACGTTTTTTCATTCCCTATACATTTTTAATATACTGAGGTTATAGATATAGATATATACTGATATACTATGATATGATACTATGATATACATGTATCTTCAATTTTTTACTAGACGATTAAAAATGCTTGTCAAGCATCGCGTCCCGGGCTGGGAGGGGATAGTCAACCGCAGGAAATATGTAAATATTTTTTTGTAATATTTACTAAAAATGCCTAATTTTGTAGTTTATACCAGGAGCCACGTTAATTAGACGTAATTGGTTGATGAATGATTGACTCCCTGGTATAAAACTACACAATTAGGTATTTCTCGTAAATATTTCAAAAAATATTTGCATACGGCAGGAACGGTTGACGATCCCCCCAGCCCGGGACGCGATGCTTGACAAGCATGCTTGATCGTCTAAGGAGCCCTTTAAAACCGTCGTCTAGAGAGCCCATTTTTATAAAAAATAAAAAATCTTGAAATTCGCAAAATTCAGAATATTTAAAATATATTTTTTTATTGCTACACAGCAAACGTATTAGAAGCCCGGTGATACAAAGCGTGGGTAATCGACCCGTCCTAACGAGAGGACACACATGTCCAGCCATCCTGGCGAACAATCCCCAATTCACACATCCGGTCATAAATAAAACGAATTATAAATATTATGAAGGCACAAAAGATATGTTCAATAGTGTAAATTGCCGGTGCAAGCGAGCTATTGTCCATTGATAAACTACGCCAAGCCAAGGACTTGTCCGGTGGTGTATCGGACCGTGGGGGCGGACATTTTTTATGGCTTTATTGTCACTCATTGCGATGCTAATCTACGGTGTCCTACAAAGCAAAACTTTATTGTTCCATTTATTTATGACTGGGCATTTTTATCTTTCGGAGAGGATATGCCTAGTAATCTGGCAAAAAAGCTATACAATAATGTCATTTCATTCCGGATCGTCAAATAAGTATAGTAATTCGGAAAGGCGATAGAAAAAATACTATTATTTTACTAGCCCACCAACCGACGAGAACATAAAGTATTGCGAACACGCAATTATTTTTTTGTCGAGATAAAGACGGATATATACATTTGACCCTCCCCAGTAGATAAAGACCATTACCAGATTGACGTCTCTCTGTGTGTCTGTGTGTTTTCCACCACGATATCGCCCAAATGCTTCATCCGATTGTGCTGAAATTTGGCATGCAGGCATGATTTGCACATGACAAAAGATAAAAGATTGTGGTTGAAATCCGTCCACCAGAGGGCGCGCTAGTCATACTTCAATCTCGAAATATTGGACTTAAAGGCTTGAAATTCGGTGCACAGATGCCTTGTTGGGCCGAAACCACAATGTGAAATTTTGGTTGAAATGTCTCAATATACAAGCGACAATAATATATTTTTAACTCCGACATATTTAAGAAAAAAACTGAATTCATACTGGAAACTACCATGTTAATACCGCTGAAAATACTACAAATATAGTATGAAAATAATAGTATAATAGTACAAAAATCTTAGAAATATTATATAAATTCATTCGCGATTTTAATCGAACACATTTACTATTTCGGGGGGGGGGGGGGAGGGGGGTAAGGCCAACGAAGCTCAGTGAGTTCAAGTTCGGTTTAAAAAAAATGCTAATTTACAGTTTCTTAAATAATCAATAAGTTGTGGAATTACGGCGTTTTTCTTTAGTCGCACTTGTTCTCTCGCAGGCTGGTAAATTAGTCAACGGTATCATTAGTCTACAATCATTTGCATGAACGAGGCCCCGGCTAGGCATCATGCATCAAATAGTAACAAAGTTGGAAAACCTAGGAAGGGCGAGTGATATTGTTGATAAATTTGCAAAATCGAAAATATGACAAATAATGAACATTTTTGCCATGGATTAGATGTCGGCTCTACCAATAATTTATGTGTAATAGTAAACCGAGTGTAAAATCAAGATAGTTTTTTGCTTTAAGCTGATCATTGATTATGTAGTGTATTACATTGCTCACCCCTATAGAACATTTTGGCAACCACTCCTTCTCGTTGAAATGCAGGTGGCACTGTTAGCATTGACGTCGAAAGTAATAGCAATTTATTTGGCCATCTATAATAACATTTATAATGAATGGTTTTATTTAAGAATAAGAATAAGAATAAATTTATTTTCGTAAGTAATTTTCCAAAACATTATTCACAAAGTCTGCCTAACTAGGCCGAAGCCCGTACCAAGGTAGACTCGACTAGGTCACTTGTACATTTTATATTGTGCGCACACTTATTAAAGTACTATTACTGAGAAAAACAAAAATTAAAAAATAAATGAAATATAGTAAATCTAATAACTCTAATAAATACTTAGCATAAATTTCAAGAGTTATTCTAATGATAACTAATACCTAAATTATAATCATGTTGAAAAATAAAAAAGTAATAATGAAATCAAAATATATCCAGTAAAAAAATTGTTAAAATAATTATAATAATAAAATACAATAAAATTATAATTGCAGTGATCAGTAAGTAGAGATCAGTAAGTAGAGAAAAATAACAGGGTAATAATTTGAAAAATAAAAAGAAAATAATTAAAATAAAATAAAAAGCCAGTAATTGAAATAGTCAAGTAGCTAGTCAATAAATAAAACAGAATAAAAAGATAATATTATCCTAGTAGCAACAAATAAAAAGATAAGATTTATTTGTCAGTGTAAATATTAGGTGTTTAATGGAGAATGACGGAGATGAGCACCTCAATCTCATGTCTTCCAAATTCCAAAAGTAGCGGAGAAATTTGTTTGTTTGTTTTTATTCCATTAGTGGTCGACTTCAAATTAAATTGTAACTCATTAAAAATCTTGGGCGCTATGTATGAAAAGTGTCTTTGCGCAAACGTTGTCATTGTTTTGGGACGCAAGTGCTTATGAGTAGTGGTGCTCCTCGTTTGTGTTGCATGTTTAGTGATTTGGTGTAGATGGGGATTTTGTATATAGTTTATTATAAAGGACGGATTGATTATAAACACCCAATAATTTAACCAGCGATAACAATATTACCATTCAATTATTAGTGTCATTTATCGCATTTTTTATATATGGTAGGATGCCATCAACAGATGGCATTGGCTAGATATACTAATAAGTCTATTTGAACAATAAGGTACCTACCTACATAATAATTCGTATTGAAACCTGAATACCAAATAAAAAAATGTCATTTTATTATTTTATACCGTATAGGCGTATTTGGAGCGCCCTTACAATATTACCTACAGTCTAATCTACATTATACCACGGAACTTGCGAAATTGAACATAATAATCAATTTTAGGAACATGAGCGCCATCTACATTTTGACTTTCATAGTAAAATACTGGTTTCCATATCGTAGTAAGCCCTTGAACAATCTACACGTGATAAGCTTTATAATCAATGGCAGTTTGTAGAATACAATCGTGACATTTTGCATATAAACACACTATACATAGAGAATACACATGAACATATACATATACAACAGAAGCTTAGCCCCCCCCCCCCCTCTTATCATCATCCCTTCCTTAGTTAACAGTGGCACGCTTTAGAACCATAAACACCGCTGGCTTAGAGTATGCATGCATTTAGAAAGCCAAAATAAAACATAACAACAATAACCATTACAAATTAGTTATAACTCATCATATTCACAATAGGTAATAGAAGCAATAACCATTACAAAAAATATATAGCTGATCATATTCATAATAGGGAATAATCGAAATAATCGAGGTTTAAATAAATAATTAGTTACAGTAATTTTGTAGAGGGATATCGTCAGGACACCGTTTCTTGAAAGTGGCAATGAAACAGAACTGGTTGTTGTTCAAATTTTGATAATGAAAATAATGTTTTTTTTTTAACTAGATATTCCGCCCATAGGACCCTCAAGTGACCTTCTCAGAAACGACCGTGCCGAGCCGCATCCATTTTAAAATTCAGATTATAATAGAGGGCTAAAAAAAGTGTCTGCATTCTTCCGATTATCGCCCAAATGTGAGAGAGGAATGTCGAACGTTCCAGGGTCGAGTTCAAATCCATTGTAATCACATATCACGACTGAATGCATCGTCGGTCACAAACGAAAAAGCACGCGTGACGACTTTCAATGACACCGAATTGAAGAGAGTGAATAATCTCTAAATTATGCGACAAGCGCGTACTCGAGACAAAATGGTTAACATCGTACTTACATACGTACAAATTTGAAATTAATGGCAATTAACTCGGGTAATTAATCTCGAGCCAAATCGATGGGGTTTTCATTATATCAGAAATAGGATGCCTCAACCGATTGGTGTCTTTTCGTTCCGTACGTGTCGGTGGTACGATTTACGAAAGTAAGAACAAAGGCCGATCCGCAGAACCGGTACAATCGCATTAACAATGCATTTGATTCTATATCGAGCGGGAACATCTGTGGAAGAATAACGGAGGAGGCAACGCATCTGAAGAGATGAGATAGCGGCGCGCGTGGAGGAGTGCCGACCGACCGAAGGGGCGAGGCGGTACGAGGAATCGCGCAGTTTCACATACGCCGGCTCCGGATGGTTCGTTACTCTTCCGGTTTATTCAAAGTTACTCAAGATTTGAGTTTTTTTTAATCGTCATACAGAAATGACTCATAAAGAGTCCATGGAATTCGGTACATTTGAGGTTCTGTTTGAGCTTCTTTATAAGACGCCTAGTCACATTTTGGCTATTTCAATATTGCAGATCTACTAAAAAAAAATTAACGTGTAGGTACTGCTCTTGTACATTGAAGCAAAGGGCATTGGCTATATTGGGTTTGGATAAGGTTGGATATTTTTACAAACTGCCACGTACACGAATAAAACGTGTAATATATTTCTGTGATAGGTGAAAATAACAAATGCAACAATAAAGTTGTATATCTTATTAAAATATGTTAATAGTGCTCCTATTAATGTTTAATAATTATTGTTAAATGACAAATAATGCGAGATACCATCACTGATGTGATTGTAACGATATTTAGTGGCAACTACTATTTGACACCACATCAACTGTCTGGTGTGCCACACCACTATAGATTGTTGTATTCTACAATTTCCTTAACTATAATCGTTTAGTATTTGTAACCTCACGTCTTTCTGTCACTTGCATTATACGCAATGGGGGTAATTCCAACCGACGATTTTTCAGTACACACGGTTTACTTTGACGGATTTGATACGAGACCTTTATCGTGCCCCCATAGCTGTAGGTGGCTAAATACATATTGGCTCGCCCCTGTTGCCAGCGTATTGGAAGCAGTTACATTTCATGATTACGTGACAAAGTCATTGCAATACGCGACGAAGACTGTTGGTTCGATTACTGAGCCTCGGGTGGACTCCCGATTTACACTCGCTTCGTTTGCTGTAGCTGTTTTGTACTTTGACAATAGTGTATCGATCGCTAAAGTAGCCGTTCAGTCGGTCGCTTATAGGGCCTTTTATTCCATAATCGTTTATTAGAACTCATGATTTCGACTATAACCAAAGTATCAAACGCTTTTTAGAAATCTGTAAGGAGCACGAGTACTTTCTTCTTTTCCTCAGACCTCCGCTTATTACTTCAGCGAAGTCGTTTAACAGTTGGGTTGTGCTTTTGCTTTTTATGAATACAAATTGCATTTTAGATGTTATATTGTATTTGAAGAAATATTCTGATATCTTTTGAATTGTGAAAGATTCTATGACTTTATCGATACACGATAGGTTGGCAATTGGCCGATAATTATTCATATCGCGTTTCAGCTTCGTCGTTAATCAAGAAAGACGTTTGGATATACGACCATGAGCTTGGCTGTGATGCGCAAACAGTCATTTTATTAGTTTAATAATAGTATATTACTGAAGATCATCCAACATCTAATAATATGTTGCTGCAGATCATTACTAATTTGTAAATTTTAATGCACACATTTTCCCAAAATGAACTCAGCTTTCAAGAAAAAAAATACATGCTTTGAAGTAAAAAAAAGGTATATTTTTTTCAGGGGGTGTAGTAATGAAACGAAAAGAATATCATATTAAAAAAAACATAATCGTGGAGAAAAAAATGGTTCGATACTTAAGTGTGCCAGAATAATGTTAATATGGTTTTTAACCATCATCTTTTGGTTTTTAACCATCATCTCATCGTCTCCCAGAACTGACCCACACGTATTTAACCCTATTTTCCCTTGCGATGATCTGGATTGAAAAGTAGCGATTGATTTGGCTTTAAATAAAAGATACGATTCATTGGAGTCCTCAGATATACTATAAGGGGGTGTTCGCGAGAAACAAATTATTTGTTTCGTTTACTTTCCTATACAGAGTTGTCCCTTAAAACATTTTTCTTGCAGTCGCTAACATACCGTATAGATTACGTCCAGAGTTTCCCGTTTAACCAATAACTGCAGTATATAACTCCTTGCTATGGTTTGCAAATCTTTTATATTATTGTATATAAATGTACTTCGAGAAAATGACAATTTTCAAATTACATCAATTTAGTAATATTACTACTAATTTGCGTGACAACGTAATCTACTACGATTTTACCAAACATACAAATACATACACCTTTACCGCCGGATAAGCAGTGCTCGATTGCCGGTTCCAGTCAGTTCCGGAGCATGTGAAACATCTTCAACCTCTCCTCGCTCACCTCACCGCTCTTCGTCCTCCACCCGGCCGTAGTAGTAACATTAACCTCGAAATCCAGCGAGGCTAAAAATAAAATGGTAATACAGCGAAGTGCAGACACCCACAACGGGCTGGCGATTGTGCATTCCTGGCGCGAAGAAGCGCCACTCGACCGATGGATGATTATTATCGATATGGACTAATTTGGCCGGCTAACAAAACCATTAAACAATTGGCTGAAATGCTGGGGGGCGAGGATAACGAGGTAACGGCCGAGGGGAATTTTGGCGCGCTGATCCATCCGATCCGTCCGACATTAACAACGTCGTTTTTAAAGCGCGGAAATTTACAAACAAAATACCTATCTACATGTACCTATATTGGTATTCATAATTGTAACCATAACTAAAAATTTAACAAGAAAACGCTATTTAAAAAATACAATAGTCAATAATAGAAAGAATAAAGAAAAATACTCAAAAAATTCAAGAGAACTGAGAAAATTCGATACGGTCAGATTCCTTAACCATTCGAAAGTCAGCCTTCAGGCGCAAAAAAACTGCGCCGCAACTTTTTGGTCGATTTTGTAAATAAATACTAACAATATCGTTTTTCATGAATTCTCTCTTGTTACCTAGTAATTATACTTGTTAAGGTATAATTACTAGGTAACAAGAGAGAATAGTCACACTCACGGGTCAACACCTATCCGACGGCCTCCACGCACGAGGTGCGAACCTGGGTAGGACTCTGGCCTTGGTCAGTTTCCCCTGGGAATCAAACCTCTGGCGCTCCTGGACGGTCTGCGCACCGTACGGCGCAAGCCAATCTATTGAGCACTCTGACTAACAGTCGAGGGAGTCTGGAAGCTGTACTGTTCCCTATAGAGCGGGGGTGGTTACGGACCTTACGGCGACTGCTCTTGAAATGACCATCGGCCATCCGATCCCGGGTGAAGAACCGGGCAAAGGAAGCCGTGGTCCGCGATAGATTCGGTATACACCGTTTCACCGCTTCGTAAGGGAGAGGACCGCGAAAGCGACCTCGAACTCGGAACCAATCGAGAGACCGGAGAAATCTGGTCACAACTGGAAGTAAGGGCGCGAGTGTCGGTTCGATTGGTTCCGAGTTCGAGGTCGCTTGCGCGGTCCTCTCCCGTTTGAAGCGGTGAAACGGAGTGCACCGAATCTGTCGCGGACCAAGGCGTCCTTTGCCCGACTCTGAACCGGGATCGGATGGCCAATGGTCATTTCAAGAGCAGTCGCCGTAAGGTAGACAACTACCCCCGCTCTATAGGAAACAAAACAGTTCCCAGACTCCCCCGATTGTTAGTCGGAGAGCACAATCGATTGGCTTGCGCCGCTCGGTGCGCAGACCGTCCAGGAGCGCCAGAGGATTGATTCCCAGGGGAGACTGGTTGACCCAGTGTCCTACCCAGGCTCGCACCCCATGCGTGGAGGCCATCGGATGGGTGTTGACCCGTGAGTGTGACCGACCCTGAACAGAATGGGTCTTCGTGGCCAACTCAGCAAGGGCCCATTAGCTCCCATTAACTCTGACTAACAGTCGGGGGAGTCTGGAAGCAGTACTGTTTCCTATAGAGCGGGGGTGGTCGCGGACCTTACGGCGACTGCTCTTGAAATACCATCGGCTACCCGATCCTGGGTGAACAGCCGGGCAAAGGACGCTGTGGTCCGCGATAGATTCGGTATACACCGTTTCACCGCTTCGTAAGGGAGAGGACCGCACAAGCGACCTCGAACTCGGAACCAATCGAGAGACCGGAGTAATCTGGTCACAATTGGAAGTAAGGGCGCGAGTGTCGGCCCGCCAGGTAACATTACTGGCTATCTCGCGGTTAAGGCGTTGGTCTCTTACGGGTTGTGGCGTAGCTAGATGGTGGACTGTTTTGTCCCAAGTCTTCTACGCTCACTGCAGGGAGATAGAACGACTAATCGTTAAAACTTCCTGTGGTGACGGGCTCGCCCGCTGTAGTCGACAACCCAAGTTGTTAGTCAGAGTGCACAGTCTATTGGCTTACGCCGCACGGTGCGCAGACCGTCCAGGAGCGCCAGAAGTTTGATTCCCAGGGGAAACTGACCAAGGCCAGAGTCCTACCCAGGCTCGCACTTCATGCGTGGAGGCCGTCGGATGGGTGTTGACCCGTGAGTGTGACCAACCCTGAACAGAATGGGTCTTCGTGGCCAACCCAGCAAGGGCCCATTAACTCCCTAAAGTGCCTATAATAGGCACTGTTGGCATCCGACGGGTTAATGCCAAAATCCTTAATTCATAAACGGACCTTAGACACACCCGTATATTTCATTATTTTCCATAGCTAGCGTATCATAAAACAAAGAAAAAGCCGTAAGTGAAGATAATGCGGTATCAAACTCTAATACCAATTTTAGCAGCGCGAGCATCGACCGATGCGTTAGAGCTTGAAAAGGCGGCAGATGGTATTCGTCTAGAGGAGAACGGAAGGCAGAAACATGGTTTCTCTTCGCTAACCCCAATTTGAGGCGAGTCTGTAGTCTAAACAATGGCCGACCGTCGGAGTTCAAACCGCGCAACAACAAACAAGCCGACCGGATTCCATTAAGTACTCGACTCACTGCAGACACACTTCGCTGCATCGTGCAATATCCTTGAAATAACGATGATTAATAACTTACATCCACCCAACATTGTTTTAATTGATACAAACAATAACACGCTCGAATCGATAATATTAGCATCTACCGGCGCCACTGCGCACGATGTCCTATTTTGTGTATAAGCTAGATCTACACCCCTTTTTGAGGTTGTAATGTAATGTGGTAAGCTATACACATTTAGTTTAAACATAGTTATAATTAACTAGATGCAGATACCCGTGGTTCCGCCTGTGACGGGTAAAATAAAACACTAACAGTATTTTCAGTAGAACCCTCCTTTAGCTCACACAAAACCACGAACAGCGATGTCTTATGATGCGGACCTTGCGACCTTGAGATGTCTTAAATGCTGGATATCAAATTCTTAATATTATTATCGGCAGTGACACCAACTACTCATAAATTAATTTATTATTATTCTCTGTGAAAAAGTGTGTAAACTGAAGTGGTTCCTCAAAAATATATAGCCATGAAAATGCATTATCATGTTCGACACAGACAATTTTATAAGGCTAGGCGCGCACTGCGGTAAAATTCCGTGCGTATTACTGACGCGTCCGAAAATTTGGAACCTATACGAACGTATGGAACCGCGCGCACTATGGAAAAAATATCATCCCGGAATTAGGACTGCTGCAGTCTGCAGATTGGCTTCGGTGCAGTGACAGTGGCAGGATTGCCACTAAAGAAATTCCTAATGGACATGTACTTCTTTATTAAATATTAATTAAATTAGAAGAAACGTTTATTTAAAGAAATCATATATTAATTTCGATATTTTTTGAAATAGAATTTCTTTATTTTGAACGTCATTTTTTAGTTTCAGAAGAAAAAATGTTCTAAAGTGTTGCCAGCGCAAATACCGCGGTGTAATTCGCAATGCGGTGTTTTTCCCTTGCGGCGTAAAAAGCGCACCGCACCGCAGTGCGCGCCTAGCCTTACTGATTATTTTTAGAAAAGATTGATCGCATTTTGTACATACCTTTACATAATATGTTACATCATTATCATCTTTTTAATATATAGGTACGACCTCAGACTACAGGTGACCATAATTATAAATAACCATGCTCGATAATATATTCGATACAAAAAATAATCAGCCATTAAAAGCATTTTAAATCGGTTTTAAAGCAAATTTGCCCATTTGCTAAGTTTCAGACATTTTTGCTTAATTCTCAGCCGCCTGAAATTCTATCCTGATAAAACATATGTAGGTATGTAAATAGATATGTGTGTATTATATTATAAATATTGCGTAGACAGATGAACTATTTTGGTGATCAACATCTGAGTCGGTCTGTTAAAAAAACATAAATAACAAACATATTTTATAAAAGAGAGAAATGAAACAGTTTTAGACGTTATTAAACTAAATATATTACAAGGCATTCATTCAAGAATCCGGCGAGTCTCTATCGATTAAGATATTATCCTTAGAATACAAATATTCTTTTGTCATTTAAGAAATAAAAAAAAACATTGTGACATTCAACAAGTTAACGTCCGTAGCATCTAAAATTTAATTTATTCTTGGTATATGTCGATAAGCAAAATAAACACATTCATGACCATCGAGACCGTAAGTAAAGAGTAATTATGAACGGTCGTTGTTCCAGATGTGTCATCACCGATGAAATTAACGATCGTATTTTTTCCAAGCCCCTTTATTGACATTTCATTCTCATGCCAGAGATAAGAGACAAAGTTGCGTTTTATAAACATGTCCATAAAGTTTTATACGCGTTGCAAGCGACATAAACACGTATTGATTGATCGTTTTTGCGAGTGAGCTAAAATTAATTCCCACAGGAAGACGAAATCGATTTTTTTCGTTAGGAAATACGTGCTTATCGGCTAAAATAAATCCAGCCCCATCCAGCTCATCTTTTATGTACGTAAACAAGAATGTCATTAAAATAAACGCGAGGGGAAGTGATTTGTGATATATTTCACACTCAATTGCCTTAGAAACGCACTTTTTTCCTTCTAGGACTTACACTGTCAACCTGAACTTTCAATGCTAATTTTTTAATAGATTTTCCTACTACTTATCCTTATCCTATTAACTTAGCTTCATGCTTTCACTCTTAAGCAAGTACGCAATAAAACTTAAATAAATAAGACAGATTCATTTGAAAAAATATGTAAATTCAAAATCCTATTTAGTTTATAGCTTTTCATAGCGTTTTAATAGTCAACGTCAAAACCTAACAAGGCTGCCGCCTTTTCTAAGGTAGACAATTTATTTTCATCGTTATTATTTTAGATCTTTTAAAAACACCGTACTTAATAAAATTACCTTAATAACCTGCATAAAATTCAAAACAAAATGTCATAAAAAATATTATAAACTATTAATAATTAGCAAAAAATTTAAAATATATAAAAACATCAAAAATAGTAAAAATATACTTGTAAAATACAAAAGTAAAATAATATTTCATTGTCAAGAAAAGTTGACAACAGGCATACATACTGTCCTTATGTAGGCATGCATAATACGACACGAAAGCTATCTACTGATCTATTTCCTTTTTTGTATAGTTTTATGAAGATGAATGATTTATATCAGAACTGTGACAATAATGGGAATCGGAATCGGCGATTGTTTTTCGAAATAATCGGAATCGTAATCGGTAAACGAATAATCGCTATTACCAACCAATGCGTTATGTTAACTTTTACATCAGAGCGCGTCGTCTGCGAACTGTCTACTGAACTGGAGCATTTTTGACGTTTATTGAAAAGTGAACAGAAAGAGATTTTTTTAAACAAACTGACATTCATAAATAAGATAAAAACGAATTTACCGCATGGAAGTTGTAGCACCCGACGTTTCGGTGATGTTGCAAACGCCGTTGTCCAGGGTAGACTGACAACGGCAATCTACCCTGGACAACGACGGACTCTACTAGCTTCACGCGGTAAATTCGTCTTTATCCTATTTATAATGTCAAACAACCGCGATAGTCTGATATCCTAGGGCATTCAAAGCTCAATTTTGTAGAAAATGGACCTTACGCGCTATTAACGTGGAGCAATTCTAATTGTAGAATTGTGGAACAACAGACTATATAATTTACAAAATGTGAGTTAGATTATAAGATCTGTTGATTTCCGTTCATTTAAAATAAAAAAATACTTGTTGCCCCATCTAGCGGCGTTGCCGTTTTCTATAAATGATTTGCGCGGTCGGTAATTCAGGGAGTGATTCCAATGTCATTCAGAGTATATCTATCTATATACTAGTACGTAAATACATCGGTATATATATATATCACGGTGGTATGAATAATGTCCCAGTCGGATTTATAACGTGAACCACCGGACGAGGTGTCACCTGTCGGTGTAATAGCGATCGCGTAACTCAATTCGAGTCGAGTGTTTGATGAAGAATGCAATTGACTTTTTGTCGCTCCACAAGCGATTTTCATTCCACGATGTGAAACAATACGCCATTAGCGAGGAAAACGACCCGCTTCCGGAGAAGCGGGACTAACTTATTTTACACGTGTGTATCCAGAGAATGGAATTATCGATAATTTACGTCTGGTTTATATGTACATAAATTATTCAACGCGTCGACGGAGAGCCATAATTAAATGATGCCCCTATCGACGCTATTAATAACTAAAATCGTAGGTTTTATAACTTCGATAAGCGATAAGCGATTAATTTTTATTACTTCGTTAAGTGATAAGGAATCAACTTTAAAAAAGTAAGTAGTTTTTCTTATGAGTTTCCCAGATATCTTAAAAATAGCAATCGACGATGTTCATAAAGAACAAAGCGACGCGTTTACTAGCTGCTACCGGATAATCTGGCTGTTATGTATTTTAATGAAACTTATAGAAAATAAGCAAAAATAAGACCGTTAAAATAGCGCAGAATTGTAAAACCTTGTATTGTAAAAATGGATTCAGGTCGGAGACAACAATGAAGTGGAAGAAGTCTACATCTATATAAATACGCCTAAAATTCCCGATATGTAAAATATCTGTCAATACACCATGGTATAGTCAAAAAACTACTCGAAAGTGCGATTTGCGCATAAAAACCAGCGGAATTGAGTACAGTAAACATTAAATTACTACTGCAATTATACAAAATTCACCGTTATTAAATCTCCGATATGTAAAACATCTGTTAATACACCATGGGGTAGCCAAAAAAAAAACTACACGAAAGTGCAATTTGCGGATAAAAACCAGCGGAGTTGAGTACAGTAGACATTAAATTACTACTGCAATTATACAAAATTCACCGTTATTAAATCTCCGATATGTAAAACATCTGTTAATACACCATGGGGTAGCCAAAAAAAAACTACACGAAAGTGCAATTTGCGGATAAAAACCAGCGGAATTGAGTACAGTAAACATTAAATTACTACTGCAATTATACAAAATTCACCGTTATTAAATCTCCGATATGTAAAACATCTGTTAATACACCATGGGGTAGCCAAAAAAAAAACTACACGAAAGTGCAATTTGCGGATAAAAACCAGCGGAGTTGAGTACAGTAGACATTAAATTACTACTGCAATTATACAAAATTCACCGTTATTAAATCTCCGATATGTAAAATATATGTTAATATGTACACCATGGGGTAGCCAAAAAAAAAACTACACGAAAGTGCAATTTGTGGATAAAAACCAGCGGAGTTGAGTACAGTAGACATTAAATTACTACTGCAATTATACAAAATACACCGTTATTAAATCTCCGATATGTAAAATAGGTATATGTTAATACACCATGGGGTAGCAAAAAAAAAATAACTCGAAAAGTACAATTTGCGCATAAAACCAGAAGAGTTTTAAGAGTTTCATAAAAAAATAAATTACATACTACTTGAATTAAACTAAATTCAACGTTGTTGTAACTACTAAAACGAAGTGATTTTATTTTCAAAATAGAATTTTGAATATGGATCTATTTAAGTGTCTTCTGAGAATAGGGTTTCGTAGACGTGATAAAAACCATTATTTCGTAAAAATCTTTAGTCATTTATCTCAGATGTAACAAAATAATTAAAAGTATAAAACTTGATAATGAATAAAAATATCGTGAAATAAATTTGTGACATAATGGATTGGATGCGTAGCCGATAAGACTACCCAAACGAAACATGTTTTTATGTATTTGTAAAATGTCTACAGAACGACTTTTGGTCGCTTTGTAAATGTTAAATATTCCTGTATGCATATGCATAATACAGCATTCGACATTCGTGCCTCAGTACAATTTCATAAATTCAATTTTACAAAAAGAAAATCGGGAAATCAATTTGTGTTAGTTCTATGACGTTTGGATGCATAGTTGATAAGACATTTGCAACATTGCAAATACAACATTTTGTATGTATTTGTAAAATTTCTACAGAATTACTTTTGACCGCTTTGTAAATGTAAATAGTCTAGTGGGCATATATGCATAACATAACATACGGCGTTGTGTCCCAGTACAATTTTATCAATCAATTTTACAATAAAAATATCGGGACATCTATTCGTGTTGTATGACGTTTGGATGCGTAGCCCAAAGGACACTTCCAAATGCAACAGTTTGTATGTATGTGTGTTTTTTTTAAAGAAATGGCCGCTTTATAAATGTAAATACTCCCGTGTGCATATGCATAATACAGCATACGGCATTCGTGCCCCGGTACAATTTCCGTGTATAATGAGCGAGAGACGGACAATATCGTTCGCGTGACATTGAATAAGGGTAGCGATCAGTCAGCGAGGGCGCCGCAAAACAAGGGACGGAATGAAGAGCGGGAAAGCCAGCGAGGAGATCGCTCATGACTCATGGGCGAGTCCGGCGAAGACGGTTACTTGGTCAGGCGAGCCACGAGGCGAGTCAGTAGTGCGTCGGGCGGCGACGGCGGGCGTCGCGACGCCCGCCGACGCCGCGAGACGTCCGCATCGATCGGCGCCGTTGCCATGGAGACAGCAGCCCGCAGCCGGGCCCGGCCGGCCGACAGACAGCCCAACAACAGCTACGCATCGAATAGCACCCTCGCTTGCTCCGGCACTTTATTGCAATACACTCCAAACATCGGTCGATGCGTCCATAAGCTGACACACATGCCTATAATATCCCTATAATTACGATTATGATACAATGCATCGACGATTATTGGTGTTTCCCGATTTTCCCATATTTACTTAAAACTTCGTTCAAGCACAAGCATAATATGCAATCTAAAATTACGAAAATAATTGAGAAAACTAATGAAGAGTAGCTTCATGATCAACTTGAGCTGTCAACTACAACGGGCGAATCCGTCACCTCGGGAAGTTTTAACGATATTTGATCGTACTATCTCCCGTGAGATGAGCGTAGAAGACTTGGGACGAAAATATTCAACTGTCTAGATACGCCACTCGCCCGTAAGAAACCACTGCCTTACCGCGAGAAACCGGGTTTGTAACCAGCGGGCCGACACTCGCGCCGTTACTTCCAGTTACAGCGAATTTCTCCGTCCTCCCGACTGGTTACGGATTACAGGTCGCATGCGCGGTTCTCTCCCTTTGTGCAGTGGTGATTCGGTGTATACCGAATCTAACGCGGACCACGGCGTCCTTTGCCCGGCTGTTCACCCGGTATCGGGTAGCCGAATGGTCGTTTCAAGAGTGATTGCCACAAGGTTAACAACCACCCCCGCTCTTTAGAAAACAAAGCCGCTTACAGACTCCACCGGTTATCAGTCGGAATGCAGTCGATTGGCTGAAGCCGCACGGAGTGCAAACCGTCCAGAAGCGCCCGAAGAGCGATTCCCATGGGATCTGGACCGCAGGCACAACCAGGGGTTACAACCAGGGCTCGCACTTGGGTCCTAGTCGCTCAACAGCACTCGGCCCTTTAGCTCCCAAGCTTCATGATCAGTGATAGTCGTTACTTCGATAAAACTATTACATTCTATATCATGTAATATGACTAGGTACTGGAGACGCATTTTTTTTCAGTTCCACCTTTTTCTATCAAAAAACGATCACCGCGACGACGTAAATCCCATCACCCCGTATTTCCTTATTCTCCTGTATCATCTATATTCCCTCCTGCATTGTCGTAAATACGGTCTTATCCCGAAACGGAAATTTAGTCCTGACTTTTCAATCCCCACAGCGTAAAATAAATTCCCTACCCAAATCGGCGAAACAAAACCGCTCGAGAGCCAATATTTCTTTGTGGAATATAAAAATATTGGAGGGCGTATGACTGTACGGAGGGCAAATTGGCGAAACCCGCGGCTGCTTTATAAAACACGATTACCCCCAATTAATTAAGCAGCCGCAGAGGAACGACTAAAATAAGTGGGTTAACTTGTCCTCTGCAGAGACCCACTCGGGTAGAGTGGGTCGTAGACAAAGCAGTGCTTGAAACCTTCACATGGCAAACTTCTCGCTCACATTTTACCAGATGACATGACGGATATTATAGAAGGGGGCGAATTGGAGGGACGCCGAGAAACGTGCCTTTAAGGTAATGAGGGAAGCGTGGTTTTCGCAGTTTTACCTAATATGTATTTTCTAAAGACCCATTGAATGGTTAAATGGACATTATATGGGGCCCAATACCATATTTACTGTGTAAACTTCGTTTACACATTAAATACGCATTCTAAAATCCTAAAAAAAATACCAAACTAAAGAAGAGTGGATTCATGATAGTCGTTATGTCGAAAAAAATATTACATTCGCAGTGAAATAGGCGACTTAAAAAATCAAAATAATCAAAAAACAAGAGTAGTGCGCCTCTCAAGGATTTCATATTATTTTACTCCAATGCGTAAAACTTCCAACAACTATTTTTCAAATTATAATTCAGGGTATTCCGGTATTCCAGGCTTTTTTCAGGTATTGTATATACTCATATGCAATTATTTCGCTTATGAAAAAATATCGATACCATCGAACTACTAAAACTCAATTTGGGTGAAAATGTATCAAAGCAAGAACAACTGTCGAAAACTCGTATGTACTTGACAGTTTTTTTCTTTCTCTTTTTTTTTACACATTTTAAATAAATACAAAAAAAAACACGAAAGGGCTCTATTTCTCAGGATTATATTATAATCCCCCTTAGGTAATGTATTTAAAAAAAAAATGTGGTAGTTAACTGTGCCTTAAACTATGTAGAGCAAAAAATACAAAAAAATATTACCACACCACCGAATTTTAATTTTGCGCTTACGCACACTAAACTTTTAGAAAGTAACCAGTTATGAGGAGCTTCAAAGGTGCCAAAACAATAAGATACATTAAACTGCAAAAATCCTTACCACTTTAGAGGAAATTATAAAGCCGATGCATTGCCCTTAACGACTTCATCGTCATAATTCAGCACCAAAATAAACTCATTGACCTCGGGCAAGATAAATCAACCTCCCGCCTGACTGTCGCGCGGCGGTCAACTCGTTTTCTCCCTCGTAAATTCCAGAACGTAATCGAATAAGCGGCCACCGCTTTCAGGATCAATTACTACTGTACCGGCTGAGATGAGCGTGAGAGAGAAACGACAATGAAGCAACTCGATATTTTTTTGTTACTTATAATTGCAAGATTGCAATTCAACTAACTGCTGAGTGCTGGTTAGGGAGCGAATGGGCCCTGTTGCAGGCCACTAAGACCCATTTGTTTAGGGTCGGTCAAGCTCACGGGTCAACACACATATGGTGGCCTCCACGCAGAAGTGCGAGCCCGAGTAGGACTCTGGCCTGCGGGTCAGTTTCCCCTAGGAGTCAACCTTCGGGCACTCCTGGATGGTTTGCGCACCGTGCGACGTCAGCCAATCGATTGTGCATTCCGACCGACAGCCGGGGGAGACTGGTAACAGAAACTGTCTGCTATAGAGCGGGGCTAGTTGTTAACGCCGTGGTCCGCGATAGATTCGGTAGACACCGAATCACCGCTGCACAAGGGAGAGGACCGCGCAAGCAACCTCGAACCCGTAACCGAAAAGCGCGAGTGTCGGCCCGCTGGATGCAAACTCGGTTTCTCGCGGTAAGGCGTTGGGCTTCTTACGGGGCGAGTGGCGTAACTAGAAAGTGGACTGTTATCGTCCCAAGTCTTCTACGCTAACCTCACAGGAGATAGAACGATCTAATATCGCTAAAACTTTCCGAGGTGACGGGTTCGCCCGATGTAGTTGACAGCTCTAGTTGCGGAGTGTTTGTTTTCAAAGTTACATACAATTTCTAAATCTTTAATAAGTCATCGTGTTCTTCGAATGCCTTGAATCTCGAAAAGAAAATCCCCGATCCTGCTAGGTATACGAGTCGCACATTGTCTGCGATACCCGGTAGAGCAGTAACATTACCCGAGAAATCAACGCAGTCTGGCGTCACGTCGTCGTGCGGTTTTATTGTGGTTTCCCGCATCATATATTAAATGTCCAGAAATCATATGTGATGCCCGCATGCATTGAATCTGTAGCTTTAGAATGTTGCGTTTATATAAGATTTAACTTTTATGTGGCCAATGATTTGCAAATCGATCGACCGCTGTTGCTGATAATGAAACGATGCAGTCAAATATGTCACTCCAGTCAGTCAAAAAATAACGGGAATTGTTCAATACACCTAAAATATTGCCTTATTATTCAAATTTACTTGACGTCCGATATACTACAACAATTATCCAATTAGGTATGCGACGATTATTGATTTACCGATTACGTTTCTGATTATTTTGAAAAATAATCTCTGATTACGATTATGGTCACAGCTCTGACATTCACTCATGCTTCATAAAACTGATCAAAATATTACTATTACGGAATAGCTTTATTTCGTGTCATATTATTTACGTCTACATAAGGAATCTAATTGTATGTATGTGTGTTATTATATTATCAACCTATTTATAACCACACATTTTTGAAATAAAACTGTTTTATTTATTTACGTTTCATTTCGTCGATTTATATACATATGAGACCTCGTACGCGCCAAGATATCCAGTTTTTTTATTGTTATTGGTGTAAAATCACGCTCCGGATCGTTCTGTCCATGAAATGTTTAGTTTTCTTGTAATTATCATTGCAGTGGCATCTCCTAGGCATAAGTTGTTTTTATCCGGTGACACATCTTACATGCTAAGTAGTAATTCCTCGCAAACAACTATTTAACACTGTAAATCGTTAGAACAGTAACTATTTATTTTAACTGTCCTATTTACACAACAACAAAAAAACATCTAGTGAACGAAGTTATTCAGTTTATTACATTCCCTGAAAAGTTTGCTTGTTGGCGTGTACGAGGTTTCACATATAGGGCGACGATTTGATACTTGCTTAGGAGTTAAGACATGTAGTTAAAATTAACAATAGTAAGATTTTTTATTGATAAGTCCATCCGTTAAAAATAGTCTGAAAAAATGATACTAAACTTAATCGTAAGACAGATATGTTTGTGCATTTTTTTTTTTTTAATTGGCATTATTGCGCCAATATTATTAAATTATCGTTAATAATTGCTAAATAATCGGTACAACAATCGACGATTCCGATTTATATAGAAAACACCATTAATCATCTATTAATCGTGTCATAAAAGATTGCATCCCTAAATGCAGTTATAGAAAACAATTACTATAGATTTTTTAAGGCCTTTATAGCTTTATTTGCGAAAAAAGATTTATAGCTTTAATGGGTTCAAACGTCTTCCATGAAATAGTTATTTAAGATAAAGAAAAAAGTTGTTTGGTTTATATTTGATTATATGGTTATATGGTTTATTTCCAATACAACCATAACAATTTTGTAAGAATGACATTAAATTAATCTTAAACTAGTTACTCAATTTAGCCAAGAGATGATATACAATATATCAACTTTAAACTTACAAATTTACAAAAACAAAGACTATATCATAACAGTTTACAACAAAACAATTGACGATAAATAATGTGTAATAGTTTAAATGGGTAGATACGATGCTATGTATTTTCACAATATTTTAAAAAGTCGTTATGAGCAGACATGTTAATTTTAAGCAGATAAACTCGAATGGATCTCTTGAAAATATCGATGTTTTTAATCGCTTTTAATCTTTCAGGCAATTTTATTAAAAAGTTTGAGGCCTATGTATCGACTTGTCTGGGGGACAGGGAAAAGTTTCACAGGGTCATAACATGGTTTGAATACGGGTGCTTGGTCGAAGAATTCGTTTTTTGGACAAAAATTCGGAGGACGCTTTATCGTGGTGCAATTTTTAAGAATTGTTGTACAACAAATTTGCCCTTTCCCTACGAACGTTTTTTCGTAGTCGCCTCATATTTAAAAAAAATGTTGGTTTACTATTTGCCAGCTTGAAAAGGAATTCGGGATAAACAAAACCTGTGTTTAAATAAAAAAGTGTTTATTCGTATTCGTCTGTCCAATCGCCTAATAACCAGCCTACTTGTAGCTGGATTGCATGTCAATATGGTGTTTGTCTACCCGTTATGATCCGTTACCTCGTCTTGAGGTCGCCTTACCTAAGCAACAGCTGTGAAAAAAACTAGTTGACAGATCGCGCCAAAACTCTACGCGGCAATTAAATACATTACTGCTAATTCTTTTTGCATAGCTTGTGCGTCGACTTTTTACATGAATCATTTCCGGTATTTATCTAACATTATGTACAATCATTTTCATGAAACAACATTGTCTTGAAACCCACAGGCAATACATTTCTGTAAGTGTAACGATATAATATTCTTCGCCCTTGCAATTACCAACGTTTCATTCGCTCGGAATTCCCGCTCTTCGCTCCGAACAGTAAACTTAGGGCGTCGTAAAGTCATATAGCAATAGCATGTTTCTTTCCTTAGTTTCCTTTTCAAATAATTCGTAGATAAGGTTCGAAAATTCGATGGCTATGATCACAAATCTTCCGTAAAGCTTTGGTCATATTGACATTTTGATACCAAATAATCGACAAAAAAATGATCTATCTGATGGACCAAATCTCCTGTCACAAAAAATCCTCGTACAAGTTAATAATAATATTAAAGCACCTATCTCGCTTTCACCATATTACGAAGATCACAAACCTTGTATATGATTTGACTTAGGAAAATTGTAATTATCAGATAGTTGAAAAGGTGCCATAAAAACCTTCTACATATCAGAGATGCAAATATCGAAACATACAAACCAATTGTCTTTCATTAAAATGTTTCGTTCTGAATAACGTTAATAGTAATGGACGTATTTAGAGCGTAGATTTTTTCTTGTCAGTTTCTTAGCAATCTCAAATTCCATACGGTATAATACAAAATTCCAACTTTTTAAAAAAAAAATTCATCTTGATGTAATTGAGTGGATCCAATTAAAATAGCGAGTGAATCTAAGTCTCCTTCTATGATGACAGCAGTCCTCTCATGTTTGAATCATCTCTCGCTTGTTTTGTTGTGATATTTTACACTCTCTAATTTTTCAATGAACATATCAATAAGTTTCTTTTTATTATAACGATTTGACAAAAACTTATCTTGGCTGATTAGCCCAATCATTGTTTCGTCGAAACAAACTTCATAATATTTTGAAAGAGCAGCAGTTCTTCTTAGTCGTTTCATTGCTTCTATGTTTTTAGAGAAGTCCGAGTATCCGTCAAATACAACAACACTTTTGACATAAAAATATTATAAAATTATATTAGATAGGTATATGTAAAATGTTATTAAATACAATGTATTAACTAATAAATAATACAAATTATTCATTGTTAATGATATTTTAATGATTTATAGAGGGTATTTATTATTCACCGAAATTCACAATTGACATTGCATTACAGTATGTTATGGCTCCGTCCTCTAGTTCAAAAACGGTTGAGCGCATGAAACAACGTTTGGGACAAAATATGTCGCAAATTTTATGCTCTACAATTTTTATAATAGATGTTATCATTATTGAAATTATAAAAACCTAGATAATCGCGAAAACCTGATTTTTGTGACCTTTGAACTTGAATAACTTACGACGCAGATACGAGATTTTATGAAACTTTTAGAGACAACTTTTAGAACGTCAAAATGAAGGTGTATACGAGTTTCCAGCTTATTATCTCTAATTCCAAGGTGAAACCTTTAATATGACTGAACTATCAGTATTTAAAGGTTAAATTAAAGCACTTATTTAACGACACCGTTGACCCTTTTAATATTCTTGGGACAAAACTCGTCTAAATCGTTTAATCAAATTGGGCAACTTGGTTTTTGATTTATATTAATAATCTCGCACGTCTCTGGTTTCGCAGTAGCTGGGATTCTGTCTCTATTGTAAAAATATGCATACGAAAAGACTTTTCACCGTCGAAATGCACGAAAGATGTGGATTTCAACGGCGATGCGGCAGAAAGAAATCGAAAATGTAAAGCATTTAATTTTGTGCAACGCCGCGAGCGGAACGGCACACGACATCCCGTCAGATGCATTCACGGAAAGGCAGAGCAGTGCAGAGCACACGTGTACGGCTGAGCAGTGAGCAGACGTACACGGTAGACAATGCATTCATACACGGTATACAGTTACAAGCGCGCAGGGCTGCTTCGACGTCGGAAATGAAGTTTGTTGAGTTGCTGATATCACCCCAGTAAGATATTACTTTACCGGCCTACCAACCGACGAGAAGGAAAGTATTGTGAACGCGCCAATTTTTTTTTTCGAGATGAGGACGGATGTATTATATTTTGACCATTTGATATGTGTGTGCTAATGACCGTTGAGATATCCCCTCGTCAGGAGTCATGGTGAAACTTATAACGGGCTATCATAATTGAATGACATACAGAATGCTGTTGAACGTTAAGAAGTCGTCTAGTCGGGAGCCAACCCTGGGTACAGCAGCCATGTCAAGGTGGGTATCCATAGGTTCGCGCATCAACACTGCTCCGCGCATCTGCAACTGCTCCAGTAGTGGATACGTTCGCGCTCCTGGAGCGTGCAACGTTGCACGCTTCGCGGCGAGCGCTCCATGCGGTAGCGGTAAATGCTGCGGTGGAGTGCGGTGTGTTCGTGGACGCGATCAAAGTTATACGATCAAAGTTATACGCTATAGACGTTGGTGGGTACGTCTCGCGCATCACGTTCATCGTTCAGTAACTGCGAATACACCGCCATGGAGTGGATCGAAAAGACATTTCTAGCTGTACCGAAATTATACAGTGATGTGGGATCCGAAGGATGAGAAATTGAAAAATGATTTCTGGCGACGACATGCTCGCTCAATGTTCGACTGAAAACCGCGGAGCACTCGTTGTTCTTGAGTTGATGCGCGCACCGTCTCCATTTAAGCAGTTTCAGATGCGCGGAGCAGAGTTGATGCGCGTAGCTAATGGAAACCCACCTTCATGGTGAAACTTAGAACGGACTATCATAATTGATGGATATACAAAATTTCGTGTCTGTGCTTGACCGTGGACGAGTGTCGGGAGCTAATCCTGTCATTGTCATCGGAGCTACAACACGTAAAATTTCAACTTAATAGGATAAGAGGAAGTGGTTCTAATTCAGCTTGCAAGATTTGACTAAAAAACTAACAAACATTGCAAGTTAAATAAAAGCTTGTACAAACAGCCAAATACACAACCCTGATACAGAGCGCGCCGTAGCGTAGGTGCATTGTATTTAGATAGGTGTCCGATGCCGATATCGATGCAGTCGGACGAGAGTGTCCCGTCGCATCGTTCTTCATTATTCCGGTAACACATCCAGATACGTTATCATAACGCTTTAACACCCAGTTAGGAAACTTATACATAAGACTAGACACGTCCACTGCCTAGTTAGATAAGCTTTTCCATAGTGAAGCAGGTAGAACAAACGGCAAAGATGTGACGTGATCATAGTACATTGCATTCGATGTATAAGAAAACGTCCTTTAGGTTTTAGAAAAAGTGTTAGTTTCATGCTTGTTTGGTATACAGCAGCTGAACAGTTATTCACAGCCGTTAGGGAAACTGTACTCCAAAGCAACACGTTTTCTAAGGATCTATGGAAACTAAACTAATCAGCTTCAAAAATACTATTAATAAATCTATGGATAGTCGCGTGCAGGTCGGCGTTCATACCAACTTTTATAGGGCTTTTGATAAGAATTACCATTCTATTCTTCTTCAAAAATTGGCGGTTTTGGAAATCATACACGTAACCTATTTCGATGGTTTACATATTATTTCACGAATAGAACACATGCGGTTGTAATAGAGGGTTTCCAGTCGTTTTTCCATAAAATTCCCTCCGGAGTGCCTAAGGTTTCCATTTGGGGCATATTCTATTTCTATTGTAAAGCAACGCCATCAAAGATAGCACACATCAATCCAATATCCCGATATACGTTGATTATACAAAGAGATACAAAGAAATTAAACCCGCAAACGAATGTACCCTCTTGCGATGAGATATCTATCGCCTAACTCAGTACTTGTCACTTGCAAAGAACCACGTCAGTAAGTGTCACAAGAACCACGTCAGTAAGTGTCACGTTATCACTTTCTCGAGTTGAAGTTAAGAAACCAACTCTGAATCCAAAATACATCTGAATTGAACGGTTCAGAGAAGATTCGTTAAACGCTTGAATTTCCTCACCTACAAAAAGCCGTCTACATATTAGTACTAATCCCTGCGACTGCATGATGTTAGCTAGACAGAATGACGTGACAGCCAGTTGATGACGACTGTCTGTCTTGTTGGACTGCCAAACCGTCGTTCCTTGTGAAATCGCGTAAAAGTGACGGATGCTAATTATTATTGATATTTCAACTGTCTTACAGTTGACTTACAACTGTCTTTTTTTGTGATTGAAGTGTATTAACTAATGTGTTTTCACGCATTGTTAATATTCAAAATATAATACTTTGCATTATCATTCGTCTATACTTCCGCTGCCGCAACATTGTAAAAGATAATGGGAATTTTGGGCCCACTTTCCAACACCTGCAAACCATATACCAATGTAAAGATCTCTTTATGTAAAACATTTATTACTAGCACGACTTTACATTTATATTTTATATTATTACCATTTATTACTAGCACGATTTATGAGCCGTTTCTGAGTTATATCCTATTAAATATGGCCGATTACCTGATATCCCCTAGGGCACCTAACACATCCAGGCATTGTATTTTTAATAACTGTTTAAACGAAAACGTCGCAGAACACCCGAAACGATAAAGTACATACGCTGTGTGTACAAACTATATATTCCTAAGAATGCTTGAATTTGCTAGCAGTATATGGAGGAGAAATACTGGGATATGTTACTAGAACTCTCTAATGTGTCTCATGATTTCACTGCCGCTCTGTTTACTGACGTATGTATTATGCAAAGGTCAGCTGTCCAACATGGTGTACCTAGTGAGCGTACATCATAATATACTATCTTTAATGATCTTCATTGCAACTAAAATATTTTAGATAAATAATTGGCAGTGGGGTTTTCGTGTAATTAGCCATATTTAAGAATATTCCAAAATTGTTAATTCCGAAACGGCTCATAATTGAGGTAAGTTGTACAAGTCATAATTATTCTAGATACATAGATCTTTCCAATGGTAAATATGTTATTATTATTTGAGAGGTGGGCCCAGCGCCCATACATTTTTGCCCGTTGCCCTTTATCACTGTTAAAATATAAATATACTAATTTATCCTCCTTTGTTCGTTGCCTAGTCCAACGAGATCTTCCGAATTGCATTTTATCAAAAACGTCGTAAATGACTCGAAAATCATACACAAAAAGAAATCATATGCAAAAACTCTTAAGATAATAATGCTTCCGGACGCCCGTTTCCTCCACGGGTGTGCAAACACCTCATCGATGATTGCAATGCGCTTATCAGCTTTAATAAACGGAAATAGCATATCGCAATAAAATTATTATATTAACAGTAATGATGATTATTCAGACGAAGCATTCCAATAAATAAACAATGTTTTGTCAATACCCCATTGTGCTGTATGCATAATCGTTTCGTCGTAATTATGCGATAGCGACATTCTCACGATTGAGAATACACAATTGAGGCTCTCGCTGTCAGCGTAAACTATGATGAGCTTTAATAATGCATTATAATAGATCCAGATAGAATTAAAAAAAACAAGGATGATTTTAAGAGGCTTTAGATGTATGTACATATCGACACTTGAAACGCAATCCTCAATAAGCGACATGAGGTAAACTTTACATGAAAGTGATTTAAAAAGTTAAAATATTAAAATAAAGGTTTTTAAAACCACCTAATTGTTGGATTGATGACTTTAAAGCACTTTCCTGCAAAGTTTACTCAATGTCGCTTAGTGAGGATTGATTGCCTTTCAAGCGTCGAATTATGTAGTTTAAAAAAAAATCAAAGTGGAAAAACCGAGTAGGTACAAACAATAGTGCGATGTCAGATATCTACAACAATATAAACTAAGCTTATACTCATAGATATTCCTCGTAGATGAGTAGAGCATGTTATAATGTTTCGCAATTATCGCCAAGAAATGACAAAAGATACAAATTAATTAACAAGAGAGATTGTAATAAAACAAAAGCTATCATAATTAGAGGTCATACGCGCTGTAGTGGCAACAAAGCCTATAATAGCATTAAAAATGAAAAAGAAATGAAGGCAACAAAGGAAAAGAAGATGAAAGCGCGAGCACTACTGACGAAGTGGAGAGGGCTCGCCTTGAAGTGGTGCTTGATGCAGCTCTTAAACCGTAATGTGTCCTTGAACAAGTCAATGGCGTTAACTTTGTCATATGTGTCGCACATCCTGAAGAATGGCACTCGTAGACTAGACCCACAATTGGTGTCCGGCTACGGCAGATGGAAGAGGGCTTTTAGGCGGGAATTTCCTGGCGGAATACGGAAGCTTATCTGTTGCGCAAGGTTGTGCGATCGAAACCATTATCACATTATTTGTAAATTGTCGACATACATATCTAGAAGAGGGCGCCTGCCCTTCGGGCTTAACTCACTGTGCTAGGCCAATAGATCCAAGGAAGACTTGCGCGGCTCGGGAATCCTATACTACACAGTTCTAAGGAATTTTCTTAGTAACATAACTAGTTAGTTACAGTATTGGAGTCAACAAATTTGATATTCCGCAGACGAATTCAAACTCCTTAAAAATGACAGTCCTAGATAAAAGGCATTTGTGACACCTAGTACACTGTAGTAGGACACACTCATCCACAAACACTACATTTAGCACTTACATATAATAAAATAAAATAAAATATACACATTCCCTCTATCGCAACATTTTCTTTTTTATTACCTTTTAAAATATAAATTTGACTTCATTAGTTTTCGGATCGATAATCATATCGAGGGCCTCAAGCTGATAGGATGTATCTACAAACATGCAATTTTACAGGGAAGAGACCTTTCAAGCCGTTAGCAATACCAAATACGAAAATGGTATGGTACGCCCTGTTATTAATAGACATCTAATTTATTCATGACGATATTGGTAAGCCCTTAAGTATTTTATCTAGCGACAAAAACACCAATGAAGAGGTGAAAGTACATTTAATTGCTGCATGCAAATATACTTCAGACTCCAGTCTCAAATGAAATCCGGTCTGCTATCCTGGAGGACGTAGGCATACGTAGACTACCTACAAGACACTCATCAGACCAGACTTAATTACGCTTCAGACATATGGACTCTCACCAAAGCGCATGAAATTGCACTAGGTATCTTTGAATGTAAAATATTAACGCAGGATCTTCGGGGCCGTGCAGAAAGATTGCACCGAAGATCGATGATGATGCAATCTAAAATTCATCAAAGGTATGATAAACAGTGGCAAGCATGCAGAAATTCTGAATGTGTTAGTTTTTCCTACAGACAGTTCCTGCATGGAGATGGCATGTTTAAACACGATGTTTCTTGGAAATTGAAAAAAGCTTGGAAGATCGTAATATTACTGTACTAAGATAGCCGGACAAGTATAATAAAGAAAAGGTATCGAAAATAGGATTATTCAACAAAAAAAATACTTTGTTATGGTTATATGATCAAAAACTGTTTTTTGTGAATGATTATTTTTATCCATGCCACATAGAATTAAATCTAAAATTCGTAATAAATGCCAATGATGGACAAACGATATTAAGTTAATGTGTATTAATATTAACATTAATCAATAAACTCATGATTTGAAGAATAATGTCTTGTTCCGATTAATTTGCACACCACCCACCGTAATGAGACAGTCAGTTCGCCGTAATGAGACAGTCGATTGGAATTTTCTCACGGTACAACGATGAGACGTCGCCGTGTGGAAAAGAATGTTTCAGAGGAAATTTAAGACAAAAAAAATCTTATCAGCGTCGTCTGGGCCTTTTATTGTCCATCCATTATTTTTCTTAGAAGTTCGAAATATTTTTAATTGAAAATTCGGAGTCCTAACGGCTCCAACAATCTCTCCACCTTCTTTTACGACAACTTTATAAAGATATATCTTCACCAGCTTTATTCGTACTATTTGAGCCCGCCAACAAACAGCTGACGCAGTGTTCAATTTCCCCGCAAACACGCGCCATTTTGTGCGACAGCAAATAACGCGGCATTACGCAGGATTGCACGAGTAGGCAAATGTGAGCTTTCCTTGAAATATCGAGGCAATTTATAGTGTAATTTAAGGACGTTCCTATGTGCTTCACTCGTCCTATTTCGCTTGCAAAAAGAATGACAAATCGCGGGCCGAAACATGACGAGGGCCATTTTCTAGGGCGAAATCACCCCCATTCGAAAGTTAAATCTGAGGGTATTATGGTAACTCTAATGTCCGGATCCGGATAGCAAGAGGGCGCGTAATCCTACTCGGTCGAGAATAGCAACAGAGAACCTCAAAAAACGTCTATCTTATTATTGTATTTTAAAAAGTAGCTTTTTTCATGACGGATTTAAGACCTCAAAATTTATAAGTGGGGGTGCGCTATCCGGGCCGGGTAAAAGTTGTGACGTCACAATGCATTACCAGGACAAAATTCGGGAATCCGTCAGATATAGTTTATTGATATGCCATTTTTGGTAAATTTGACTTAATTTACCTAAATTATATAATTCTTTTAGATTCCTAATTATTTCAATTTCTCTTTCATTTCAACAGCATAGAAACTAATACCAACTGTTGGTAAATTACTACTAGATAATTTTAGACTAATACATAGCAAATGATCTCTACTACACTGTACTTTTATAAAAGAAATCTGAGGAATTATACAAATCATGCATAATGGCGTTACAACTTATACCCGGCCAACGAAGCACGCACTGCCGCCCAATATAGACTTATAAGGTCTCATATATTCTCTCTCAGGAAAATATAGAAATTTAAGTCGTCGCGACTCTTGTCTGATAAATTGAAGGCGATTAAAAATATTAATCCATCCGGGTTTATCTGCTTAAAATTAACATGTATGCGTATAGCCACATTTTGAAATACTTTGAAAACAGTATCGTACCTACTACCAATGTAATTCGATATCCTATTTTTTATCGTCAATTGTTATAGTTTTGGAGCAATTCACTGTATATGATTCTTTGTCAAATTGACAAACTAGTTTAAGATTAATTTCGTATGGTAATTCCTAAACAATCGTTATTGTTGTAATGGAAATACATACTCTTTATTCTTTATTACTCTTCTGAACCAAAACTACGTGATCAGGAGCTGCAAATACAGAAACCTTTTACATCATTCGTTTGAGCCTCGTTTCGAAAGACAGCCTATAAGATGTATAGTGAGGCTCTTAGGGACAGGACAGTTCGCTACAAGTAATTATCTGCGGTACTACAGAAGCGACGCGGGTTCCCCGCATGTCAGCAACATCATCGACGAGATATTTTATAATTTTATCTTTTCCAGCCTTACCGAAGTTGTGCTCGTGTGGGTAATCATGTCGATAGATCTACTGTGCATTTTTATCAACCAATACTATATCAAACCTATTCGCCACTATTGTTCTGACGGTTATTATTGGTCGACCCAAGTAAAGTCTAGAGTGTTGTTTTATAAACCAACTTCCAGTTATTTTAAAACATAGCAATATGGATTGACGAAACCATATCTGAAGGCGAGCTTCTAGTGAAGTAAGTATGGCTACTAGGTTATATTCGTTATATTATTATTTCGAATCTGCCGACTAAAATAATCTCAAAGCCACGTTGATCGCATCTCGAAAGTATTACCGCGACAATCTGCCGCAAATTATAATCATATGCGGCCGAAAGACTGTAAGCCGCGTCCGGCGTAGTGTGTGAAATAATAAATAATTGTCATGTGCGGCCGCGAGCGCGTAAAGTACGAGATCCCGCTGTATGATTTCTAATTTATTGTGTTATTCTACTTCTATTTTATTCATAATATTTATTCTGGACAAGCAGCTTTGCTGATCCGACAAGATCAGATCTTGTGAAGATCTGATCTTCTCTCAATCAGGTCCTCTCTTTGTCTTCTTTGTTTGAGGGTAGTCAGTCTAAGTATTTTCAATGTATTTTATTAGTCACAGGGATATTTATTTATATCAGGGAAAAAGGCGATACGAGTTATCGCAACGGTTAAATGAAATAAAACATGTCGACTTTTAATAGAATTATACTTAGATATCCGGCAATATTTTACGTATTCGGTATCCGGTGAATATGTAAAAATGGAGACCTGTACGATAGATCTAAACATCATTTTCAATATCGCCCAATATGTCCACGACCAAAGACCTATGACATATTTATTTATTTATAAGCGAATAGCGATCAAATATCATTGAAACAAACTGTCACAGGTAAAGCGATAGTTGTATATGCGTAAACTTGCGTAAATTCGCATTTACCTGTCCTTCTCGCTCATTTCCCATCCTCTCTCAAATGACTTTCTTCCCCGCGTGGTCAATATCGGCGGTTTCGGATTAATTATTTCAAACAATCGTTTTTTTTGGTTTAACCGGATATTCGGTTTAATATTAACCCCTTGAGTATGATACGACCAAATCTGGTTCTGAAACAATTATCCGTTGAGTATGATACGACCAGATCTGGTTCCGCGTTTTTTTCACTTCTTTGACGTTCTCATATTTATTCATAATTATCTAATTGTTTTACAAAATGATATTTCAATATTCTATATTCGAAATTTCAATGCATCATTGTGCAGTTGTTCTTTTTATGATTGGTGTAGTAGTTTCGTAGTTATAGTACTTTAAGGTCGATGTCGCCGAAAATCCTGCAAAAGAGACAGATGCATCCATGAAAATACCCATTTACTCCAAGGGTTAACCAGATATCCAGTATCTGGTTCGATCAATATTCGGCGCATAAATAGTTATTCTGTTATTGTCAAAATTTACCGCACTCGCGAATCTAACTTACATATATGTATCTAGTATCTAAAATATTTTGAACTCATTGTTTTTTTGCTTAAATTACGTTGTTGGTTAATCTAGGAAAGGCAAGGAAAGAAAATCTTTTTCTAAGCCTTTTTCTTAATCATGTTTTATTTTACTCTAACCTTTTCCAATACACAAAAATAATCAGATCTTGTCTGAACATCCACAGTCGGTAGTTGAAGTGGTGCACGTTCAATTCCTTAGCGGTCGCGTTTAAGTAGTCTTTGCATAGACCATTACTTCACTATTTTGATTGAAGTTGTCGACAGTACGATGCCTTTTATAACATTTCGATAAAATAACGTATGCAAATAAAAATCTAGCGACTGGATCATAGATTAATACTTGACGCGGCTGGTTGGCACAGCTCGCGAAGTTCATGGCCGTACAATGCTCGACCAGACAAGCAGCTATTACCTATCTACAAATACTCGGGTGTCAAAAGACGGAAGCTTATCAATCGGACCGTCGATCGTTGTTTTGCAAACAATAAATCATAGACGCGAATCGTCCGTCAGCGCGCTTGGGCTTTGGGTGTCTGCTATTAAAATTTATGTGGCGATCGAGAGAGTCTGTTCTGTTCTCGATTTTCAAGTATGCGTTGCGATCGATAAGACGCGCTTTTTACAAAATAAATCGATGATTCGAAATTTATGGCACAGCCGAATGTATTTAAATTAGGCTCAATTTGGGATTCCTACATTGATTGAAAGCACAGCTCACGCGATAATATTAATCACTTTAAATGAATCATTACTTTTTAAACGAGCCAGGCCGCTTTGTATAATCCGTTTTATGGGCAATTCTTAAATTGTATGCCCACATCTTGTGGTTTCGTTCTAAGGAGGGGATAACTAAGTTTCACGTTACTAGAAGTTTTATTTAACTATTAATACTCTTCAATATTTTAAGAGAAATATGAAGACAAATATTAATAAAAACGAGCCAAAATGACAATAATGAAATTCATGTCCCCATTACATATCCTTGTGTAAAGTACACGTCAATACGTTGATGAATCCTCTAAGAGTCTAAAAGTGTTGGAAATATGACTATATTCATTAGTTTTTCAGTAAACTTCAGCTATTTTTTTCAAGAACAAAAATGTTTTTTTTGCCGAGTTTCAGTAAAAAAACTAGTAGGATTCGAAAGGTTTTCAATTTCTTTACAGTGTTCCTAACTCCTTGACTCTGACTGTAAATGTGGTTTATTAAGTTTTTTCATTCCCCATGCGTTTTTAATATATTACCTTTTCATTCCCCAAGTTTACGGTATTTACGACAGTTCTTTAGGTACGGCTGTGGAGACGTATTCTTCTTTTTATTTCAATTGTATTTTTGTAATTTATGGTATTTTGGACAGAATTACCATTACTACCATGCAACCGCAGTGCAAAAAGTGGCCTATAGACCGACAGCCGAAAGGAAAACGGCTCCAGCGAGGGACGAGTTGATTTGACCCCCTGCCACTTCTATTTACCTATCGCTTTTTGTGCCGGATCTGGTGATATTTTTTTCCGCTTACTACAGGTTCCTACCAGGCAACATATGTCGGACCCCTGACACGCATGCCATAGACCGCAGTTTAAGAATCCCTGATCTAAATAGTGTCTGACTTCTTGCCTCGACTGTGGTAGACGAATAATTGTTTCTGCGTCGGCTTCTTCGCGCGGCACCACGCGCCAGACGACCGCAATTTGCCTAACCGGCCTGACAGCTTTCAATAGCAAAAAAGCTCTCGCGATTCATTGAAACCGCGCTCAGGTAGGTATAGTTGGCTGAAATATCGTGCTAAGTTAAATGGCGTCGTAAATTATGGTCGCGCCCACCAGTCAGTGACAGGCCGCAAGAGTTCAGCTCGGTTAAACGCGGCTGTTGAATTGCGTGACGCCCCAGAGATATTTGTTTATTGGTCCTAGGGGGTCGCCCGGTCGACCGCACCCGCGCGCGAAAAACAACGGAATTCCGGACGCGGACGAACGAGCAAGGCGTAACCGGGATACTCCTCCCGCCTAACAACCGGTTAATTAGATAGCAGATACTCCTTAACCTACTTATCGCCAGTAGAACCCCCTTTACCACATAGAAACCAGTGTGAAGTCGGTTCTGTATTTTAAATATATTTATTTCTACATTTCATGGTAAAAACTGTAGGTCACACGTGTGAAGATATGGATAGATCGTAGAGGTTTTTACGAAAGAAAAAAAAATCGGTTGTGTCACCAAGACTTTCCCGGCAAGTAGCCAAGGACTGACTCCGTCTAAATATTAATTTCATAAATAAAATCGATAAGCATCTTCTCTCGGGCGGCGGATGAACCCGTTTGGGTTCTGTTACACAACTGCCAAGCCGCGCGATTCGTTTCTCGGCTAGCCTCGCGCGGCTCAGCGTTAATATTTGTTATTTGTATGCGGAATTGAATTTAAATATTAGTGCAGCTTGTATACGAGATTTCACAACGTGATTTCGGCCCAACAAGGCATCTGTGTACCAAAATTCAAGTCTGGAAGTCCCCCTCGTGGACCGTTTTTAAGCGCTGAAGTGCGCGGTGCGGCTGCGTATCTACAGGTCTTTTTCATACGCCTCCTAATTACATCATCGAAAGTGATTAAAAGCGACAAATCCAAAATAATGACTGGCAACGTCCGAACATACACCGGCACTCGCGCGCGCTAGCCATTGTTTAACATGGTACAATCAATAAATTATATACATTAATATAGCGAATATATAAACAAAGAAATTTAACATAAATAAACGACAAGAAAATAAACAATGCCAATGATCCACTTTCTCTTCTCCTTAATTGAAAAATTGTTAAAGTGCAAAATTATTACACGTCCCCAATGATGCAGGAGACGAGATAAGAGGGTAGAGGACGATAAAACGGCAGAGGAGCAGCGCGAAAATTGGATTAATTAAGCGCTTATTAGACAAGAGATAGGCTGAAGAAGGTGCTCCGGGGGGAGGATCGCGATGACGGCACAACAAATGCCTACAAACGACGTCAGCCCTTGAGACAACCTCAAAGCTAACGAGTTTATTCCGAGAGGATGATCGCGACAAACATGAAAATGGCGACTCGTTTGGGCAATTTGCATTTATAGTCGGGGAGCCAGTGAATTTATTCAGTACTGATTTTTCTCAATCACCAAACATCGATTCAGTGACTGATTCTTAAAAGCGGTAGGGGGTTTTTCTGGTAGGTTGGGTTGGACAATAGTTTTTGAAAATACAAATGTGCCGCCCTTTTTCAGCACTAATGAAAATCGTTTTACTGTGAAGTCGAATGCAATATTATTACAAAAAAATAATCCGGCTGATCTATGTATGTATGACAAACGCGTCAATCGCTTAGGATAACATCTGGTTAATATGTGCGATGGCAAAGCCTTGCCAGACTCGTTTAATACGGGTAAAAAAAAAGGGGCATCAAACGAGTCTGACGCGCATTAAACGTGTAACGCGCATAAAGCAGTGCGCACTGCCACAAACTTCCCGAGAGACTAGCGAGGCTATAGTTATTATGAACATCAGCCAGATGTGTTTTTTTTCGTGGAATTTTAGGATTAATTATTATGATTTAAGACAGTGACAATGAGAGCAATGAGTTTGAATTTTTGTCTAATTTCTAGAACCCGCCAGTTTCATTCTACGACTTCTTAAAGTAGGCAGACTTCTTTTAAATAATAATGATGTAATATAAATGTGTATTATAAGTTTTAAACGTGTATAAGGGCAACGTATCCGTAAATCACATCGTTTTTTTTATTTTTTGTAATGTTTGAAATATTTCCGCCAGACTAGCTTCGTTCAACTGTAAATAAGCCAGATTGTTTTTTTTTAGCATGTAATGATTTACTGTAGTGATTGGGAAAGATTTTCTTATTTTGGAAAGAAAATAAGTACAATTCGACTGTACCTCCCGCCCACCCACTTATCGCATAATCCTTGCCAGACTCGAAATTTCCTGATTAGCATCAATATTAGTCCATATTTAATTATTACTTTTACAAACTGGAAAGTAAGTCCTAAAAATATTCACTAGCTTCCGACTATTACGCCTTGGAGGCAAGAACATCGATGCTTTTTCGTGAAGGAAAATTACACGCAAAAAAGCAATGCCTACAAAGGCGATACTAAGCCAGACGGAAAAACAAACGACAATAATATTGACAGTTTTATTTTACTGTTATCTCTTCGGTCCTTTGACACTCATTATCATTATGACAATTTTACGATTATACTTTTATACTCAACATGAGAATTGGTTTCACGGCGTATAATCTTGAATAAGCATAACAATAGTCCCGCGACTTTTAAGAGACCGCCGGACATAGACTTTCGTCTCGGAAGTATGCAATTATGACTTCACGTCGACCTAATGGCTTCTTAATATTTCGTTATCGCGCAGCGTTATTCGGTTGCGAAAACGGAATAATGAGTGTTGCGACAGCACAAGACAGTCGCGACTATACCGTTTTTTATAGGGTTACCATCTCTAATGTCAGAACGGAAAGTTAACAAGTTAATATATTAAAAAGAATAAAAAAAGACGACTGCCGTTACAGAAAATGAACTATTATATTTATAATTATTTTTATTACGATTTTTTATGAAATATTTGTGGTTTATGTATTTATCCATATATGAGGCCACCAGAGCCAGAGTGGTCTACATAAGTGTCATTTTGGTGATTTTAAGTTTAAGAGCTATGTTTTTTCTCTATACTAATGTTTATTTTTAACGATTCTGCATATATAATAGTATGTATGTCCATGTCTTTTTTTTTGTACATTACTTTATAAAATAAAAAATAAAAATCAGGATAAGTATACAATATATATAGAAATGTTAGAAATATTTAAAAAATACATATTCCTTTTAAACCTCCAACCGCGGGAGACGCGTACGTGCACGTTCAGCTCTTTACATTCGGTACCGAGGAGTTGCATACCTATAATCTCCGAGATATTACTGCGCTATTACCCCGTTGAATTTATTCCTGTTGCTCTGCAACATCGAGACTCGCGTTTTCCATGTTGTCAAGTCGCACAGCCGACGAAAACAGACAAGTTACGACCTGTCTAATAAAATTGGCCGGCGATTTTATACAAAAAAATAGGAAAATCACCCGCGGTTGGAGGGTTAAGTCATGAAAAACATGTTCATTTGGCGAGACTGATAAAAACTACAAAAATAAAAAGAAATCTTCTTCGGATTATAGTTTCCTACATATCGATAAAACCATTATTTTCATAGCAATTTTATGGCTTTG
Source organism: Micropterix aruncella (assembly GCA_944548615.1). Taxonomy (NCBI): domain Eukaryota; kingdom Metazoa; phylum Arthropoda; class Insecta; order Lepidoptera; family Micropterigidae; genus Micropterix; species Micropterix aruncella. The sequence continues at coordinate 29,230,797 of OX155953.1, read as the reverse complement.
TGTTTCGATGAGTGAGAATCGCGCGATTGGCTCACTCTCTTCTGCCCTCGCCGAAACGAACAGATGTCATTGCGATCGAGACAATCGACTACCGTTAGTGTTTACGAAATAGAATGGTTGGTGGATTATGATAATAGCCATCCTTTGTTTCGTGATACGCCTAATCATTTACAGCTATATCGGAACAAAAGTTGCCGTACCGTTAGGCGGCGGCTAGCTAGGCTACATCTCCCGGGGCAGCAATTATTTATCTGACGAGGCACCAAATAACACGGCTGCGATCTCGAACCGTCACGCCTCTCCTCGCTTTTTTGCCCAGCCGTTGAATTTAGCTTTTAGCTTTTTTCCATAGGGCCTCTACTCCATGCGCGCAGAGTGTGAATACGTGTGTAATGAATAACCCCCCGCTGGCAGTGGATAACCGAAAACAATTAGGTATTGGACGAGTTTTATACATCAGTGCTACACTCCGGATAGTGGTGGACACAACGTGTTCGAAGCAATTTGGTACGCAACTATGAAAACTACTGCGAAACTCAGCGATCGGCAACCTTTTAGGGCAAATAGCCGCTCTTAAGATGGAACAAGAACAGAGGTGCTGCAACAGTGTACTTAAATTATTTTTAACGAGTAAGGGTTGTTTGACTATAATCAAGAAAATCTTTCTGAGACTTGGAACTCACGGAGCGGTTTTCACCCGCGCCCGCCGCGGTTGCGGGACAACTGTTTTGTTTCAAAACTCACGACACCGCAGGTTTGTGCGGTCAAGTAGGCGCCCGAGCGAGCGCACCCGCCACGAGCGTCGATCGCGTCGTGAAATGCGCAGCTCAATTTTACATACATACAAATATTTGCATTCTACCGAGGTTGCGGGCCCGCAGCCACGGGAGAAATCCGCTCCTCTAGTTGAAGGCTGACCGCGTCCAGCGCGGTTCTACTAGTAACCCGCAGGCGCTGCAGCCGCCGCGAGCAACCGCGCCCGCCGCGGGCGTAAATCGCGTCGTGAAATGTGCGACTCAAATTTACATACATATCTGCAGCGCATTCTGCGGAGGTCGCGGCGCGCAACCGCGGCGGGCGGGGGTGAAAACCGCTCCGTGAGTTCTAAGCCTGAGACACCTGAGTTTTCGCAATCGCCTCACTTTCGGCTTCTATACCCAGCAACTAGCGTATCGGTAGAAAGACGAATAATAGCTATATTAAAAAAAAGACGATGGCACTGTTGATAGTCCATTTATTTTATAAAAAAAACCTTTGTCTTACTTGGGTCAATCAATAAGTACCCATGTTAGGAATGAAGTCGCAAGTTTCTCAATTTAGTTTCTACCATTTCTTTAAACATAAGAAAACATACGATTTCTAAAACTCTTTAAAATACGCATCTGTCTCGGCGATAACCTTCTCGTTTGAGTGGTTTTCCCCTCGAGGCATGTGTTCATGGCTTGAGATACTTGAAATATTCGAGTTTCCTCGTGTTTGTGAGTGACAAATACTAACTTAGGTAATCGCATAAACATTTCTCACGCAATCTATCAGGTTTTTACTTAAAATGTTTCCGTTCTATAAAGAAAATGTATGAAAAATATATATTTAATTAAATGAAATATTGACCCCTACTATCTATGCACTCTTGCTATTATAATATAATATTTTAAGTACTTAATGTCACAAGTAATTAACTATTACGTTTTTTTGCGCTGTAAAAAGTTATCTAAATTCCGAAACAGTGAAATTTTGTTGGAGCAAGGTCTGGCGAATATGGTGGATGACGAAAAATCTCCAGTCGCAACTGCTACAACGTTGCGACTGTTCGCTGTGAAGTGTGCGGTCGCACGGCAGTGGCGAAGGACGATTGACCAGGACTCGGTTGTTTAATCATGAACTCCACCAGCGTTGTTTGTAGTTCTTGACAGTAAGCACTTGGATAAACTGTTGTGCTAAACCGCCAGAAGCTGTAATGGATAACACCGGCAAATGATCTAATATTTGAAAATAACGTTAATTTTCAACATTTCCATAATTCGCAATATCCGCGCAAATCCGAGCAATATCCGAGCAATAACACACGCCAGAAAGACAAATGAATAATTAAGTCTGACATATTAATTCTTAGACATCTAATCTTAGACATATTAATTCTGCACCCCTTTTGGGCAAAATTCTTTTTAAAATTCCTCGGTCTCCCTCTTCTCGTTCAAGAGATACATTTTATATACCCCTTTTCATATGAACTATGCGAAAAATACATTTTTCAGACGGTCATGTTTACATTATAATAAAGCTTCGAATGACCTAGACATATTTTCCGACACGTTGGTTAGTTTTAGGAAAAAAATAGGCGATTTGTTGTTGCATTAGCTTATAGTTAAATTTGTGTTTTTGTTTTTTGGTTGCATTACTTGGTTTGGTTGCTTGGTTTAATAAGTTATAAGTGTAATTTTGATTGAAATTTTCCCTTTGCTACTATTTATAATGCTTTGTAGTAATTATTGGTAATATAGGTCTATTTGTATTTTGTATTTTTGCACACAAATGTATATGACTGTTATTAACTAAATTAAAAAAATAAATACGTGTGGCACTCGGGGACTGCCGCGGTAAAGCTATTGCATAGCATTTTTAACAACTTATGCAATTATAATTATTTATTTATTTTATTTTTTTCTGATATCAGATAACTGCGCTCTATCGGAAAACGTTGAAATTATTCCGAATCATTTGCGGCTGCGAAAGCAAATGATTCGGAATAATTTAAACGTCTTCCGATAGAGCGCCGCGCACGAATTTTTATTCGATAAAGCAAAAAAACGGAAATTTCGAAAAAAATCCTAGATTAAAAGATATATAATTAAATTATATTTAAAATGGTGCAGGTTTCATAATAATACGCCAGATAGTATTTGCGTAGTAGTCGTTTTTGTGTTCGGTTAGACCTAATTTCACAAATTAATTACACTATGTAATATAAACAAAATCTAAAATATTCAAAGCTAAGAATATTAGGAAAATGTTCTTGTTTAACATATATTTTTTTCGAATCGTAAGCAGTACTCGGTTAGACGTAATTATCAGTTTAAAATCATTAATTTTCGTTAAGAAATTTCTTCATTCGGTCGCCGCGCTGGCCTAGGCCCGCGATAAAAGCTATGCACCTAGGCCCGCGATAAAAGCTATGCAATAGCTTAAAAAAAAGAATTACTGATTTGGAAAAGAAATTGCACGTTTTTTTTAAATTCGAAATATTAACTGAAACCGAAGTTATTTATGTTTAAAGCGGCCAGTGTAAGAAAACGGCAATTACACAGGTAAGGGCCTGATATTAACGATATTTGAAACAAACCAAAAATTGAGTCACTATCTTCGTGCAATCGGATGATAACCGCACATTAGCCTCCGACTTTTTAATTTACTAAGTTACTAAATATCCACGTGACATGCACAAAAAAATACCAATCACTCAGCTTAAACGCTTAATTGCGCGTTTCGCTGCTAAACTATCTAATCGTTAATTACTTGTGACATTTCTACTCCCTCGACCCAAATCGTTTAAAACTCGTAATTATAATATCGACGACTGGTTTTAATTAATTATTCTTCACCACGAGTGACGAGATAACGGGCCTGTCACATGAAAACAGTGGCCGAAAATATAAAACATTTGTAAGGTTTCTTATGTCTAAGGTTTCTGTCGATAATATAATGGGATTGAAGAACGCATTTCCAATGTCTTTAAGTTAAGCCGGAGTAATCCCGGTAATGACAAAGCTCGTTCGTTCGTTTTGCGATAAGACAGAAAGTGATACCATTCATTCTTGAAATGAACGAATAGAAAGAAAACCAGGAATTCCAGACTTGCGTCCGGTCGGAAGTGAAAAAAAGGTCTCCCTCCTTATCAGTCGAGCCATTACGGAAATAGAAATACATTTTTAAGTATTTACTGACCACTACCAATAATGACGGCGAAAGACAACGAGTTATCTATCTATTCAGCGACCGAATAGTAGAAACATGAGAGAATAAATGGATAGAGTATCTGGTGAGGTAGAATGAAACCTCTTGAATCATAGAGTCGTAATCACAGCCTACAACCGTTGATTATATAGCATATTAGATTGCTCAACGTCATACTAAAATTGGCCACCAGGATTTTACTACAAAACGCAACTGTAGATGGCACTAATATTTCAAAAAAATGAATAATCTTCTATTATGTTCAATATGGCGCCGAAATGTAGATGGCGCTTTAAACACGCCTGTCCGGTATAAAAAAATATTTTTAAATATCAAACGCCTTTTTAAAATACAAGCTATAATTATGTTAACATTATTTACATTAGGATATCATTCTTTTATTTGGTATCCAGGTTTCAATACGTATTAATTACGCACTTTAAGTTCAGATAGACTAATAGATGGTATTCTATCTCTCCATGTTATATCTGTGATGCAATCAGTCTATTAACAAAATGCGATATATGGCACTAATTGAGATATTATTGGGTTATTGGTTAAATTATTGAGTATTTATAATCAAGCAGTCCTTTATAAAAAACCATCAATTTATGAATGTTGTTATAGATGGTCGAATAAATTGCTATTAGTTTGGCCGACAATGCTATCAGTCCCACCTGCATTTCACCGTTTCAGAAGGGTTGCCAAATCGTACTATGAAGTTGAACTATCTAATACCATATATCCTATTTGAATCGTTAATTGTAGAAGAGAAACGCGTGTCAATTTTGTCGCAATGAGTTTTTTTTATATGAGCATCTCAGACTTATCAATCGCAGCTGAACCACTTTTCCACAGAAAGGTAATGATTTGATATAAAAAAGTCACCGCAAACAGGTTGCTGAATACGTGCTCGAACGAGGCAATTAGGACTCTACTAAAACGTACCATAACGGGTGAATAAACCAGGTTTGACATGTAAACCAGACATAAGCCACGGAATGGTGATTCGATAGCGAGCCAAAACCGAAAAAACACGCTATAATCGGCCGAAAATCAAAGTCATGCACACTGTTTTCTTTGACCATCGGGGTGCTGTCCACTCCATTTTTTACCCGAGCCGCAGCGGTTCAAACAATATTTTTGGAAGTTATGAGGCGACTGCGACAAAACGTCCGCCCGAAAAGAGCATCCCTGTGAATTAATTTGTGGACATTTCACTACGATAATCGGTTATACGTGTAGGTACACGAATTTTGACCAAAAACTCAACTTAGTGCAGGAGCCCCAACCAATTATCCCGTGAACCCCTAAACTCTTGCATAATGATATGCAAACTATTCTCAAAGCTATCTAACAGAAACGTAGACAAGTAAATATATTTAAATGAATAACCACTACCGTTACAAAAAGTGAAGTACTGTATTTATAATTATTTTAATTACGTTTTCTTAAGAAACATTTGTGGTTTATGTATTTATCCATATAGATACATGTATATTTCCGGAATATACTCCATTAGTAGTTTCATTTGACAGTAAACACGATATATTTATGTTAATTTATTGACATTTGTAGATTTGGACATTTAGATAACTATTTACTTGATATTTGGATAGTTAAGGTACCCTATGTCACTCGGGATGACATAACGATTCTAACAATACCACATACTCCTAAATCAGTTAGAGCGTTTAGAAGTTATGGTGGAATAAAGAAACGGAAAACATACATAGATGCACGCTGAACACATAACACTTTTTTTGTTGGGCAGTCGTGTTACAAGTTCATAGAGAAACTAAGAAAAGTATCATCTGAGACAGTATTTTACATTAAAACAATCCTGTTGCTTACTTTAAGATTATAAAAATATCTCACATTAAATACTATGACCACGGCAATATATTGATTGTCGTGGACTGTTCAAAGTAGTCGCCAGCAAAATTCATGCATAATAGGCATCATCCCAGTAATCCATAAAATGTCCAATGCATGCATGCGGTAATTTGTGTAGCCAGGTCACTAAACCCGGTCCTTACAGATTGTATAATATGACGTGCATCTAGGGCTTAATTAATTGTCTACTGGAGCGTGTATTTTAACAGCCTCCTCTTCGAAACCTACCTATATGTTCCATAGGATAAACTTCGGTAGTGTGAATTCCGGCGTATCCGGCAATTCAGCTACACCGGTAATAATATTATGGTATTGTAATATAGCAGTTAGCAGATAGAAAGAGCAATTTCATCACAATAATATTTGCTCGTTGTAAGAGTCTGCCGAATATTGTGCCATATGTGGCGGCGGGTCGACGATCTCGTTTCTAAAATTAACTTAAATAGCGAGGCATTTTGGCCGTTAACCTTCCCGCGCAAAATCATCCAGATTTGGATCCCGGCAAGAAGAAATGCGAAAGCAACATATGGAAGGGTTACGAAATTTACACAGTATTTACTCGAGGGGAAAATGATACCCGAATTTCACATATCGATGGCTAAGGTCACAGACCTCTTTGTCAAATGAGAGCCAACAGTTTTCTTTAATACAAAAAAAAGTACTTCACGAACGTACATAATAACTTCACGAACATATTCATTTTTTATATCGCGATAGAAATTTTTCGAAGTCAGTATAGAATCGAAGATGTTAAAGAGTCGACATAGAAGGTTTAATGTGACGATTATGCAATAACGTAAGTCTTACTGATGTTAATACATTTTAATATGATATAGGTGGTAAAATTAAACACCATTTTTTATTGAATTATTCATTTTCATTAAAAAATCGATAATGAAAAAAAAACCTCTTAATTAAACATGTCTACTATTACGTAGTTCGGAATGAATACATTTAAATGAATAACAGTCGGTTTGACAGTTTCGACACGCGCATTTCTGTCATAGATTTTTTGATATCAGTTTTTTAACTAGTTTGAGGTCACGTCCTAAACAATCGTCCTAAATTCAAATCGGACAGAATGTTGGTAAACTTCGCTAAGGGTGTATGTGAGATGGGAGCTTCATGTAGACTCGTAGAGTAACTAACTATGATTATTAGTAACGTATGAGGTTAAGTTCCTCAGAAGCCGTTTTTTACGATTTTTAATACCAAGTTATCAATATGGCCAAAAGCTGATATAGGAGGTTTGAGATCTACTTTCGATTCGATGATAGCCATCGATGACTGATGATAGCCATAAATATGACGTTAATGCTGTAACTTTTGGTAAGATAATTGCTGCTGTTCTGTAACTACTTGAAAGCATATGAAGTGAGAAATCGTTTTAAACGTCGTATTTTTGCGCTACTTTGTGCAACATTGGGAATTGAAAAAAGCAATTCGCCTGTTTTACGTAAACATAGAATTATATTAAAAGTTAAAAACAGAATGACGTTGCTCAAAATAGCAGCAGAATGCAACGTACATTATTTATGACATAGTTGGTAAAATTAAATACCATCTTTCTATTTACAAAAAACAGCCTGCGTATGTTTGTGTTTGCAAAAATCGGAAAGTAGTCGGTCGATTGACTTGAAATGTTGACACAACGTTGCCTATTATATAGATGTCACACCTGTGAGGTGTAAAATATCCACAAAACCACTACAACGCGTGGCCAGGTATAGCTAGTCGTTATAAGAGTATATAAAAATACAGCCTGCGTATGTTTGTGCTCGCAAAACTCGAAACGTACTCGGTCGCGTGTTTTTATAGTAAAGTGAAATTTGACACAGCGTTGCGTTCGAATACGCGCGACAAGTCTTCCCGCACCAGTGAAATCTTCTTTGCGCTTCGACATCGGTGCGTTTTTCATTGATTCCATATCAGACTGAGCCATAGCGAAGCGTTATCGGGTTTAGAAAGTTTTTTTTAAATATAATTATCCGCTTTAAACATTATTTAGCGAAAAGTATAATGCTGTCCTACAATTTAAGTCCACCACGATTCACTTGATAACCGCCCAGGAGACAGGATGAGAAATTGATAGTATATTTGTTTTCACATCAATCTTCCCCGCTTGGCGAGTAAAAAGTGACCACAACGCAATCTCGAGTGCTCCGCGAAGCGTGAGCCGAGCTTGAAAAGGGAAACCAGCGGCTATTTGTATGCCGATGAATTTATTTATTTAACGTTCTCGTGCTGGCTGATGGAAAACAACAGCATATACTTAAATAATTAATTAATCAAGATGGTCGCGAGGTGATGCGCAAAGGAGCTGCCCGCAGCGGGAGCCGCGCAGGAAATCTATGTCATTACACGCCTCTTGGACACGGCGCAGCATTGCACTCATTGAAAGAAATAATTGTGTGTTGCAGATATTAGCAACGATAGATGATAAGCAGATGAAAGACATTAAGAGTTAGAACTCTAGTGGTACTCGAAGTGACAGTTTACAGTCAGGAGAACGGTTATGGCGCCGCGGGACGTACGAGAGTCCCAGTTTTGGCGGAATAATTCCGATGTAACGCGGCCGCGCAGACGCCGACAGACACGGGCCCGAAAAGAATATTTTGTCTGCGCGGTTCGTGTCTGTACGTGTCTGTGGGTACCTGCCGGGCAGTGTGAAAAGAGCACCGGAACAGTCCAAACGTTGTTTAGATACGCAATGGATAACGAAAAACTAATAGAAGTTGTAAGGGAATATACATTCCTTTATGATTTAATTAAGCAATACAAAATATAGTGATTACATTACATTTTCAACAGAAATACAACGTGCTGTTTTTACTAAAGCTATAGTAACTGTCGATGAGCGGCCGCGTCCAACGCCGACGAGAGAATCCGTCGATGTCTGACACGGCACACTTCTGGCTCGCTAGATGTAACTAAATGGTGTCTGTCGGTGTCTGACACGGTACTTGTCTGACACACACTGTGTCGGTAGATAAAAACGTATCTTTGGAGGTGTCGCGGCCGGTGTCGCGGATTCGGCGTGTGGTCGATACATACGACATTAGTATTAGTGATCATTCATTCAAATTGGGATTTAATATTAAAAGATTTAGTAAGGACTGATTTGGTTAAGCGATTAGGTCATTTTGATTCGGTCGATCGATTCAGTCAGACTAATAAAAACACTTTCGCATTGTCCGAACGAACCAACGCCGACCGATCGATCAGTCACTTTCGTATTGTACCTACTCAGTCACACTTGCCAAGGTATACGTATAGGTAATCCAATTTTATGTCTGAATCATAATAAAGTTGAAATATAGTGGTAGTTTAAGTATAGTGTAATTTAAGTATACTATGGAAGAGACGAAACTGGTAATGCAAGCATATAAAAATAAATGCTGCATTTCTCGTTTTAAGTATTTCTACCGATTTTTCATGGTTTTTACTTTGCTCCTAATAATGAAACCAAATAAGTCGGCACTGAAGTTGCCTTAAGTATTATAGCAGGATAAAAACGAATTTACCGCGTGACGTTTGTAGCACCCGACGTTTCAGCAATGTCGCAAACGCCGGTGTCCAGGGTAGACTGACCAGTCGCCGACATGATGCTACAAACTTCACGCGGTAATTCGTTTTATCCTATTTATAATGTCAAACACCCGCGATAGTCTTCGATTGCCTTGAGCTCTGGTCCCATATGTGCCTGATTAACGAAATACCACTGTATCTACGTTTACGGCAGTGTCCATAAATGTATACGACTCCTGCGTGACAGAACTGACAACATTTTTCATTCATCTCAGTAATAAAAGCTGTCAAGAGGTGTTGATAAAGCGTAATTAGCACAATAGGGTCGAGTGTCTCAAAGCGATACCATGTATAAAATCTACTAAGCAGACATGTCTTTCTGGTGTCGGTAATGATTGACAAGACGGGCTCGACGAGCAGTTAACAAAAAAGGTAGCGCGTGTGGAGTTGGACTGACCCGAATTAAAAATTGAGATTTCTTTCGATGTCTAATCTAACGAGTTTCGGAAATGAAGTCTTTGACATATTGGGGAGAGATCTTACAAACTACTGTCCCGCTCTCACAAACGGTCATACAATTTTATTTTGCGCGAAATTTCTCGGTTATGCGGGCCCACGAGAAACGGACCAATCAAATATAAATATATTGAAAAACTTCATTACTTTGCCGGCCAACCAGGAAGGAAAGTTTTGTGAACGCGTTAAAAAAATCGAGATGAAGACGGAAATATCCATTTTGAGCCCCCCTGAGATGATTAAAACCATTTCAAAATGTAAATCTGTCTGTTTGTTAATCTGTCTGGCTACCTGTGTGTATGTACTCCACGATAGCGCCCAAACGCTTAATCCGATTTAGCTGAAATTTAGTATGCAGGCATCATTTGGTCATGGCAAGAGTTGAAAAGATTGTGGTTTAAATCGGACCACCAGGAACCAGGGGACTGGTCATATATCATCCTAGAAATATTGAACTTAGAGAGTTGAAATTTGGCACATAGATGCCTTCTTGGGCCGAAATCACATTATGAAATTTTGATTGTAATAATTCAGATACAAGCTGCGCTAATAATATAATAAACCGCGTCGCCTGAGGCGTCGCAATGAAACTCAACCGGGTCCGACCGCCGGGCGAGAGCTCATCGATTTTAGTTATGATATTAATATTCAGATGAAATCAGTCCTTAGGTACTTGCCGGGAAGGCTAGGGGATGACACTGTTTTTTATACTTCCTTGGCAAAGTAAAGTATTGTGAACGCACTTCTGTGTGTCTGGGTGTATTCCTCCGCGATAGCGCTAAACGCTTCATCCGGTTGAGCTGAAATTTGGCATGCAGGCATCATTTGGTCATGGCAAGAAATGAAAAGATTGTGGTTGAAATCGGTCCACCGGGGGGAGCGCTCGTCATACTTCCCGTTGGGGGGAGGGTTAGGAGGGAGTTGTCTGCTTGCCGGGAAAGTCGGGGTGACACAACCGATTTTTAATTTGGACTAAGCCAGCTTCTCAGACGTGCGCATCGAGCGGCTCATTTTCCTAACCCCGCGAGTCAATGGATGCTGCCTATTACGGCGAAAAGGGCCGAGAATGACGTGGCGTTAAGCCAACGAAGCCGGTCTGGTTCGTAAGCCGGGTGATAAAAATAAAACGATTATACATCTGGTTTTACGGACCGTAAAGCGAGAGAAGAGGACCGAAGTGAGGAGCTTTGCGCTGTTTGTTTACGTTCGACCACTCGCCGCATAAAATTATACAAACAAGTGGAGCGCGACGGGAACAAAATTATCTTCAATTATTAAAAAAGGAGGAGCGGAGCCGAATATTAATTGTCCAGACGTATCTGTGGATAAACAAAGACATGGAGGACGAAAACACTTATATGGCGGTGTGTCGTCTTATCAGCAGTGTCGTCCACTACAACACTTTTTTAATGACCGTAGAACCAATAATGATTTGTCTGATCTGTTGCTTATGGCAGACAGAATCGATATTGGTCTGTAGTTTCCGATACAATTTCTACATCCAGTTTTAACCCTTAACAACACTCGCGGTTTTGGCACACTGGCACACGTATGTCCACTAGTGGGGTTGTTTTGTACCCCATTTATTTTTTAGGAAAATTTTAATATAAATGAGGAGTTATATATATATATATATATATATATATATATATATATATATATATATATATATATATATATATATATATATATATATATATATATATATATATATATATATATATATATATATATATATATATATATATATATATATATATATATATATATATATATATATATATATATATGTCATATTTTAAACATAACAATAAAATTTGAACAAAGGAACCGGAAATACTACCTTTTTCAAATAAAGTAAGTTAAGCTAAGAAAATATGTACTTTCACATAACCTTTAATCATGTTTAAATGTTTTTACACTAGAAATAATAGTCGTTTCATAAAATAAATGATAAAATTAAGCCTAATTTTAGAAACACACTCTCTGGCGACACTGAGATTACATAGACGCGCAACACCGACACCCGCGCGACTACAGAATCAGAATGTAAAATAGATCTCGTGGGGTACGTTTGTAGCCCGCGAGTGTAGTCAAGGGTTAAATACGACTATAATCGTTGACCGCTTCCAAGAATCAAACGCGAAAAGATACTCTCGAGTGGACGACAAGGGCAACAAATAAAGAAGATTGGAGGCAGACCATCGCATCAGTCCCCTTTTCTCGGATCAAGACTTCTTAGTGTCCTAAAAACTATGCTTATGTGATCTCTGCATTGCCGATATTAGTGCTACTTAAACCAGTACTTGATATTAGTGCTACGTAGACAAGAGAATAACAAAAAAATTATTCATAAAACTGTTCATGTATTTTGGGAGCCATTAGATGAACCACCACATTATATACACACCACATATTGAGAAAGAGAATCGGGAAATAACAATTATTTTTAAGTCCTTGGCATGTATAAGTTTCTTTATTGACAGCGGCTTTCGATGAACTTTCAAAATCGACGCCCTGTGCTATAAACTGAGACGTACTTGTTACGCGACTTGCACTTGTTAGCTCTGATTTGTCGATATGGCGGCGCTTAGAACATGCTGTTTTGCATTTGTACACGCGATTCTCTCTAATGGATTTGAACTGTGGGGTCGCTTGGCAGACCGTGATCACATTCTTGTTATTCAGGAACGGGTTGTACCTACGCACAATTGCTGGAGTGTCCCGGCACTTCAGAGAAGGACTATTTTCACGAATTGAGATTCTAAGAGAGCCCTTTATATGTATACAGGGTTTAACAAAACTTGTGCCTAATATTTTCAGAGGAGGTTCTTATATCAGAAAATAGATTAAATTTACTATCAGAAACAGTTTTTTTTTTAAATATCGAATAATATATTCAGCTGTTTTGGCACGACGAACTTTGAATATTAATATCTCTGAAATTAAAATTAATTTTGCCATAATACTTGGTAGAATTGTTAAAATATTGAACATATTAAAGCAGTTTTTTTAAAATTTTAATTTCATTGATAAATATCCTGGAATATACCGTTTACGTGAGACACTAAGTCAATCATCGACGTGAACGGCGTCTTCCACGATTATTCAACAAGATCCTGCAGTCAGCTTCGTTCCGTTAGTCGCTCACCTCAGGAAGTCCGAAAGCTTGACCAGCGTCATTTAACCCAATATGCAATCGATAAAAGGACTTTGAACTATAAGTCCTTTATCGACTACAATTATCTTGGGTCAAATAACGTTCGGACTTCCTGAGAGCGAACTGAACGCAGCTGATTGCAGGATTCTTGGTGTAGACTGTAGACTATATTATAGTCTATACCAAGTGAGACAATCTTTCTCCTAGATAATGTTGTCTAGAAGCAATCGATGATGATTTTATAATTATATATTTACGCTATTTCAATATTGGTTACCTAATTCATGCCACGATTATATGTGACAATTTGGATAATTCTGAGGACTATCAACGATTTTGGATATATTTGGTTTGAAATTAATAAACCTAATATAATAGCATGACGTCTAGCAGCACGAGCTTGGAAGCAGACACCGATTCTAGATTGTTTAGTTTTTTCATTTTTCTTGTTTCACTGGCTCTCGTCGTGACCCGAGCGACGCGGGCGAGTGTGATGCCCCCTGGTGCCTGGCCGCGCGCGTCGCTTCCGCCCCGCGCGTCCTCTCTCTATCTACCGGTTTCCGAAACGTTTTCAGCTTCGAATGCCCCACGACTATACACGGATCGGTTACGGTACGTTTGCGGGCGCGGAAATGACTAATTTCCTTTGTCTCTAACGCTGATTTTCCATGACGCATCGTTTAGTTGGAGTGCTTCACTAGAAGGGGATTCACCCGAGGCGATTAATTAGCTTGGAAAGGTGTCGAGGGACAATGCACTTTTAGCACACGATCAATGTGCGTATCTATAAATTTAACGCTCTGGAACTCGCGTTCTGTTTTCTAACGTAGTTAGTCGCATCCGGGTATAAAAGACCCATGTTTAGAAAGGTATTACACGTTTTCCTTCTCCCTTCATATAAGGGCAGACTATGATCTTTCTTTCGAAAATCGATTTAGCTTTGATTCGTTCGGGAACACGCCAAACTATGGCATTAGTATGTATCTCATTTTCACAAAACAATTACATTGATCATTTTTTCCCGTAACCCTTCATACATTTTGCTCTTTTAATAGGTTTCTGCCTTGGATTCTTGTTATGTATGACTCAGCTTTTAGGCACTGCAGTCATTTGAAGGTACTTTAGATAGCGAAACACATGGATGAAAACACAAGGAGTTCATTAAATTCATGCGTCTCGTTTATACAGTCATTTAAAGGTAATGTAAATAGCAGAACAGAAGGATGAAAACACAAGGAGATATCATCAAAATAAACTACAAGTGAGCTATTTGTATCCGGTAGTGAGTCATAGATATTTAAGGATTATCTTTTAAATTGTCCTTTCTTCCTTCGCCCTTTCGTCTTTCCTTCCGTCTGATTTCTTCCTGTCGTACTTTCTTTCGTTCGAAATCTTTAGCAGTACTAAAATATATTAAAGTGTCTGCACAAAGGTTCTATTTCGCGTAAGTCTGCGAAGCGTCCAAGCGCGAAAATAGGCGCATCTTCGCGCTCGATATACGCTGAAAGCGAAGAACCAGTCTCTCCTATCTCCTGCGGCCGACCATCTTCTTATTATTATACGATTCTCGGTTTAATGAACCGAATTTGCATATCGTAAAAAGCGTAATACGATTTTATGCGATAACGCGGCGATAGCTTCGTTACGTGATTTACGTAATGGCCGGGTTCGGTGGTTATTTTACGTTCGTAATAACGAAAAGTGCGAAAAAATCGATGATCTGCTTTTGGATTTCTCAGCGACGTCTATCTCTAATCTAGAAGGAATGTCGATCTTGAAAATACACGAGTTTTATCAAGATCGAATCGTTGGATATTTGCGGTATCTATTTGAAAAAGGAGTTCGCATCAACTGCGCCTGAAAACAATAATATACCATGGACGGTATTTTCGTGGCACTATCAAAGAATCAATAATACTGCGTAAGCACTACGGATGCGCCAAAACAGCCCTGGATGCCACGGAATTTTCTGCTGTTGTTGCGCACCAAAAATAAACAGTCGCAAGTCGCCATGAATGTTTGGTGGCTGGCTGTTACGACTGATAGCAAAACAATGAATTTTTCAGTTTCCATATAATTTCAAATGTTTGTCTCTCCGATGTGAAACTTTTTTGAATCTAATAACGTCCATATGAATAATTGTATATATTTTC
Organism: Micropterix aruncella; assembly: GCA_944548615.1. NCBI lineage: Eukaryota > Metazoa > Arthropoda > Insecta > Lepidoptera > Micropterigidae > Micropterix > Micropterix aruncella. The sequence continues at coordinate 29,215,593 of OX155953.1, read as the reverse complement.
AAAGCTGATAAGGTGAGCTTTAACGAGTCACAAACATGCGATTGTATTCGCAAGTATATCAGTGTTTTAAGTGCGACAAAAAAATCGGGTGTGACTGTCGGAACGCTCAGTCGAAGGATCGACCTGAATACACCGCAAATCTAATGTGTCACGAATAATTTAATTCATAAGAAAGATCGGGTGGGACTGAGCCAGGCGCTAATGCCTCTGCGTTAGCGGCCGATGTGCTAGCGCCGCCGTTGACGAAACCGCAGACGTTTGTATTTTGGCGTGCCCTGATCTGACCCCTCTGAGATACTGATAGTTGTATACTCCTGGGAGTTAATGGGCCCTTGCTGAGTTGGCCACGAAGACCCATTCTGTTCAGGGTTGAGAGACTGGAGTAATATGGCCGCAATTGAAATGGCGTGAGTGTAAGCCCGCTGGGTAACACACACCTGGCTATCTCGCGGTTAAGGCGTTGGCCTCTTACAGGTTTGTGGCGGAGCTTGATGGTGGACTGTTTTGTTCAAGTCTTTTGCGCTCACTCCAGGGAGATAGAACGACTAATCGTTAAAACTTCCTGAGGTGACGGGCTCGCCCGTTGTAGTTGACAACTCTAGTAGTTGCATGTCGATATTGAAGTTTCATCAGCGCGTCCTCTGGTGGACCGATTTAAACCTCAATTTTTCAACTTTTCAACTCTTGCATTGACCATGATGCCTGCATGCCAAATTTCATCGCAATCGGATGAAGCGTTTGGGCGATATCGTAGAGGAATACAAACAGACACACCGCACATACACACACACACACACTGAGTTTAGTCTGGAAATGGTTATAATCGTATCGGGGGGAGGAGGGAGAGGGGGGTGTCAAAATGTATAATTCGGTTTCATCTCGAAAAAAAAATTGCGCGTTCACAATATTTTCCCTCTGCCGGAAAAGTAAAACATCTCTAGAAAAGTTATTCAGTTTCTCCAGTTTGTTTGTTGGCATGTACATGGTCTCACATTAGAGCGACGATATTCACGAAAAAGCCAGAGTTACTCAATACTAAGAATGATTGAAAAGCGCCGATCAAGCTGTGTGATCTGGGGCGGCCGGATGGGATTTAGACCGAATGGGATTACACTAATCTCATGTGAATTAAGAGCCCTATCACATATTTTTTCCAGAAAGGCAAGAAAAGTGGATTTTTGGCGTTCTAATTCCAAGAAATGAAGAGATTTCTACAAACTTTAATTACTGAATTACCTGGACCATTTCTTGATGTTGACCATAGCGGCCTTTAATTTTAGATGTAACGAATATTATTTACTTATTCAGCCCATTTTCCGAAAGTCGTTATTCGTAAAACGCTCGGAAGGCAAACTTTGAGCTCCTTAATACAGTAATATCACTACAACGAAAACCGTATACTATTTTTTTTATGTCCGTCATGTATTCTTGTTGACCATAGCGGCCTTATTTTTTCGTTTTTTGACCACATATCCAAGGTATACATTACTTACAATTACACAAAATTTAAAAAAAAACTTCCTGTATCATTCTAATTTTCTCAGAAATAAAATAAGATTCTTATATAATACTTATACTATATTAAAGTTCACTCTTTTAGCAATACGACATAATATAAATTATTGTCATTAGAAAGGAGAAAACACTGCAAAAAACAATTAGAAATTGTGTATATATTTGCTTGCGCAAGAGAAGAGCGCTCAGTGCCGCGGTTTTCTCCCAGGGTTGAATAGTTATTTATTTATTTTTTTATTTATTTATCCTATCTTTTATAGTTACATCCAAAAAAAAATGCGTTCATTTTTTAAAGTCATTTTAAAAGAATACCTACGCTATTTTGTAATAGGCCTCTTAAACCATAAATTTTCCGCGCGTATTGAGAGCGGGCTGGGCAATCAACGCTACGCGTAAGAAAAAAAAACGAGCTGCTCGATCGTAGGCTCGACGCAGATAAAGAACTCGTAGGCAGAAAGAAGGGAGGCAATAACCTAGCGCTTACTCATAGCAGGCGAAGCGACGCGGTTAGGATGGTACTAAGGCCGTCGGAAAACGAGGTGCGTACACTCGGTGCGCGTGCACCGAAACCGCACGTCGCGGCTCTTCGCGATTCGCTTCTAGATGTTTTTACTTTACCGGCAGAGGGAAAGTATTGTGAACGCGCTAAATTTGTTTTTCGAGATGAGGACGGATACATATATTTTGACTCCCCCCCCCCTCACCCCGAGACGAGTCTTGAGTCTGTGCGTGTCTTATGGGTGTGTGTGTGTGTGAATGTGTATTCTTCCACAAAAGCGCCCAAACTTTTCATTTGTTTGGGCTGAAATTTGGCTTGCAGGCATCATTTGGTTATTAGCAAGAGTCGAAAAAATTGTGGTTGAAAACGGACCACCAGAGGGCGCGCTAGTCATACTTCGAGTTTTTGTGTGTGTGTGTGTGTGAATGTGTATTCTTCAACGATAGCGCCCAAACGCTTTATCCGATTAGGCTCAAATTTGGCTTGCTGGCATCATTTGGTTTGGCAAGTCGAAAGATTGTGGTTAAAATCGGGTCTACCAGAGGGCGCGCTAGTCATACTTCGAGTCATAGTTCCAGTCTGTGTTTGTGCGTGTGTGTGTGTGTGTGTGTGAATGTGTATTCTACCGCGATAGCGCTCAAACTTTACATCCGATTAAGCAGAAATTTGGCTTGCAGGCATTATTTGGTTGTGGCACGAGTCGAAAAGATTGTGGTTGAAATCGGTCCACCAGAGGGCGCGCTAGTCATACTTTAAATTGCTAATTTAATAGGTCGATTGTTCTATATTCCCCGTGACCCTTCAAATGGTTTCAAATCGAGCAGCGGCAGCGAAAATCGAGATATTGCAAGTTTCCGAAGATGGAAGAAGCTGGTCTCATTCAGACTTGCATAACTCGAAACGCGTTTCGAGAGAACCTTGGCAGCGGTGCACTTTGCGGCGCTGAATGCCAGCGTTCGATTTTTCATATTGCAATCACGTATCGCGTTTTTTCCCACCGATTTCACGGACAGGCGGCGCGTGTTTCGGCGCGCACGCATTGTCATTGACATCCGACGCGCTTTCGCACTCGCCCCGGGCGGATGTTGCACGCACTCGCCGCTCGCAATAGCGCACACTATTTAGGTATTGTTACCAAATTGGATGGGGCATTGTGCCGAATGACCAGTGCGCACGCAGCTACCACTGACCAGACGACCTGGCCGGTCAGACATGACCTTTTCGAACGTTTCGCCATTCGGCGTCGCGTCGCGGTGCATTGTATCGCAATCAGTGCGATGCGGTCGCCGCTCCGGATGTAATAAAATGTCGTGCGATCCACGCAGACAAGAAAGAGCGACGATTCTTCCCCCTCATAAAATCGTCAGCACCAAAAACATCCGTTTCGGTTTGAATCTTTGAGTTACACTTTGAGGTTTTTTTTGTGATGAAAAAAACCTCACTTGTGCTTGACTTTTTACTTGTGATGAAATTATGACTGGTTTGGTTAGTACAGAGTGCTATGATTTATTTCCCGACTGCCAAAAGAAGGGTTATATTTTTACTGCATATGTATGTATGTATTTGCATGCGAATTTGACTATATTACCGTTATTTGTGAGTGTCTTATTTGTCAGTGTCTTATCTCTTTAACCATTTATGCAGTAAAAGTGAAATTATATGCAGTAAAAAGGAAAAGTCTTTTGTTTTAAACACTTGGGACGATAGATTTACTTATTTTGATAATAATTCATAATTGTTGATAATATGACCAATAAACATGACCTAACGATTTAAATTATTTTTTTAATTTAAAAAACTACCTTTTGTGACTTAAATATAAAAGTTAGACACAGCTGTTGCCGACTTTTTTGTAGGCATTATCAAGCTCTACAACTTTTCTCTAGAACTTAATCATATATCTCTCATCGTTACGGCAGCGTTACTTAGAAACGTTTTCGTTCGACCGTTTTTTCCGATTACTTTGAAAATCCGACTACCACGAAAAAGTCTTTTCATTTTTCGGATTAATATATAGCCTATGACACTCACAAATAACGTGGCTTTCTATTGCTAAAAGAGTTTTCAAAATCGGTTCAGTAGATCCAGAGATTACATCCTACAACGTCACAAACTTTACCTCTTTATAATATTAGTATAGCAGATATATTTAAGTCAAAATAATGTAGTTTTTGAAAAATCCTAAATGCTACGAGAATTACGCGGTAAATGTCAAAAAAGCGTTTATTAAATGAACTTAGATTTTTATGAATTTAAAATATTAGTAGACAAACATAATGAATCAATGCACAAAGTAAATAAGTCGAAGAACGTTTTAAAGAATTCAAATCTTTCTTATACCGGAATCTAGTCAAGTGCTCGAGCATTCCTTAAGCACTGGCTAATGCTTAAGCATCAAAGAATCTCTATAAACAGTCCACTTTCCTAGGTAATGTTCAAGCAGTCGCAATTCTTTCCGTTTCATCTCGTAAATTACGTAAAAATATTGGCCACGAAACGTGGAATATTATTACATTAAATGCTCCTAAATAACATTCATAATTCGTTTAAAAAAACTTTTGCTATACTCTCACCGTTTTATTTAATTAGTTTTTTTTCTTTTCATAATATTAGCTCTTAAATTCGGCATTTTAAGTCATTGCCTGTCATCAAAAAAGTACACCGTGTGACCGGCCGTCATTTTGCTTTATTTATTTGACGTTTCTACCGAAATTCGACAAGTCGTTGAAAAGTCCACAAATATTTGTAATCCAATAGCAAAACAAATCAAATTTAAGACTCAAAGCCGGAAGATAAAAATAAGGCAGAAAGCAAGAAAATACTAAAAATACTCGTAAACCTAATTGTCGAAAGTTTCCTACAGTTTCTCTTTTCTGATTGATATGTTGAACTTTAGTGGCATTTTTTTCTATTTTTTACAACTCGTACGCAATAAAACATCGCAAGATACTTACAATAAACCTTCGTCAGAATCACTGTCGAAAATATTCATATTTCCCCGTAAAAGCAACCTTTGCGATCAACAGTTTCAAAATGAATGACGCAGTAAACGCGGAGTCCACGTCACACAAAATTTCATCCTAAATAATACATTTAAAACTCTTCCCGTGCGAAGCCGGGAAGGCAGCTTGTCCAAAATAAATTAAACATGTCGTCAAAGTTTGTTAATAAGTTGGTTTGCCACCGAACCGAAAATAAAAGAGGCAAACTTGCAGTTATTATAACGTGGCAAGGCGACAAAACGGGATCGATATTTGTTAAGAGCCGTATTACAAAATAGCGTAGGTATTCTTTTAAAATGAGTTGAAAAAATGAACGCATTTTTTTTTGGATGTAACTATAAAAGATAGGATAAATAAATAAATAAATAACTATTCAACATTGGGAGAAAAACCGCGGCACTGAGCGCTCTTCTCTTGCGCAAGCAAATATATACACAATTTCTAATTGTTTTTTGCAGTGTTTTCTCCTTTCTAATGACAATAATTTATATTATGTCATATTGCTAAAAGAGTGAACTTTAATATAGTATAAGTATTATATAAGAATCTTATTTTATTTCTGAGAAAATTAGAATGATACAGGAAGATTTTTTTTTAATTTTGTGTAATTGTAAGTAATGTATACCTTGGATATGTGGCCAAAAAGCCGTAGTGTACATCAAGAATACATGACGGACATAAAAAAAAATAGTATACGGTTTTCGTTGTAGTGATATTACTGTATTAAGGAGCTCAAAGTTTGCCTTCCGAGCGTTTTACGAATAACGACTTTCGGAAAATGGGCTGAATAAGTAAATAATATTCGTTACATCTAAAATTAAAGGCCGCTATGGTCAACATCAAGAAATGGTCCAGGTAATTCAGTAATTAAAGTTTGTAGAAATCTCTTTATTTCTTGGAATTAGAACGCCAAAAATCCACTTTTCTTGCCTTTCTGGAAAAAATATGTGAACGGGCTCTTAACCATATATTTTTAATTTAATTTATAAGAAAACTGTTTTATACACGATGGAAGACGCGTCAAAAAAATATGAAATTATAAATGGAAAGTCGAATGGCGCATATGCGTCACATTCATTAATGATAAGAAAAACAAACAGTTCTTAGAAGCGCTGTCACTCAAAAAAAAACCGTCGAAATGTGTTCCTTCTCAAATTCCAGTAGCCCAGATTAGCTTCTTTGTTGTTAGGATAAAAATAATCCCTTCGTTTAGTGAGGGGGCGTCTCGAATACATAGCCATAACAATCGCAAGCCTGGATAGATAGGACACAAAAAAGTAATCAATGACTCACCTCTTCTGGTACCTGCGCATACTCGCCGTTCTCCTCTTTCTTTTTGTCCGGTTTCTGTTTGTCCTTTTTACTGAAGCTGATCGATCGGAAGGACCACTTCTTCTTCACCTGCCGATTCGGCCACACGCCAAACAACACACGAACTGTTAGAGATTTTAATTACAAGGTGAAAGGATCGATGTACAAACTCGCTGAACTATCAAGATCGAACGATAATATCAATTTTAAAACATCAAAAAATAAGATAACGTCGGTGAACCTGAAAAATTGCTTTTTCTCGAATTAAGTGTGTGCAAGAACGCTGTATGTTACATTTTTTAAAAGTGATCATACATAAATGATGTATAGCGCCGACTGCATGGGCTGATAATATTATTATAGCTATATTCAATCCCTTAAATATATTTTGTTTTAAAACTCAGTGGTTAGCTACGAAATAGGTGACAAACAATAACGTTAGTTAGTTGCCAGTTTCTAAGTCTCTATATTACTCGTTTTTATTATTTTGATTTAATTTAACAGTACTGTTGCTGTATTTCGATTAATTATGTTAAGTACCTACCTATTTTTCATTAATTTAAAATTGTCTACCAATGTTGTCTACATTGTCTGTGAAAATCATCTAACACGTTGCCTTTAAATCTGCGCGATCAAAAGAAGAGTTGTTCTAAAGATACACAAAATTGTTTTCCAGCGGATAAGCGGATAAGCAATAGGCTTGGTTGGACAAAATTTATTGTATTTTTAAAAACATAAATTGAAGGGTTTCGGGGAAAACCAATCAATGACAATTTATTTTTTTTAGATGAGATACTTTTTTATGAGGCATATTTTTTTTAGAAACCTAACTATATTTGGTTCACAGACAAAATATATCTTTTTCTCAAACAAACCCTGGCTAAAATATTATATTTTAAATTAGTACACTTTTAAAATGGAATTAGACTTTTTTAAATAGTTGACTGATCGTTCTTCCCCGTATACAAACGAAATATAGTCATACATTTGATTAAAGCCGCATGGCGCAAACATGACTCTGGCTGACAGTGAAACTGTTTTGACGGAGCTCGGAAAAAAGTTGAGAAAATGGAAGTATGTATACTGTAGGAAAAAAACCATAGACAGTAAGAGAAAAGGGAACAAGGTGAGAAAATGGAAATATACTGTAAGAAAAAGAACCACAGACATCTCTCACATCTCAGTAAAAAGGCGACCAAATTTTCAATTAAATGCACTCGACAACAGTAAGCTCACAAAAAGACATTTTTTTGTTATTTGGTAAGTTATATTAGTTGGTCGTTTCTCATTACGCATGGATAGTTGTTATTCCCCAATAAGAAAAGGTTTTCAGTAATGCAGTACCACGCTGTATGTGTCTACTGAATTATTTCGAGTCATACATTATTTCATTTTATTTCAGTATTCGTATAAGCTATAATAATTATTCCATAATTAAGATATAACAGTATTCGTATAATAATTCGAAGATATATTAAAACGACGCTATATTCCTGTGTATTAAAAAACAATTAGTGAGTTTAATACTTATAGTGTTTGTAGCTCCCTGAAAAATTTATTAAAATGTAACATACTGCGTTCTTCGCGCATCTGCTTTATTTCAAGCAAACGGCAGACAAGGCGCATCGCCTTTGATATTGACTAATTTATTTTTTAAGCTCGCCTTTCAAGTAAGGCAGGTTCTTGATAGTTCTTTCTATACTGTTGGAAAGTAAAATACTACGTTTTCAATGTCGGTCAGTGGAAAACACTATATTTTTGTCTAGTATAAAATCGGATGTTTCTATATAATTTTGCAAACTGCGATCGTATACATTTACATATTTTCTCTCCTACCCATAGATTTTTAGATCCTCTATAGACAGATATTAAATTAGGCTATCGTGGTTGTTATAAATAGGGTAGGACATTATAAATAAGATAAAAAGGAATTTGTCACGTGAAAATTGATATCACCCAATTTCTGAAATTTTGCAACCGCCGTTGTCCCGGGTAGACTGAAGTGCTGTCAATTGTCATTAGTTGTTCAACGGATGACGATTGACAGTACTTTAGTCTACCCTGGACAACGTCGCTTGCAAAATCGCCGAAAGTGGGTGATACAAACGTCACGTGGTAAATTCCTTTTTACCCTATGTAGGCCAGGAGCGAACTGTGATGCGGTGCGTTGCGTTACGTTGTTCACGCAGCACTGGAAAAAAACCGCACGTACGCGCACTGCGATGGAACTTTCGGACTTTTTTTATATTTGTTGTTTACGAAAGTCTCGTATATATATAACTCTTTAGCATGGAATAAAAATCCGGCGACGCAACGTAGAAAATCTGGAGCGATCCTCAGAATTTAAATCCGGACAGATTTTTCCCGCATTGCGCGCGATACAATGTAATTCTATAGTTCACAGATTTTCCGAAAATAAAACGCACGGAATTTTACCGCAGGGCGCGGTTGTTCTTAGGCCTTGTCCACACACGTTTTTTTCCCCGTGAAAATCTACGGTTATTCAACGTATCTAGGCGCAGTCGTCAGCATTGTATGGATCACTATGGGTCCACAGACACGGCGGGGCGCCGTCCGTTTTACCGCCGCGCCGTGTCCGTAGACAAGCTAACATAGTGGTCCATACAACACTGAAGACCGTGCCTAGACACGGCGAATTAACCGTAGACGGATGTTACACGTTCAATCTGGCATCAGTTCAGTCCGTGAAGTTGGTCAGACTGACGGGAAACTGATCGTTTATTGCGTGGAATGATGGACAGAGCTGACGGATTTTTAAACATTTTGATAATTTCTATCAGTCCATCAGTCAGTTCATAATCACGTTCAAAAAAACGTGTGTGGACAAGAGGGCTTAGGTATAATGTCAAACAACCGCGATAGTCTAACATCGCTGAAAGGTCGCTACGAACTTCACGCGGTAATTCTGTTTTTTTCCTATTTATATTAAATTACTTTAAAACCCCTGTAGTTTTAAAGTGTTGGCTAAAACTTGTACGTAGTATTTTACTTTCCAATATTAATTCAAACTAATAGGCGCTGTTAATGAATTTGTTAAACAAATAAAGCAAAGCTGTGCTGTTTTACTTGTGGATTCCACTCCAATTCACACGTCTATGTTACTTAATTCATTCCAAGGCACACACGAATGCTTTCCCTGACCTTTTCTATCAGCGCCCTCGTCATTCGCAGCGCAAACGGCCCAACGACAACTGAACAAACATCAACATCGCAAGGGTAATTACGGTCATCAATCACAGTTTGAAACTGCTAGCATTTCACGAAGGGAAAACGGAGAAAAATAAAAAAAACATACGACAGAAAAAGAATGCGATTCTTACCTTTTCTTTTTTGTTTTTCTTATTGTTTTCGGCTTCGATAACCTTGCTGTCGGTGGTGGGCGTCTCGATTTCCGAATCGGGGGTTTTCGCGTTGTCCTCCGTCGCCGAGTCACCGTTTTCCGTGCCGTTCACGTGAGGTATTATTACCAGATCCTTCTCGTTGCTCTTGTCTTTTTCATTTTCGGGTGTGGCGCTGACTTCTACTTCTTCTTGCTTTTCTTTGTCCTGTTGGAACATATCAATATAAATTAATACGGTATAATTCTATTCGTGTCGAGTTCATCATCAATGACGATGCAATTTTAGTTTCGAGATCGCCGCTTTCTATTTTATCCGCAATTATGATTTATGTGAAGTGGATGGAGAGAGGCTTTTTATGGCGCTCGTGAATCGGCTCGAGTTGATAATCCGTAGATTTGCGGTATTATTGCGGCGATGCACATCTGCGCCACTTACCGCCAGTGTACAATTTTAAAAGAGAGTTTTGAATTGGAAGATACCGCTATAAGGAAAACATATCTGTTTGTTCCACCCCAAGACTTTCCCTGCAAGTAGACATTGACAAGTCCCCCCTCCCCCCGTCACCATTTTCTTCCTATATTTGTAGTATTTTACGTGGTATTAAAATGGTATTTTTCTAATATGATGTAGTATTTTTTTTAAATATGGCGGAGTTTATAAATTATTCGTGTCGCTCGCATGTAGATATTCATCTTTGTCTTGAGTTTCAAGTATTAAGTCCAATATTTCGAGATTAAAGTATGACTAGCGCGCCCTTTGGTGGACCGATAACAACCACAATCTTTTTAACTCTTGCCATGATCATATTATGCCTGTATGCCAAATTTCAGCTCAATCAGATAAGCTTTTGGGCGCTATCGTGGAGAAATACACACACACACACACACACACACACACACACACACACACACACACAAATACTATTACTTTCCCTCTGCCGGGAAAGTAAAAAAAAGATAATGTGAATGTACCCACGCGTCTCTGAGACTTTTCAAAAACGAGAAGTCACATCCGGTCCTTTTCGTCGACCTAAGAAGACATAGAAGGCCATCGTTCAGCGTGGGCCTTATGGCATGTCTGTGTCTTCCTAGGTCGGCTTAACTCACGGTTTGGCTACCATCCGGTAGCCTCCACTAAGAGGGACTTAACACTTAACTACACGCGCTTAATATTCTAACACAAGTACATGTGTGGTATATTTTGTACACGACCATAAAAGCGAATATACAGAAAAACAAATGATTATACTATAAAACAAGACAGGTGGTACGTGTCCACGGACACTTCGGTGGTAGGTTAGATGCGAAGGCAGCTTGCGGGGAGGCATTCCAAGGTCAATTAGATCCTGTTTTTTTTACATGGTGTATTTTATACACCAGCGCGTGTAGTTAAGTGTTAAACTGAAAGGGCCGGCGTGAACTCTGCCAGCGGCTGCAACCTGCAGGACAGTTGGGATCGGAAGTGAGCCTGGAAACGTACGTTTTCTAAACAGCGATGGTGAGGAGGAGGAAGTGTGGTCGTCGACCTGACGTCATATATCCTTGAAACGATCCGTTGGCCACCCGATCCCGAGTGATATTGACAGACAAAGAGCGCCTCGGTCCACGATAAATTCGAACTGAATTACCGCTTACGTCCGGTAGGCTGCGCAAGCGACCTTGATCGAATCTGTGAGCAGACTAAAGGATGGAGAAGTTCGTCCAAGTTTGCTAGTAAGGGCGCGAGGTCGGCCCGCTTTGTAGCACTTCCTAGTACTACGCGGCAAGGGGTTGGACTAGTGTCACGCGGAAGCTTGACCGTGGATTAAAGTCAAGTCTTGAAGTCATTCTGTCTCCATGGGAGACAGAATGACGATGTCGTTTTAACTCCATTGTGTGGCGGGTTCACCCGTAGTAAATGACGCCCCTCGTATGTCCCTGTCGCTTCTACTAATTTTGTCCTACTCAAATAGCCTCCACAACCGCTAGAACGCCACTAAAAACTCCTGTGGGATATGCCCTAGTCTACATATGCCACGGAAGTCTGGTTGATAGTAATGGCGATAGTGTGGCATAAAACGAATGTTAAGTTTTTGTTTTTCTTGAAGCGTCCTCAGAGCGTCTTCTTAAGCGTCAAATATTTCATCCGTCAATATGTTATAATTTTTTCGTTTCCTTATATCCCTAATTTAATAGTAAATTAGCTTTTTAAAAGATGTAGCCTGCGTATTTTCTAATTTGGTAAATCTTATTTTTATTTTATTTTAGAGTCGTGGTTATATGAAGAAAAAACACCTTTGAGGAAAGGTTACCCTTGTTTGTGTAGTGGAGTGGTGCTTATTTGCGAAAACACGTGCTACAGTACGGTATCTTTTGTTTAATATAGTACAATAAACTCACTTTTTAATACATTTGGTGAATATCTGAGAATTCCTGAAATAGTAATTATAAGGTGGGCGGAAGAGAGTTTTATTAATGACTCTTAAAATAGCTTTTTGATTCTTATTAGGCGGTCGAGCGTAAGAGAAGCTCGCCCCACGCAATAATTCCATGGGTAAACTGGCTTCAGGTTCGCGCAATGTAAACTGTTCTTATCAATTAATTCCCTAGACATAACATTTCTTAAATATATACAAAGCTTCAATATATATACTACCTAAGCTTAAATACTACAAACATTTTCGTATTTTTGTAGTGGTACTGTTTATATGGTCTTTCACTTTACATTACATTACATTTACGTCGTGTCCAATTGGCGGCTAAAAACCGCTCTTGGACGTGTCAAAATAAGTTAGGTTGTAAGTCTGATTACTACTTTAATCTTTAGTTAGCATACATATGTTGTCAAGAATTTAGGTATTAGATTGAAGGGAAAAAACTTTAGAATCTACTAAAAGTATTTCATCGTAAAATCTTACTACAAAGCAAATTAAAGGCTTATTATTTAAAATAGTTAATAATTCGAATGGCTACCTACTAAACGCCACTCAACACAATAATTAAAATAGTCAGTAAGAAGTTGAATATCAAAGCCGAAGCCTAACAATTGAGATAGTCAATAATTCGAATATATACATACTAAAAACTGTACAAAGTTACATCCAAAGTAGTAAGTAAAGTATTAAATAATCAAACTAAAGCTAAATCTTACATTTAAAAACTATAAGTACAAATATAATTATCATTCAAAATGGTACAGTATTTGCAGTCATGGCCCTCGAATTCGGTCAGATTAGGGAAAGAGTGGCCCATCAGCATCTCCCTATTATATATTTTTAATTTTATGTCCTCCAGCTGTTTGATAGTGGTAGGGAGTAGCCTACTAGTCAATTTAACCTACTAGAGTCAGACCTAAATAGTTTATTTGGTTAACTTTTGTAATTTCTGTACTTTAGCAATGGCAACTTCCTACGCTTTGTTTTAACTGTGTTATTGCAGGTACGCATCTTCAATATATGCCTCTTGTTATTTATATACATTGTATATTCAAATTTAGTTTTGCAGGCGTTCAGAGTGGGAAGGTTTATATACGTGATGAAATCCGCCTTTCTTGTAGTGGTATTTACGACATACCAAGAGTTCCCCTTAAAGATAGGCTCGTTTTTTTATTTAAAGCCAAAATTAATGAATATATACAAGCTGTCATAGCTAATTGTCATCATGATTATGAAAAACGTACCTTACCGTATGACGGGGGTTACACGTTCAATCTAGCATCAGTTCAGTCCGTGACTTTGGTCAGACTGGCGGGAGACTGATCGTTTATCGCGTTGACTGATGGACTGATGATGGATTTTTTTAAATTTTAATAATTTTTATCAGTCTTCAAGATTCAAGGTCGCGGACTGAACTGATGCCCGTAAGATATAACTTCGATGAAAAATTAGGAACTTCACTATTTTGCACGGTAAGTTCCATTTCCTGTGACTTTAATGTAAAAAAAAAAATTGTGATGTAATGTGGGTTCAACGTATCATGGATCAATAGCTTTAAAAACTTAAAAATAAACGTTGTTTAGGAGAATAGGATTTTTGACATATGCAAATTAGTGGCAAAATTTAGTGTTCCTAATAATATGGCCACCCATTGTCTACCGGTAAACGAAAACAACAAAGGCCGCCACAAAGGTGGAAACATCTGCCGGAAGGCATGGCCAGTCTTCTTTTCATGTGTTATTTTTTTAATTTTCTGATATTGTGAACGTTTCATATAATGAGATACCGTAAATTAATTATCGCTCACATGTAACATAGAACAGTACTTAACGAAATGTTGGATGTTGAAAGTGTATATTTTTTTACATGTAATTCTTACCATTTGGGTATTTAGTGGTTGATCAGGTGGGTGGCTACTTACCGGGGTGATGGCCTCAATGTGTGCGTCCCCGTTGAGCTGCGGTTTGACCGTGTCCAACTCGGCGATCTTCTCGAGGCGAGCTTCGCCGTCGAGGGGTGCGACGTTCGCCACCACAGCCTCGCCCTCTTTGCCCGTTATGTCGACGGAGCGTTTGCTCTGCCTGGCACCCATAGCGCCTGCGAACAACAACCCACCGCAACTTATAGAGACGTAAGTTGTAACCTAACTACGACGCCCGCCACTTGTCTCCGAGACCACTACTTGACGTTTTATCGAGGTAATTGGCGTGAACCGTCACAATAATACAAGAATTCTCGCAACGCAAGCAAATATGTTTCGAAAATGTCGAGTCGAAAATAGGACACAAAAGTTATAAATGCAAAAAAAGAAACTCTGACTCATACACGGTATTATAAACTTCCCCAAATTTCGTCTTGATGAAAACATACATTGCGTCGCTTTTATATCAACTGGCTATATATATATTATAATAAGTGCGATAATTTATTTGCATTCGACTTTCAAACTATTTTGTTTCTTCTCTTCGATTTGATTGGCTATAATAATCGCGATCTTTAGATACCATTTTCAAATTCTTCAATTCTACCTTCATTTTCGATCCTTCATTTCAAGTGACCTCTATTATACTAGTACGTACCAGTACCTATAATTAAAAAAATGAGCTAACAGAGAAATGCTTTGATCATGATGACATAATATGGAATTTGGAAAAAAGGCAAGTAAACAATTTTGAAAAAAATTTTTTTTTTGCCATATTTATGTTCTATTATAGTCGAACATAAGTTATGAACAAGTGGGATCAAATCTTATTAAATCTCGAAAAACACGAAAAATATCCAATTTGTAAAATACTCAAATACTAAAATACTCCAGAACAGTAAATCACGAGTATTTTAGTATTTCCTGAGACTCCTCTGAAATTATTTTAGTGATAAAAATATAATACTTTGTAAACTTCAAACTGTGCGCCGATGCTCGCATATATCCAAAATAGTACAAATTATAATGACTTCAAGGCATGTAGCAATTATAAATATATAATAACGGTGATAAATTTTGCTATTTTGAAGTTTTAATGTCCTATTATGTTTTACCCCTTTTTCTATGGCTGTACCCCCTTTTTTCTTTTCATTTTATTGACAAATATCCCCTGATAATTACGAAATGCGATATTAAAAACTTATAGTTTACCTAATCGAGAAGCGGAATCGAACTGAAATTCTACTAAAAAATGTGGCAAAATGCTTAAACTTTCAATTTACGATTGCCACAAAAGTGGTTTTTGGTGTTACAATAAGAGTTTATTAAATGAGACCGGCGACATTTTTCAATAATGACATTTATTGACAGTCGTTTTTACAGGGCGATTATAAAGCGGCTGCCTCTCCTCGAAAGAATGTTCCCAGTGAGGATTAAAGTGAATAAAAAATAACCGAAATTATACCCACGGCCCACTTAAAAGAAAATTATCACCAACTTGTCTAATACGTCACGAGAAATAAAAATATCACGTTTGGACGTTGCGATCTGCGATCGTCCGGAGCAGAGTACGTGACAAAACCGAAACTTAGGCGATTTGTGCAATCGAATGACACATTTTTAAAAAATCTCGTGTCAGAAAATGCATACGTTTGTCCGTCGTCGCCTGACTCTGAACAGCTAGACGTTTCGAAATCGCAACCATCGTCTATGAATTGCCCGTTTCCGTTAACCACACCGGTATAGCTCTGTAAAGAGTGTACTAAACGTGTACTGTCTGTCTATGTCTCTGGGTCGACGGTGAGTCATAAACTTCTCAGCAGGTGAATGTGTTCTGTTAAAAGAAAGCCCGTTGGATGCGCTGTTATT
The DNA here is from genome assembly GCA_944548615.1 of Micropterix aruncella. Classification (NCBI taxonomy): domain Eukaryota; kingdom Metazoa; phylum Arthropoda; class Insecta; order Lepidoptera; family Micropterigidae; genus Micropterix; species Micropterix aruncella. The sequence goes on along the minus strand of OX155953.1, from coordinate 29,199,701 downwards.
ACAGTTAGATCTTCTTGTGTGGTGTAAGAAGATTTATTCGGTATTTCGTTTATTTTCTTTCAAATCGAAGAAATAATTCAGCTATCGAACTCGTACTTTGGTGGCGTACAAAGTAAAAGACAACAGTTTTTATAATTGTGGTTTTAGGAAATTTTGGAAGTAAAATAGCAAGAGGCCGATATCCTAAAAGGTTTTTATTTGTAAATTATATATGCCAGGTGGCAATTAGCTAAAATCTAAAATAGCGAATAACTAAAATAAGTGCTTGTTGTTAAAATAAGTGTTGGCGAGGTGACACAGTTAAAAATCAGATTCAGCGACTTAAAATACATATAAAACCATTAGGAAAAAAATCATAGAAGCGTCAAGTTTGGATCTCATGCTCGGACTAATTAATAATTGATGATCAACAAACGAAATTGTCTATATGTATAATTATTATAATGTAAGGTTAATAGATAGGTTTCAATGCTCCAAAGCATATAGCCTATTATAGACAGTGTTGGGCAAAATTTAGTCGACTAACGATTGACGATTAAATACGTTAATTGCGATTGACGACTTACGATTGATTCGTTTAATCGTCAATCGGCGACTAACGATTGATTAGTTTCAATCGTGTCACGATTGCCGATTAAACGTTTGCGATTGATATTCTCGACAGCGGTTAACTTCAGTTTTGCGTTTTTTCGTCGGTCGGTCGGTAGCGACAAGAATCAATTTCTCTAAAGAGCAAGTTAGTCGCGATTGACGATTAACGCCTAAACTGATTCGGTTGCGATTACTTCAATCGTGATTAACGTTAGTCGCGACTAAATCAATCGTGATTGATTAGTCGATTGAAGTAATCAATCGTTTAACCCAACACTGATTATGGATTATCGCGTAGACTTCGGTCGATGCTGTGACGTTTTTCAAATACAGTTCTGCGAGTCGTACGTTACGGCTTCTCTAGCGCATCAGGTTTGTGTCTTCCGAAATTCCGCGGACTCTACGGACATAACAATAAGTACTTTCAAGCTGTTTTCGTTGCTTTATTATCGAAAGTTGTGCCATAACGTTTTCGTATTGTCCCAAGACGTCGATATTTTTACCACGAATGCAGTTTCAGAATAAAAGTAACGGATTTCCAAACACCAAAAAGTAAACGAGGATGTATCTTAATTCTAGTGCGATATTGCTTATATTTATGTCAAGAATTTCAGAGTTTAAAATATGTATTGTATGTATGTCGACTATTATTTATATTTACAAAATTACAGGAAAAACTTCTCGTTTTATTTCCTATATCGAAATCTTGGGATAAGCAAATTCGCCATTTACAACTTTAGGTTTGAAAAGGTCCCTATACCTTCATGCTACAGCGGCTCTGTTAGGCGCGACGCCCTCATAGATACGCGACGCACCTCTGCGTACGAAAATAGAGGCGAGGGTGAAAAAAGACGCACATTGACAGACTAATGATAGCAGTCGTCCCCTCGTGACCCACTTCCGGCACGGAAATAACACAGCGACCTATCCAACAAACAGGCAGGCGAAATCCCAACTACAAAAATAACGTGACCGTAGGAGCTCGCCGCGCAGCGCCGCCCGCTGTCACCAAGACGAGGAATTTAGGCAGAGGTGGGTGATCAGCGCGAGCATCTATCTTGATGGTGAAACGTGTGATGTTATCTATCCCGTCTTATCTGGACTATTAATGTAGGTAATGTTTGATAGTCAACGAATTTCCTCGATGTCTAGGATTAACTTCATCCGGTTCACAAAATTGATTCCGCGTTACACCGGGACTCCGCAATGACAAGCTCGGTAGCGCCATCGATATATTAGCTAGATATGCCCTCACATACAAATAAGTTAGCTCCACTACCCTTTGCTCGTAAATCACGTGAATTGAACAGTATGCGAGAGAACAGCGCTCCGATATTCTTCGCGGCAGCTCTCACACCGGAAACGGTCGGCTGTCTGCCAGCGGACTGCGACCAAACTACTCTTGGCCGGTTTTCAGTAGTGGTTTTGAAGGGGTCATTTTCGAGCGCAAAAGCCCCATCTAGGGGATCATATATCGATGGGTAGCGCACGTTTTGCACTTCGCCCGGTGGGTCGCCTGATTGGTCGCCCATTGTAAGGTTTCGGGTTCGATTTCTGGCTGGATCCCCATTTTCCGTTGGGATAAAATTAACGGATTGCATTTGGATTCTGTATCGAATGCTATAAGACATACACTTATATAAAATGTTACATGCACACTTCATAATAGGGTTGGTTGTAGGAGATTGTCGTAAGATAACCTCGTAAGTCCTTTCGTGCCATAAAAAAAAACACAAATTAGTGTACTCTATCAGACCTGACTTTATAAATCATTTGCAAGAGCGACTACCTAGGGGATCGTTCATTAATCACGCGAGTTTCGAAAGGGGGTAGGAGTTCGGAAAAAACACGAAATATCACAACGTGGCGGGGGGGGGGGGGTGTAGTGCCATATCACGTGTATTTTTTTTTAGTGAAACTGATAAACGACGCGTGACAACAGCTGACTTGCAAGATGCTTATCCACTTGTTAGTGTTGAAGAAAGTCTCGCTAATCAGGGGCTCGAGGAAATCTTTATTAAATATATTCATGTACAAATATATGTTTCTCACGTGATTACTCCTTTCCTTTAATTTTTAATGCCATTCAGAAACAACCTGCAACCTTAATGCCTGTCTGGACATTTTGATCACCGTGCTTAATATTCCAGAATTAAATTATATTGTACCTACCTGTATTTATAGATATTATTCTGAAAATTTTTACGATACTTTGTACCAAAAAATACACGTAATTTTGGGTGGCGGGAGGGGGGGGGGAGTGTAGCTAAAACCTCACCATGTATTACCAGGGACAGGGGGGGGGGGGGGGGTTAAAAAATACTAAAAACATTACGTGATTAATGGACAACCCCTAACGTGCTAAACCTAAACCTAATGTACTAATTTAGCACAAATATTCACTCAAAAAGTTTAAGATACTAAACCTAGTTCAATATATGATCTAGTATAGGCAAAATAAACAAAAAAACATAGATTGTTGTATAGCCTCTGTATTTAAAAATAAACGGTTTGTGAAAAATATATAAGTTTGTGTTTTTTAAAAGACAATAAAACATTATTTTTAAAACGTCAGGACTTACGAGGATTGCCCATTGAGAACCCCGCCCATTGAGAACTTTCACAATAAAGAAAACAATAACACTTCGGAGACTTGCTCCCAACTCTCAAACCCTTTTGCAATGGTATTATGCACACGTCCACTCCGTTTTAATTTACGGCGTAGAGGTGTGGAGCAGTACGGCAGATCGACAACGAGATTTCGTTTTCCAGAAACGGGCTGTCCGCAGCGTTGCCCTTGTTCCCCTCGAGACGTCTGCGAGGGACCAGTTACGCTTATTGGGAATTCTGCTGCTTCCATGCATCTTTTTCGTGCACGTGGCAGGGTTCGTATTTCCCATCTACCCGTTTATGTCAAGTCCCTTCTAGTCCAAAGCGCCATTTATTAACTCAAATCGGGGTCTCGGTAAGATAGATGACAAAAGCGCTGCGTCAAGACGTCACGACAAGTAGTGCTTTTTTCACGACTGTCCAATGAAATTGGAGTGTAATTTGTTCAGGGTTCATCTATACATATATGTTTGCGTTTCTTTATTTCATCATAACTTATAAATGATCGAACCGATTTAGAAATGTGTGGTATTGTTAGAATCGTTGACCAAATATCAAGTAACTAGTTGAATGTCCAAATATCAAGTAACTAGTTGTCTAAAAGTCCAGATCTCCAAATGTCAATAAATTAACATAAATATATCGTGTTTAATGTCAAATTCAATGTCTGATTGAGTACATTCCTAAAATATACATGTTTCTATATAGATACATACATAAACAACAAATATTTCATAAAAAAACCACAATAAAAACATTTATAAATACAGTAGTTCACTTTTTGTAACGGCAGTCGTGTTGGTTATTCCTTTTAATATATTTACTTGTTAATTATTCATAGCTGAGTTATGTACGAGATAGAAACGAGGAATTATAAATTAGAAACGAGGAATTATAAATAATACTGAAAAGATAGTGTAATGTGGTCATTATTTTGAGTAAATCGACCTTTTTTGGAACAAGCATGAGAAAAATGTGAACAATTCTGCTGATTTGTTTTCTTTGCAAAAAAGGTAGAAGCTTTTTTTTTATCCAATGTAAAACAACTATTACTAAAGATTATAATTGATTTATTTAAAGGAAATACATGCAGTAATTCCAAAAGTTATGAAAGTTTTAACACGTACAGCCCATAGAAATGAATAAAAATTACAAGATTTTTGTTTTATATTTTTTTCTGTTAATGAAATAGTTTTCACCCCATTTTTTTTTTGCATTTTATCAAAGGACACACTATATACACATATTGAAATATGCCTTTATCAGTTTTATCACACTGGCGCTTGCGATCCATGTAGCGACGTCCAAAGAACAAATAAACGCGAGTATAAGCGCGACCTAGGATTCGCCGATGATCGTTTTTTTCTGAGTTTTTTTCATGCCTCAATATCCACAGTACGTCGGTTGTTACGAGGTTCATTGTGTGGCGATGCGTCAAGCAGTATTCGCATATATACATACAGAGCACGACACTATGAATCGCTATCATCCAATGAACCCATTGATCATTGCATCATTGCAAACGCACGCTTGCGGCGGCGCTTCACATAATACAAACGCAGGGAACATTTTTTTCACATTTCGGTCACGGTTAATGTACCGGTCCGGTTGTAATAACACGCTTATAAGGCGCTATTTCAATTTTATTTAAATGCTCTCTATCGGGTAATGAGACGAGTATTTAACTATCGGTTGATAAAAATATGTTTTCCGACTTGACATAACTCCACGTTTTTAACGACGTATTAACATGACCTTAACTGGCGAGGTTTATTATGATAACGCATTCCGGTGTCCGATAGGCAGTGGGTTAGCGTCAATATTTATCATTTTTATAGAGAAATCTTGAGAACAAAAAACTGTTTAACCAGCTGGTAAACAAAATAAAATCAACGATGAATGACAGTAGTTTTTAGTGGACAATTGGAATTGCCCTATAATCCTAGAATCCGCTACAGGACGGCACGGTTGCTATAAACAGCCAATTGATCCATACCTTTTTTACCCAGCCGCGTATTATATTTTTGAGTATTTTATTTTTCATCACCTTTGATTGGATTGGCTGTGCGTGGATGGAGAATATATGAACACATTATTTTCTCAAGTCCCTATTACACGTTGGCTCACACAATGCTTGGCCGCATCGCCTATGTCTCTCTTACCCGCGATACACGTTGGCCAATGCTTGGTCGTATCGCTAATGTGGAAGCGAGTCGGCCCCATTGTGACGTGTGAAAAATGTATGGGAATGAGCGAGAGATAGGCAGTAGCCAAAGCACCAACGTGTAGAGCTGGCATCTCGCTTTTTCCCATACATTTTTCCTGCTTCGATCTTAGCGATGCGGCGAAGCATTGGCCAAGGTTTAAAGGGGGCAATATGAGAAGACCGAGAAGTCGAGCAACGCTGGGTGACATTCAGCCAGTAATTTTACAAAATGTCGATTTTTTCTACATATTTGTGTGCTGCTACAGTTGAACGCAAGAAATTTATGAATGAGTGGGATCAAAGCATTCTTCAGATCTGTTTTTATTAAATATAAAAAGAAAAATCCGATTAAAATAGTCAATTTCGAGTATTATGGTATATTCCGAGACCTTTCTGCGTAGGTGCTAGACGTATATCTAAAATAGTTAATACCTAGCATAGTTTCAATGTAATATTGTTATAAATTAACATAATTTAAAACTAACGGAGGTAGATTTTTCCACTTTGAAGATATCATGTCCGCGAGGCGCGCTCTTAAAACCCCTAGTTTTATGGAACTCTCAACACAAAACAGTGAAAAATATTACTTCGACAACAATCTAAAACGAGGACGTCTTCAAAATCAATATCAGTATTAAAGACGTTACTTAATGATACTTTGAAATAGTCTTGAACCTGCCACTACTGAAATTTCAACATTGGCCATAATAATATATCGATGAAAAATCAATAAATAAAAAAATAAGTTCGAACATCATCCCAAAACGTATTTCATTTATATAGAGTTATAAAGTGCCTGTTCTATTTTTTACGACAGTGGGGCGTAATGGGTTGAAACGAGAACTAGCAAACAAAATAAAAATACGCTTAGGACGACCTTGCGAACTAGTCGTGGAATTCGCGAGGCGCCCACTGGTATTTACTTACTTATTGTATCTCAAGTGGGATATACTTATTCCACTTGAAGATTGTATGGACCTAATATTTTTATTTGCTTTGTGTAAAGCTCGTAAAACCGAGACTATTGAGTTTTCTCTATGTGGAGAAATTACGCACATTGAAGATGGCTGAAGCCTGGAATGGAATTTACCACAATTTACGAGGCTGATTCATACATATTTCATGTGTTAATCGACAGGTCATACATTTCTTATCATCATTGTAATTTTATTGTTTTGGCGCCAATTTAGCGGGAATTAATGACTAACAAACAACGCCTTCAATACCTACTACGGCCAGTCATATTATTAGACCCACCTTGCATTTCGGTACTGATTTACTTTTTACAAGCTTTATTTTAACTTCATTTATTTATTATTTTATTTTATAAAGTAATGTAGTTAACAGAATCGTTAGACGTAATTCGCAGAAGTAATTAGTTTAACAGAATCGTTAAAAATAAACACTAGTGTAGCAAAAAAACATAGCTCTATGCATATAATATGCTAGCATATACGAAATGAGGCGAAATCGCACAACCAACTAAGTAGGCCTAGAAGGTCTGTATCTGGCTGTGCTGTGTTAACATTTGTTTGTTGACGCGCGAACTGACGCATTTGATTTCAATTTTCAGAGATTTTAAAATTCTAACAAAGGATTTAGTCTAACAAATGTGTTTTTACACAAAATAAGACTAAAAATAAAAAGTAGAAAAAAATGTATGCAATTAAAAGTAAACAAAAAAATATAAACTTTGAATTACCTATATTCAATAATTTTAAATAGGAAAATAAGTAATAATATATACAATTATATAAGCAGAGTATTAACACTACATTGTAATACAATAAATAAATACAAACGGAGCTGCCATGGAATTCACCGACCGGAGTCGGGCCCATCATAATACTATATTTTTTTTACACTTCTGGGGGGTGAGCAGTGGATTCCGGACTTACGAACCGGCTGTGGTAGGTTTAGGACAGCTGTCTTGCCACATGTGAGCGTTCACCTTACCACCCATTCACTCCCCCTTCGAAGCCATAGAATTTGAGATGCGCAAATCGCAGTTTTAGATAATTTTTCTAAGAAAGAGTTGATTATTTTTCTGGAAAGGCCAAGATCTTTAAAGAGGTGAAATAGAGATTTAGCTGGCAGGCCACGAGCGCCAACTTCCACCGCGTGAAGGTGAACAGTGAAGCCGTTCCGGGTTACGGCATTTGCAAGATCATGGTATTTATTTAATTTGTACTCGTGGTCTTTTGGGATATTTGATTCCCATGGAACAGTTAATTCTACAATAAGAGCCACCTTCCGAGATAGAGAGTAAAGAGTTATATCTGGACGGAGGGCTGTGCATCCGAGACTTTCAGGGAATTTATACTGCTTAGAGACCGAATCAACCTCCAGAATCCAATCTGTAGCTTTCTCGATTATTGAGAAAGGTTTTGTAGTTAAATGTTTTTTGCCTTTAGAGCCATCCCGCACAAACTGTATTGGGGGTTTGGAGGATACTGTCAAACCCTTGTTGGCACGAGCCACTGAGAGACTAATTACCTCGCGAATAACAGCGAGAACTTTGTCATGGCGGTAATATATATATATGAGAAAATAATGTGTAATATTGCAAAATTTTAGAAATATATGTATTTTCAATATTCACCCTATAGTAGTAATTAGATCTTCAGTTTTTGAGCGCCCAATGTCTATAGGAGCCAGGTTTTCACTTTACTTTTGAAAGTTACATTATTTTACACTTGTTTCGTGGTTTCACATAATGAGTTGTAATCTTTCGGAGCGATAAAAAAACATTGTCTTCTGGCAAATGTGCTTTTTACCTTCGGAATGGTGAAAATTTCCTTTTCAGCATTTCTCGTCAAGTACATTTGTTGACTTCTTGCTCTGTACTCTTTAGTTTTGTGAAAGCTTATGTAATAAGTTCGTATGTAAGTTGTCGGTTTCAAAATTTGCAAACTATTTTTTCAATTACTTCCTGGTATCCGATTGAGCTGAAATTTGGCATACTTATGTAAGTTCGGTGACAACGCAATATTATGGTACCTTCGAGCTGATTTGATGGTGGATCCGAGATGTAGGGACTTGAACTCCCTGATGGCAAATGGTAGGGCAGTCGAATTTAGGCTAGTATGTTTTGTTATCATGAGTATTTTCTATTACACGTGATGACGAGGGTTTGAAGATGGAGCCGGAAGATTGCCACTGAAACTCCCTGATGGAAAGTAAAGCTTGTTTTTTTTTTAAATAAATGCTTTTAATTTATTTTTTAAAATATCTTTAAACTTTAAATATATATTTTTACTTTTTATTGTTATTCATTAAAATATCGTCGATCTATATGTGACACCTCGTACACGCCAACAAGCAAACTTTCAGGGCATAGAAATAACTGAATAACTTTTATTTTTAGTTGTGTAAATGGGACAATGTAAAAAAAATAGTTTACTGTACCAACAATTAGAACTGTCAAAGAGTTAAGTTGTTTGCGAGGAATCACTACTAATATCACCGGATAAAATCATCAACTCATGCCTACGAGATGCAACTGCAATAAGAATTACAAGAAACTAAGCAATTTGAGCCCTCGGGACATGGACAGAACGATCCCGAGGGAACTATTTTACACCAAAAATAAAAACGCAAATTCGAACTTTTGGCGCGTACGAGGTCTCACATAGATCGACAATATTAGGTATGTGAATATTTAAAAACAAACATTTTAGCTACTATATTTATTCAGAAGAAATAACAAAGTAACAAAATCCGCAACTTTTCGTCAGAATTTCATTTATCGTCTTCACGGGGAGAATGGCCGAGGTAAGATCGTTTCTCTTTCTAGACTATTATTATATCAACAACCGTAAAGGTTATGAAGATCATAATATTTTTGTCTATTTATTCCTTTCGCCAAATCTTTTCTTTCATATTAGTGCAGTTTAACGTAATTTTTTTAAACTCAAATGTTATAAAGAAGCCTAAATAAGTCTTCTCCCGGATTCTTTGCCACAGGTAACCTGGGTTAAGTCCACTAATTAATTTTTCACTTTTTCATTCTTTTGAGTCGGAAATTTCGCGCTCTACACAGATAGGTATTATGTTAGGCCGTAAGTGCCTTATTTAAGGAGACATCCGAAGGTATATCGATTCACAAGATAGGCCTTGTTACGGGGTTTTTAAAGTCCAGATTTCAAGTCACACCCACTTTTAGAACCATAAAGTTTGCGGTAGAGTATGGAAACTTTTGATACATAAAACTGTTGAAGGGCACGATGTAATCATACGTACTCAAAATCACTACAGTTCGTTGGTCATTTACAATATTTAAAAAACGGTACATTTTTAGACAACAATTGTTTTTTTGCTAATAATAAGATTCGGATGTCTCAATAACATGGAAAATATTTAAAAAATATACTTTATAAATTATTCGTATTCGATAATTTATAAAATGATGTTTTGAGTTATGGGACACATATGTCCCATGGTCCTTAATATTGATATCTGCCGAAAATAATTTGTAAGCGTAAAATGTGCGACCTTTATATAAGTCCCACATAAAATACGTATTTTCGCTCTCTAATTTCTTATGAGAAACCAAAATTTCTTATCAGAACCTATCAGAAGCTAAAATTGTGCTGGCCATTTGTAAAATGCCAATAAAAGAAAGGAGAAAAATAATAGCAGAGAGATTTTACCGATTTTAAAAATCACTGCCGACAGTCGACATTACGTCTAATATCTATAAAACAATGTCGGACAGGAAAGCAACCAAATTTGATATGGGCGGAAAAGAAATTAATCATAAGAATCGAAAATGATACAGAAGAGCTAATACTCTGGACTGATAATAATGCAACTAACAATGTTAGATTAATAGTTAGTTATTTAACAAAAAAGATTGCAGTTCTGCGGGATTTTAATGTCTACCATGCCTACAACACCAAAACGCAGCAGCCGCCCAATTCGAAAGCATGGGCGCTTGCTGCGGAACGTCTGTGCGAATTCCACACATTCCTCTGCAAATTCTGCGAAACCATAGACCAAATGAAACGTCGCATGCGAATTCTGGACCGCGAAAGTCCAAAAAGAATGTACCTTATATCACATATCCTTTCCAACGACGTTTAATGCCCGTTTTACATGTTAACCATCATATGTTCCATTGCCTATATCTCTCGCTCTTTCCCATACATTTTTCACACGTCACATAGGTGCCGACTCGCTTCCACCTCAACGATGTGGCCCAACGTTCGCCAACTTGTAGAGCGGGCATTTGGGATACAGTTCAGACGATTCAGCTAACATTAATAGCGAAATGTGTGAGAGGGACGTTTGTACGTCACGTTTCGTCTCGCTCATCAGGTTTGGGTCTTCCGAAATGCCGCGGACTCTATGTAAAGTCGTAGAGTCCGCGGCATTTTCTAGCACGTATAACCATTGTTTCCGATATTATAATTACAATTTTCCGCGATGAGAGGATAGTGATATTTTAATTCAACTGTTATAGATAATTTTGTTGGATATCAAATTTTGTTGGATATATATCGATATCATCGATATATAAGGCCTAGATATGCCCTAAGGCACAAATGAGTCGGGTCATATCCGTTGCGCAGAAAAACATGTGATAGAGAGAGAGTATGCATTGAACAGTGTGCGAGAGAATAGCACGGCAATATTCCTCGCGGGATCGCTCACACCGGGAAGTACTGGTGGAACTACTTTTGGCGGTAATCCGTATTAGTACCTACTGAAGTGGTCATTTTCGTGCGCAAAAGTTTACTGTAAAAGTTAGTGATTGTCAAGAGTTTGTCGTTGAGAGTAGTGATTGTCAAGAGATAAGTTGCTTGCGAGGAATTACTACTAGCACGTAAAACGTATGTATGTATCACCGGATAAAATTATAACGCATGCCTACGAGACGCTACTGCAATAAGAATTTAAGAAAATAAGCAATTTGAGCAATCGGGAAAGGATAGAACGATCCGGGGTGTGATTTTTACACCCTGTTTTTTTAACAAAATAACGCGAATTCGGGCGCGTACGAGGTCCCACATATAGAGCGACGTTATAAGGCACATAGTGTTATCCTCCCATACCTCATTTAGTTAAACTAGCTTTTTTTGTTATCCATTAGAAAGATGAGCTAGAAAAGTGGTTAATTTTAAATTTTGCATAGGTATCGATTAAAACACCGCATAGGTATCGATTAAAACACGACGTCAACCAACCAATACCGGTTCCATTTTCTCGATTTCGGCGCTTCCTGAGAACGATAGTACCTACATAACGCTGTGTGAGTACAAAACTATATATTCCTAAGAATGCTCGAGTTTGTCGGTAGTATGTGGAGGGAAAATTTTGGGATATGTTGCTGAAACTTTAATGTGTCTCATCATTTCATTGCCGCTATGTTTCGTGTCAACTGTCCAACATGGTGTGCCCAGTTACCGTACATCATAATATTCTATTGTTTATGGATTTTTTCGGCAAATAATATATTTTAAACAGATTCCGAGCTCCAAAACTCTGAAACGGCTCATAATTGAGGTAAGTTGTAGTAGGTACTCATAAAAAATCTAGATAAATAGATCTTTCAAAAGTTAAATACGTTATTGTTATTGGAGAGCTGGGCCCAGCGCCCATGCATTTTGCTCATTGTCCTTTGTACTGAAATTTCCATGGTGTTTCTAATAATATGGCAAGGGGGTGTAATTATCATAGATTAAATACCTACCTTAGTTAAAAATGAGTGGTGGGAGTGCCCTACACACATTGAAATTCTTTGCAATTAAAAATGACTAATCAAAACGATAACTCGACATCGTTAATTACTGTTAATTGTGCATTCCATTAGTTTACTTCACACTCATAAATTTATAGGTGTGGAATTCTAAGAATGCACGATTTTAATTATTGTTTGCTTGGAAGAAACGGCGCCATGACACAATAAACGCTCAACGCGACTTGGGCTTATTTCACCTAGAAATAAATATTGGTATTCAAACGTTATATGAACCTATTCTACATTGTTGATTTTTTAACGTAACCCGACTTTATTCACCATGCTGGGGGCCTATTCTTTAAAAAATTTGCATGCTAAATTTGTTTACGGCCCATGTAAATCCAATGGAATATAGCCAAATTTGGCATGCTAATTTTTTCAAGAATTGCCCCCCTGATTCTGAATCTGCAATAATCTTTATTCGGCCTCAATAAATAAGCGAAACATAGGCTTTTAAAGAAGTGTAATTTCGGTAGGTTGTAATTTTTTTATAATACATAAGCACACCTACATATATGGCGCTAGGTTGTTAGTTTTTTTTTAACAATCCTAAAACTGGGTATAAACAAGTAAATATATTAAAAAGAATAAAAAAACACGACCGCCGTTATAGTGTGAACTATTGTATTATATTATTTTAATTACGGTTTTGTTGATGAAATATTTGTATTTATGTATTTATCCATGGGAGTGTACTGTGTTCAGGGTTCATCTATGTATGTTTTCTGTTTCTTTATCCATGGTATATGTATTTATCCATATAGATACATGTAAATTTTCGGAATGTACTCAATCAGACCTTTGATTTGACACTATACACGATGTATTTATGTTAATCTATTGATATTTGGACATTTAGGCAATTACTTACTTGATACGGACAGGTAAGTACCCCATGACACTCGGGATGACAATAACGATTATAACAATAACACCAACTTCTAAATCGGTTGAAGCGTTTAGCAGTTATGGTGGAATAAAGAAACGGAAAAAATACATAGATCATGAACCCTGAACACATTACACTCCTTTTTTGTTGGGCAGTGTATAAACATTTTTTTGTAAATGTGATTGTGATTTATTTGTCGAAATATTGCGCATCCGGGGCTATTTCCTATCACATTTAGCATTACAATGGTCTAATATAGTAGTGTTTCTTTTTTTTTTTTTTTGAGAAACGTTCCTATAATGCATATATTCCAACAAAACTAACATCCTACCGAAATGTATGCGTTTGACGCTTTTTTAAATGCAACATCTCGCTTATTTAGGCCGAATAGAGATTATTGCAGAATCGGAATCTGCGTGGTGAATATAGTCAGGTTACGTTAAAAAATCAACAATGTAGAACAGAGGTTGTAGAACAGAACAGAACCATGTAAAACAGAAGGGGCTACAAAGTAAGGTTCTACAACGTAGAACATGTAGAACAGAACAATGTAGAACAGAAGGAAATAATGCATTTATTGCCTTATTCAATCATAATAAATATTTCCTATGCAACAATACTAAATGTGTAATGTCTCTAATGACCTACGAAATTCGGGAATACACAAGCGATAACAAGCTAATTATACCCTTTTATCGCTAGATTAGAAAGTAAACGAACGGAGAGTAACTAAATAAATATTGTTTCTATACAAACTTGCATGTAAAATGTAAATTCAAGCCTTGGTTCGATATGTGCACCCGGACAATCGGGCGAGACAAACCAACCCAGTCCGCCCACAAGTGTGTATTAATGCTCCTTTGATGAATCATCGGCAAAACGCAGGGAGGGAAGAAAAATAATGCAAAACAATAATGCATACGTATTCATATGACACAACGCAGACAACTCGAACAAAGAAATTAAAATCAATTTATAAAAATGTCATTGCTCCTGACACGACGAGGATAGACGCCGTTTCGACGCAGCTGCTTATTATATATATTTTAAAAACCTCGATCGATCCGTTTTAATTTAATAAAATGAATTATGACTCAGAATAGTGGGGTAGATTACGATATATTGGGAAATTATGACAAAATACTCACTGATTTGCGATGTTATATTGTAATGCACACAAGCAAAGTTCCCGATTCGAAAAATCGTTAAAAATAAACAGAATCCCGCCGATTACCTCGATAAATCCGACACTCAAATACGAAATCCATAAAGCGAGTATAACCGACGAACGTAAAATAAATGCGTTCGTATCACACGTTATACCGGCTTTTCGACATTGCACACCAAAAGCGCCTGTTATCCGCGGAGATATTTAAAAAAACGTGAAAATCATTACCTTAGCTTTAAAACTCAATAGCACAGATGACACTTTTAATTTAATAAAACCACTTTCGTCCGTTTCGCGAAAACTAGCCTCACACTTCGACCGGAGCGCGCACAGAGCACAATATGGCGGCTACCCCACCCCGACTCGATTCAAACTTTTGTGTGGACGAGGAGCGGAATTCGCCGTCGCGCGATTGGTCGAAACAATGCGACGCTGCAGGGCGACCAACCGAACGGGTGCTACCGTCCCAAACTTAACGACGCGAAAAAATACAAACCGCACCATCTATCGGATCGACAAGAAGCTATTTGCTAGTTTACAGCCGTATAATTCCGCCCATTATTTTATGGGTAAGAAAGCTGTCAACTGTCAAAAGACAAGTGACGAAGTGACAATCGGCCTTAGAAAAAAGATCAGTTAAAACAAATAATTCATTTATTATGTCAGTTTTTTGACTGCTTCCGCCTTTTTTATATGTACGACCATGTGGGACAAATGGATCGACTATTTAAAAGATCCTTTACTAGTTGTGAGTGTACAGACTTACTTCGGCATCGTCTACACGAAAGATTCCCATAAAAGTGCTATTCCCGATACCAAGACTCATAAAAGAGAGCTGAGCAACGTATCCGCGAGCTCCCAAACGTCGACGGACAACGAGGCCGACGTTTCCTCCGATTCAGACTTTGCAAAAGGCCACGAAGAGTATGTTGTCACTAATAAGTTCTGGTATTATGTGTTTCTGCTCGGGACGGCGCTGGGGGATGAACTATTCTACGCTTCATTCATACCGTTCTGGTTTTGGAACATCGACGGCGCCGTCGGCAGGCGCGTCGTGATGGTGTGGATGGTGGTTATGTATATAGGTCAAGGTGTAAAGGATGTGGTGAGATGGCCGCGGCCCGGTCCGCCCGTCCAGAAATTGCAGAAGAAATGGGCAATCGAATACGGGCTACCTTCGACGCACGCTATGGTTGGACTATCGATTCCATTTTCCGTCCTGCTGTATACCGTGGACCGGTATCAGTATCCGTTTGAATGGGGAGTTTTATTGTCTGTGCTGTGGTGCACATTAATTTGTGTGAGCAGAATTTATCTCGGTATGCACAGTTTGTTGGTAAGTATTTTTTTATATATAGCTCCATCTTTATTTTTGTAAAACTGTCTTCTTTTCTGGTGCCATGTCCATTACTTAACGTTGGATATCATATTGGCAATAACAACTTTACTGGCACCGCTCGAAACAAGGATGTGGTAGATTTCTGATACCAGTCCCCTAGGTTACAAAGCCTAGATGTTCTTTTTCATCCTGACCTCTTCTTCCATCTATTTAGCCTTAAATTATTAGATGTATGTTTCTTATAACATAGATGGAGATGTATGTTTCTTATGACAGCGGAGGGTAGTTGCCGACCTGACGTCTCCAACCCTTGAATCAATCCATCGGCCACCAAATTTCGAGTGACCATGGTGGGCAAAGCGCGTTGCGATCCGCAAAATGTTTAAACTGAATAACCGCTTAATCAACCAGCCAAATCTGGTAGTAAGGGCGTGAGGTTGACCCGGTTGTTTCACTTTCCAGTGCCTCGCGGTAAGGCGTCGGCTTCTTACAGGCATGTTGGCGGAGCTAGACTGTGGACTGTGTTATCCCTAAGTCTCTGTGTCACCTCACGGCTGAGAAAACGAGCTATATCGTTATAACAGCCTGAGGTATCGGGTTCGCCCGTTGCAGAAGACAGCTCCAAAGTAACAACTTGGTAAATATATGCACACATCAGTGCCCGGTTTTGACTGTAAGCAAATAGAAAATAATGGGCGCATATAAGGCTGCTATGTGCAGATTTTGCCTATCGTGGATTCTGTGACAGGTCTTCCGTGTGAGCTGGTAGCAGGATCTATAGCAGTGATCCGCAAAGTGGTCTATATGGACCCCCAGGGGTTGATTTCGAGTTGCAGGGGGTCCATATCAGCGAGAAAAAAATGGGGGTACACGAGATGTAAACGGGGCTCAACGTTATCAGACATAAATAAGACATAATAACTTTGAGATGCGCAAATCGCGGTTTTAGATATTTTGTCTAGGAAAGAGTTGATTATTTTTCTGGAAAGGCCAAGATCTTTAAAGAGGTGAAATAGAGATTTAGCTGGCAGGCCACGAGCGCTAACTTCCACCGCGTGAAGGTGAACAGTGAAGCCGTTCCGGGTTACGGCATTTGCGAGATCATGGTATTTATTTAATTTGTACTCTTGGTCTTTTGGGATATTTGATTCCCATGGAACTGTTAATTCTACAATAAGGGCCACCTTCCGAGATAGAGAGTAAAGAGTTATATCTGGACGGAGGGCTGTGCATCCGAGACTTTCAGGGAATTTATACTGCTTAGAGACCGAATCAACCTCCAGAATCCAATCTGAAGCTTTCTCAATTATTGAGAAAAGTTTTGTAGTTAAATGTTTTTTGCCTTTAGAGCCATCCCGCACAAACTGTATTGGGGGTTTGGAGGATACTGTCAAACCCTTGTTGGCACGAGCCACTGAGAGGCTAATTACCTCGCGAATATACATAAAGGATATATAAACAAAACTTTCGTAAATGTTGTACCACATCTAAAACAGATTGTATATACAGCATAGTATTTTAAGATTACATTAATTGCAATAAACAAATGCGTGCATCGTGTCATGAAAGGAAATCAACACTCAACTCAAATTGAATCACTCGTCAATTAGGGAGGCCAGCGCACATGACTAACGAGGGAAGGTGCAAGCGAGTGTATAAATTGCACTTTAATAAGAATCCATGCGAGCGAGTAGGATAGACACGTCACATGAATGAGCAAGCGAGATAATGCTACATGTGCAGTTATCTGTGGCTTTCTCAAATGCTTCGTACTTCAAGGTCGTGGTCGCTTATGAAACTAATGCGCACCGTGCAAAATTTAAGTACTTCCATTAAAGCTACGAATACTTTAATTGTTTACAACAGTCTTCTATAGCAAAAACCGTATGTAATTGATCAGTACTGTGCCATCTATCAAAAACACATTTAAAGGTAATTAATTTAGAAAAAAATAATATTACGCAGGGTCTACGGAAAACAAAAAAAAAACAGCAAGTGGTCTACAAGACAAAAAAGTTTGTAAACCTCTGATCTAATAGTATGGACTGGTCGCCAATAAATAGGATTGGGTTCCACATGGACCTAAAGTACTAAAAGCAGATAGCTGAATGTTCGCCTTTTTTCCCATTTCATCATCATCATCAAAAATTGCTATGGCTAAAGATATACATAACTTCTTTTTCAGCGTATGTATGTAGCTAT
This sequence comes from Micropterix aruncella, assembly GCA_944548615.1. Taxonomy (NCBI): domain Eukaryota; kingdom Metazoa; phylum Arthropoda; class Insecta; order Lepidoptera; family Micropterigidae; genus Micropterix; species Micropterix aruncella. Next base: position 29,181,954 of record OX155953.1, on the reverse strand, counting down.
ACACTAGGACTTATCCGGGTGGGGGACACAGAGGATGCCCCCCCCCCCCTGATTTTTTTTCAGTAAAAAATAAAGTCGAGAAAAAATTGACAATCAGGTAGAATCCGCGACTTATGTATCTAGTGTTATCCAGGGGGGGGGGGTAGTTAGGTTTTACCCCCCCTTCCCTGAAATCCAGCATATTTTCGTTTCATTGTATGTGCAAATTCAAGTTTAGTGGGTGCCACGCGAGTTGTTTCAATGAATGTCATCCCCGAAACTGAAGTCTGGATACGTGCCTGGCTATACACGATATTTGGGTTGAATAAAAATCAGTTTGAGCAGACATCAGCAATCTACTGCTCGCAAAGAGTGGCTTATTAATTTATCTTTCACTGCATGATTAAATAATTACATATCAACAGTGTGTAAACATTGTTAACTGTTGAATCCAAAAATAAGTCACATTATCTCTATAGATTTAAGTATAAATTAAGAGATGTACGTCATTGTATGAACTCTTGCGGGCTGTAAATAATTTCTATCACCAACCAAATAGCACTCAAACAAGGATACTTCGTCCTCTATCGCCAACTGCTACAGTATTTTCGGAGATTTTATTATTATTATTAAATCTTGTTTATCTCTACCCCAGCGGTGACTAACCTTATTGTTTTCTTAGACGAGCTACTGATGAGTGATCCCAGACTTACCAGTAGATTAAGAAGCAGGGGGTTGGCTTCTTATCCAGCGCTGCAGGCGAAATTTTAATTTTAACTTGCACATGGTGCAGTATGTATCCATTATTTCACGATTTTATTCTTCATACTACTTAGCAATCAAAACTTATAACTATCTTAGTTTTACGTAAGGTTTATTGTCATACATGGCTTCGAAAGGGGAGTGAATGGGTAGTAAGGTGAACGCTCACATGTGGAAAAAAGAGAGCTGTCCTAAACCTACCACAGCCGGTCATTAGTCCGGAATCCACTGCTCACCCCCCAGAAGTGTAATAACACTATATGATGGGCCCGACTTCGGTCGGTGAATTCCATGGCAGCTCCGTTTGTATTTTATATCCTATTATTCTAGATAGATACCTATTAGCTTAGAATGTAGTGTAGAGTGACATTCGAATATTGTTGAATTTTTTGGGTCTTTTTGGGTTCAATATTTAACATGGTGCACTTTTCAGGGTTAATTATTCTTTAACCCATTTAACATTCCGTTTCAAGTCCTTTTGTCCTTACTAGGCTGCTAATGGTTCTCGTGCAGTTGGGCCACTATCACCCACCTCGTTTTTGGGTCGGCCCAACTCACGGTTCAGCACCCATCCGGTAGCCTCCACGAAGAAGTTCGAGCCTAGTAAGGACTTTAGTTCCTTCTGCAATTGAGTATGCAGTTGCAGAAGTCAGTTCCCCTGGGTGATGTTCTTCGGGCGCAGCTGGGCGGATCGCATTGTGCGGCATCAACCAATCGACTGTGCACTCCGGCAAATAACTGGTGGAGTGTGAAATAGATACATGGTCGTTAATTAATAAATTAAGTAGAGTCTGCAAAAGCGACTTCGGACTCGAAACCAGACAGAAGGGTTAAAAAATCTGGCCAATTCTAAGTGAGGGAGCGAGACGGCCCGCTGCGTTCACTTCTCAGTGCCACGCGGTAATGCGTTGGACTGAGTAATGGGTTGAGTTGGCGAAGCTAGACGGTAGAGTGTATTGTCCCTAAGTCTACGTTTACTCCACGTTGAAAGAATGATCACATATCAATTTAACCTTTTAAGTGACAGGTTTGCCATTATAGATGATACTTGAAACGTGTTCAAGCTGGAGCAATGAGCTGGTCTGTATAAAAGGCTGAGAAAAAAGAAATCCGGGATCGCAAGTCAGTGAGAAAGATGCCAAATGCTACAGGCCCAACCACCGAACCCTGAGGTATGCCATTTAGGACCTCATGGGGATCCTCATCCTCATACTAATATCCTTTCACTTACTTTCCGTTTGTAAAGCAACGTTTGTTGCTTTACAAACTATACTTATTAGGTTTATCGGTCCAGTAGTTCAAAGCTGAAAGCGTATCACTTTTCTTATCGATTGGTGTCACTACTACTTCCTACCAGTCTCTAAGCAATTTACCAGTTTCAAATTGGTCATAATGTGTGCTTTTTGAGTACAGTTTGGATTAAAAGATTTAATCATGGATTTCTTTTTTATTTCAGGATATAGTAGCTGGTCTTCTCCTCGCTTTTATATTAATGCTGGGCTTGATACCACTCGTCGATCAACTTGATGGAATATTATTGACAAATATATACTCGCCATTTTTGATTCTAGCTGTATCAATTTTAGCAATCGTATACTATCCAAATTCAGATAAATGGACACCGACAAGGTAATACTTATAGAATATATTGTTATATTTCAGCGCAATATAGAATAACTAGCATATGCACTCGCCCACTTCGCCGAAATATTTATCCACTATGTGCTTCAAAGATTTATTTATAACTGTAATCTTAAAAATAAGGGTAACTTTATTTTTAAGATTACAGTTTGTTTACAAACGGTTAAAAACATTCAGCGACAAAAATCAGCAATCAGCGAACACATCTTCAATAGCGGAACAAACCACTGGGTGCAGTTTCAAAATCAAACAATTATATCTTCCCTGCATGATCTGGGAAGCCATAGAAATAAGAAGAGCTTCAAACTTTAATAGAGACAAAAGCTTCACTTTAAAAAATATCTATAACTTAATTCCCGCATCTCAAATTCGATGGCTTCGAAGTAGGAGTGAATGAATGGCAAGGCGAACGCTCTCATGTGGCAAGACAGCTGTCCTAACCTACCACAGCCGGTCCTTAGTCCGGAGTCCACCGCTCACCTCCCAGAAGTGTAATAATAATATTATGATGGGCCTGATTCCGGTCGGTAAATTCCATGGCAACTCTGTATATAGATAGCTATATGGCAGAAACCCCACTGGGCCGCAGGGACTGTCCCCTTAAACAACTACGATAATCTTCCATTTCATATCTTGTAAACTTTGTTGCAGAGGTGATACAACGATGGTGGTTAGCGTATGCACCGGTATACACATCGGTGCGTGGATTAACTACCAACTCGGCCGCATGGAAGAGAGCGGTCTAACCCCGCCTTACGAAATCATCTGGCCTTCCATCGAAATGATCGGGATGACCATCCTCCGCACCATCCTCGGATTCTGCGGCGTGCTAGCGACGCGCGCGATTGCCAAATCAGTGTCTTACGCGTTTGTCTGCGCCCTCCTAGGCAAAGACAAAAACGAGCTTAGGAACTCGCCAAACAGTCTACAAAACAAGGAAAAAATCATCGTCGAGCTTAGTTACAAGTATTTTACGTACGGCATGATCGGGCTGAATACGATGTATGTGTTCCCCAACGTTTTCAATTTACTCGGCATCAACAGACCCACTTTTTACACGGAGATTTAGTCGTTTGAATTGTGCACGGTTTAATGCTTCGTCTGCTTTTCGTGCACGTACTAGTAATGGGTCATTCCGGGTGCTTCTATGTTTTGAACCCCAATCCTTGTTTATTTATACTCTTTATTGTGAAGTTTCACGATAGGCGGGTTTATTGTCATACGACCAATCTCTTACAACCAACCTTACTATGGTGTTTATATGTATGTGTGCGTGTAACATGTGTGTAAATGTGTGTCTTGTTATTGCATTCGATCGACCAGACGTACTAAAATAGACCGTAGGAGTATGAAGGTGGACTGTGCGTAAATGCAATAGCGGAATAGAACGAGATAACTGCATATAGGCCCCCTCTATCCTTGTCTAGTTGTGCATTTATCATTCTTCAATTGAGTATAATAATTCGGAATTCTTCAATTGAGTATAATTGAAGCGTTGCACTCGTATATATTTACGTATCTCCCGCGCATACGCGACTGAACAAGGATAGAGGGGGCCCATATGCTGCTTTCTCTTTGTATTCCTCTATCGATTTCCCAGATTGGTTGCGTGGTCTATTATAGTATTTAATTCCGTTTATTTTATGTGTATCCTATACCCGGAAGAAGTTCGCTTTCTTCAAAATTACACTGACCGCTCCAAGTTTATTTTTATCGGAATAATACGCCAAGTTATTTACAAGATATCAAAGCCTAGATTCGCTATTTAACCCCTCGCGTACCAGACGGCCCGAAACGTCCAGAATTGATATTTACCGTCGAACCCCAGACGGCCCGAAATGGCCAGGCGAGGCCGACCGCTAATTATGGATTATTTAATCGACTAATAATTATGAATAATCTTTATTGCTTTACATAACGACGTTACAAATATCTAATAGCAAATTTCAATAGGAACATAAAACAGGTCTTTTTTAGACGATCGGTGTGACAGTTTCGGAGTAATCGTTTTTTTTCTGAAACGCCATCTTTTTTTTGAGACTCGCGAATTTCTTACGGGCCGTAAGGCACACATTAAAATTCAAACCGCGGGCCGCGAGGGGTTAATAAACTTTTTATCTGTTTAGTGGGAAATATTCGGGAAGTTAGAACAATAGATCATTCCGGGAAAACCTGGCTCCTCGGATTGGAATGGCTAGTCGGTATAATATATTCAGGATCAAATTAGGATTAGAACATTTTTTCCGGATCTGCTCTAATGGAATGGACCCAACTCTAGTACGTATTCAATTAAAAGTGCCTTTGAATCTGCGCAAAATTTTGGTTGTGTATAGTGTAGTATTTCTTAATTATTACGTTTTTGTTTATGTAAATAATCCAGTGAACATTCCAGTGCCATAATTATAGCACCAATTTTTTTAATTATTAAAAGTTATAATAACTAAAATGTGTGTTTGTTTGTTTGAAAAACTTTATTGCATACAGAATCAAGTACAACATGGTGGGCCTATTGCCAAGTGGCAATATCTTTGACCATACCGCCAGGGTTATTGTAACTAAGTATTTATGTTGGCAAATTAATATACAGGTTGAGTTTTCGTCCTCGAAGGGGTGAATCAGTAAGAGCAAGTAAGCAACTTTGATAAGAGGTGAAGGTCGTCGGCGTATAAATGGTATTTAAGTGGCAATTTTTCAGAAATGGATAAAGTAAATAAGCCAAAAAGGAGAGGTGATACAACACTGAAACGAGAAGTACGAGTGAAACTAGGCAAGGACTGAAAGAGATAGGTTTATATTATGCGAGCAGGCTAAGAGTGGGTCAAAATGTACCGAGTTGAAGGCACTGCTGAAGTCAAAGAGGATTAGGACTGTCAGCTGACGCTAATCTATAGGAACTTGGAAATTAGCTGTAATTTCTGCTGTGACGAGCAGAAACCCTACTGCAAACTATATTAAAGTTGAACCAAAAACTCATTCAACTGAGAGAATACAATACACTCTAGTAGTTTGGCAAGATTTGGTAGAATCAAGATCGGCCAAAAGTTCTTGTAAGCAGAAGGATTAGAACATTTAGGTACAGGGGCCTAATCTTGAAAAATTTGGCCTGCTAAATTCGTCTATGGTTCATGTAAATCAAATGGACCATAGACAAATTTAGTATGCTATTTTTTAAAAGAATCAACCCTCAGGAACGAGGGCATGCTTTCGCTCTACTGGAGAGGAGCTGTGTACAATTTCATAGCAATTATAAACGGCATGGTTAGCACTGAACTTTTTTAATAAATTTTAAGGATGAGCAGTGCAGGGTTTATGTATAAGCTTATAAGGGCCCCTATTTCCGTCAGAATGTTTGACAACCCAAAGGGGCCCCGAAAAGTGCAAAGGGGGCCACAGAGATTTCGACGGCCTAAGGGCTCCTATATGGGTTAATTTGGCACTATTAGACTGGCGCTGTTCACCGAGGAAATAATAGTTTGCTGTATAAAATGGATACTTTACCTTAGAGCAGATCTTGAGGTGCAAAAGAATCAACAAGTTTCCCTTTCGTCACGGACCATAACCTTATCCAATAATGCCAGATCTAATATAGTCTTAGCACGGACTCTTCTATTTCATTGAAATAATAATCAAAATGTGTGTATATTTATTTATTGTACTGGTTTTCTAATAATTGCAATAAGTACATACACAAAATATCTTAGTATAAAAATGTGGTTGTAATTAAAATTAAATTGCCACCGATAAAAACATTTGAACATACATACAAAATATCTTAAAATCGTTAAGATAATTATTATTCTAATTCAACAACAATGATGCCTGAAGGCACTTAAAAATCTCACATAACAATATTAATAGGCATGATCAGCATCCCTGTTTGCAATAAATCAAATTCAATACTATAACCTAAATGATTCCTGTTTTATAAATCTCAATGATCAATAGTAGCTTGGCAAGTAAACTTAAGTATGTTAAGTAACACTTTGTGTCATTCGAATTATAATGATGAATAAATAACGTAAACTTACTGATTAATGAAACTTTTTTTAAGAGCAATGAGTGGATTGTTTTCCGTAAATCGAATCAAAAACTTCGAGTATAAACAACCCTAGCAAACACTGACTACTGAGGCTTTTCAGTTTACCGATTCGCTTAAATTTCAATGTTCAACATTACTATAAGTACATATAAAGTAATAAAAATGCTATGAAAATTAAGTAGTTTTAAGTAGGTAGGTATGTTTTTTAAGTTAGGTAGGCAGTGGTTGTGAGAAAATTGTATTATGTTAATTCACGAGGCCGGCGTCTTTGGACATTCCATAGAATATAGATTTTTTATCTTTGAGCAGATCCTGCGGTGCGGAAAATTCGACGAGTTTCCCTTTGTCGAGGACCATAACCCTGTCCGAGTCCATAATTGTGTTGAGACGATGCGCGATGGTTAAAACAGTGCAATTGTTAAATTCCGTGCGGATCGTGTTTTGAATTAGTTCGTCCGTCTCTAAATCGACAGCAGCGGTCGCCTCGTCCAATACGAGGACGCGCGTTTTGCGCAACACCGCTCTAGCCAGGCAAATCAACTGCCTCTGACCGACCGATAGATTTTCTCCACCTTCCGTAACCGCATGACCCAGCCCAGCCGACAGCCCTTTCACGAACGCTTTCAAATGCGCCAACTCGAGCGATTTCCACAGCTGCTCGTCGCTGTACGCGTCGAAAGGGTCCAAGTTCATTCGAAGCGTGCCCGAAAACAGCACCGGATCCTGCGGAATGATCGTTATTCTCGTTCGCAGCTGATGCAGACCGATCTTAGCAATGTCCACGTCGTCGATTACGATTCGGCCGCCGAGAGCCTCGATTATCCTAAACAGACCGAGAGTCAGCGTCGATTTACCGGCGCCCGTGCGACCGACTATTCCCACTCTCTCTCCGCCGCGCAGATCGCAGGACACGCCTTTGAGTGCGGGTTCGTCGCCCTTGCGGTAGCCCAAGACCAGACTCTCAAACCTTACGGCCCCCTTGTCGGGCCAGTCGGGTTTGGGCGCGTTGAAAGCGATCTGCCAGGGGGCTTCTTGCTCCGTTTCGCCGTATTCTTTGATCCTCTCGACGGCGACGATATTCGTCTCCACTTCGGACGTCATCCGCACGAGCCAGTTGAGCGTTTGTGTTACCTAATCAGATAAAAATCAAATTAATGATTAATAGATGTCAGCAAAAACTCTTTAGAAATCGGACTGTACTGTAATAAAAATGGCACTAAACTAACGCAGAAAGCATTACAACCTCCTGAAAGCAGGATTTCGCCCCTTAGACACAGATTTTTTTTTGATACTTTTGAGTTACATTCATTTTTTGCATCAAAAATTAATGGTTTGTGTCAAAGGACATATCCCGTATCTTATAGAGATCCGTTTCTGTGTTTCTAAGGAGGAGGTTTTCAACATCAAATACCCCAGGACAAGAAGCAGCAATGCAGGTGGTTTACTCCTTTTTTTTAATACACACCTATGCCAAGTACCAATATATAAATAAGGCAGTCAATCGGATGCTGGCACCGGCTTCCAAAAAAATACCAACTGTTATCTACCGGTGGGCGCCTGAACAAAATAGGTAACTAAATTGCAAACAATATAATTCATGGATATGGATAAATTACATTTAATATATTAGAATTGGTAACTGCACAAAAAAGAAGGTTTAATCACTTTACCGCAGAAAGGTTATGATTTCATAAAATTGCAACGTTTTTACAGCAATCATGAAGGCACATGTCATTTCAATCCTTGAAATTATCATAAAGCAAAAAAATGGATACTTATAAATAACAAGTAAGTAAAATAGCATAATATAAAGAGCTTTAACCCTTGCGAACCAGCGATACTATGCAATACTATGAAAACAAATTTAGGTTATAAGCATTATTGCCTTCTATCTGGCATAAAGACTTAGCGGCAAGTCGAAACCACATCAACTTTTTTATGTAAATAAGAACAAACGGGATGGGGACAGAATGCTTTAAATTATACATAAAACTCTAGTGGCCGTTGGGAAAAAAACTTTAATGGGATATGGTCACTCCCATATGTCAAAATTCGAAACAATTACTGCTTTGATTTTATTTGAAACCTGGCAATACTTTCAGGTAATGAGCAAATATTAACGAAACTATAAATATGAAATTATTATTCCACCTAATTCGTTGTATTTACACAACTCAAAATGAACGCATCTACGAACCATTATTGTTATCCATTACGCTAATTAGTGAAGTAGTTAGTGACATTTTTTTTTTGGAAATCCGGTTGTTTACATTAAGTGGCAATAAAATACAAGTTGAACAGCAAGGTAAGTGCAATATAATTATTAAATAAATAAATATATATTAACGCAATTTCATGAGTTATGTAGGTGCTACGTACATAAAACAATATTTATTATTATTTTTCTAGATTTTTTGTGTTTAGTGAAAGTTTCAATGTGTTGGTATGTGTCTGTACGGCATAAAAATTATATTGCTGTAAAGCTCATTTCATCAGCTGTAAATTCTGTTAATATTACTGTCGAGTTTTGTCGTATTTTCCTGAAATTTAATGTCTACGCTTTTTGAATTGAATTGGTACAGATGACGGATGAACAGGAGTATTGATGACATCAAAGAAAATTCGTCACAGACCTTTAAGGCCATCTCAAATAAAGGACTGCTTTGCGAAATGAACAGTGGAAAAAGTGTGTGATTAGACAAGGGGAGTATCTTGAAGGGGACAAGGACCAATAATCTGTAAAATTATTATAATAATAAACCTAAATAATAAATGTTGGTTATTTTCTGAACAGACCTCTTATTTGCAGTAAAAAAGGTGAAAATTTTAAATTAACAGAGGAAAAGGAAATTATTTTACCAGAGTATAGAAGACTTTGCCATATTGATTGGAGTCAAAGAATATGAAACCCTTGAGAGGCGTACACCCTTGTTTTTTGATTATTTTGTTTCTATGAAATACTAGAAAGGTTTTAAGTATTGGGGCCAAAAAACCGTTTTGAGACATTTGACTCGATTAAAATAGCATTTGAATAGACTATGCTGGTAATGAATGTAGCATTTCACCGGCCAGACGAGAGGACAGATGATATCAGATTAAATTAAATAAAAATAATACCTGTAAAGCGTAGCTGACAGAGAGTCCGACCAGACCGGCGTTCATCGTCTCTTTGCCTTGCACAGCAAATAAAGCAGCGAAGAATATTACGAAATTTCCAATCATTTCCAAGCGGACGGCCAGCCAACGATTTGCAATACAGCTCGGGTAATAGCACACTTGATTGTAGTCCACTTTTGATTCGGACTCGGCGATAAATCTACAAATAAAAAAAAACATTTCAATGAATCGGAGAAGAGCTTCTAGAATACAGCTATACAAAAACGAAATATACTTTCGATTCAATTATTACTTATGGATTTTGGAATGCACTCAAGCACTCGGGACGTGTTTACAGAACAGTGACTTTACGCTGGGTGCCTGGCCATACTAGGATTGATGGGATCAAAAGAGCTGACCTTGCTGCCAGCGGCAGGTCCCACCAGCCAATCTATAAGACTCAGTGGCCCCAAAGACGGCACACCTACAGCATGTAATAGAAAGTCCACATTTCGAACTTTAAGCGATGATTTTATTTTTATCTATTCAATGGCATGGATTTAGCAAGGGCGATCCCGTTTCCTGGTTCCCCGTCGTTATATAACCTTAGCTCCGACTTAGGGAAGGTTTTCAACATGACCTGTTTACTAAAAAAGGAGTTGTGCAACAAATGATAGTTTCAGAACAATTCTGCAGCGAGTCAAAAGCCACAGCAACCCAAAGATTGAAATAATAAGAGACAGCAGACACCAATAATGGTGAATATAGTAACAAAAAATTGTAAAGGGACTAATAAAGTAGCACCCGCATCAGAAAAATCCTCACAGGCTATTGTAAGTTGAATAAATATCTACAGAGGATGGTCAAATTATTATACTCAAACATACATTTCAGTACTAATTTGCATTTTTCAACTCAAAACCAGCAAGGAATGCCACACAGAGTGCATCAAACAAATGAATAGTTAGCTTGATATGGGTAAGACACAGTGGAATTCAGGGAAATGACGAAGCAGACAGACTGGCAAGAAAGGGCTCGGAGGGTATCGCAATTAAACCTGAACCTATACTGTCGCTAGCAGAGGTACGCAAGAACGGCTCTGCGCGAAAGGACGAGGGAAGGACAAATGAAGAACTCCCGACTGACAAGGTACTGCTTGGGTCTCTAGAAGAAATTTGCGGATAGTGGTGGGCATCTTCACTGGGCATTGTAGGCTTAACAGACACCTATACATTCTGGGCATCGTGGACAAGGCAACTTTTCGGGGTTGCGGAATGGAAGAGGGGAAATTGGAGCATTTGATTTGTGCATGCCCAGCATTTTTCGCAAAAAGCGAGATGATCACAGGAAATTACACAGCAGATATGGCAGACAAATGAACAAATGTGGGTCATGGGGCCTTCATGGATAGCTATCCCCTTATTTATCATTATCTAGGTGAATTCATCTTGTGCTCATAGAAAGTATTATAAAGTTTACACAAGTTTATTTTTCTCAAACAACAATGGTATAATATAATGGTTTTTTTGTAATCACTATTAGATAAACTTTAAACCCTTTACAGTCCGGGCGCCTCCTCACATGGACGACTGCATGTGGATTACTTACACTGAGCGACATCAATATTCCTAACCAGTATCAATTACTATTTAATCAGCGTTAAACTTACAAGTTTTAAAAGGAAAGTGTTTTTAAAAAGAATACCACACATTTTAAAGTTATTGATTTGAAATTCAGCAGTGTTGAATTTCAAATCAATAACTTTAAAACGCACCTGCTTTGATTGGTATTGTTTCTGTAGTAAACGGAGTGAACGGTCGTTACTACAGTGAAATAAAGGGAGTGAACGGTCGTTATATTTTGCTATATTCCGACTGCGATAATGTGTGTTCAGAGAGCTGTTTAAGACGACTTTGCTTTTCCTTCGCCAGAAAGCGATTGAATCCTAAATGCCAATGGGCCTGAAGAATAAGAATTATGAAGATCGCTTGAAATTACTTGGGACTGAGTGCTCTCAAACACAGGAGACAAAGAGGGGACCTGATTGAGACATAAAATTCTCACAAATTATTACCATGTACACAGTATACCAACCAGTAGCTTTACTCTCGAGCTACAGGGCATTGCGGGAAGAGGGTGCCAGGAATGTGGGCAGGGAGGTACGTACCGATGAACGCCCTTGATTAGCATTACGCGAAAGTAAAGGCTGGCGACATTTTCGAACGTTGTATATCTGCATGGGCCGAGTAGCGGGACATCTAGCAGCCATATCCGAGCCCTTACAACTCGTGATGTATTCGCTTTGATTTCAATTTTGTTTTAAGAGAAGTTACTGTCTGGTATACTGTGCCATGTATTAAAGAGATTGCAACATTTACCAATTCAACGTCCACAAAATTCAAATCTAATCCTCTTAAGAACACATTCTGCAAAATAAAATAATAGACATGTGGAATAAACTACCATTTGTAAATATTAGTGCAAGCTCTGTCAATCAATTTAAAAATACTCGATACGTGCCTAAAAACTTGTTAATATTGTTTATGACTAGCTTGACAAGATCTGATCTGGATGTCCAGAATAAATAATAACAATATCGGAAGAGTTCGCAATGGGATTGCTGAATACTGACCTGTTTTGTACACCGTAAGCCCTGATGGTAGACGCACCGGTGACACTCTCACCGAAATGCGAATAAATTGGCGACCGTGAAATGGATTCCAGCCGTTTCAACTGCCTAGAAGTCGCCACGTAGAACTTTTGAATGAAATAGTAAATTGCTCCGATCGGGAAAATTACAGCCATAAAGATTGGAGTCGAGTAACTTATGACGACCAGCGTTGCTATAACCTAGAATCCAGAATGATGAAAAATTGCATTATTAGTAAAAACAGAAAAATTGTGTTTTTATTACACGACTGCCCAATAAAACGACTGCCCAAAAATAAAAAGGTGTTTAGGATTCATGTGTTTTTCGTTTCTTTATTCCATTATAACCACTAAACGCTTGAGAAGTGTGTGGTATTGTTAGAATCGTTATGTCATCCCGAGTGTCATAGGGTATCCTAACTGTCAAAATATCAAGTAAGCAGTTGTCTAAATGTCCAAATGTCAAGGGTCCCTAAAGTGCTCAAATTTCATATAAATAATTATGTAAATGTCCAAATGTCAATAAATTAGGATAAATATATCGTTTTTAGTATTAAATAAAAAGTCTGATGGAGTACATTTTGGAATATTTGTATCATCGTGCATTTAAATAAAATACAACTGCATACAGAATCACACGAAAAACCCAATGAAATCATTTTTCCTGGACGCGTTTAGTTGACTTCGATATCGAAGTCGCGGGGCTTGAAGAGTTAAACGTCCTTTTCAGCATGAACAATTTTTTTCCAATAATTCTAAATACATCACTTTTCATAAGGGCAGTCGCATTTTTTATTTTTTTAAATTGTTGTTCTTGTATTATATAAATAAGGCAATACCGGCATGTAATACTAGTTCTAAAATCCTAATGGGGAACACAAAACAATAACTTGCAATACAAAGCAAATCTGAACACAAGCATCATAGAAACACACAAAAAATATAAATAAATAATCTGATTTTCGTTACCTCAAAAATGCAATAAACGGTGTCTGAAACAGAATTGGGTAAAGTTTGGTCCAGAATATTAATGTCCTTGGAGAATCTTTGAAGAACGCGTCCAATGGGGGTCATATCGAAAAAGCTGAGAGGAAGTCGAATCACTCCGTTTAGCAACTTGGAGTGAAGAATTCGTGCGGCGACTAAACATCCCAGCCCAGGGAATAAATCAGTGGTGATTGAACTAAGCACTGTAAATAGGAACCAGGCGTGATCCACGTCTTCTATAATATTCAGTGGCATCGGCCGTGACACCTTGTCAACTTTCCAAGCACTACTGTGTCCCTTTTTAATTAATGTATCAGTTCAATTACCAATATACACCGTCCCCGATTTAATTATAGCATAGTAGAAAAGTATGGCCATATTTATATATATATATATATATATTTTGGATTTTGTTTGTTTGTTTCTACTCTTTACTGTGACATTTCAAAATAGGCGGGTTTAGTGTCATGCGACAATCTCTTACAACCAACCCTACTATGAAGTGTTTATATGGATGTGTGCTTGTAACATGCGTGTAGTTCAAAGTTTATTTATTCCAAAAAAACCCGACGAGGGTATAGAACTTACAATTATTAAATACATTTTTTATAATATTCATATTTTAAACATATCATATATCTGGCAAAATAAAATTAAATCTCGTTAGAAATCTGAAAGTCAATAAACTATACAAAATCAACCATTACATTGTCTAAATATTAAAAAGATCATTAAGAAATATCAAAAATAGAAATACCAAATCCAAAAAAAAAAGAGTATAAATCTATAAATAAAAAAGAAAAAATAATAGAAAGGCAAATCCATTGAATGATCTCGCAAATAAATAAATCAATAATAATAATAATAATCAAGTAGTCCAATTTGGAAAGAATCAAATAATAATCAGAGTAAAAATATAAAAAATACAAGCAATAATTCCTAAACCATGTTACATAATCAGTAAGTAAATTGTCTATAAAATGAAGTGTTACTGTAAGTAAGTGTGTGTCTTGTTATTGCATTCCATCCACAGAATTGAAATGCAATTCCGTTAATTTTATCCCAACAGAAAATGGTACACCAGCCGGGAATCGAACCCGGAACCTTACAATGAAGGATCAGGCGACCCTAACCACTGTGCCACCGGGCCGTGTAATTTTGACTTGGAGATGACGATTTTGACTTTTTATCCAAAATAAATAAAAATAAAATACAAACAGAGCTGCCACGGAATTCACTGACCGGAGTCGGGCCCATCACAATACTTTTATTACACTTCTGGGGGCTGAGCGGTGGATTCCGGTCTAACGACCAGCTGTGGTAGATTAAGGACAGCTGTCTTGCCACATGTGTGCATTCACTCCCCTTTCGAAGAAGCCATTGAATTTGACATGCGGAAATGGCGGTTTTGGATATTTATTTTAGGAAGGTTTTAATTATTTTCGTGGAGACCAAAATCTTGGTGAAACAGAGGTTTGGCTGACAGGTCACGAGCGCTAACTTCCACCGCGTGAAGGTGACAGTGAAGCCGTTCAGGGTGACGGCATTTGTGAGATCATGGTATTTATTTAGTTTGTACTCATGGTCTTTTGGGATATTTGATTCCCATGGAACAGTCAAATTCTACAATAAGGGTTATCTTCCGAGATAGAGAGTTAAGTTATATCTTGATGGAGGGCTGTGTTGGAGGACTTTCAGGTATAGTTTTGGAAATCACGAGATTTTCTTAACCCTTAGAGCCCCAATTGGCCGATATCGGCCACAAAACGACTGAGCGTGACGGCCCGTTTTAATTTAATTTGTATTATTTTATTATGTTTTATTATGTTAATATGTTTTATTTTAATTATGGGTACAGTGGTTTGGCAGTAATTAATGTTTTGGTGAGACAGTGTCATAATTCAATATTTTTACTAATTTTTACTAAATTTTTTTGGCACATCAACTTGTCAGTCGGCTGAGGTTTATGTTCAACTTTCTATGTTTTTTTTTTCTCGGTAACAAAGGCCTGGGGCAAAAAACTGAAGATGATTTTCACCTTAGTTTTATTGTAGAATAATAGTCTACGAAAGTTTGTTTTGTTATTACTTATAGGTACTATTGTTTCAGTATTTGCTTTTAAATCTGGGGCTCGGTGTATATAACAAACTTGCATGGGTAACACTGAAGATGGTGACGATTAACAACACATTATGAAAAAAAAGAACACATACAAATACAAACACACAAACACAAAACTTAAAAGTTATAGAGAGCCGCCATAGAGATACGCACCGAATACCGACTAATAGTTCACGAATAGGTTCAAGCGGCAGATCAAAGTACTTAATTGAAATTTCGAGTTCAAGTTTATTTGGGTGTAGAAATTCAAATGAGTTTACGTATATGTACAATAGTAATAAGAATAATGGATTAAAAAATAAAATGTAACAGGTATGTAAATAATTAGGAATCAGAAATTAATTTAAAAACAATTATTAAATCAAAATTTTATCAGAAAAAATAAAAAGAAAACGGTTGTGTCACCCCATGACCCCCCCCCCCCCCATGCGCCATCTCAACTTCCCACCTGCGGGCCAATTCGTAGTATATTTCTAGTATTTTTGTTGGTTTTAAAATAATATTTTTCCAATAATTATGTTCTTTAATATGGCAAACTTTAAATATTATTTGTATCGCTTGTATGAGATATTCTAACCAAAATTTCACAATGTGGTTTTGGCCCAACAACACACAACTTTAAATAAGTTAAATAAAATATCCAATGGATTAAAACAGAGCAAATATAAAAATAATTCAGGTAAAAGTCGAGTAGAAACTCATATAAACCACAGTATATCAACCAGTAGCTTTACTCTCGAGTTATATGGCATTGCGGTAAGAGGGTGCAAGTAATGTGGGCAGAGGGGTACGCCCCGACGAATGCGAACGGTTAGCATTACGCGCAGGTAAAGGCTGGCGACTTTTCGAGCGTTTAGCCATCCGCGAGGCCCGAGTAGCGGGATATCTGGCGACCCTTACGACTCGTGATGTATTTGTTTTGATTTCAATTTTGCTCTAAGAAAAGCTACTGTCTGGTATACTGTGTATAAACTATCAAATCATGACACCAGAAATGGAAAATCAGTGACAAAAAAATAAAAACAACTCAACTGAATACAAATCTAAATAAAAATTTTAAATGTCAAATTAATCACAATAAAAAAAAATATAGTCAAAGATCAATAGCCGAACAAATAATTTAATTATATAAACTCAAAAAAAAAAACAAATTATGAAACCAGAAATAAATCAGAGATAGTTAAACACAAAATTAGATAAAATCAGATGCAATTAAGGCTTCAACTAAATGGAAATAGTCCTCGAATATAGGATTTAAAAAATCTGAATTATATAATCATTTTTCCAGCAAGTATTTTAAGAATGATGCGTTGAAAGAATTGCCATAATGATTTTTTCCCCGATTTAAACTCTCAACTTTTCGTAGCACTACTACAGTGGCGCACCGAAGGGGGTGGGGGGTAATGGTAATGCTGGCAGACAGCAAATATCTCAGGTCTCTCAGGATCTTTCTTTACTTCTTTCTGGATAGAAGTCAATGGTTCTCGATTGAAGAAATCTATTAGCAGAGGATACACAGAGACCGCACCTCTAAATAGAACCAGAGGTGGAGGGAAACAAATTTAAGATAAATAAGGTACGATTTTAAGAAGCGATGAGATGCTTGAGACATTCCAAGAACGGAAACGAAAAACAGTGAGATTGCCCTTCAGGCCCCGCGACTTCGATATCGCAGTCAAACTGTGGATTAACCGCGAGTCGCAGGGCCTGAAGGGTTAATGGGAGACTGCCGGCTCAACAATCACCTTCACACTCTAGGGATATTGGAAGGCCTATCATGCAGAAGCTGTGGAGCAAGTCTGCGGAGTACATTATATATGCTTGTCTGGTATTGGCAATTACAATAGATAAAGTAATGGACACATAATATGAGGCAGCTATGGTCGTTTTGTGCGGTTTCCGACCATCGTGGGCTCTTCAACTAGTCTCGCAGTCTCCTATTTCTTAGTGTCTTTATGCGTTTGATTTTTGAGTGTTTGACACTAACATTCTTTAGGAGAGAACCTTAACAAAGTGACAGGACAGATTGAAACTAAACCAGTGCAGAATACAAAATGTTATTAAGATACAGCAATATCAGCTTTATGCTGCTCGACTGCTTAAAAAAAATAATCAAAATAATAGTGGAGCAAAACCATTTCAAATAACACTTAAACATTGCATTCATCATGAATTTTAAATAACCCATTTTAGCCAGCATTATTAGTCGGTACTAGGTACATCTTCTAACACCGATATTGCTACATTACCTCGAAAACACAATAAATGGTGCCAGTAATCGATCGAGGTAAGACTTGGTCCACAATATCGATATCCTTGGCGAACCTTTGAAGCACGCGTCCGATAGGAGTTACATCGAAAAAGTTGAGAGGGAGACGGAGTACACCATTTATTAACTTGAAGTGAAGAATACGCGCGGCGAACAAACAGCCCAGTCCAGGCAATAGATCATTGGCGAACGAACAAAGCACTGTAAATAGCAACCAATCCCAAGCGCCACATTACCTCTTAATTGTAATGTCACTAAAATTTTAATTATTCAGTCAGCTTTAGGTGATAGCGACTAGAGATGCAACGTTTATTGATTTACCGATTGCAATTAGATTATTTTAAAAAATAGTAGCCGATTTTCACAGTTCTGATTTGATTCATTCATCACGCCATTGATTATATAGGGAAATAGATTTCTCAATGCTATAGTACGTTTAGCCAACCATTCTGCGCCGGCAACATGCAGGTGACACTGATAGCATAACTGCAAAATATAACTATTGCACAGTAGATAGCTTCCATTTTGTAATATCCATAACTATATAAGGAATCTTATTATATGTATATGTTTTATTTATATACTAATTACCACAATTTCTAGAAATAAAACTGTTTTGTTTATTCAAGTGTTTAACCCTTTCGCCTACAACCACGTGTGAGACTCGTGGTCAGGATTTTGAGCCAAAACTGTTTATCTAGTGCCTGGCCCGTGGTACAACAGTCGAGCCCAAACTGTATTACGGGCCTGAGACGGTGTACGTCAACCGGGCCAAATGTAAGACAGATTTGCTGATTCAAGGAATGACTTGAAAGCTCGGCAGTTTTGTCTGCGTTTTGGGACAATGCTGCCGCATCCTATGTAAATGATACGGCAAGGGTAGTAGTACATATAGTAAAAGTTAATAGTATTTTTTATTCCAAAAACAACATTTGTAAGCTATCAGGTGACAGTCTAATTCTTAGATCGCTCTAAATAAGTCGAGTAAAGAAATGCTACTTAATTGGAACGACAGGCATTGTGATGCAATTTTCATGAGATTCGGGTAATAGTTATAATTGCGCCAATATTGTTACGGGTTAAAAATTCGCATAAACAAGGCTCTACTTGAGCGATGTTTCCTGCAATATTTGTCAAAGGTTCCTCATGCTCAGCCGCACGAATATTTTTCTCCACAAGCATCCCAAATGCCATCGCATAGTAGTACAGACGAACCTTGATATTTTTTTTATTATATCAGCATGTTCAGGATTTTGATTTTTTATAACATTTATCACTGTAACTTTTAACTTTCACACATTTGAAATCAGCGTCAAAAATTCTATAAGATTCTGCTGTTATCATTCTAGCAGCAAACAAAAAACATTTTTTTGTACAGTGTAATCGTTGATTTATCTTTTAGTAGGTACTAATCGGTTGCATCTCTAATCGTGACTTTTCAGACATAAGTATTGAAAATTCAGCAGAAGTGACAAAGTGAAGATTTAGTCATGAAGAATTACAAAAACTGACAAATGAAGAAAAAAATGTTAACGAGTCTGATTAGCGGGATGTCATAAGACAATTGCCAGAGACAGTGTAAGCCGAGTGTAACAAAACGAGTTAGGTGTATCCTAGTCTACCATCTCACTCTTCTTCATAATTTTCTAAAAGCTTAGTATTTCATTAGTATTAAACAACCAATAAGTGGCAAACTGAATAAATTACATCAGCTAGCAGTCCATAATTCCAATAATAAAATGGTTTTTTTAATACGCAAAAAAAAAACAATGCAGGATGCAAGAAGCAATTGAAACCAGTAAGCAAAACTAGCATTTTTTTAATCGGTTGAATTTTGATACATATTTGACTCCAAAATGTCAACATTATCACCTCGAATGCAACTGAATAACATTAGCTGCAATTACAAAAAAAAACGGTCAAATTTCACAAAACCCGTATAGAATGCCCACATATTTAAAAAAAAACAGTACTGACCCTTTTTAGCATGAGGCATTTGGAAACTATCAATAAAATATGTTACAAAATGTTTATTATATTTTTCTGATACTGAAAACCCCATGCGATAAACGGTCAATGCCAACGTGAGAAATAAGAGTTTCTTTTCCAAGATGGCGGTGAAACAATTATGATTTCTAGATTAATTTGACCCGGATGAAATTTCCTCAAAATGAAAAACATTGTAGAAGTGGCAGTGTTTAAATAATTTATGACAAAGAAGCGCTATAATGTGTTAGGGACAATGACACTAATTTTAACCTAAACGTGCAAAGTAGGAAATCATTCCATTTCCTTTTTACATTCTAGATATTTAATCAATCTAAGATATCCCAATAACAGCACAATGATTTACAAAAAGAAATCAAAGGAAGGGAAAAGATGCAAATGTCAAAAAATTGTACCATTACCAAGATCCGGAAAATTCTTTGCAACATACCCTAAAAAATGTGTTGAGGAACATTTTAAGATTTTGTGGCAGCGTCGAATCGAGGACATAAATGTCCTGCGAGAAACGCGAGAGAACTCTTCCCGTTGGTGTCACATCGAAGAACCGAATGGGACATTGCAACACTCTCTTCAGCAAAATGGAATGCAGTAAGTTTGAGGCCATGACCGACCCGATCGCTAGGGACAGACTGCCCAAGAAAGTGAACACAACTGCAATTAATTAAATTTATCAAATTAATAAAGCCGGTGGCAGCCCTTCTTCCTCGCCATAATCAAATACGCGGACGCAGAGCATGATTTTATATAGTGTGAAATTAAAATTAAAATCTTTGTGAAATGAAGCAACACCATGCTTGCTAAATGAAATGAAGCAAGCATGGTGCACAATACGTCAAACGACACAACTGTAAAGTATAACAAAATACAGGACAATAAACAATAAATAAACCATACAACATTGATATTCGAATAGCTGATAATACAGAGTATTGTTAATAAATCAAATGCGCAAAGGCTAACAAACATATGATTAGCTTACTAATCTTTTCGCTTCATGTGCAGAAGTATCTTCCTGGTGTGTAAGTAACTACTAAACAATACAATTAAAATTCAGATTTGCTTTGCATAAAAGAAATAAGAATGAATGCAAGAGGACATCATTGTCAGCATTGCCAAAAATAAATTAAATCGCATATCAAATACAAAATTATATATACGAGAGCAATTCCAAAAGTAAAGAACGTTTGTTTCTCTAGACACTTTTATTCAAGATATTGAAAGAAAACTTATTTTACAATATATTTTGATATTTTACCTATTTTTCTAGCTAGTCACCGTTCAAACTGAAACATTTACCATAGTGCTGTACCAGCTTTACTAAGTCTTCTGCATACTCTTTTGCCGCCAAGTTTTTAAACCAGTCACTAACTTCATTTTTTCAGTTTGTCATCATTTCCATAGTGTTTTCCGTCCAAAAAATTCTTCAATTTGGGAATAAGAAAGTTACCACTGTCCAAGTTATAAGGTGTCCAATAACATGCAAGTTAAATTGCTGAAGCATTCCTTCGTCAACGCTGCAGTATGCGGACGAGCGTTATCCTGAAGAAGCCCAATGCCGCTGGACAACAGTGTTGGGTCAATCGATTGAATATTTCAATATATTAATCAATCTCGATTGATTTAATCACGATTGATTTAGTCGCAATTAACTTTAATCACGATTAAAGTAATCGTGACTAAATCAGTTAGTCGTTAATCGTCAATCGCGACTAACTTGCTATTTAGATAGCACCCGACAATTCATTCTCGTCGGTCGGTCGGTCGGCCACGCTCGCGTTTGTGGTCGCTTCGCACCGACCGATGAAAAAACGCAAAACTGAAGTTGACTGCTGTCGAGAATGTCAATCGCAGACATTTAATTGTCAATCGAGACTAACGAATGAAATCAATCAATTGTTAGTCGCCGATTGATGATTGAACGAATCAATTGTTAGTCGTCAATCGCGATTAACGTATTCAATCGTCAATCGTTAGTCGACTAAATTTTGCACAACACTGCCGTTTGTTTTAACATAATGCACCATTTTCAATCTGAAGCTTCGTTTATAACATTTCCGTAAACTTCAGTTATCTGTCTGTAACTTTCGGTAGGGCGAAAATATTTCACATTCAGGAAGCGTATTACACTACGAACCTCACACTTGGCAGGATCCCTAGTTTATTTTAAAAGCGGAAAAATAAACAGTAAATGACTGCAGCTTCTCGCTGTTAGAGTCAAACTGGCGGGAACAATTGGATAGATCAGTTTCATGGCAGCGGTGGATGAATTACACGGCTTGTCAGATCAAAACGTTCTTCACTTTTAAATGGCCACTATAGCTCTTCTAGATCAATTTTGAGATAAACAAAGGCTAATGTTAAGCGACCGTTCTTTTGACTTAGAAATTTGCAGCTTTCTGAAACCAATCTCATGACTGTTTTTATTTTTATCTTATGCTATCTGCCAATATACAGGATGACTAACCGGTCGGAAGCCAGCCTACGTGTGCAAAAAAACTGCACTGCAACTTTTTAGTCGACATCGTAAATAAATCCTAACAATATCGTTTTTTCATGAATTCCCTCTTGTTACCTATAATTAATGTTGTTAGTCATGTATATTATATATATATATATATATATATATATATATATATATATATATATATATATATATATATATATATATATATATATATATATATATATATATATATATATATATATATATATATATATATATATATATATATATATATATATGGGGGCCAGCCGAAGCGGCTACGCACGGATCTGTCAATAATGCAAAATGCCTATAGGCATTGTTGGCATCCGACCGGTTATATTAACTGGTATCGTTGAAGTGTGTGAATCAATAACAGCAAATAGGCATGTTATAATTTTAAAAAAGTGGAAAAAATAATAAATTTTTAGTAAATTTTTCTAAAAAAAAACTTTAAAAAGCGTTGTTTATTCGCGATATTTTACCTACTGCTAGATGACGCAGTGAGCTTAACGCTTCTCATTTTTTTTTCAGTACTATTTTTTTTAATTAGTTTTTTTTAAAATTAGTTTTTTTTTAAATATATTTTTTTATCTACAAAATTTTTATTTAAAGTTATTTGCTAGTACTGATTCACCCACCTCAAGGATGCCGGTTGATTAAAACCTGTATATAGCAGTGTGCGAATCTGAACACAAGTAACCTTTGTTAAAAAGTGTATTTATTTTGCCTATTAAAACTTATACAGGAGTGAGATTGACATTTTGATTATTTTAATTTGAATAATATTCTCCAATAGCTTGAATGATTTTTTAGAGGGTTTGGGTATGGAATCTTCTTGCTTTTTAATGATTTGAGGGTCCGGAAATCATACCCAAATCCACATCTGTTATTTTTGTGTCTGCCTAGCGAACCCGAGACTTAACAATTACCTATAATTTTCAGGATAAGTCCAGTGAGTTTCTTGCCATTGGAGTCATATGAGGCCTTGGTTTTTAAAATAATTCTTCCTTGCTTTAGACTATGCCACGGTGCTAAATCTTGCGGAAAGATCGGTGTACCATTTGGATCACTTTTCCAATTTTATTTAAACAAAATTGTCCTTAAAACTTGAAAAAATTTCAAGAGTGGTAAAAGATATTTGAGCAAAATTTAGCCTCATGCAAGAGAGATAATGGCATTGGAATGAAGAATTACTTTTAAATTAAATGTCTCACGAGGCTCGAACAACAAGGAGACAAACGATATTTAAAATGCATTGATAATTTATTGGCTTCTTGTAAGGACAGGCTTCGATAGGCTAAAATAAAGGTTATTGAAGTAGTAATTCAGATAAGATTTTCACTCAAAAATCAAGAATATCATGGATTCCATGCTCGAAACCTCCAACAAGTCACTGAAGCTAACTGAGAACATCATCCTTATTAAAATGTCTATTTCAGTTCATGTAAGTTTTCATGGCCAATAAATACATTTTTTCTCATAAATTCACACTAGCATTTAAAGTTGTTTTCCCTAACTCTTTCAGTAAGTAGTTTAATCTGTTTAATGTTATTAATAAGTAATAGAGCCAAAGGAGAATGCTAATACAAGGTGTCCAAAAAGGGTGTTTTGCAGTACAAAAGTAAAATTAAAATAAAACTATAAAACATTTAATATATTTGTAGATGTTTAGTAGAACTACACTTGACAGAAATTTATATAGAAAATAATGTGTTATCCAATTGACATCTGCTACACTTCCAATACTTCTCCAACTAGGAGCAAATATTTATAATTAGGTGTCCACGCTTGAGAAATTACCTTACCAGGAAATTTTCAAAATTCAAAAGATGAACATATTAATTTCTCTCCTTCAATTTTGATATTACAAAGATGTAAATCTTGCAGAAATAAATAGTCAACTATTTGTTCTAAAGTTAAGATTTGATTGCTTTTGTAAATGGACAGTAACCAATTTCGCCTTGATGTCGTTCGCACTAGTTAAACAATTCGCTGAACTCTTATAAGTAGACACCAAGTGATCGTGTGGTTTAAATCATTTCGATTTATATTATTTTTTTTTAAATTGGTAGACAATGTGTCAGTAATAATACTGATACTCGAGTACTGTTGACTTATGGAGCCCCCATGAGGAAATACTCTGCATTGTTAGAGAAAATACAGCGAGGTTTCTGAGATACTTGTATATGTGCAAGTACGGTTACTATCCACCCAAATACTTATCCTTTCCCTTTCGTGATGGGCATGCGAGGTTTTTCCTAACTCGAGCAAAGAAGGAACCATATTTTTCTACTTGAACAAAGAATGCTCAGTGGGAGGGTTTACAACCAATTGTTTTTCCAAAATGTGGAGCTATATGTGCTCTATGCCTATCTGTGACCTGCAGCCATCCCATAATAAATATGGTGATCTGTAGAGCTGATTTAGGCAGATACAACCCAGGGGAGGGTCTCAGTATCTGTTGATGTTGATATTTTTGGATGGTCAACAGGTCAACTAAAACACAAGTTGCTATGCTTGGATGAAATCGATTTTGAATTTGGCTCTTCTGCACAATTTGGCTATTCTGCACAATGCATGTAATGCCCAATTATTAATGTAGTTATGTATTGATACTATTAATATTTTTAGATTTACCTATATTTACGATTTGAGCTGTTTTGAAATGAAGATTACCCAGTATAGATTGAAACATATCGCTGTAAGATATCGCTATAGCGATAAGTCCGCCATTTGTGCATAAATTGTCTTTTTTATAAAACCAGCGTAATATTCATTAAGTTATGTTTTTATAGCACAATAAAGTTATTCTATTCTATTCTAACATATGAAGTGAAAAATAAGGTTCACCCGTTGTAAATAGCATGTGGACCTACAAAGGACGACTCCATAGCAACTAAATCTCCAGGAAGTGGTACGTATTATGCACAACCCTGAACTCTAACCGCGTTCTTGGACACCTGTAATATTCTGTGCTGCTATTTCGACAGCTTATGTGCTGTGCTGCTATTCTTCTTTGGCTCCCTCCAGAGAATTTAGGATGTCGTACCGAGAATAAGCAAGAAGTCCATCCGCGCAGCGTCATCGGTAGCACATTATCCAGAGTGTCGACGTCTTTAGCGAAACGATTGAGAATGCGGCCGACCGGTGTCACATCAAAGAAACTGGATGAAGGTGCGCGCAAAACGTGCTTCAACATGTAAATGTGAAGGATGCGCGCGGCCGACACACAACCGATGTACAGCGACAGCGAAGACAGCGACACCGTCACAACTGGACATAAACGCCAATAAAATCATACGTCTCAATGTTACCTCCCGCACCCGGTTGATACCATAAAAAAAACCACCGAAGCCGAGACATCAATAAATGACAATCGAAACATGCAAATAACATTTCATTTTTAATTTCACACTATATTTTAATGACAAAATTATAAATTAAGAGGGTAAGGGTACGAATAGCAATAATATTGAAATCCACCATCTTGGAAAAAAAATGATCCGACATGTAAATAAAAGTTACTAAATTTAAATGAAAGCGAATGTCCAAATGCTGAAAGATTGTTCAAAATTATCATGCAAGCATTCCCGATTAACCATTCTTATCAAAATTCTGAGGGTAGGCAAAACTTTTCACAGAATTATACCCGTTTCGATAAAGATACAGCTAGAACATAAAAAAAAATCTCAAACCGCTACAAAATATTAACCTCTCACAGGCCCGTCTCGCGAATAAAAAAATGTTTGTTTGTTTATTTATAAATTGGTAATAAAACATTGATTAAGCAGAAATATGTTCATTACTTTGTAGAACAAAAACTTTAGGGAGCTAGTGGGCCACCCTAAAGTCGGCCACTAAGACCCATTTGTTCAGGGTCGGTCACAATCACGGGTCAACACCCATCCGGGTCGATCTTCCCACACGAGTCAATCTTCTGGCGCCTCTGGACGGTTTGCGCACCATGCAGGGTCAGCCAATCGATTGTGCATTCTGATTAACAGTCGGGGGAGTCTGGAAACGGTTCTGTCTACTATAGAGCGGGGGTAGTTATTCACCTTACGGCGACTGCTCTTGCAACGACCATCGGCTATCCAATTCCGGGTGAACAGACGGGCAAAGGATGCCGTAGTCCGCGATAGATCCGGTTGAAACCGTTTCACCGCTACGGGAGACCGGAGTAATCTGGTTACAACTGGTAGTAAGGGCGCGAGTGTCGGCCCGCCAGGTAACATACCTGGCTATCTCGTGGTAAGGCGTTGGTCACTTACGGGCATGTGGCGGATCTTGACGGTGGACTGTTTGTCCTATGTCTTCTGCGCTTACCTCACAGGAGACAGAACGATCAAATTTCGTTAAAACTTCCTGAGGTGACGGGTTCGCCCGTTGTAGTCGACAGCTTTAGTTGTAGAGCAAAAACTAAGCTTCATTTTAGTAAGAATTATGAAGACCTACGACTTTTCGTTTTTATATGCTACATTTTTCTTTAAAAAATTGCTTTTCTTTAAAAAATATGCTACATTTTTCAATAAAAAATCTATCTTTTTATTTTTTGTGGATAAATGTTGTTTTATTTATGTATAAACTTTCAGATGAATAAATTTCCCAGTGATATATTTAAAAATAATGCTACCTTTTGAGTATAAAAAAATGAGCTTTATCGCTCTGAATATTTAAAGTTTTTAGCAAAATCACGCGACCTATCCTGTATGTCTGTATTCTGAGCCATTATTTATTCAGTAAGGTTACATGAAATTATTTTAATTGTTATAAAATTCTAAATAAGCTTAAAAAAACGCACAACAAATGGAGAATAAAAAATGCCATGAAAAAGTTGTCATGATTCTTATGACTTTCGTCATAAAATATTCGATTACTAACTACATAAAACAGATTTCTTTGGAAATTTCCTGCAAAATAATGCAATTTAAGAATGCGAATTCAAAATATAACAAACGAATTTGTTTATGTATTGTCTAATGGCCGCCACTGTCTACCTGTCATGCGATTGTATGCATATTTTTTCAGCAATCTGATTCTGATTATCAATTTTAACTCAATAAAAAAAATATATAAAAAAATAACTTCTTAACCCCTCGCGTACCAGACGGCCCGAAACGTCCAGAATTGATATTTACCGTCGAACCCCAGACGGCCCGAAATGGCCAGGCGAGGCCGACCGCTAATTATGTTAGTACAACTTTGACTAATAATTATGAATAATCTTTATTGCTTTACATAACGACGTTACAAATATCTAATAGCAAATTTCAATAGGAACATAAAACAGGTCTTTTTTAGACGGTCGGTGTGACAGTTTCGGAGTAATCGTTTTTTTTCTGAAACGCCATCTTTTTTTTGAGACTCGCGAATTTCTTACGGGCCGTAAGGCACACATTAAAATTTAAACCGCGGGCCGCGAGGGGTTAAGTAGCAACAGCAAGCGATGCATGCCCTCTGGCAAGCGTCAAGCTCCTGAATAAAAATAACGGGGTGACTAGGAGTTGATATTTTTGTCACAACGGGCTCGATTGCGTTTCTTCGTGGACTAATATCGAAAATTAGTCATATGAACGAGACAGAGCAATACGTTAGAGCGGAAATTGCAATGAACGGTTGTCAGATTTCTACACTAAAAATACCCACCGAAAATAAAGTGGCTGAATCTAAGACTGCAACAAATGTATTTAAACTTATTCGAATGGCTAGATAGTTTGATGCCGAAAAATCGACAATTGTTCATTACATATTTTGCTCCGGCACATTGCTTCGTCTCATTTGCATGAACTAATTTCCAATTTTAGTTCACGAAGAAACGCAATCGAGCCCAATGTTGGCTGCCCTTATCCGTGTTTCCCGACCCAAATTAGGGAAGTCCATAGTGAAATAATTTCTTTCACTTGCCATTTTAAGAAAAGAAGTATAAAAATTCTCCGGAGAGTTGTTCGCCTGTGAGAGGTTAAGGCATACTTTACAGTACTGAAATATTTGTTCATGCAAGATGCTTATTATTCAACCTACCCTCAAAAATTGATCAAAATTTATATTTTTTAAAATGCAAATAAAATAATGAAAATCCTACCTTGTCCGAGGCCGAGAGCTCCGTATACACCAAGATAAAGGTCTTGCTTTGGCCTATCTACTGTATTATTCACTACCTAAAATATATCATTAAAAATCTATTATAAAAAAATCCGTTTTAATTATTTGTTTCATCAAAACCAACAAAATTGAAGATATTTTTGTATTAAACCCAAAAAATTACCAAATTCTTATCATCCGCCCACACCGACAACCACACATTTGATCCGATTGAAAATCCTTGGAAAATCATGTTCATGACGAGCGTCAGAATAGACAACACCAATCCGATGCTTCCCAAGTAATGCTTATACACGTCCCATTTTACCTGAAAAAAAAAAAAATAAGTTTGTATGCATAGCGTATGATGACAAGCAAGGCTACGGACATGAACTTACGCTTCCGGTCTCCGCTTTTTCCGCTTCTATGAGTTTGTCTTTCTTTTCGCTCTGTTGCAGATTTCCATCCGGAGTTTTCTCGGGTGTACGCCGCTTGACGCTGGTCTGCCTGTCGAGTTTGACGCTCGTCTGTCGATCGAATTTTTCCATGCTCCTGTTGTGTTCCGTTTCCGAAGTGCTCTCCGACAGAGATCTCGCTCTCTGCAATTTATCCCTGAATTCGCTGCCGAGAGTATTTTCCAGTTGCTGCTTAATCTCGTCGAGTTCGGGTTCCTCTTGCTGCCCCATATCTGACAAATGATGAAGGAGGAAATCGGCGAATGCGCCTTTTTTATCCAAAAGCTGCTGATAGGTGCCCGATTCCGACACTTCTCCGTCTTTGAGCACAATGATGCTGTCCGCTTCGGGTAAGTAGGTAATCCCATGCGTGACGAGGATTCTCGTTTTGCCCCTTAGCAAACCATGTCTTCCGATCACCTTTTCGAAGATGTGCTTTCCGACGTGAGAGTCGACGGCGCTCAACGGATCGTCCAAGAAGTAGATATCGCTGTCGCAGTAAACGGCTCGCGCTAGGGATACCCTCTGCTTCTGTCCGCCGGATAGATTGATGCCTTTTTCTCCGATTTCGGTTTGATCGCCCGCCGGGAGCATTTCGAGATCCGGTTTCAGAGCGCAAGCCTCCACAACGTTGGCGTAATTGAACTTATCGTGGGATTTGCCAAAGAGGATGTTGTCGCGGAGGGTGGCATTTTGAATCCAGGCCTGCTGCGCCACGTAAGCGATCGATCCGATCGTATTGACGCGACCGCTCTGCTTGTCCATTTCCCCGAGAAAGGCTGAGAGAAGAGAGCTTTTGCCCGAGCCCACCGTACCCACCACGGCGACTAACGATCCCGATGGAATAGAAATATTTATGTTTTTGAGAGTCGATTCGTTATCGCCCCAAGAAAATCGGCCATTCTCCATTACCAATGGATTACCTGAAATAAAACATAATCGGCTTTGACATTTAATTATTTTCTAGGAGAGGTTAAGATGAATATACAGGGCAATGCTTGGGAATCCCTGAAGAAAATGGTGTAAATAAACTGAAAGCACTGATACTTCAGAATCCAATCATGAAAAATGACATAGTTAGGCCTCTTGTCCAAACACATTCTTTTGCCGTGAAAACCTATGGTTAATTTGTCATTCGTCGTCAGTGTTGTATTGATCACTATGGATGCTTGGGACCAGTGGCGTAACTATACCATCTGAGGCCCGTGGCAAATTGGGGCCCTCCCAGTAAAAATCTTTACGTTGTAATTTAATTTTAATAAATCAGGGACCCCCGTCGGGTCGGGGGCCCGTGGCATTTTGCCAGCTCTGCCAACCTATAGTTACGCCACTGCTTGTGACCGACACGGTGGCGAAGCCGTCTGTTATTACGCCGTGTCAGTTGAAAAGCTTTCAAAGTCATCCATACAACACTGACGTTCGTGCCTAGAATGGCAAATTAACCGTAGGTTTTCACGGTAAAAAAAAGGTGTGTGGACAAGTTACCTTAATGAATTCCATTTTATTCAGCCGTACTCTGTAGAAATACCGAAGAGGAAAGAGTGGGTGGAAAAGCATGTCATTACCGGTACGGAACACTAATAGCTCTAAAACCGCTAATGGCATAGGCTCAGGAATACTCGGAGAGCAGCACCAGGCTAGCTACTCAGAAAGACTTCTAGTATATGCTAACACCAGATGTGATATGAAAACATGCAAATGCCTACAAGCATCAAATTATATATCCATCCTAAGAGTCATCTTATCATATGAAATTCAATCGAAGGCTGTCTTGGAATGCACTCAAGCACTAAAAGACCCTTGTCTACAAAACCAGACACTTTATGCTGCCGCCTGGCCACATGGGAATTAATGGGAATGAAAAACTGTCACCATGGGTCACTGTAAGTTGAAGAAGCATCTACATTGGATGTGTCTATCTAAGACCCATCTGTGCAGATTTTGCCTTGAATCGAAGACATCGCTCCAATTTCTGTATGAGTGTGAACCGCTAATGCAATCAACGAGCCGACAGGAAGAAACCTCTGAACCCAAATGAGATAGGAGAAATCGTTCCCTCATTGATACTGAAGCTTGTAGAAAACACAGGACTGGGTAACGAACAAAACACCTGCAAGGTCGTAGTGCACGTGGGCACAGAAGGATATATAGGTAATAAAAAAAAAACATTTACCTTCAGAAGTGTGGTGCTGAACGCTATCAGGTTCTAATTCATCGCAATTCATGAATTTATTAATTCGCTTAATTGAGACGGATGTCTGAAATAAATCAAATAAACATTAGCATTCAGTGAAATCTTTTAATATTACAATGAACCGACTAAACCGACACCATCAAAATATATTACAATTGAATTAGTTTCTTTCATCAATTTTACATTAAAAATCGAATTATGGATGATCCGACAACCGAATGTGATTGGTAAGATTGAAAATAAGTATTATTAGTTCGGGATATATAATGTGTCGTTGTAATGGTGTCTCAAAAGCCTTTTAACATTTAAAAAAGATAATGCATAAACGCAAGGGGCAGGAAGAAGCAGGGGGATGTTCGAGGGTGATTAATCCTTAGGAATTTAGTGGTTGTGTCCTTTTTCCATAGAATACAATGTGCGTTTTGTGTGCGCGAGTGCTACCGTAACAATGGTTCGATGACCGAAGGTTGTTGGTTTTTTTAAATCAATTAGCAACATAAATCCTTATAACAATTCAAACTACGGGTAGAGAAGTTTGAGGCAATGTGTTTAGCATTAAATCAACCTTGTTTCAACCGACCACAGACATGCAGCGAGCCTGAAATTGTAGAGCGCGTACCTATGCCACTTCTTTGAAGATGTAACAGGCAACTGTGAATTTCAGAGCGATGTATCGAAATGATCCAGTCATTTTAGGCTCCTGTATTCCAGAGTCAAAGATTAAATAATATCACCAGCGAAAAGATTCCTCGCTTCGTACAGGAGGCATTAACAAAGACATACCCTTCCTGATGAGAATAAGAATGTTTCTGCAGGATGCATAGTTTAGACGATATAGAACAACAATGGATACAAATGCAACAATTTTGCTAGTTTTCTTTTTTGGTTTAGCGCAGCAGGTCTTTGGAAGCTGCAAATTGTTTCTTACTATTACTTCTTTTATTCTTCTCTGACTTCAATGCAAATATTGTCAAATGCAAATATATCATTTCTTTTATCCTTTTCTGACTTCAAAAACGGACGGCTTCGCCGCCGTGTCTGTGGACAAGCTTCCATAGTGTTTCAGACAACACTGACGACACGGCGAATTAATCATGGATTTTCACAGCGAAAAACACGTGTGTGGACTTAGGACATGGAGGGCTTAGGCTGATCAAGTGCACTTGTTTTTAAACTTGTGACTTGTTTTGCAGTAAGAAAAATGTCTAGTTTGTTTTTAAAGATATTGACAGAGCTAGCACTGATCACTTCCTCTGCAATGCATTCCAAGCATCCACCATATGATTTGTCAAAAAGTGTTTCCTGGGGTTTGATACTGCAATTGCCTTATTCAACTTCAACGAGTGTCCTTGCAGTTGCTTTTTGGTGTTCATGGTATACATGTTTTCGAGGTTGGGCACACTATAATAACTGTGAATCATTTTGTACAACCCTAATTCGTTGACTATTATTACCCATAAATCTTTCAGTTATCAAAAGACTTTTGAGACACACTGTAATTTCTTTGGGCACTTACCTGAATGAGATTAGTTATCATCGTCGGCAGCATAGACAATGGGAAGCGTAGAATGTTGAAAAGAGACAGCGAAACGAACGCCGTCGTCGAGTCTAACACGTTGTTTTCATCGATCAAGACATACGTCGCAAACGTTACCAGTGATACCTATTAATACCAGTGATAAGAGAAAAGCTTTCCATGAGTTATGCACAATCACCTACAATGGCACCTACAGATATGAGAATTTGTACAGTGACAAGAAATACAGAAGAAGTGCATATTAAATAACCAGCGGGAGTGAAATGTGTTCAGGGTTCATCTATGTATGTTTCTGTTTCTTTATTTCACCGTAACTTCTAAACGCTTGACCGAATTAGAAGTATGTGGTATTGTTAAAATCATTATGTCCTCCCGAGTGTCATACGGTACCTTAACTGTTCAAATATCAAGTAAATAGTTGTCTAAATGTCCATAAAATACATGTCCATAAATTAACATAAATATATCGTGGTTAGTGTCAAATGAAAGGTCTGATTGACTACATTCCGGAAATATACATGCGTCTATATGGATAAATACATAAACCACATACATTACATAAAACAACTGCAATAAAAATAATTCTAAATACAGTAGTTCACTTTTTGTAACTGCAGTCGTGTTTTTTATTCCTTTCAATATATTTATTTCGGTGTTTATTGTTGTTTTTACTTCCACTGGTTATTTAATATACAGTATGCCTTGTAAAGTAGATTGTCACTCATTCTACATAATATTAAAAATTAGGTATGAAAATGTAATGATCACCAGTCTATTATGGCATTAAAGATTACTGCATCCACCCCAATCAGCCGAGGATTAGAGTGTAGTGGATTGGAATAAAATACCTCTATGACGGAGACAACCACTATGGGCAGGAGGCCGAGAGGCAAATGCATTATGTTGAATAGGGTGAGGGCGACAAACGTCTTTTGCGGCGTTAGCACGTTGCTCGGGTCAGAGAATAAATAAGTCACAAACGTCATTAACGAAACCTTTGGAAAATAAAGCAATAATCTTTAAAAAAAATGAGATGCATGCGAACATTTTCTGAAATAATAATTATAAAAAACACAGTCGAGGCGGCTATGTAAAATTTACCTAAAAAATAAAATACAGTATGATCTAAATTTTCAAAATGGTCATATTTTTGAGAAAAATTGTGGACAGTAACATATTAGAATTAAGCAACAGGGTTACGGGGAAAAATTGTCAATGTCAATTTTTAAATTTACTGACCTAAAATATGACCTTTAACCAGTCGGACTCCAACAATGCCTATAGGCATATTGCATTGTTTGATACATCCGCACGTAACCGTTTTGGCCGGCCCCTTATATATTATATAAATATATAATATACATGCCTAACAAGAGTAATTACTAGGTAACAAGAGGGAATTCATGAAAAAACGATCTTGTTTGTATTTATTTTCAAAATTGACCAAATACTTGCAGCGCAGTTTTTTGCACGGGAAGGCTGACTTCTGACCGGTTAAGTCAGGGTTTGCTAGCATGAAAAAAATATATTTTGTCTGTCAACCAAACAAATACAATTTCTAAAAAAGTTTCTAAAAAAAACATTTTACTTAAATAAATGCCTCAGAAAAAGTATCCTATTTTCACAAAAGACATTGATAGTTTTTCCCCGTAACCCTTTAACCCGTCCGGCCCCGCCACTGCGATATCGCAGTCAAACTTTTGGTGCGCACTGCGATATCGAAATCAAATGAACGCGTGCAGGGAAAGTGATTTGATTGGGTTTTTCGTGTCATTCCGTATGCAGTTGTATTTTATTTAAATGCACGATGATATTTGGCGTAGAAAAAGTATTTTTCTCGAACGCGCCTCTTTACTAGTGAGTCATTACGAAATGTCAAAATTGTGCTCTCATTTCAGCCGTCGAGTGCCATTTGAGTGCGGTGGCGCGTCGCAATAAATAAGTGTTTGTTTGTGTTTATTGGACAGTAAACCTTATAACTGTGAGTATTTATTGACCTAAACGATTGTTGGATTGATTGATGATGAAATTACATCCGATTGACTAGTAAATGCAGTCATTTTCGACAAAACATTTTTCAGAAGCGTCTAAGAAATTCGAAAGATGAACTTTTGTAAGCATTTTTGATATGTAATAATGGAATCTTGCTCTCAAATAGTGTGGCATACGCTGGCAAATAATGTTTTGTATCCCTCTTCATGTGATATCAATCAAAAAACCAACTTTCTTTTACAATTTATCAGTCTGATAGTAAAGCCGGCCATTTCTGTGAATAATGCGTAGATTTACGACCGGAAAGTAAGGACGTAGTCGTTATCGATTTTTTTATCGATTGTAACTTTTTAGTGTGTAATGTCTTTATTTATGAGTATGTACCTATATGCGTGTATGCGTGTATGCGTGTGTGTGTGTGTATGTGTGTATATGTGTATATGTGTGTATACGTATACGCATACGTATACGTATACGTACTCGTATACGTGTACGTACACGTATACGTATACGTATACATACCTATATGTGTGTATACGTGTGTAGGTGTAGGTGTATCTGTATGTGTATGTATATACACATACACATACACATACGTATGTATGTATGTATGTATGTATGTATACAAACACAAAAATGTTTTTAATTTTTTTTTCTTTTTATTTGCTTTGTAGATGTGGAAAATCGGAGACCTTCCTGATGCCTATTTCCTGGCCTAGCTTGAGGCGGAGTTGAACTCGTCGGCATCAGAGGCATTGCTATTATATTTGATATTACTTATTGTATAATGTACCTTTCGGTGGAATGTTTTATTGTCAAATAAATAAATATGAATAAAACTGAGTTTGTTATTTTTGGAAAGGTGCAATATATTTATTTAAACTACAATTTATAATTTATTATCAAACTATAACTATAATATAACGCATACAACAAAACTACCAGCAGAGAATTTTTTGTATTTTCATTGTGACTTATTTTTAAGTCCGAATTCTAAGTGTGATTGAACCTTCGGCTTCGGCCGAAGATTATGGCGAAGGCCGAACATTCGGCTTCGGCTTCGGCTTCGGCCAAAAACTGACCTTCGGTCGGACATCGGACATGGAAAAAGATCATATTACATTCTCTGTTTATTCAACGTCCAAAAACGACTTCATATAAACTACATTTTTTCAAATTACAATACTTTATGGATTCTTTAGTATAATTTTCGATTTTATTTATTTCATCAAAACCGAGCCTTTAATGCAAAAATATCATATTACATTTTTTGTTTATTTAACGTCCAAAAACGACTTGATATATTATAAACTACATTTTTTTTAAATTACTATATTTTATGGATTATTTAGTACAATTTTCGGTTTTATTTATTTAATCAAAAACTGAGCCTTAAATTGAAAAAGATCATACTACATTTTCTGTTTATCTAACATCGAAAAATGACTTCGTATATTAAAAACTACATTTTTTTAGATATTACTACGTTTTATGGTGAACTTTTTAAAATTGAGATTTTATTTATTTACTCAAAAACTGAGCCTTAAATGCAAAAAGATCATTTTAACATGTTTTGTTTATGTAACATCCAAAAACGACTTGATGTATTATAAACTACATTTTTTTGAAATTACTATATTTTATGGATTATTTAGTATAATTTTCGATTTTATTTTTTTAATCAAAAACTGAGCCTTAAATTGAAAAAGATCATCCCACATTTTCGGTTTATCTAACATCGAAAAATGACTTCGTATATTAAAAACTACAATTTTTATGATATCACTACGTTTTATGGGGAACTTTTTAAAATTCACATTTTATTTATTTACTCAAAAACTGAGCCTTAAATGCAAAAAGATTATATTACATTTTCTGTTTATTTAACGTCCTAAAACGACTTCATATAATATAAACTACAACTTTTTCGAAATTACTATATTTTATGGATTATTTAGTATAATGGCGATTTTATTTATTTAATCAAAAACGGAGCCTTAAATGCAAAAAGATCGTACTTCATTTTCTGTGTATTTAACCTTGAAGAACGACTCTTCATATTCAAAACTACAACTTTTCACTTCCGATAATTAGTCGATAATTACAATCGATAATTGATAGATTACATTAAAATTCGACACCACCCGGGGGATGGCAGCCCTCAAGATTGGCAGTCTGTTTATCGCCGCGATTGCATCAGCCGGTGTGTCTTTGCAATTAGAACGTAATTTACGGGGTTTTTGATGTGAAAAGTGCAAAAATATGTATTCATTACTGTAATTTCGTAATAACGAAGTGTATATATGCTCATATATCATTGTAAAAGTTCGTAATTAGTGAAGTGGGGTCAATGAAAGTGTATGAATTGTTTCGATTATTAGTACATCCAAACGGGTGAGTCTAATCATATTGCTAATAAATGTATTTTAAAAAGAGATATAGATATTATTATGATGTTCAATATAAAGAAGGATATTTTTGTGGTCTGACACAGTAAATACTTTGTATAATTGTGATACCTATATTTGATAAAAAACATTCTAAAGTTTATTTCAGTACTAAGAAAACATCGTTTGTATAAAACATTTTCAACATCCGAAATCTTTTTATTTGTAATACAATATTTAAAACAAAGTACAGGAGTATAGTAGTAATTTAATACTTTTTCTAGAGGTATTTACAAATTCTTGAATACATATATATTTATCGAGTTATAACTTAAAATGTGTTAAAAAACGGGAGTTTTTTTTTTCGTCAACTTTGATCGACATTAAAAAAATATGTTTATTGTTTTCAAAAATTAGGTTTTAACACTCTAATTGCCAATTTCAATGGGAACAAAATGAAATGCCTATTTTTATTATCCGTACAGGCGTTTGAGAGAAATTAATATTTTGGTCGGCCGGCGAAAATCTATGGCGACTTGACACATAAGATTGTAAAAACCGCCAGGCTTGAAGGGTTAATTAACAACACATTTTCCAGCCATAATGTTTTTCAAACCGGAAATGGCTATCAATATAAGTATACTAATTTATCTATGTTCTCCCTCACTCGGTCGGACGGCGCGTCATTTGGTTAACATCCTTCGAGTCGCCGCTGGCCTCGCCAATAAAAAGTTTTTACCCACACATCCCCCGTTATTGAAAATTAAATCAAACATTTAACTGTTTGAAAATAAATCTGTTGCATCGATAAAACTACTCAACCTAAATAAAAATCGTAAATATAAATTATAATCTAATGAGTTAATAATAGATAACACGAACCAAGAAAGGAGCACATGACCAAATGAACGAAGTCGCAGCGTTTAGATAGGCCGACAGCTTTAAGACGTGCAGTTCATTCTCTCTGATTTTCAGGATTTGACTCTCGAAACTGGGCTCCCAAGCAT
The DNA here is from genome assembly GCA_944548615.1 of Micropterix aruncella. NCBI lineage: Eukaryota > Metazoa > Arthropoda > Insecta > Lepidoptera > Micropterigidae > Micropterix > Micropterix aruncella. The sequence continues at coordinate 29,144,266 of OX155953.1, read as the reverse complement.
ACAACTTCAAAACCTGAAAAAAATACGAATGAATGAGTTTCTGCCATTTTTATTTTGGCAAACGACAGTAGAACTTCAATTAACTGAGAGCGGATTATCCAAGATGGGGATATGATTTCTAGAAAACATTTTTCTTTCCCAGCAGAGAGAAAGTACTGTCTTGCGTCTTCTGCGTGTCTGTGTATTCCTCCTCAATAGCGCCCAAACGCTTCATCCGATTGAGCTAAAATTTGGCATGCAGGCATTATTTGGTCATGGCAAGAGTTGAAAAGATTGTGGTTGAAATCGGCAATAAAGAGTAGAAACAAACAAACGACAACAAAACCCCATTAACCTAAATATTTTAAAATTTAAATACTCGAGGCAGCTTATTAACATGTCATATAAAATCTTTAAAATAATCTTTCTCTGGCTTTGTTACTTTTTATATTTTTTAAAACTCATTGATATAATTTTCCAGAGTTTAAAATATCAATTTAATCTGTTTAAAATAGTGCCGTAAATCGTTGAAAGCATACTCTACCTGCTTGTTAAATTGGAAACTGTTTAGTGTTTCATTTATTTGTGCCCCGTAAACTCATATTTCAACTTTCTGGGATGAAAATCAGGCATCCAAAACTTTAATCTCGAAATATTGGACTTAAAGACTTGGAATTCGATACACAGATGCCTTGTTGGGCCAAAACCACATTGTGAAATGGTTGGAATATCTCATATATAAGGGACAACAAATAAAAATAAACTCCGCCATATTAAGGAAAATCATATTGGAAAAACACCATTTTAATACCTTTAAAAATACTACAAATAGAGTACGAAAATACTACTAAAATACTTTGGGGGGATTGACGCGTGGAGGGAGGGAGATGGGGGTTAACGCAGGGGCGGCAGATGCAAGGGTGTTTGCTGTATGTGGGGGATGGTGCAAAGGGCTTTGGTGCGGGATAGGGGCTGACTACTAGGAATGTTGCTTGTTTGTTATTCACTCGACTTTTTGCATGCCTGATTTTCATCACAGAAAGTTCAAATATGAGTTCAAGGGGCAAAAATAAATGAAACACATATAAACAATTTACAATTTAACAAGCAGGCGGAGGATGCTTTCAACGTTTTACTGCACAACTTTAAACAGAAAAAATCAACAGATGACATTGATATTTTAAATTCTATAAAATCTCCACAATAAGTTTTACAAAATATAAAAAGTAATAAGCAAAGCCAGAGACAGATTATTTTAAAGACTTTATATGACATGTTAATAAGCTGTACGTGTACCTGTAACAGCTGTACCTGTATTTTAATTTAAAAATATTTAGGTTTATGGAGGTTTTATCTTTGTTTGTTTTTTATACTCTATATTGTGAAATCTCACAATGGGTGGGTTTATTGTCATATGACTATCTTTTACAACCAACCCAAGTATGAAGTGATTATATGCATGTGTGTGAAAGTGTGTCTTCTTGTTATTGCGTTTGATTGACAGAATTCAAATGCAATTTCGTTAATGTTATCCTAATGGAAAATGGTGACCCAGCCGGGAATCAAACCCGGAAACTTACAATGTAAGATCAGGGGCCACGTGTAACTTTGAATATTGTTACTATAATTTAATATCTACTGTTACCTACATACATACTTGGAATTGTCATATTAACACATTGACTATTGACTTATCTGGTATTCGGCTTTAGCAAGAAGATTTTGTTACATAGATAATTGTGACAATTCAGAAATACTTTATTGAAAAAGCACATTCTTTATGATTTTTAATAATCAATGATTAATATATACTATTATTAGAGCCTTTAATATTATGAAAGATTGGATTATCAAACCAGAATCCTGGAAACCCCTTGGCAGTCAACAAGTTAAAAACATTTTTAATTACTCAAGATTTGTTATCCAGGGTTTGTCCAATGCAATGAATACTGGATAATCGAAGTTCTACTGTATTTGATCGCTTACCTTGATTCCATTCAACACTTCATTCATAAGCTTAACTCGTTCGTCTTTGTACTTCATCTGCTGGATCTGCAGTGTCTTCACTCGGTTAGCTATGAACCCGTTGACGGGTATCAAAACGATCATAATCGCCAGTCCGGCGAGCACAGCCGGCCCGAGGATGTCCCACAGGAAGTACAGAGCCAGTCCAATCTGCAGAGGCGCGGACCAGATCATACTCAAGTAGGCCGTCAGATCCATGAATCTCTGAGCGTCCACCGACATCAGATTTACAATCTCCCCGACGGTGGATTCTTTCCTAGCCGCGTTTGACATGCGCAGCGCCTTTCGGTAAACGGAGCTGATCAGCGCCGTTCTGATGCGCAAGCCGACCACGTACATGATAGTAAAATACTGCGCCAGAATGATTGTCTGGATCATGGCTGTTAGTAGAAGCAGCAACGCATAGAAGTACCCTCTCCATAGGGGCTCATTGCCCTCGACGAACGATATCAGATATCTGAAGAAGCAATAAAAGCAATTAAAAATCACAGAAATAAATCAAATCCCTATCTTTTACTTCCCTAATTTTAATCTGAAGAATATGTCATAATGTCACTCATTGATAAAAATAATAACAGAAATAATGTGATAAGAATCGCCTTGACTTATTATCGAATAGATATAAAATGTGGATTATACGACGAAAGAAAACATGCAGCTTTACGAAATTTCAGTATATTATTTAGTATAATTTGGTCAACTTTTTATTGTAAATATACTATTTGGTATAAAGAACATTAATATTGATTAATTACGGATATTTAGTTCATGTGTACACGGTACACATTCTGCTCAAACATTCTTCCAATTATATAGATTTTCAATTAATTATCCATCAATCGACACAATTAAATAATTAAATATTTTATGCGGCATATTGTGTATACACGAGATATGGAAAAATAATATATGGTAATGCAGAAATTGGAGAGCAGACTCGTGAATATAATTTCCAACATTTCTTCAGTACGGTCATCCCGACTATAGAAGACTGGGACCAAAACCGCATCGTACCCCGAATGTGATAATTTGATCACACACAGATGGGTCCAAAATGAACGAAGGAACAGGAGCTGGAATTAAAGAACCCAGGTTCGAAATAACGATGGCCACATAATTGTATTTCAATCCAATTTGAAGTACATGCCATTAATATGTGCGTACTTGAAAACCTGAACAAAAAATACAGCAACCATACTCTATACATTGCACTGACAGCCAAGCGGCTCTGGAAGCATTAAACGCGAGGAGAGTTCAAACTAGTCTGGGATCATCGATATATGATCCCCTAGATGGGCCTTTCGCACTCGAAAATGACCCCTTCAAAAGCATTACTGAAAGCCGACCAGTAGTAGTTTGGTCGCAGTCCGCTGGCAGACAGCCGACCGTTTCCGGTGTGAGAGCTGCCGCGAAGAATATCAGCGCGCTATTCTCTCGTTCACTGTTCAATTTATTGCTCTCTCTGTCACATGATTTACGAGCAAAGGGAATGTGGAGCCAACTTATTTGTATGTGAGGGCATATCTAGCTGATATATCGATGGTCTGGGATACCCTCAAAATTTTCATTGACGGTTCGGTGCAAACGAGCCACAGCCAGCGGTGGCTGTTGCGCGCTGCCACTTCTGCTTTGGTGGCGCGCGACAGCCACCACTGTTCGCTGGCCACTACAAGTGATCGGTGGCCGCCTCAATTTATAACCCTCTCTCTGCTGTGCAGTCTCACAATGAACTTTGAGACGTGAGATGAGAAGAGTTAAGACAAGAGAATTTGAGATGCGAGAGAGAAGTGAGGGTGATAGTTGACGGAGTGGCGCGGCAGTAGCGAGTGTCCGCGTTTAGTGTGGCCCGTGTCAGCCACGAGTCCCAAGTTGCGGACACTGCTGGAGCAAGTGGCGGCTTCCGGCCACGCGTGTGCGAGTCCATACAAAATGTATGAAAAAGCATGTCACCTGCTTGTCGCTGGCCACAAATGGCCATCGCCGGTGGCTCGTTTGCGCCGAGCCAAAATGTCTTCCATGAACACAGTAATATACAGGAAAATGAAAGCCAGGAAAGGGTAATTGAAGATGACACGAGACAACAGTGACATCTGACACCTGGGATGACATAATTTATCCTTAAAGACACCGGTGTCAACAGACGGTGGCTACACTATCAGCCGCCAGCCGCAGAAGATTTAAAGAAGAAGGATAGTGTGTCCTATTCACTCGGACGAATTCTCAACTGACCAAATACTGTAAAAATCTTTCTCATGATTTTTTTCTTTTTGCATAGCAATAAAAATGCCAATTCGCAATAATGTAAGAGAAACAGCGAAATTGACATCAAACAGCAAAATTCCCCTCAAATGGGAAACCCACATAATCGAGATAGTTAAGAGAGCAAACTCACTTCTATATTTGATAAGAAAAGCTTTTTCCACGATCACCAGTGAACTTTTCCTCAAGCTCTATAAAACCTATATTCGCCCGCTCCTCGAATACTCCTACCAGGTATGGAATCCTTACTTTCGGAAGGATATAGAGCACCTGGAAAGAGTTCAGAGAAGAGCAACAAAGTTGGTGCTATCGCTGAGGAACAAACCATACGAAGTACGACTGAAAGAACTTCGTCTGACAACGTTAGAGGAATGTAGGCAGCGAGGAGACTTAATAGAAAGCTACAAAATGCTTCACGGTTACTACAGTGTGCCCAACCTCGAGAGCATGTACATCCTGAACACCAATAAGCAACTGCGTGGACACTCATTAAAGCTAAACAAGACAATTGCAGCATCAAACCCCAGGAAATATTTTTTGACAAATCGTGTAGTGGATGCTTGGAATGCGTTGCCAGAGGAAGTGATCAGTGATATCTCTGTCAATAGCTTTAAAAAAAACTGGACATTTTTCTTAGTGCAAAACAGTCACAAGTTTAAAATAAGTGCATGTGATATACACGCATCAGCCTTAAGCTGCTAGTGTATAATAATATAATAATAATAATAATATAAATGCATTTACATGTAATAATAATTTCAGTTTCCAAAATATTATAAAGCCTGTTTGTAATAAATGATGTGAAGTCTTGTTTGTTTATATTATGAAAAAATGGGCTTTTTTATTATTATCAACAGTAATCCAGTACATCAAGTAGCGGGAATGCATTCATACTATAATAAACGAGTAATAAGGAATGAAAACTCCTAGCAAACAAGATAACATCTCAGCAAACAAGATTAATTCTCGTATTTGCGTTTACTGTCATCTGGTTGATTACACAACTTGATGTAATATGCATTGTAATTTTAGTTCAATATTTAGGTGAGCGTATTTTCATACTGAAAATATTTACAAGCGAAGGAAAGTTCTCTAGTTGTTGAATAAACAATAAGAAATTATGTTGATTCAATAGCTTGAAATTGAAGAGCAACCTTGATATCAATGTGGCAGAAAAGCATACAAAAACAATGGTAACTCACTTCAAAAGCTGTGGTGAAACAAACATGAGAACATCGTTTAAGAGTTTCAGCGCCGATCCGAAGAGGAACGTTGGTCCAAACGCCTTGCAAATCGCGGGTAAAACAGAAGCTGGCTTTACGTTTTTCGTGTTGGCGAAATCGACGCTACCTGCTCCTTTTCTGAACGAAGCCTTCGTGTTGGGGACACTGAAAAGAAAACAAAAAAGACACTAGACACTCGCTCTAATGATATTAAAATTTAACAGTCGTAAATTTAACGCTTACTCTGAAGATTTTTCTAGAGATTTCTTCCAGTATTTTTCAAACTCGGGGACGACTTCGAGCGCGGAATCTTGGGGCAGCAAATCCCATAGATCGTCAGCGACGAGAGAGCGTCGGAAACCAGTCCACGCCAACGGATCAAACCACGCAAACGCCAGGCGGCTGGGAAAGCTGCTACCTCGCTCGGGGCAAGGATTCTAAAATAAAATAACATTGTTAGATTTTCTTGTTAAGCAGATCGCCAAGATCTGATCTTACCTTAGAGTCCTTGTACGGGCTGTCCTTTGGTGGTAAATCGGCAAAGCAATTCAATAGGAACATCATTATGATCAGCGGATAGAAAACCATATAGCTGACGAATGAGTACAAAATATCTTCGCTGTCAGACTCCTTGTGTGTCATGATTTCCGCCCTGAACTGGACTAAACCAGTCAAGGTGAAAAAGAACCAGAAGAAGAACAGAAGCCCTGAAGATCTCTGCCCATACTTTCGATTGTAGTACAATAACGTCGCCGATAGACACTGAAATACAAACATTGCGCAATTTAGGTCAACTTTATTCCCCTGCGTGTTATTAATTAATCGGCAATTTATTTTTATGTGACATTATTATGAGATACTGGTCACTGGAGTTCAATAGAGACATTGTTATTGATAATGCTGGTTTTATATTTTTGAGGGCTGATCTGGACAAATTATCATTTAAACGTTATTGAAATTTAAACGAAATTGAAATTTAAACAAGACAAAAATAACGTGCTGGCTCCGGAACCTTTGAGAATGGCTTCAGAAATCCACTACAGTTCTGTTCCCAGTTGCAGCTGACAATGTTGTATAGAGAGAGAACTCTATCTACTTACAAATGATGCTATTTTTATGATCGGCGTGTAGTAATCAACGTTGAAGGTGTCCTGGCCGAGCGATGATTTGTGCACGGTCACACCGAGATCGACGAGAGTCAGCACAATCAGAATGCTCGTGCCGAATAATTTGCTGATGCTGAGAACGTTCCATGGAATATTCCTCTCTTTGCTCTTTACGATGAAGTACACTTCCAGGAGGGTAAATACCCAGAGGAAAGCGCACGGCGTCCACACCAGGACGGTTTTCTGGAAGCATGGCGTCAGGTCCGGATCTTCCGTATACCATGTGACATTCAGGTCCTGTAAAAAAACAGATTCGCTTAAATTTAATCAAACAAAATTGAACCGAGATATTTTGGTATGCAATTTGCAATTTGTTATCATCAGAACGCAATGTAACAGATAATCTCTACGACATGTAGATTATGATACCACAATTTATTATCGATATAAAATTGGTACACCATGAAAATTAAAGGGGACCATCATATTTACATTCTTTGTAACATATTTCCTCTCCACCATACAAGTTTAAAACCAAATTGTAGTCCAAGCTGGTACAGGTGAAATCCTTGTTGGGACAAAATCACATTGTGAAATTTTGATTGGAATATCTCATATTCAAGCTACACTAATAAATAATATTCAAATTCCGCCACACATTTTAATTAAACATTAACGTTGGTGCTTGGTCCGAACCCGCCCATAGCCGAGAAACGAACCCCGCTGCCTGATGCGTCGCAATGGAACCCGCAATGAGAGAGGGCTCTCATCGATTATATTCATGAAATTATAATTCAGATGAAATCAGTCTGACTACTTGCCGGGAAAGTCTTGGGGTGATACAATGGATTTTTTTAGTAAGGGAATGAGAAGTTAAGGGTTCGGGTTGAAGGGGCATCTACCTCAGGCGTGAAAATCTGACAGTGAAAAGGTGTGAGGCTGGGAGATGTGGTTCAGCAAGTTATAGATATCTCGCCACTCGACAGTATACCAGACAGTAGCGTCTCTTGGAACAAAATTGAAAATGAAGCGAGCTACGTCACAAGTCCAAGGGCTCGCATATGGCCCGCACATGTCTACTACTCCGCCAATGCAGATGTTCAAACGTTTTGAGAAATTCGCCAACCTTCGCACGCGCGAACTCTAGATACATTCGTCGAGATGTACCCCTCTGCTCACTTCCCTCGCACCTCCCCGCAATTTCCTGTTACTTAAGAGTGCGTCTACTGTTCTCTCGGTATACTGTGCCACTCGCTACGCTACTCGTCGCACTCAACAACCACTAATAGCTGTAGGTTGTGGTTCGTTTGCGACGAGCCTTAATGATGTTAATCATCGTTGAGATAGACGGACGAACAGATAAGACAACAAAGTATCACCCAAAGGGGCATCATTTGTATACTTTGATACAGAATCCGTAATCAAAAAGCGAAATTTCAGCACTAAACTTTCATACACGTTTAACCCTTGGAGTAAATGGGTATTTTCATGGATGCATCTGTCTCTTTTGCAGGATTTTCGGCGACATCGACCTTAAAGTACTATAACTACGAAACTACTACACCAATCATAAAAAGAACAACTGCACAATGATTGCATTGAAATTTCGAATATAGAATATTGACATATCATTTTGTAAAAAAATTAGATAATTATGAATAAATATGAGAACGTCAAAGAAGTGAAAAAAAAGCGGAACCAGATCTGGTCGTATCATACTCAACGGATAATTGTTTCAGAACCAGATTTGGTCGTATCATACTCAAGGGGTTAACACCTCAACGCGTTCCGAAATACAGCGTTTACATACAGTCAATAAGTTCTAGTTATTTCTTTAGGGTGTATGCAAGTTATTAGTCAGTCGGTAAAATGCGTCGTTTTCGCTAGTTATAATTTTGACGACGCGACGTCACCCTACAACGCAGTGCCAGCGACTTACCAGCTTCGGCGTTTAGACAAGGTCAGTACCACTGGCGCGTGGGGTGGGGGCGGCAGACTGACTTCAAAATATATAGCGGGAATATTGAAGTCTGACGCGACAGCGCTGTACTGACTTGAGATCAATTTACTCGACGGCAGTTCCGGGTCAGCACTGACTTGTTTTGAATTTGAAGTCAGTAACAGGCTCAATATACTTAAATCAGTCTTTAATTGAACTGTCGGTTTGCGGCCAAGCTTTCGGCCACGAAATCCCAGTAACTTAAGTTCCTTTATTTAGTTAGTAATCGTGCACATGACAACCTTGTAAATAACAAGGCTATATGTGTGAAGTAGGTACTTTGTTGGTGATTATATTGTGCATTATGACTAATCGCCTTGTTAATGTATTTCTACAAATTATGCAAAGATTACTATACGTTAGGTTAATGGCGATCAGATAATGATTTAAGCTGGGGAATTAGAGGCTTTTTTTTAATTTTTAGGGACCTAATGTGGGTATTATTGGCACCAATTCTATATTGTCGATATTTTAAAGTCATCTGACTATATTCACCATGCTGATTCCGAAACGGCCTCAATAAATAAGCAAGCTATAGGCATTTAAAGTCTGCATATAAAGCACCTATATGGCGGTAGGTTGTTAGTTGTTTCTTTTCAAATTATTCATAAACGCCTATAGAAAAGGTGGGCTTAGTTTTTTACAAGCTTTTATTTACCTTGCAATGTTTGTTAGTTTGTTTAGGTCAAATCTTGCAAGCTGAATTAGAACCGCTTCCTCTTATCTAAATATGTTAAACTAGCACATTGCTGGACATGATGATAGCGACGCTGCAAGTCAGTGTCTTAAACCGTCGCAAGGAGTCACGGACAGAGCTGAACCTTACACTTCCCTAGACTCCACATCTGCCCGCAGTTTGTCACCCCACCGGTCTCCACTGCTCGCGAAAATCGTATCCTTCCCTCCTATAAAATTCCCTTCACTTGCAAAAGAGGACTGGGAATTTAAAAAATAATAATTTAACTTCTATTCTAGGCCACTCTGTGAACCGGGAGTGCCTCTGGCAGTGTTCAGCTGTCTTCCTTCCAGGTGGCGGTCCATGAACACTTCTCGGGTGTTTACCCAAAATCTACTCATGTCGACCCGGTTCACAGAAAAAACGCATTTAAGGCAAAAGCGGCTACTTCGTCGCCAGTTACGTGAAGCCAAGAAAGCCTGGGATAAAGCCCACCACAACTTCTCGTGCGCGTACCGCTCTATACTAAAACTCATACAGAGCGTAGCAACGCAAAACGACAAGCGCAAGGCAGCACTTCTCAAATTCAAAGAGGAAGCCCGGGTCGAAAAAACCTTTTGTCTGCCGCCAAGGGCAAAATCCAAATCCCGGAACAAATGGCCACGGAATACTTTTCGACCACATATGAGGATCCAATGCGGCTCCATACATACAGCCCTCGCCTGGCATTACACCTCCGCACCTGCCTACGGTAGTTTTTGCCTCTCAACCTCCATCTCTAGATGAGATTCTTAATCAAATAAAGAGGAAGCCCTCGGGCTCTACTCCGGGTCCCGATGCTATTCCCTATTTAGTATACAAAAAGTGCCCCCTGCCCTCTGCAATATTTAGGATAAATCTTCCGAAATATATGGAATAGCGGTGTAGTCCCACAAAATTTTGGTCGAGCGACATTCATCTTAATTCCAAAGGTCCCAGTTTGCACCGGACCAAAGGACTCTCGGCACATTGCTCTGACAGATACTGTGGCCAAATTTTTGTTTTAGCATAGTCCACACGAGGATGAGCGAATTCATGCACCGGAATGAGTACCTTGGAGTATCAGTGCAAAAAGCTTCATGCGTGGCGTCTCGGGCTGCCTCGAGCACAATTCTCTGCTAGCTGCTGTCATCGAGGATGCGAGACAGCACGAACGCCAAATCAATTTATACTTGCTCGACCTAGAGAATGCCTTTGGGTCAAACACTTCTAAATCGGTCCAAGCGTTTAGAAGTTATGGTGGAATGAAGAAACGGAAAACATAAATACATGCGCCCTGAACACATTACACTCCATTTTTGTTGGGCAGTCGTGTAAAAATAGCATTTTATAGATTGTTTAGAGATATACTTAAATGTAGCATTTAGATTTTGGTTATTGGCACTGTTTTGATTGAAGATCTGAGGGCATTCATAAATAAAAGATAATTGAACAGGATTTTCATGCATAATCCGCATGATAAAAGATGCAAACGAGTTACGTAATATTAAATAATATTATCTAATTATTAGAGATGACCGTCAACGAATAAGAAAAAAAGATAACTCTGTTACTTCAGGCAAATGTCAAGGTTCACGAATGTATGTAATGATGAGCGAATAATCTCGACAGGTCGGGCAACCACTTTTTTATGCTATTATAATTAAGTAGGTACCTATATTTTGATACATGGGCCTTTCAAAAATACCAAAATATAACCTTGAATATGACATAAACCTTCCCGAATAAGGCCTAATTTTACAAAGGGCCTTGATATGGAATTGAGGAAAACTTTATAACTAAATTTACATCATTAATTTACCTACACGTTATAAGAAAGAAACGAAAGCGTATAAAAATCCAGTCGGATGGATTTTAAGGTCATATCATATCATGGATTTTAAGGTCAGATTTAAGATCAGATGCCACCATGGTAAATGTAATTTTGTTGACCATACAACAATCTGAAAACGATTGAAAAAAGATGACATCATGGTCAAGCACCACAATAGGATGTTTCGCAACACCAATTAAATTAATAAATTACATAAATCATTCATAAAAGCGCAATCATCATCCAGTAAAATACCGCATTCGCCCACTATATATATTTTTCTTAGACAAAAACCATTCCGAAATAAAAAATCGAGACGCCGGTATATAAAAAACGAGTTTCACCATTCTTTGAAACTTGTACTTTATATAGGTAAAAACCGCGAGAACCGAGGCCGTAAAAAAACAACCCTAAGGGGAATAAATCAAATAAAGCTAAAGTTGTATGATAATACCCACTTTGGTTCAGCCAAAGGCACATGTTTGGCGAAATAAGAAATAATTACTCACCCAGAATGTTGAGCCACAAAACTCATCCATTCCACTTTTCGTTATGTTATTTTCCATTTTTAATCACCATCGGGACCCCCGTTCCCCAATTAACGACTAAATTGTGGCAGTATCATAACCATCCAGTGGAACAGCACTGAATAACCTTTTTAATTCAGAAACTATTCGGAGCCACGACCCGGCGACACGCGCGCATTCCGCCACTGGAAACGGAAACTACGGCTTGAAGTGAGCGCCGCATGAGAGAAAATGGAACAGAGGACGTATTTTACAATCTAGACATCGCGTTTAATGATAAAATATCGATGGCGCGTCTCTTTCTAGCAACCGTCATTAGAAAGAGATGAATACCTAGCATTCGGGAAGTTGGGCTGCCGGCAGTATAAAGGGTAAACATATTATCGGACGCGTCCGTATTACGGACGTCCGAAGCCTCAAGGTCTCGTCCGCGACTGACGTTCGATAATGTGCACGGCTCAATAGAAATTCGTTACACAGATATCTTTCAGTCGCGTCCATAAGCCGCGGCTATGATCAGTGGCCGCGGCTAATGGACGCGTCCGATAATATGCCTACGCATTGACGGACGCGACTGATAGTATGCACAGTCGTTTGGGACGCGGCTTGCGAATCTCTATTGGACGTCCAATGCCTCAAGGGGCAAACATATTATCGGACGCGTCCGTTAGCCGCGGTTTATGTATGCGACTGAAAGGTTATCTGTGTAATGAATTTCTGTTGAGCCGTGCACATTATCGGACGTCAGCCGTGCACATTATCGGACGGAACCTTGAGGCTTCAGACGTCCAAAAGAGATCTGGCAACCCGCGTCCCAAACTACTGTGCATACTGTTCAGTCGCGTCCATAAGCCGCGGCTTACGGACGCGTCCGATAAAATGCTTACCCTTCAAGGTCACGTCCGCGACTTACGTCCGATAATATGCGCGGCTCAATAGACATTCATTACATAGATACCTTTAAGTCGCGTCCGTAAGCTGCTGCTAACGGACGCGTCCAATAAATATGTTCGCCCCTTATTTCGGTTACGCCCGTTTACACTCTCGCGCGAGGCGCGAGGCGAGACGCAAAACCATGTCGTAAACAAACGGAACAGAGGCAAAGCTTCTAGCAAGTAGGTAAACATTTTGTACGCTCGTTAGAAGCTTTGCCTCTGTTCCATTTGTTTACTGATATGGTTTTGCGTCTCGCCTCGCGCCTCGCGCGAGAGTGTAAACGCCCTATTAGAGCCCCCGCACACTTGACCACTAGTGGCGGCCACTAGACGCGGCTACCAATCGCAGCCACTAGTGGCTGAGTTTCGACCACCAGTCGCCGCGCTCGGTCATCACTGTTGGCTAGAGTCTGTTCATTTCGTTAGTGTATTCGCAGAGGTCGAACGCATTTGTAAAATGGAAACTCTCTTGATGTCGTTATTGTCAATTATTATACGACGTAGGAAACGTCGCCGAACTGAAAACCATCGACGTCAAATTAATCGCCGTTACTGGGTTCATCCAATTCTTACTACTCGCAATGAACATGGACAACACAAATTGCCGGCGACTGTGGTCGAGTGTGCGCGGGAGTCGAGCGACTAAACGCGACCACAAGTAGCGAGCGCTCACCACTCCCGCAGCTTGTGGTTCGGACGCGGCCACTCGAACGCTCAGTCTGCGCCGATGCCATACAACATGTATGAAAAATCTCATCCGCAACTTGTGGTCGCGTTTAGTGGTCGCCACTAGTGGCCTAGTGTGCGGCAGCACTTAGAGCCCCCGCACACTTGACCACTAGTGGCGGCCACTAGACGCGACCACTAGTGGTCGCGTCTAGCCCCTAGACGCGGCTACCAATCGCAGCCACTAGTGGCTGAGTTTCGACCACCAGTCGCCGCGCTCGGTCATCACTGTTGGCTAGAGTCTGTTCATTTCGTTAGTGTATTCGCAGAGGTCGAACGCATTTGTAAAATGGAAACTCTCTTGATGTCGTTATTGTCAATTATTATACGACGTAGGAAACGTCGCCGAACTGAAAACCATCGACGTCAAATTAATCGCCGTTACTGGGTTCATCCAATTCTTACTACTCGCAATGAACATGGACAACACAAATTGCTTTTTGAAGAATTAAAATGTCATCCAGATAAATTCTTCAACTATTTTAGAATGAGCGTGAACTCATTCAATGAACTACTTAGCGTGCTGCACGACGACCTCAAACATAAAGATACAAAACTGAGAAAAAGTATCTCCCCAGCAGAAAGGCTGGCTATTACTTTAAGTGCGGTAAGCTATGATTGTTTTGTTTCGTTTATGTGTTTAGTGTGTATGGGAAGATCATGTTTACCTATGATATACTGTGCAGTCTGTGCACTGAAGGAATGAAATCAAAATCAAAATTGTTTTTACTTATATTTAATTATTACTCAATCCTCAAAAAGATTTACAATAATAGAATCTTCTGACATAACAGAATTAATGCTATCAGATGCAGATGGTGAGTTTTCGGTAAACTCATTTTGATAAATTGTTTGAAATCCCATAGTAGTTGGATCTAAATCTACATGCGGATCCATCGACATCGCGTACGTCCGTCCGGTGCGCTGCTGGCAGCAAGACTGGAACGCGGCGGCCGGGGAGAAGCCGGCGACTGTGGTCGAGTGTGCGCGGGAGTCGAGCGACTAAACGCGACCACAAGTAGCGAGCGCTCACCACTCCCGCAGCTTGTGGCTCGGACGCGGCCACTCGAACGCTCAGTCTGCGCCGATGCCATACAACATGTATGAAAAATCTCATCCGCAACTTGTGGTCGCCACTAGTGGCCTAGTGTGCGGCAGCACTTAAAGCCGCGTCTCCTGCGAGTGTTTTCTCGAAACAATACACAAAAACATCGAAACAAATGGGCGTGGCCATACACATTTGTCTATGCAATGTTTTTGTCTTCCTGCGCGCGGGTGAGCGGGGAGCGTTTGTTTCATTTCCGTCCGCCGCCCGCACAGTGAATAGTCGGGTGTTTGAGGTTATATTTCTTGCGGAAACGTTGTGACAATGGATTGGAATAAATAATACAATCTATCCCATAAGTAAAACATCTAATGCTTTCAATATTGTATCTAATATTAATGTTTCTAAGAAATGATATAGGAAGTTGCCATTTTCAGTTTGTAACAGTTTTATGGCTGAAAATGTGGTAGCCATTCGGCAACACTGCCAGTCCGTTAAACCGATAGGTTTTAGTTCTCCTCCCTCAAGTACATAATGCTAATATTACAGCCACTTTTTTCCCGTAAGAAGCCATAGGGCGCAGTGGCCCAAGGAGGTGAAAAATCAGTAACACACCGCGCTTGGTATTAAACACGTCTTTCGTTGGCCACAATGTTTCAATCGACGACTTATTATTTATTTTACTTTTTTTTAGAATTACATTAATATCTACACGACGACGCAAGAATCTTTTGTGTAACCATTTCCAAGATTCTTAAACGTTTCATCGCGCGTTCGAGACCCTTATCCGACCTCCATCTTCCATGCTAGATGACGTAAGCACACACACTTCTAAGTTGAATGCGTTTAGCAACGGGCGATGGTCAATTCGAAAATATTTGTGGGCAACGAAAATGTTTCAACGTTTCATGGTGGGACCTCAGCATGCCTGCCTTTTTCACTTCAAAAATATGTGCAGGAAAGATTAAGATGTATAAATTTGTCCGTTTTAATGCAGGGTCAATGCATTTTTTTTAATTGTTGAAAAAAATAGGATCCTAAATTTGTCTACGGCCCATGTAAAATGGGCCATAGACAAAATCGGCATGTTATTTTTTTCAAGAATCGCCCCTTCAGAGTTTGACGAGAAACTAACCCACTGTCTAAAACGCAGAATCGTAATATAGGTAATACCTAACCCGTACATGGAGTTGGTGTATAGGACGCTTAATGATTGTGACTATATATTTTGAGTTGCCATTATGAATAAGATTTTGCCGTTCCGGGTGACGGCATTTGGGAGATCAAGGTATTTATTTCTTTTGGGATATTTGATTCCCATGGAACAGTTAATTCTACGATAAGGGCCACCTTCCAAAATAAAGAGTAAAGAGTTACATAGACGAAGGGCTGTTTTAGTTAAATATTTTTTGGCTTTAGAGCCGTCCCGCAAAATCAAATAGTATTTTAATGTTTTACGTCAAAATAATTTTAATTAAATAACAAAATCAAGTTTTCTTTTGGTATTATTGCAGTATAGGTACCTCTTCAAGATTGTTGATTTTTTAACGTCACCAGACTATATTCACCACGCTGATTCCGAATCTGCAATAATATTTATTCGGTCTCAATAAATAAGCGAGATATAGGCATTCAAAAAAGCGCCAAACCCATACATTTCGGTAGTTTTTTTTTAAATAATACATAAACACCTATTTGGCGGTAGGTTAGGTTAGGTTAGGTTAGGTTTTTTTAAAAAGTTTTTTAAAAACTGAGGTAAAAAAAAATTTTTTTTTTTTTTGCATGTAAGTTTGGTTTTGAAAATTTACGCGTCCGAAGCTTTTTTCTTTCACATTTAGCATTACAATGATCTAACCTAGTAGTATTTCTTTGTTTTTTCGATTTCGGAGAAAGGTACCTATACTGCAATAATTCCTTTCTTTTTTGTCTTCTCGCGAAACGATGTATGACTTCCTCCACTTGAATATGTATATTTTTGTGAACGTGGAGAAGTGCCACGCCAGTCCAGTTAGGCGATCTTCTGCCATTGACGCCCTAAGCCAAGTTTTGAGCCTCCTGAGAGTAGAAAAGAACCTCTCTGCCGTCGCCACACTAATTGGTAGTGTAGCAAGAATACATAAAAACATTTTTTCGCTGGGATACATTTCAGCATCACAGTTTTCTATCAAATTAGAAATCGACTGTGGAATATTTTGATTTCGCTGCCATTTTACCATCCGCAGCCGATATTCGTTTGTAATTACTGAAACTGGAGTGTTTTCTATTAGCAGTTTATAGTCGTTTGCGAGTTTTTTAACAGTTTCAATGTCTTCATTCTTGTAGGTCATTTAGTACAGAATCTAGAAGAGGGATATATACGGCCCTGCCGCCTGCGGAAATACTCTTCAGCCGATTGAGCAGGTTGATTATTGGCTCTGTGTGTTTGCCTTGACACTATTCTGGGGCGTTTAATTTCTACGTCTAGTTGCTCGGCTACTTCTTTTGCCTCTTCAAAAAGTTGTCGGAAAACTTTGTCCGCTTGTTCCTTTTTTTGTCGTAGGACACTTATTGTATCATTTATAGCATCTGTAGCCCTTTTTAAATCAATTGAGCTAGTTTGCTCAAGGATACAGTTGTACCCGAAAACTAAAATAAGTGATATTTAAACAATAGTCTTGACGCGACATTTATTATATCGATAATTGAAGATGCCTTTGTTGAATTACACATAAGTTACTAATAATATAATTCAATTCTTGCGTTCATGCATTAGCTCCTAAGAATAAGAAACCAAATATTTAGGTACCTACCTAAAACATCACTCAAACAAATAAATGATATGATGAAGTCCGAACTGCATAATGTTTGCCGTAAGCAATGCGCGTCATTAGCAGTTTTGTTGTCTTGCCAAGTAGATAACTTTTCCAGAGCGCTACAAATTTTTCCTAAGTTGTCTCCTTGAAATTGTAGATGCCCATCATGCCTCTCAAACCAACGCTTCTCACAGATACCTTGCAATGTAACTCGTTCTTTTTCAAAAAATGTATGCCTCTTAGCCGATGCATTGGCAAATGCTAACTTTTGTCATCGAGCTCGAGGTATTACGGCAAGAAACGACTTTAGATGAGGTAGCTGTGATTGCTGCATGGGCAACGTTTAGCGTGTACAGCTTTTTTGACAACTCTTGTACTGCACCCTTTGTATCTGAAGCCATGACCGAGTAGTTGTGGGTACCAATACCCACACACCATTTAAAATCTATGTTAAATTTGATACAGATGTTTTCAACGATTTTCGCCAGTGCTACGGCTGTTAACCTAAGCTCCATATCGCCTGTATTGTTATCAGCTTCATCACATCTAAGCGTATCGTAAGCATCACAGAAAGTCACAAAATCTTCCTTTATAATACCATTGTGAATATATCTAAATGATAGGCTCAGCTGTGAGATATGTGATATGTCTGTTGTTTCATCGAATAAAATTGCGAAGTATTTAGCTTCCTTCACATTCTGTAAAATACTTTCCTGAATGATTTCCTTGCAAACATCAATCAACTCATTCTGCACCGTTTTGCTGATGTATGTTGCATTAGACTTAGAAGTCTCTAAATGATGCTGCAATGTTGTGTCACCAGATTCTATACGAAATTTTAAAAGGGCTCTAAAATTTCCTTCATCAGCTACCGTGCTGTCATTACCTGCTTCTTTATCTAACAATTTACCATCGTCACGATGGCCACGTAACGATATATTTTGACGACCACAAAAAATTATCGTTTTGACAATTGGTCGTAAGCGTTCCCTGTTTTCATTATCTTGTGTCATTCTTTGGGTTTATGAACAGCCAATAAAAAGTTTTTTCCAGCTTCGACAGCTACTTCGTGATATTGGTTTCGCTGATGTGTTAGCAGGACACCATTTTCACCAAGCAAATCATCAAAGGCTTGTAACGGTTCTTTGACGAGTCGTTTTAGAGGTGTTTTTGGTTGTATGCCACCTCCAGATGCTACTGCAAACAAAGCACAATATTTGCAGTAAAGGCCTTGGTCTTTATGCGACAAAACAAGCCAGTGAAACTTATCAAAATGTGACTTCTGTGCATATTTTTTTGTTTGTTTTCCTTTTTTGGTAACGCCACAGTGAGGGAAAATATAATTTGGGGGAGGCAACCAATGTTTTTCAAGCAACATAGCTTTTGTTGAGTCGTGTATGGGGTTTCCTACATACCATCCAATATCTGAGGAAAATGAGGATTTTACAAAAAATATCAGTGGTCGACGTATGCCCAGCCCAGGCCCCAGGGGGGGGGGCTGGGCTGGGCATACGTCGCCCCCCAGGGGGGGGTTATGCCCCCAATGACCCCCCCCCCCTTTGATCCGCCGTTGTGCCAAACCCTTGTTGGCAATAGCCATCACTGAGAGGCTAATTACCTCGCGAATAACAGCGAGGACGTTGTCATGGTGGTAAGTGTACCGTCCTTGATCTAAGGCCACCGGGCAGCCAGCTAGAATATGTCTAGCTGTGTAAGGGGTTAATGGGAGTTAATGGGCCCTTGCTGAGTTGGCCACGCAGACCCATTCTGTTTAGGGTTGGTCCCACTCACGGGTCAACACCTATCCGACGGCCTCCACGCATGAAGTGTGAGCCTGGGTAGGACTCTGGCCTTATGATCAGTTTCCCCTAGGAATCAACCTTCTGGCGCTCCTGGACGGTCTGCGCACCGTGCGGCTCAAGCCAATCGACTGTGCACTCTGACTAACATATTGAGATGTCAACCACAACGGGCGAACCCGTCACCGCAGGACGTTTTAACGATTCATCGTTCTATCGATCGTGCAGTGAGCGTAGAAGACTTTGGACATAACAAATCCGACGTCTAGCTACGCCACAACCCGTTAGAGACCAACGCCTTACCGCGAGTAGCCAGGTATGTTACCTGGCGGGTATCATGTCCCCTTTCTAGCAATACCCTTTGCACAAGGGGTTGTCGACTTCAGCGGGCGAGCCCGTCACCTCAGAAGGTTTTAACGATTAGTCGTTCTATCTCCCTGGAGTGAGCGCAGAAGACTTGGACAAAACAGTCCACCATCTAGCTCCGCCACAAACCCGTAAGAGGCCAACGCTTTAACCGCGAGATAGCCAGGAGTCAGGAGTGTTACCCGGCGGGCTTACACTCAAGCCCTTACTACCAATTGTGACCAGATTTCTCCGGTCTCTCGATTGGTTCCGAGTTCGAGGTCGCTTGCGCGGTCCTCTCCCTTACGAAGCGGTGAAACGGAGTATACCGAATCTGTCGCGGACCAAGGCGTCCTTTGCCCGACTCTGAACCGGGATCGGATGGCCAATGGTCATTTTAAGAGCAGTCGCCGTAAGGTAGACAACTACCCCCGCTCTATAGGAAACAATACAGTTCCCAGACTCCCCCGATTGTTAGTCGGAGAGCGCAATCGATTGGCTTGCGCCGCTCGGTGCGCAGACCGTCCAGGAGCGCCAGAGGATTGATTCTCAGGGGAGACTGGTTGACCCAGTGTCCTACCCAGGCTCGCACCCCATGCGTGGAGGCCATCGGATGGGTGTTGACCCGTGAGTGTGACCGACCCTGAAACAGAATGGGTCTTCGTGGCCAACTCAGCAAGGGCCCATTAGATCCCTCCACTCTGACTAACAGTCGGGGAAGTCTGGAAGCAGTACTGTTTTCTATAGAGCGGGGGTGGTTGCGGACCTTACGGCGACTGCTCTTGAAATGACCATCGGCCATCCGATCCTGGGTGAACAGCCGGGCAAAGGACGCTGTGGTCCGCTATAGATTCGGTAAACACCGTTTCACCGCTTCGTAAGGGAGAGGACCGCGCAAGCGACCTCGAACTCGTAACCAATCGAGAGACCGGAGTAATCTGGTCACAATTGGAAGTAAGGGCTTGAGTGTAAGCCCGCCGGGTAACACTCCTGACTCCTGGCTATCTCGCGGTTAAAGCGTTGGCCTCTTACGGGTTTGTGGCGGAGCTAGATGGTGGACTGTTTTGTCCAAGTCTTCTGCGCTCACTCCAGGGAGATAGAACGACTAATCGTTAAAACCTTCTGAGGTGACGGGCTCGCCCGCTGAAGTCGACAACCCCTTGTGCAAAGGGTATTGCTAGAAAGGGGACATGAACTATCCTCAGCATAGCTCCAACGAGCGAGGTTACTGGGGTCTGGAAGCCAGCTAGAATATGTCTAGCTGTGCAAGGGGTATTGCTACAAAGAGGACTGGGTTACTGGGGTCTGAAAGTGTATGCTGAAAGGCATTCAAATAAAATTTCAACATCTCTGGCGTCCAGTCATAGAGCATTACCTTCCAATGCATTGGAGGCGGAATGCAAAAGTCCCCAATTGTTGTCCAATCATTTTGGCATTTAAGACCAATAGCATGAGCCATACTCTTGCTGTCGTAATCTCACCGCAAGAGAGACTTCTTCAAGTCCACATCGCTCATGGTTGTACTGCCATACACCAGACCAGTGCCATTCTGGCTGATTCCAAGGATCATTTTGTAGAAGTTTACGCTGGCTTCTAGTTCATTCGAATCACTACGGCCACTTATTACGTGCTTCGATATTGCCGGATCTTTGGAATTGCACAGAATCGAATTTTTGATGATTCTGGAGTTGGCGTAGAGCAGAGGCCAGTTTTAGCCCTATATAACTTATAACTATCTTACTTTTACGTAAGGTTTATTGTCATATATTACCTATTATTTTATTATTCTAGATAGCTAATACCTATTAGCTTAGAATGTAGTGTAGAGTGACATTCGAATATTGTCACCCCTGATCCGACGATCCTTGAGTGTAGGCAGTTGCAATCTGCGGAGTCGTTCTGCAAATTTCAGATTTTTGAACCCCTTTGAAACACTTTTTTGCATACAGAATAGAGTAAATACAACATGGAGGGCCTATTTGCCAAGTGGCAATATCGTTGACCATCCAGGGTTATTATGAATAAGTGATTATGTTGGCAAATTAATATAGGTACAAGTTAAGTTTTTATTCTTGAAAGGGTGAATCAGTAAGAGCAAGTAAGCAACTTTGATAAGAGTTGAAAGCCGTCAGCGTATAAATGGTATTTACGTGCTAATTTTTCAGAGATGGATATAGTAGGTAAATAGGCCGAAAAGGAGAGGTGATACAACACTGAAGCTCATTGCTCAAATCCGTAAAAGTACGATTGAAATCAGGCAAGGGCTGAAAGAAATAGGGTTAGTTTATGCAAGCTGGCTAAGAGCGGGTCAAAATGTACCGAATTAAAGGCACTGCTGAAGTCAAAGAGGATTAAGACCGTCAGCTGACGCTAACCTATAGCAACTTGGAAATTATCTGTAATTTCTGCTGTGACGAGCAGAAACCCTACAGCAGGAGGTTAGCTATATTAAAGTCGAACCAAGAACTCATTCAACTAAGAGAATACAATACGCTCTAGTAGTTTGGCAAGATTTGGTAGAATCACATGCTTCCACTCTACTGGAAAGGAGCTGTGTACAATTTCATAGCAATTACAAAACGGCATGGTTAGCACCACACTTTTTTTATAAATTTTAAGGATGAGGCGTGGTCTATTAGCAGTGCAGGGCTTACGTATAAGCTACATAAGCTATAGCTTAGGGCCCCCATTGTCAGAATGTTTGACAGCCCAAACGGCCACGAAAAGTGCAATGGGGGCCACCAAGATTTTGACGGCCTAAGTGCCCCTACATGGGTTAATCTGGCACTATTAGACTGGCGCTTTTCACCGAGGAAAAAATGGTTTGCTGTAGAAAATGGATACTTTGAGCAAATCTTTGAGCTTTGAGCAAATCTTTCAAAGCTTTGAGCAAATCTTGAGGTGTAAAAGAGTCAAGTTTTCCTTTTGACACAGACCATAACCTTATCCAATAATGCCAGATCTCATATGAGGCCACCAGAACCAGAGTGACATTATGGTGATTTTGAGTTTAATTCAAAAATCCATTTAAAAATCATTATTCACAATTCCAGAGTCGACCAAAATTGATGTCTTTAATAAATCATCAAAATAAAAACTATGTACATACTACTTTTTTTTGCGAATTGCGAATCCCAACTATTTTGGCCCATATCCACAAAAATGATTTTTGCGTTGGGTCACTCTGGTTCTGGTGGCCTCATATAGTCTTAGCACCGACTCTTCTATTTCCTTGAAATAATAATCAAAATGTGTGTATATTTATTTATTGTACTGGTTTTCTAATAATTGCAATAAGTAGGTACATACACAAAATATCTTAGCATAAAAATGTGCTTGAAATTATAAAATTAAATAGCCACGATAAAAACATTTGAACATACATAAAATATATCTTAAAATCGTTAAGATAATTATTATCCTAATTAAACAACAATGATGCCTGAAGGCACTTAAAATCTCACATAACAATATTAATAGGCATGATCGGCATCCCTGTTTGCCATAAATTAAATTCAATACTATAACCTAAATGATTCCAGTTTTATAAATCTCAATGATCAATAGTAGCTTGGCAAGTAAACTTAAGTATATTAAGTAACACTTTGTGTGCGGATATCAACCTCCATAAGAACTACGCCCAACACCGTATCTATATCCATTCGGATAGCAAGGCAGCTCTTATGGCACTAGCCTCGAATACCATTCATTCAAAGCTAGTGCAAAACTGCATATCACTACTGAATTCCCTCGGCGAAAAGAACGGGGTAATTCTAAGATGAGTTCCCGGCCATGCAGGAATCGAGGGAAATGAAAAAGCCGATGAACTTGCTAAGACGGGAGCAAAGGGAACGTTATACGGCCCTGAACCTTGCTGTGGGAAGCTAATGGGCCCATGATGAGGTGGCCACGATGACCCATGTGTTCAGGGTCGGTCACACTCACGGGTCAACACCTATCCGATGGCCTCCACGCATGGGGTGGGAACCTGGGTAGGACACTGGGTCAACCAGTCTCCCCTGGGAATCAAACCTCTGGTGCTCCTGGACGGTCTGCACACCGAGCGGCGCAAGCCAATCGATTGTGCTCTCCGACTAACAGACGGGGGAGTCTGGAAACTGTATTGTTTCCTATAGAGCGGGGGTGGTTGTCTACCTTACGGCGACTGCTCTTGAAATGACCATTGGCCATCCGATCCCGGTTAAGAGTCGGGCAAAGGACGCCTTGGTCCGCGATAGATTCGGTGCACACCGTTTCACCGCTTCGTAAGGGAGAGGACCGCGCAAGCGACCTCGAACTCGGAACCAATCGAGAGACCGGAGAAATCTGGTCACAATTGGAAGTGAGGGCGCGAGTATCTCGAGCCCGCCGGGTTTATTCCTGGCTCACTCGCGGTAAGGCGTTGGACTCTCACGGGTTGTGACGTAGCTGGACGTAGGATTGTACTGTCCAAAGTCTTCTACGTTCACTGCAGGGCGACAGAATGACTAATCCTTAAAACGTCCTGTGGTGACGGGCTCGCCCGTTGTAGTCGACACCGCAAGATGTGGCATACCAAAAGTCCTTGCAAACCTAATGCTCAAACAAATATGTTTAGAACAATCCGTCAACCACTGGAACAACACGCCAGGGTTTAATCATTCCAAGGCTTACGACCGTAAGACGGCCCGTGAGGCCTTATCGCTAAATAGGAACAATCTATGCATATTGGCGATGGCGCTCACGGGGCATTGTGGCCTGAACAAACACATGTTCAACCTCAAGCTCAAAGACACAAAAATGTGCAGGTTCTGCCAAGGGGCAGAGGAAACCTCATGTGCGAGTGTGGCCCGTTGATGCGTAAACATTACCTCCAACCTAAGGAGGTAAAACAATCTGGCGCCAAAAGCCTGCTGCGGTTCTTAAATGACACGAGGCTTAGCGCAGAACTATAGTAGGTGGCGAACACAATAGATCAGCAATGGTCGCAGTGTTACAAGGCCCGCTCAACAAATAAAAAAAAATTTAAAAAACACTCATTCGAATTATAATGATGAATAAATAACGTAAACTTACTGATTAATGACACTTTTTTAACAGCAATTAATGGATTGTTTACCGTAAATCGAATCAAAAACTTCAAGTATAAACGTGTACCCTAGCAAATACTGACTATTGAGGCTTTTCAGTTAACCGATTCGCTTGAATTTCAATGTTTCAACATTACTATAAGTACATATAAAGTAATAAAAATGCTATGAAAATTAAGTAGTTTTAAGTAGGTAGGTATGTTTGTTAAGTTAGGTAGGCAGTGGTTGTGAGAAAATTGTATTATGTTAATTAACGAGGCCGGCGTCTTTGGACATTCCATAGAATATAGATTTTTTATCTTTGAGTAGATTCTGCGGTCCGGAAAATTCGACGAGTTTCCCTTTGTCGAGGACCATAACCCTGTCCGAGTCCATAATTGTGTTGAGACGATGCGCGATGGTCAAAACTGTGCAATTGTTAAATTCCGTGCGGATCGTGTTTTGAATTAGCTCATCCGTCTCTAAATCGACAGCGGCGGTCGCCTCGTCCAATACGAGCACGCGTGTTTTGCGCAACACCGCTCTAGCCAGGCAAATCAACTGCCTCTGACCAACCGATAGATTTTCTCCGCCTTCCGTAACCGCATGACCCAGCCCAGCCGACAGCCCTTTCACGAACGCTTTCAAATGCGCCAACTCGAGCGATTTCCACAGCTGCTCGTCGCTGTACGCGTCGAAAGGGTCCAAGTTCATTCGAAGCGTTCCCGAAAACAGCACCGGATCCTGCGGAATGATCGTTATTCTCGTTCGCAGCTGATGCAGACCGATCTTAGCGATGTCCACGTCGTCGATTACGATTCGGCCGCCGAGCGCCTCGATTATCCTAAACAGACCGAGAGTCAGGGTGGATTTTCCGGCGCCCGTACGACCGACTATTCCCACTCTCTCTCCGCCGCGCAGATCGCAAGACACGCCTTTGAGTGCGGGTTCGTCGCCCTTGCGGTAGCCCAAGACCAGACTCTCAAACCTTACGGCCCCCTTGTCGGGCCAGTCGGGTTTGGGCGCGTTGAAAGCGATCTGCCAGGGGGCTTCTTGCTCCGTTTCGCCGTATTCTTTGATCCTCTCGACGGCGACGATATTCGTCTCCACTTCGGACGTCATCCGCACGAGCCAGTTGAGCGTTTGCGTTATCTAGTCAGATAAAAATCGAATTAATGAATAGATGTCAGCAGAAACTCTTTCGAAATTGGACTGTACTGTAATAAAAATGGCTCTAAACTAACGCAGAAAGCATTACAGCCTCCTGAAAGCAGGATTTCGCCCCTTAGAGACACAGATTTTTATTTGATACTTTTGAGTTAGGTACATTCATTTTTGGCATCATAAATTGATGGTTTATGTTGTGTCAAAGGACATATCCCGTATCGTATAGAGATCCGTTTCTGTGTTTCTAATGAGGCGGTATCCAACATCAAATACCCCAGGACAAGAAGCAGCAATGCAGGTGGTTTACCCCTTTTACTAAATAAACACTTGTACCAAGTACCAATATATAAATAAAGCTGACACTCAGATAGATGTCACACAGATGGCACTGGCTTCCGATAAAAAAAACTAAAAGTAGCCAGCAGTAGGCCAACTTAGTCTAAAAAATACATAGTACCAACTGCTATCTACCGGTGGGTGCCTGAACAAAATAGGTAACTAAATTGCAAACAATATAATTTATGGATATGGATAAATTACATCCTAAAATTGGTAACTGCACAAAAAGGAAGGTTTGTCGCTTTTGTTAAAATTACACAAGATTGCTGCAAAATATGTCATTTGGTATTAGTATCCCAGACTTTTTTAATCACAGTATGAAACCTTTACCGCAGAAAGGTAGTGATTTCATAAAATTGCAACGTTTTTACAGCAATCATGAAAGCACGTGTCATTTCAATCCTTGAAAGTATCATAAAGCAATAAAATAGATACTTATAAATAACAAGTAAGTAAAATAGCATAATATTAAGAGCTTTAACCCTTTCGAACCAGCAATACTATGTCGCTCCAGGATTGAAAAGAAATTTAGGTTATAAGCATTATTAACTTCTATTTGGAATAAAGACTTAGCGACAAGTCGAAACCCCATCAACTTTTTACGTAAATAACAACGAACAGAACGGGGACAGAATGCTTTAAAATAGTGTTTTTCAACCTTTTTTAGTTCGCGACACCCTTTTTGGTAAAAAATAAATAAAACTCTTACGCGACCCCCCTTAGACTGTAACATAGTTTTCTCGACCTAAGGGAGGGAAGATACTAAGGGAGGGGGGGGGGGGGCTCCCTTAGTATCTTCCACAGCTGTAAATGTAAGCATTCAATAAATACGTTTTTTGTTAAAAACAATGGCAAAAAACCACATTAATTTTAACTGTTTTTCACTGTCGAAGCTGTACTTACCTGATTCCATCTTAGATCTACATAAAGTTTTGTAAAATAAATAGCAAAAAACACATAATAAATATGTTTCTCTTCCGAACCTATAAACGTTTGACAGTTATATAATAAAGATTTTCTAATACTTTCGATATTTATTTTCAGATACCTAGTCTGCGACCCCCCGGAAGTCTCTTCACGACCCCCTGGGGGGTCGCGAAGAGACCCACTGGTTGAAAAACACTGCTTTTTATACGTAAAACTCTAGTGGCCGGTAAGAAAAAAACTTTAATGGGACATAATGTCTCAAAAGTCGATCAGCGTTTGGGACCTTTACCTACATACATGCAGGCTCAAAAGGGTTAAGGGGACATTTTATAGGACCCAACTAGGGCTTCAGCAATTTTTACTTGAAACTTCGTTTACACAGAAAATACGCATTATAAAATTCTAAAAATAATTTTGAAAAGAATTTGTGGCAAGACAACTAATGGTTCTTGCACCATGACAATGTGCCCGCACACACAGCTTCGACAATTCGTCAGATTTGTGCCAAAATTGAAATAACTGTCCTCACGCAGCCTCCTTACTCGCTAGATATGGCTCCTTGCAATTTTTTCCTATTTCCGAAATTAAAATCAGCAGTGTAAGGATACTATTTTAAGAGTATTGATGACATCAAAGCAAATTCGTCACAGACCTTTAAAGCCATCTCAAATAAAGGACTGCGTTGCGAAATGGAAATGACATTGAAAAAAGTGTGTGATTAGAGGGTAGTACCTTGAAGGGGATAAGGACCAATAATCTGTAAGATTATAATAATAATGAACCTAAAAAAAAGGTTGGTTATTTTCTGAACAGACCTCGTATTCGCAGTAAAAAAAGGTGAATCTTTTAAATTAACAGAGTAAAAGTTTTTTTTGTTTAACCAGAGTATAGAAGACTTTGCCATATTGATTGGAGTCAAAGAATATGAAACCCTTGAGAGGCGTACACCCTTGTTTTTTGATTATTTTGTTTCTATGAAATAATAGGAAGGTATTAAGTATTGGGGCCAAAACACCGTAAGGTTTAAGACATTTGACTCGATTGAAATAGCATTTGAATAGAATAGACTACGCTGGTAATGAATGTAGCATTTCACCGGCCAGACGCGAGGACAGATGACATCAGATTAAATTAAATAAAAATAATACCTGTAAGGAGTAGCTAATAGAGAGTCCGACCAGACCGGGGTTTATCGTATCTTTGCTTTGCACAGCAAATAAAGCAGCGAAGAATATTACAAAATTTCCGATCATTTCCAAGCGGACGGCCAGCCAACGATTTGCAATACAGCTCGGGTAATAGCACACTTGATTGTAGTCCACTTTTGATTCGGACTCGGCGATAAATCTACAAATAAAAAAAAACATTTCAATGAATCGGAGAAGAGCTTCTAGAATACAGCTATAAAAAAACGAAATATACTATCGATTCAATTATTACTTATGGATTTTGGAATGCACTCAAGCACTCGGGATATGTTTACAGAACAGTGACTGTACGCTGGGTGCCTGGCCATACTGGGATTGATGGGATCGAAAAAGCCGACCTGTTGCCAGCGGCAGGTCCCATCGACCAATTTATGTCTCGGTGGCTGCAAAACGGCGGCACACCTACGCCTTGTAGTATTTTTATTTATTTAAGTAATTCAAGAATAATTTAAAACAATTTTATCTTAGGAACTATGCATAGAAATATTTTAAACATTGAATAATTAGCAGAAAATGAATACATTGCAAAGTCCAGTGACAACGCCACCTAACTAGGCCGGGACCTGTTCTAAGGTGAACGTTGAATTTTGTGCGTGCTTGTTCAATATTGTGATTATTACAAAAAACAAAATATTTTTGTAACAAAAAAAATAAAAATAAAATTGTAATAAAATAATTATTTGATCACAAAAGAATAAACATGCAACAACTACCTTAAAAACTATTAAATACTTAAAATTAGGAGAAGAAAATAAACATGTAACTAAGATTAAGAATATATATACACATACATATATACATACATACATACACATACAGATATATTAAAAATAATAATATTAAATACAATAATAAAAAGTAAATTTAATATGATATAAAATATAGTACAACATAAAATTCTAGATATTAATGTGTTCGAATTAGTATATTAATATATAATGTCCAATATTTTTGTGGAGGGAGGATCACAGGAAATTACAAACCAGATATGGCGGACAAATGGACAAATGTATGTCATGGCCTTCATGGATTCTGCAAATAACATCTGGTGTGAGCTGGCTGCAGGACTGGAAGGCATACACTATACAGGGGGTCACAAACAGAGGCTCCACATGGTGAGTCAAGTGGGGATGTTGTACTACTGATAACCAACCCCTAAATCGTGAAGTAGCTATGTTTGATAGAAGTGACTCCCATTCACCATGGATTCTGTGACTAATCTCAAAGGTGAGCCGGTTGCAGGATCCATAATACGAACAGGTAGCTAATAGAAATAGGTGAGGGTGAGCCACAATGGCACTAAAAGTAGGAATAAGTGCTTGTGGCCAGGTGAATAGCTATCCCCTCATATTATCATAATCGAGGTGAATTCATTTTGTGCTCATAGAAAGTATTACAAAGTTTGCACAAGTTTATTTTTCTAAGTCAACAATGGTACAATATAATGGTTTTTTTGTAATCAATGCCATCTATTAGATAAACTTTAAACACTTCGGGGCGCCTCCGGGCGCCCGTCCGCGCCTCCACACATGGACGACTTCATGTGGATTATTTACGCTGAGCAACATCAATATTCCTAACCAGTATCAATTACTAATTAATCAACATTAAACTTACAAGTTTTGAATAGAAAGGATTTTTTAAAAAGAGTATCACCCATTTTAAAGTTATTGATTTGGAATTCAGCAAAAAGTTAGTTAATTATTTACAGAATGTAAAACCAAAAGCACCTGCTTTGATCGGCAGTGTTTCTGTAGTCTGAGTAACGAGAATAAAGAGAGTGAACAGTGGTTATATTTCGCTACATTTCGACTGCGATAACATGTGTTCAGAGAGCTGTTTAAGACGACTTTGCTTTTCCTTCGCCAAAAAGCGATTGAATCCTAAATGCCAGTGAGGAATTATAAAGAACGCTTGGGATTACTTGGGACTGAGTTCTCTCAAACAAAGGAGACAAAGAGGGGACCTGATTGAAAAATATAAAATTCTCACAAATTATTACCATGTACACAGTATACCAACCAGTATACCAACTCTCGAGCTATATAGCATTGCGGAAAGAGGATGCGAGCAATGTGGGTAGAGGGGTACGTCCCGACGAACGCCTTTGGTTAGCATTACGCGCAGGTAAATGCTGGCGACCTTTTCGAACATTGTATATCTGCATGGGCCGAGTAGTGGGACATCTGGCAGCCATATCCGAGCTCTTACGACTCGTGGTGTCTTCGCTTTGATTTCAATTTTATTCTAAGAGAAGCTACTGTCTGGTATACTGTACCATGTACTTGGGTTAAAGAATATTTACCAATTCAACGTCCACAAAATTCAAATTTAATCCTCTTTAAGAACACATTCTGCAAAATAGAGTAATAGACATGTGGAATAAACTACCATTTGAAAAGATTAGTGCAATACCTATCTGTCAATCAATTTAAAAACAGACTCGATATATACCTAAAAACTTGTTAATATTGTTTATGACTAGCTTGACAAGATCTGATCTGGACGTATCAGCAAAGCTGCCTGTCCAGAATAAATAATAACAACAATAATCGCAAGTGTATATGATAATTGTAATGGGGTTGTCGAATACTGACCTGTTTTGTACGCCGTAAGCCCTGATGGTAGACGCACCGGTAACACTCTCACCAAAATGCGAATAAATGGGCGACCGTGAAATGGACTCCAGCCGTTTCAACTGCCTAGAAGTCGCCAAGTAGAACTTTTGAATAAAATAGTAAATTGCTCCGATCGGAAAAATTACAGCCATAAAGATCGGAGTCGAGTAACTTATGACGACCAGCGTTGCTATAACCTAGAATCCAGAATGATGGAAAATTGCATCATTAGTAAAAACAGGAAAATTGTGTTTTTATTACACGACTGCCCAAAAAAAAGGTGTTTAGGATTCATGTATGTATGTTTTCCGTTTCTTTATCCATTATAACCGCTAAACGCTTGAAACGATTAAGAAGTGTGTGGTATTCTTAGAATCGTTATGTCATCCCGGTGTCATAAGGTATCGTAACTGCCAAAATATCAAGTAAGCAGTTGTCTAAATGTCGAAATGTCAAGGGTCCTTAAAGTGCTCAAATTTCAAATAAATAATTATGTAAATGTCCAAATGTCAATAAATTAGGATAAATATATCGTGGTTAGAATCAAATAAAAAGTATAAAGTAGTACATTTTGGAAATATACTGGGTGAGTTTTTAATTAGTGACATCATTGAAATGGGTGAATCAGTACGAGCAAATAAGCAACTTGACAACAAATTGTTGAATTAAAAAATAAAATAAAATAATTTTTAAATTACATTTTATTCCGAATGATTTACAACAGTTTGAAAATCGATCAGCTGCTTTATGACTTTGCTAATGGATCGAGGTCGTTGAACTCGGCAGCATTGAATGGCGTTCAATAACACAATAGTCGCGAAGCAAGGCCACAGGTGGCGCTGCACTGTTATTTCTGATCGATGTATTTTGAATATTTGAGGCATTTACCACCACTTATTGAACCATTCTTAAAATGGACGAGACATTAGAAATAAAACAGGGCCTAAAATGACATTTACCACCACATATTGAACCTTTTTAAAAACAGAACAGATATTTCAAATAAAACAGGGCATAAAATATACCTATATAATAGTTGAAAAACAGTTTTTTTATTTTATTTTACTATTGCATCTATCGGTTTTTCATGCGACTATTGTGATATGTATTGTGCGCTCATTGAAAGTACTCATTCGAACCGCTAGATGGCAATCTGTGTTTTCTTTACTGATTTCTTCTGAATTGCAATATTGCTTTTTTAACTATTGGATACCTACATTTTCGGCCCTGTTTTATTTGTAATGTTTATTCTACTTTAAAAATGGTTCATATGATAGTAAATGTCTTAAATATTCAAAATACATCGATCAAAAATAACAGTGCAGCGCCATCTGTAGCCCTTGCCATGCGACTATTGTGTAGTTGAACACCCTTCAGGGCCGCCGACCTGAAGGACTTCTAGCCAATGACAAATAACAGCTGATCAATTCTCAAACTTCTCTAAATTATTTGGAATAAAATATAATTATAAATAATTTTATTATATTATTTGTTTTAACAATGTTTGCGTATTTGCTCGTACTGATTCACCAACTTCAAGGATATCACTAAAGGGACGTTCAAGTATTACGTAACGCAATTTGGGGGAAAGGTAAAAACTTGTAAAACATCAAATAATGCGTTACGTAACATTGTTTTTTATTTTATTTTAAGAGTGTATTAGTAAAAAATAGGAGAATGCATGAGAAGAACAATGGATGAAGCCAAAAATGTATATAAGGACAGGGCCAAGTCAGTAAAACGGCATAATTTAATGTAAGATTAGTAGTAAAAGTTTATTAAAATTCGAGCTCATTTTAAAATATTTTAAACTTAAGCAAATGTTTATTACATTATGTGGGATAGTTTATTAAATAACAATATGAATAAATAAAATAAACAATATAGGCATGTATTGAGAGTTAGAAATCTCTTGTTTTATTTATTATTACCTCAAACGCAATTAAAACAATAACAAAGGTATTGTAGCGATTTTTCGGTACTTTGCGCAACATAATTGTGACTTTTAGGTAAAAATGGTCATTTGGGTGTTACATAAAGTTTAGGCAAGGGGAGGGGGAGCGGTTACAGAAAAACGTTACGGCGCGTTACATGGGGGGGAGGGAGCGTCAAAAATCTTCAAAAATTGAGTTATGTAATACTTGAACGCCCCCTAATTAAGAACTCACCTGTGTATCTATATGGATAAATACGTAAAACCACAAATATTTTATTAAAAACCTTCTTATTAATTGAGCACCGAGGGTAACCAACTAAAGTGCGGCAGTGGCGCGCGATCATTTCAAGATACTGATGCAGGGCGAAGGGCGAACATTATTCTCTTACAAAACGCGCTTTTCAGCACGAACAGTTTTTTTCTAATAATTTTAAATACAACAGTTCACTTTTTACAAGGGCAGTTATGTTTTTTTATGTTTTAAATTATTGTTCCTGTATTATATAAAAAGGCAATACTGATGGTAGAGGGGAACACAAAACAATAACTTGCAATACAAAGCAAATCTGAACACAAGCATATAAATAATACACACGAAATATAAATAATCTGATTTTCGTTACCTCAAAAATGCAATAAACAGCTTGGGAAATAGAAACGGGTAAAGTTTGGTCCATAATATTTACGTCCTTGGAGAATCTTTGAAGCACGCGTCCAATCGGGGTCATATCGAAAAAGCTGAGAGGAAGTCGAATCACTCCGTTTAGCAACTTGGAGTGAAGAATACGTGCGGCGGCTAAGCATCCCAGCCCAGGGAATAAATCAGTGGTGATTGAACTAAGCACTGTAAATAGGAACCAGGCGTTATCCACGTCTTCTATAATATTCGGTGGCATCAGCCGTGACACCTTGTCAACTTTCCAGGCACTACTGTGTCCCTTTTTAATTAACTTATCAGTTCAATTAACAATATACATCGTCCCAGATTTAACGGTAACCTCGTGTAGAAAACTATGGTCACATTTATGAATAATAAAGTTTTTATTTTTTATTTTGTTTGTTTCTACTCTTTATTGTGACATTTCAAAATAGGCGGGTTTAGTGTCATACGACAATCTCTTACAACCAACCCTACTATGAAGTGTTTATATGGATTTGTGCTTGTAATATGCGTGTAGGTGTGTGTCTTGTTATTGCATTCCATCGACAAAATTGAAATGGAATTCCGTTATTATCCCAACAGAAAATTGTACACCAGCCGAGAATCGAAACCGGAACTTTACAATGTAAGTTCACTGTGCGACCCATGCGATTCTCTAACCACTGTGCCACCGGGCCGTGTAATTTTGACTTGAGACGACGATTTTGACTTTTCACTCGAAATAAATTAAAAATAAAAACGGGGCTGCCATGGAATTCACCGACCGAAGTCGGGTCCATCATACTTATATTACACTTCCTGGGGCTGAGCTGTTGATTCCGGTGTAACGACAGGCTGTGGTAGGTTTAGGACAGCTGTCTTGCCACATGTGTAAGTGCACCTTACAATTCATTCACTCCCCCTTCAAAGTCGTAGAATTTGAGATGCGGAAATTGCAGTTTTGGATATAGGAAGGTTTTAATTATTTTCCCGGAGGGACCAAGATCCTAAAAAGAGGTCAAACAGAGGTTTGGCTGACAGGTCACGAGCGCCAACATCCACAGCATGAAGGTGAACAGTGAAGAGCCGTTACGGGTGACTACATACATACCTACATACATATTACACATACATTCAGTAATAATATTGAAATCCACCATCTTGGAAAAAAAATATCAACATCTAAATAGAAGTTACTAAATTAAAATGAAAGCGAATGTCCAAATGCCGAAAGATTGTTCAAAATTATCATGCAAGCATTCCCGATTAAACATTCTTATCAAAATTGTGAGAGTAGGCAAAAATTTTCACACAATTATACCCGTTTCGATAAAGATACAGACAGAATGTAAAAAAAAATCTAAGTCTCGCGAATTAAAAATTGTTTGTTTGTTTATTTATAAATTGGTAATAAAACATTGATTAGGCAGAAATATGTTCATTACTTTGTAGAGCAAAAACTTTAGGGAGCTAATGGGCCCTGTTGGAGTTAGCCACTAAGACCCATTTGTTCAGGGTCGGTCACACTCACACGTCAACATCCATCCGGCACCAAGCCGGACTCTGGCCTGAGGGCTAGTTCCCCCCAGGAGTCAATCTTCTGGCGCTCCTGGACGGTTTGCGCACCGTGCGGTCAGCCAATCGATTGTGCATATTGACTAACAGTCGGGGGAGCCTGGAAACAGTACTGTCTCCTATAGATCGTGGGTAGTTGTTCACCTTACGGCGACTGCTCTTGAAACGACCATCGGCTACCCGATTCCGGGTGAACAGCCGGGCAAAGGATGCCATGGTCCGCGATAGATCCGGTTAACACCGTTTCACCGCTACGTAAGGGAGAGGACCACGCAAGCGACGTCGAACTCGTAACCAGTCGGGAGGCCGGAGTAATCTGGTTGCAACTGGTAGTAAGGGCGCGAGTGTCGGCCCGCCGGGTAACATAACTGGCTATCTCGCAGTAAGGCATTGGTCTCTTAAGGGCATGCAGCGGAGCTTGACGGTGGACTGTTTTGTCCTAAGTCTTCCGCGCTTACCTCACGGGAGACAGAATGATCAGATTTCGTTAAAACTTCCTGAGGTGACGGGTTCGCCCGTTGTAGTCGACAGCTCTAGTTGTAGAGCAAAAACTAAGCTTCATTTTAGTAAGAATTTTGAAGACCTACGATTTTTCGTTTTTGTGATATGCTATGTTTCTAAACTGTTTCAAAATTATAGCAACAATTTTCAATAAAAAATCATTTTTTTATTTTTTGTGGATAAATGTTGTTTCATTTATAAACTTTCAGACGAATTAATTTCCCAGTGATATATTTAAAAACTACCTTTTGAGTAATAAAAAATGGGCTTTATCGCTTTGAATATTTAAAGTTTTTAGGAAAATCACGCGACCTATCCTGTATGACTGTATTCTGAGCCGTTATTTATTCAATAAGGTCACAGTTCTAAATAAGCTTAAAAAAAGCAAAACAAATGGAGAATAAAAAAGGCATGAAAAAGTTGTCATGATTCTTATGACTTTCGTCATAAAATATTCGATTACTAACTACATAAAACAGATTTCTTTGGAAATGTCCTGCAAGATAATGCAATTTACGAATGTGAATTCAAAATAAAACAAACTAATTTGTTTATGTATTGTTTAATGGCCGCCACTGTCCACCTGTCATGCGATTGTATGCATATTTTTTCAGCATTCTGATTCAATTTTTACTCAATCAAAAAAATGTATAAAAAAATAACTTCTTAAGTAGCAACAGCAAGCGATGCATGCCCTCTGGCAAGCGCCAAGTTCAAGCACCTGAATAAAAATAATGGGGTGACTAGAGACTTGATTTTTTTTTGTGACAACGGGCTCGATTGCGTTTCTTCGTGGACTAATATCGAAAATTAGTCATATTAACGAGACAGAGCAATACGTTAGAGCGGAAATTGAAATGAACGGTTGTCAGATTTCTATATTAAAAATACCCACCGAAAATAAAGTGGCTGAATCTACGACTGCACCAAATGTATTCCAACTTATTCGAATGGCTACAGATAGTTTGGTGCCGAAAAATCGACGATGGATCATACCATATTTTGCTCCATTGCTTCGTCTCATTTGCATGAACTAATATCCAATTTTAGTTCACGAAGAAATGCCATCGGGCCCAATGTTGGCTGCCCTTATCCGTGTTCCCCGACCTAAATTTAAGAAGTCCGTAGTGAAATAATTTCTTTCACTTGCCATTTTAAGAAAAGACGTATAAAAATTCTCCGGAGAGTTGTTTGCCTGTGAGAGGTTAAGGCATACTTTTACAGTACTGAAATATTTGTTCATGCAAGATACTAATTATTCAACCTACCCTAAAAAACTGATCAAAATACATTTTTTTTAAAATGCAAAAAATAAAATAGATGAAAATCGTACCTTGTCCGAGGCCGAGAGCTCCGTATACACCAAGATAAAGGTCTTGCTTTGGCCTATCTACTGTATTATTCACTACCTAAAATATATCATTAAAAATTTATTATAATAACAGTCCGTTTTAATTTTTTGTTTCATCAAAATGAACAAAATTGAAGATATTTTTGTATTAAACCCAAAAAATTACCAAATTCTTATCATCGGCCCACACAGACAACCACACATTTGATCCGATTGAAAATCCTTGGAAAACCATGTTCATGACGAGCGTGAGAATAGACAACACCAATCCTATGTTTCCCAAGTAATGCTTATACACGTCCCATTTTACCTGAATAAAAAAAAAGTTGTATTCATAGCGTATGATGACAAGCAAGGCTACGGTCATGAACTTACGCTTCCGGTCTCCGCTTCTTCCGCTTCTATGAGTTTGTCTTTCTTTTCGCTCTGTTGCAGATTTCCATCCGGAGTTTTCTCGGGTGTACGCCGCTTGACGCTGGTCTGCCTGTCGAGTTTGACGCTCGTCTGTCTGTCGAATTTCTCCATGCTCCTGTTGTGTTCCGTTTCCGAAGTGCTCTCCGACAGAGATCTCGCTCTCTGCAATTTATCCCTGAATTCGCTGCCGAGAGTATTTTCCAGTTGCTGCTTAATCTCGTCGAGTTCGGGTTCATCTTGCTGCCCCATATCTGACAAATGATGAAGAAGGAAATCGGCGAAAGCGCCTTTTTTATCCAACAGCTGCTGATAGGTGCCCGATTCCGACACTTCTCCGTCTTTGAGCACAATGATGCTGTCCGCTTCGGGTAAGTAGGTAATCCCATGCGTGACCAGGATTCTCGTTTTGCCCCTTAGCAAACCATGTCTTCCGATCACCTTTTCGAAGATGTGCTTTCCGACGTGAGAGTCGACGGCGCTCAACGGATCGTCCAAGAAGTAGATATCGCTGTCGCAGTAAACGGCTCGCGCTAGGGACACCCTATGCTTCTGTCCGCCGGATAGATTGATGCCTTTTTCTCCGATTTCGGTTTGATCGCCCGCCGGGAGCATTTCGAGATCCGGTTTCAGAGCGCAAGCCTCTACAACGTTGGCGTAATTGAACTTGTCGTGGGATTTGCCAAAGAGGATGTTGTCGCGGAGGGTGGCGTTTTGAATCCAGGCCTGCTGCGCCACGTAAGCGATCGATCCGATCGTATTGACGCGACCGCTCTGCTTGTCCATTTCCCCGAGAAAGGCCGAGAGGAGAGAGCTTTTGCCCGAGCCCACCGTACCCACCACGGCGACTAACGATCCCGATGGAATAGAAATATTTATGTTTTTGAGAGTCGATTCGCTATCGCCCCAAGAAAATCGGCCATTCTCCATTACCAATGGATTACCTGAAATAAAACATAATCGGCTTTGACAATTAGTTAATTTTCTAGGAGAGGTTAAGATGAATATACAGGGCAATGCTTGGGAATCCCCTAAGAAAATGGTGTAAATAAACTGAACGCACTGATACTTCAGCATCCAATTATGAAAAATGACAAAGTTAGGTGGACAAGAATCCACACACGTTCTTTTGCCATGAAAACCTACGGTTAATTTGTCATTCGTCGTCAGTGTTGTATTGATCACTATGGATGCTTGGGACCAGTGGCGTAACTATACCATCTGAGGCCCGTGGCAAATTGGGGCCCTCCCAGTAAAAATCTTTACGTTGTAATTTAATTTTAATAAATCAGGGACCCCCGTCGGGTCCGGGGCCCGTGGCATTTTGCCAGCTCTGCCAACCTATAGTTACGCCACTGCTTGTGAGAGACACGGTGGTGAAACCGTTTGTTATTCCGCCGTGTCCGTTGACAAGCTATCAAAGTCATCCATACAACACTGACGGCCGAGCCTAGAAATGGCAGATTAACCGTAAGTTTTCACGGTAAAAAAACGTGTTTGGACAAGTGACCTTAGTGAATTCCATTTTATTCAACCGTACTCTGTAGAAATATCGAAGAGGAAAGAGTGGGTGGAAAAGCATGTCATTACCGGTACAGCACACCAATGGCTCTAAAACCGCTAATGGCGTAGGTTCAGGAATACTCGGAGAGAGGCATCAGACTACCTACTCTTGAGAGTCTAAGCAATTCGCTTACATATTCCAGACCTCTAGTAAATGCTAACACCAGATGTGATATGAAAACATGCAAAAAGCCAACAAGCATCAACTTACATAATATATATCCTAAATTGGATAGCCAAGCCATCCCAAGAGCCATCTTATCATATGAAATTCAATCAAAGACTGTCTTGGTATGCACTCAAGCACTAAAAGACCCTTGTCTACAAAACCAGTCACTTTATGCTGCCGCCTGGCTACATGGGAATTGATGGGAATTGAAAAACTGTCATCATGGTCACTGTAAGTTGAATAAGCATCTACATTGGATGGGTCTATCTAAGACCGATCTGTGATGACTTTGCCTTGAATCGAAGACATCGCTCTAATTTCTGTGTGAGTGTGAACCGCTAATGCAATCAACGAGCCGACAGGAAGAAATCTCTGAACCCGAATGAGATCGGAGAGATCGTTCCCTCATTGATACTGAAGCTTGTAGAAAACACAAGACTGGGTAACGAACAAAACACCTGCGAAGGTCGTAGTGCACATGGGCACAGAAGGATATCTAGGTAATAAAAAAAAACATTTACCTTCAGAAGTGTGGTGCTGAATGCTATCAGGTTCTAATTCATCGCAATTCATGAATTTATTAATTCGTTTAATTGAGACGGAGGTCTGAAATAAATCAAATCAATAATCAATAATCAATGAAATCTTTTGATATTACAATAAACCGACACCGTCAAAATATATTACAATTGAATGAGCTTCTTTAATCTATTTTACATTAACAATCAAATTATGGATGATCCGACAATCGAATGTGGTTGATAAGATTGAAAATAAGTATTAGTTCAGGATTTATAAGGTTGTAATGGTGTCTTAAAAGCCTTTTAACATTTAAACCGGATGATGCGTAAACACAAGGGCCAGGAAAGTGCAGGGACGATGTTAGGGGATTAGTTCTTAGGAATTTAGTGGATGTGCCCCTTTTCCATAGAATACAATGTGCGTTTTGTGTGCACGAGTGCTACTATAACAATGGTTCAACAACCAAAGCGTTACAGAAATTTTATATCAATTAGCAAGATAAATCTCTATAAAATTGAAGCTACGGGTAGAGACGTTCAAGGCAATGTGTTCAGCATTACATAAACCAGGTTTTGACCGACCACAGACATGTAGCGAGCCTGAAATTGTATGCCATCTCGTTGAAGATGTAACAGGCAACTGTAAATTTCAGAGCGATGTATCGAAACGATCTGATCATTTTTGGCTCCTGACTTCCAGGATCAAAGATTAAATAATATCACTAGCGTAAAGATTCCTCGCTTCGTACAGGAGTCATTAACAAAGGCATACCCTCCCTGATGACAATAACAATTTTTCTGCGGGATGCATTGTTGAGACAATATAGAGCAATAACGGATACACGTGCAACAATTTTGCTGTTTTTTTGGGTTTTGAGCAGCAGGTCTTTCGGATCTGCAAATGGTCTTACTATTACTTCTCTTATTCTCGTCTGAATCCAATGCAAATATGGATGTTAACGAGAGCACGTCGCTATAAAATTATTAGACATTTTGTGGTTGCGTTGTTTACAAGTACCTGAGTACCTACATTTGTATTAGAAAGGTACCTAAATTTAACGAATTATAGGTATTATGTCTAAGGGGCTGTCCCATATCGTAACCCCCGTAAAACAGATATTGCAAGGTACACAAACTTACTAAACAAAGCGCTAGGAGACAAACAACTAACTAACGCAGCACTTAACACAGAAAACATAGAAACAAACGTATAGATCCTAACTACAACCCTTTTAAGTAGTTATGAACTGGCATGTCCTGTTGTCAAACCTAAAGACTTAGGAAAGAGTTCATGGTGGGGGCCAGAGCTGGAAAGGCTACGTCGAGGACTTAGGACACTCTTTAACCGAGCAAAAAATACCAGAACCAATGAGGACTGGGATAAATACAAAACGGCACAAAAACACTACAAGAAGCGGATCAGATTCCGGAGAACAGAATCCTGGCTCAACTTCTGTAGTAGCATAAACTCAACGAACCAAGCCGGAAGAATAACGAAAATCGTAGGTAAAGGTGAGCCCAACCTCCTAGGCTCCCTAAAAAAGAAAGATGGCACTTACACAAACACAGATGTAGAAACCAGCTCAGTACTCCTGGAAACACACTTTGGATGTCAAATCACAGAAGATCACGAGTGGCCAGACAAAAACTATAGCGCACCAACAACCCAAGAATGGGAAGTCGCAAACAAGATAGTAAATGCGGACAAAATAAAATGGGCCCTGAAAAGTTTCAAATCCTTCAAATCCGCAGGGCTGGATGGCATTTTCCCAGCATTACTACAATGGCAACCGAACCATGCAACAAAATACCTACTACCAATCTATAGGGCCTGCATAGCCTTCAAATACATTCCAAAGGCAAGGAGAGAGGCAAAAGTAGTCTTCCTATCGAAACCGGGAAAGAAGGACTACTCACATGCCAAATCCTTCAGACCCATCAGCCTAACGTATTTCTTACTAAAGACGTTAGAAAGACTGATGGACCGTCACCTAAGGGATGGGGCACTAAGAAATAAATAACTACACCCACAACAACACGCCTACACAAAAGTCAAATCAACAGAGTCGGCACTACACACGGTGGTGCACAAAATAGAATCGGCTCTAACAAATAAGCTGTCAACACTTGCCGCCTTTATAGACATAGAAGGAGCTTTTGACAAAACCATGCACAACAGCATAAACCACGCCCTACAGGAACTTAAGGTGGAACCAGTTACTATAAAATGGATCACGGAGCTGGTTAGCAAA
This sequence comes from Micropterix aruncella, assembly GCA_944548615.1. Lineage (NCBI taxonomy): Eukaryota > Metazoa > Arthropoda > Insecta > Lepidoptera > Micropterigidae > Micropterix > Micropterix aruncella. The sequence goes on along the minus strand of OX155953.1, from coordinate 29,102,752 downwards.
GGGCGGTCCAGATAGTGATGAATACTACCACAAGAGCGAAGGTAGTTAAAGGATGCCCCCAAGGGGGGGGGGGGGTCCTATCATCACTTCTATGGAACATAGTAGTGGACAGCCTAATAAAAACACTAAATGAAAGGGGTTACACTACTATTGGTTATGCCGACGACCTAACAATAATGATAAATGGAATCGCAGGAAATATGCTATGTAAAGTCATGCGCTCATCTTTGCAGATAGTAGAGAAATGGTGTGACGAACATCAATTGTCAGTAAATTCGAAAAAGACAGAATTCATCCTTTTCACCAACAAGAGGAAGTTACCAGAACTACAAGTACCAAAATTATTCAACACCAAACTCTCCCTATCAACTCAAGTGAAATATGTGGGAGTCATCCTTGACAGTAAACTAAACTGGGCGAGTCATATCGATGTCAAAACAAAGAGGGCCTGCCTAACTTTTTGGCAGTGTCGGAGACTAGTGGGGAAAATTGGGGTCTCAACCCAAAAATCACACTCTGGCTGTACACATCAGTAATCAGGCCCTCTCTGACTTATGGATCAGTTGTATGGTGGCCCAGAACACAACTAACCATAGTGAAAGCGAGACTCCAGAGCCTGCAACGCTTAGCGTGTGTAGCAGCCACTGGATGTATGAGAACCACACCATCGGCCGCACTAGAGTACCTCCTAAACATGAGACCTCTGGATCTTGTCATCCAAGAGGAGGCTAAGGCAGCCGCTCTAAGACTAAGAGCAAATGGACTGTGGAAACAAAACACAGAAATACCACACTCAAAAATTCTGAAACGGGTTTTAGAAGAAATACCTCTTCTGGATGCACCCATGGACAGAATAATATGCCATCATGTCTTTGATTGTAGATACAATATCCAACTCATTGCAGAACCAGCAGATCACTCTGGTACAAATAAAGTAAGGATATACACAGATGGCTCCAAAACCACTCAAGGTACCGGAGCCGGCGTCTTCTCAAATAATCCAAACATCAAAATATCAACTACCCTAGGCAACTTAAATACGATCTTCCAAGCAGAATGCATTGGCGTCACCAGAGCAGCACAGGCAGTTGTCGGAGACCTAAGTTTGAAATTTGTCTTCGACAGTGCCTCCGTGCTACAAGCGTTAGCAAAAAATACTATAACCTCTGTCCTTGTACTGGAATGCCACAATGCGCTTCAATCCATTGCAAGGTCAAATAGTGACCCTGCAATGGATTAAAGGGCACAGCGATTCACTGGGCAACGACGCGGCAGACGAACTGGCCAGAAGGGGATCAAAGAAAATAGTATATAGACCGGAACCCTTGATGCCCATACCCCAGGCCCAAATAAAAATGTGGCTACGCAGGTACACCGATGAAACCCACCTTACAGAATGGAAAAAAACGCAGGATGCAGGCAAACAAAGAACGCGGTTCCGGAAACGGCTAAAAAAGTCGCCCGCAACCTCACCAGATTAAAAAAGGGACAAAATCCGTAAAGTCATAGGTACTATGACTATCATAGGCCACTGTCCCCTAAACAAACACCTGTTTACCATAGGTGTGACAGACAGCCCTCTATGCAGAGGATGCATGGAGGAAGAAGAAACGCCACAGCATGTGCTCATGGAATGCAGGGGCGTGGCAGAGCAACAGGCAAAAATACTACAATCTTCAGCATCTGTCCCGGAGGCCTGTAGCAACCCAAACAGGCTGCTAACCTTCTGGGACAGCCTGGATTGGCTGGAGTAACATAAACATAAATAGAAACATGAGCCACGCACAACGGCCCAATCAAGAGGCAAAGTGCGAGAAAAAAGCCCAGACAAACTAAACTAAATGTCCAAGGGACGCTTATTCGCTAAGCGTAAGCTCTCTTGTCCACACTCTCTTCGCCGTGAAGATCCATAGTTAATTCGCAGTGTTGTCAGTGGGGTATGGATCACTATGGAAGCTTGTCCACGAACACGGCGACAAAACGGACCGCGCCGCCACCGAGTCTGTGGACAAGCTTCCATAGTGATTCATATAACACTGTGTCGTCAGTGGGGTATGGATCACTATGGAAGCTTTTCCACGGACACGGCGAAAAAAGGGACCACTCCGCCGCCGTCTCTGTCGACAAGTTTCCATAGTGATTCATACAACACTGACGACACAATCTTGGATTTTCGCAGCAAAAAAAGTGTGTGGACTTAGGACGTGGAGGGCTTAGGCTGATCAAGTGCACTTGTTTTTAAACTTGTAACTGTTTTGCAGTAAGAAAAATGTCTAGTTTGTTTTTAAAGATATTGACATAGCTAGAACTGATCTTTTCCTCTTCAATGCATTCCAAGCATCCACCATACGATTTGTCAAAAAGCGTTTCCTGGAGTTCGATGCTGCAATTGCCTCATTCAATTTCAACGAGTGTCCTTGCAGTTGCTAGTTGGTGTTCGTGGTATACATGTTTTCGAGGTTGGGCACACTATAATAACTGTGAATCATTTTGCACAACCCTAATTCGTTGACTATTATTACCCATAAACCTTTTAATTATCAAAAGACTTTTGAGACATGCTGTAATTTTGTTGGGCACTTACCTGAATGAGATTAGTTATCGTCGGCGGCAGCATAGACAATGGGAAGCTTATAATGTTGAAAAGAGACAACGAAACGAACGCCGTCGTCGAGTCTAACACGTTGTTTTCGTCGATCAAGACATACGTCGCAAATGATGCCAGTGATACCTATTAATACCAGTGATAAGAGAAAAGCTTTCCATGAGTTATGCACAAGCACCTACAATGGGCATTAAGATATGAGAATTTGTATAGTGACAAGAAATACAGAAGAGGTGCGTATTAAATAACCAGCGGGAGTTGCGGTTCACTCTTTTTTACACGACTGACTAACAAAAATGGAGTGACATGTGTTCAGGGTTCATCTATGTATGTTTTCTGTTTTTTTATTCCACTGTGACTTCTAAACGCTTGACCGATTTAGAAGTACAATATGGTATTGTTAAAATCGTTATGTCCTCCCGAGTGTCATAGTATACCTTAACTGTGCAAATATCAAGTAAATAGTTATCTAAATGTCCAAATCTCCACATGTTTATAAATAAACATAAATATATTGTAGTTAGTGTCAAATAAAAGGTCTGATTGAGTATATTCTGGAAATACACATGTGTCTATATGTATGTATAAAAACATAAACCACATATATTACAAAAAACAACCGCAAGAAACATAATTATAAATACAGTAGTTCACTTTTTGTAACGGCAGTCGTGTTTTTTATTCCTTTTAATATATTTATTTTGGTGTTTATTGTTGTTTCTACTTCCACTGGTTATTTAATATGCGGTATGCCTTGTAAAGTAGATTGTCATTCATTCTAAATAATATTTAAAAATATTCACCGGTCTATTGTGGCATTAAAGATTACTGCATCCACCCCAATCAGCTGACGATTAGTGTAATGGATTGGAATAAAATACCTCTATGACAGAGACAACCACTGTGGGCAGGAGGCCGAGAGGCAAATGCATTATGTTGAATAGGGTGAGGGCGACAAACGTCTTTGCGGCGTTAGCACGTTGCTCAGGTCAGAGAATAAATAAGTCACAAACCTCATTAACGAAACCTTTGAGAGAATAAAGCAATAATCTTTAAAAAAAATAAGATGCATGCGAACATTTTATAAAATAATATTTATTAAAAACACAGTCGAGGCGGCCTTGTGAAATTTACCTAAAAAATAAAATAAAGTAGGTATGATCTTAATTTTCAAAATGGTCACATTTTTGAGAAAAAATGTGGAAAAACCCATATTTGTATTAAGCAACAGATAATAATTGAAGGGTTACGGGGAAAATTTCTTAATGTCAAATTCCCTGAAAGTCTCGGATGCACAGCCCTCCGTCCAGATATAACTCTTTACTCTCTATCTCGGAAGGTGGCTCTTATTGTAGAATTAACTGTTCCATGGGAATCAAATATCCCAAAAGACCACGAGTACAAATTAAATAAATACCATGATCTTGCAAATGCCGTAACCCGGAACGGCTTCACTGTTCACCTTCACGCGGTGGAAGTTGGCGCTCGTGGCCTGCCAGCTAAATCTCTATTTCACCTCTTTAAAGATCTTGGCCTTTCCAGAAAAATAATCAACTCTTTCTTAGAAAAATTATCTAAAACTGCGATTTGCGCATCTCAAATTCTATGGCTTCGAAGGGGGAGTGAATGGGTGGCAAGGTGAACGCTCACATGTGGCAAGACAGCTGTCCTAAACCTACCACAGCCGGTTCGTAAGTCCGGAATCCACTGCTCACCCCCCAGAAGTGTAAAAAATAGTATTATGATGGGCCCGACTCCGGTCGGTGAATTCCATGGCAGCTCCGTTTGTATTTATTTATACTCTAAAAATTTTTGGTAATTTTTAAATTTACTGACTTAAAATATGACCTTTAACCGGTAACATTATGGTTGTTACACTCGACGAGGGAGCACTGTGAGTCGTTAGTAACTAACGTTATTAAATAGGAGCACAGATGATTTATATTACTTATTATTTTTATTATTATCTCATTAGCCTCATATATATTATATCTCATATTCATATATCTCCCATATATATTATATCTCATTTAATTTAATATCTCATATATATTATATCTCATATTCCTATATCTCCCATATGTATTATATCTCATTTAATTTATTAAATATATTTTTTTGTGTAATATATATACTATTATAGTTATACAATATACACTTGTAGGATTTCCCAAGATCACAGAAATTACCTATACACCCGACAGATGAACGCAGTACTGAATATCACCTCAATACAGGCTCTGCCTAGTGAGGTGATAAAATCCCGCCGAAGCCGCACCTTTAGTAAATTTCCAGGGTTCTACATTTTGTATGTACGACTAAATCATGTAAAATATATTATAAGAAATTTAATCATGTAATACTAGGTATAAATAAAATATTTTTTTAAAAAAAAAACCGGTCGGACGCCAACAATGCCTATAGGATTTTGCGTTGTTTGATACATCCGCACGTAACCGTTTTGGCCGGCCCCTTATATATTATATAAATATATAATATACATGCCTAACAAGATTAATTACTAGGTAACAAGAGGGAAGTCATGAAAAAACGATCGTGTTAGTATTTATTTTCAAAATTGACAAAAACTTGCGGGGCAGTTTTTTGCACGCGAAGGCTGACTTCTGACCGGCTAAGCCAGGGTTTGTTGGCATGAAAAATATATATTTTGTCTGTATACCAAACAAATACAATGTATAAAAAAGTTTCTAAAAAAAAACATTTTACCTAAATAAATGCCTCAGAAAAAAGTATCTTATTTTCACAAAAAAAGACATTGATCGTTTTTCCCCGAACCCTTTCAATTAACAACATATTTTCCAGCCATAATGTTTTTTAAGCCGAAAATGGCTATTAAATTAGGTTAAAATATGTAACACCTTCAATATTGTATCTAATATCAATGATTCTAAGAAACTAACTATTGAGAAAATTGCCATTTTCCCGGAATTTACAATATTCTGGCTGGAAAATGTGGAAATACTGCCCGTCCGTCGAACCATTTTCTTTCTTCTCCCTTAGGTACATTATATTAATTTATCTATGTCCTCCCTCACTCGGTTGGAGTCGCTGCTGGCCTTGCCAACAAAAAGTTCTTACCCACACACATCACCCGTTATTGAAGTCTTGTGCATCGATAAAACTACTCAACTTAAATAAAAATCGTAAATATAAATTACTAAACATAGATCTAATAAATCTAATAAGCTAATAATAAATAACACAAACCAAGAAAGGAGCACATGACCAAATGAACGATGTCCCAGCGTTTAGATAGGCCGACAGCTTTAAGACGTGCAGTTCATTCTCTCTGATTTTCAGGATTTGACTCTCGAAACTGGGCTCCCAAGCATACAACTTTAAAACCTGAAAAAATATGAATGAATGAGTTTCTGCCGTATTTATTTTGGCAGACGACAGTAGAACTTCAATTATCTGAGAGTGGATTTCTAGAAAACATTTTACTTTCCCAGCAGAGAGAAAGGACTGTGAATGCACTTCTGTGTGTGTGTGTGTGTGTGTGTGTATTCCTCCTCGATAGCGCCGAAACGCTTCATCCGATTGAGTTAAAATTTGGCATGCAGGCATTATTTCGTCATGGCAAGAGTTGAAAAGATTGTGGTTGAAATCAGTCCACCAGGGGGCGCGCTAGTCAATAAAGAGTAGAAACAAATAAACACCAAACCCCATTAACCTAAATATTTAAAAATTAAAATACAAATGCAACTTACTAACAATGTCATATTAAAGTCTTTAAAATAATCTTTCTCTGGCTTTGTTTACTACTTTAAACAGGAAAAATCAACAGATTAAATTTATATTTTAAATTCAAGATAATCTCCTCAATAAGTTTTACAAACTATAAAATGTAATAAACAAAGCCAGAGAAAGATAATTTTAAAGACTTTAATATGACATTGTTAGTAAGTTGCATGTGTATTTTAATTTTTAAATATTTAGGATAATGTAGGTTTTATGTTTTTTTGTTTGTTTCTACTTTTTATTGTGAAATTTCACAATGGGTGGGTTTATTGTTATACGACTATCTCTTACAACCAACTTAACTATGAAGTGATTATATGTATGTGTGCGTGGAATATGTGTGTGAGTGTGTGTCTTCTTGTTATTGCGTTCGATTGACAGAATTCAAATGCAATTCCGCTAATGTTATCCCAACGAAAAATGGTGACCTAGCCGGGAATCGAACCCGGAAACTTACAATGTAAGATCAGGGGCCATGTGTAACTTATGTAACTTTGAATATTGTTGCTATAAAGTGATATCTACTGGTACCTACATACATACTTGGAATTATCATATTAACACATTGACTATTGACTTATCTCGTTTTCGGTTTTAGCAAGAAGATTTTGTTACATAGATAATTGTGACAATTCAGAATTACTTTATTGAAAAAGCACATTCTTTATGATTTTTAGTAATCAATGATTAATATATATTATTATTAGAGACTTTAATAATATGAAAGATTGGATTCTCAAACCAGAATCCTGGAACCCCCTTGGCAGTCAACAAGTTAAAAACATTTTCAATTACTCAAGATTTGTTGTCCAGGGTTTACCCATTGCCATACCGGATAATAAAAGTTCTACTGTATTTGATCGGTTACCTTGATTCCGTTCAACACTTCATTCATAAGCTTAACTCGCTTGTCTTTGTACTTCATCTGCTGGATCTCAAGCGTCTCCACCCGGTTAGCTATGAACCCGTTGACGGGTATCAAAACAATCATAATCGCCAAACCGGCAAGCACAGCCGGCCCCAGGATATCCCACAGGAAATACAGAGCCAGTCCAATCTGTAAAGGCGCGGACCAGATCAAACTTAAGTAGGCCGTCAGATCCATGAATCTCTGAGCGTCCACCGACATCAGATTTACAATCTCCCCGACGGTGGATTCTTTCCTAGCCGCGTTTTGACATGCGCAGCGCCTTTCGGTAAACGGAGCTAATCAGCGCCGTTCTGATGCGCAAGCCGACCACGTACATGATAGTAAAATACTGCGCCAGAATGATTGTCTGGATCATCGCTGTTAGTAGAAGCAGCAACGCATAGAAGTAGCCTCTCCATAGGGGCTCGTTGCCCTCGACGAACGATATCAGATATCTAAAGAAGCGATAAAAGCGATTAAAAATCACAGAATTAAATCAAATCCCTATCTGTTACTTCCCTAATTTTAATCTGAAGAATATGTCATAATGTCACTCATTGATAAAAATAAGAAATAATGAGATAAGAATCGCCTCGACTTATTATCGAATAGATATAAAATGTGGATTATACGACGAAAGAAAACATGCAGCTTACCAAATTTCAGTATATTATTTAGTATAATTTGGTCAACTTTTATTGTAAATATACTATTTGGTATAAAGAACATTAATATTGATTAATTACGGATATTTAGTTCATGAGTACGGGGGGGGGGGGGGGTACACATTCTGCGTAAACATTCTTCCGAGTATATGGATTTTCAATGAATTATCCATCAATCGACACAATTAAATAATGAAATATTTTTAATGCGGCATATTGTGTGTAAACGAGATATGGAAAAATTATATATGGTAATGCAGAAATTGGGGAGCAGACTCATGAACATAATTTCCAACATTTCTTCAGTACAGTTATCCCAACTAGAGAAGACTGGGGCTAAAACCGTATCGTACCGAATGCCGCAAACCGCAAAACCGCAAACCGCAAAACTAAATGTGATCATTTGATCCACCCACAGATGGGTCCAAAATAAACGAAGAAACAGGAGCTGGAATTAAAGAACCCAGGTTCGAAATAGCAATGGCCCTAGGAATACATGTAATAGTATTTCAATCCAATTCGAAGTACATGCCATTAATAATAATAATAATAATAATAAACTCTTTATTTGCACTTAAAAAAAGTATACAAAAAAGGCGAGCTTATTGCCACATGGCAATGTCTTACAGCTAACCTAAACATAGTGGTACATGCGCGCATAGTGAAAATAAAGATTATTACATAACATACAGACAAGTGGAAGAATTTAAGACTAATAGTGCCCGAGGAGAGGAAATTGGGAGAGGAACAGGAGAAAAAGGGAAGAACTGGTTACTTCTTAGAAAGGTAGTAATCCTTAAGGTGAGTCTTGAACGATGGTAAAGAAGGCGAGTTTCGTATATTTGCTGGGAGATCGTTCCAGAGTCTTGCACCATGGACACAGAAAGAATAGGAATAGAAATCACTATTATGACTCGGAATTTTTAATAAACTGTCAGAGGCTGACCGAAGTACGAGACCGTGGGAACTTAGTGGTTCAAAAAGCTCCTGGAGATAGGATGTGCCTACTTGAAAACCTTAACCAAAAATACAGCAACCAGACATTGCACTGACGGCCAAGCGACTCTGAAAGTATTAAACGTAAGAAGAGTTCAAACTAGTCTGGGATACCCTCAAAATTTTCATTGAAGGCTCGGCGCAAACGAGCCACCGCTGTTCGCTGGCCGCCACAAGTGATCGGTGGCCGCCTCAATTTATAAGCCTCTCTCTGCTGTGCAGTCTCACCGTGGATTTTGAGAGGTGAGATGAGAGGAGTTGAGACATGAGAATTTGAGATGCGAGTGAGAAGTGAGGGTGAGAGTTGGCGGAGCGGCGCGGCAGTAGCGAGTGTCCGCGTTTAGTGTGACCCGTGTCAGCCATAAGTCCAGAGTCGCGGACACTGTTGTATCGAGTGGCGACTCCCAGCCACACGTGTGCGAGTCCATACAAAAAGTAAGAAAAAGCGAGTCACCTGCTTGTCGCTGTCCACAAATGGCCATCGCCGGTGGCTCGTTGCGCCGAGCAGAACTGTCTTCCATGAAAACAGGAATATACAGGAAAATGAGGAAGCAGATGCTCTGGCCAGGAAAGGGTCATTGAAACCATTGAAGACCACTCCTGGGCCCAAATCCAGTAATAGGCATAACAGATTGCCTCCTAAAACTTGCCACCATAAAGTGGCTGGAAAGAGAACAGGAAATCTACTGGAGGGAGGCACCCGCAATGAGGCAATCGAAAGGCAACTGCAATGTGGCAATCACAAGGCACCCTCCATGAGGAAATTGAAAGGCACCCGCAATGAGGCAATCGAAAGGCACCCGCAATGAGGCAATCGAAAGGCACCCGCAATGAGGCAATCGAAAGGCACCTGCAATGTGGAAATCACAAGGCACCCACCATGAGGCAATCGAATGGCACCTGCAATGTGGCAATCACGGGGCACCCGAATGGCACCCGCAATGAAGCAATCGAAAGGCACCCACAATGAGGCCCTCATAAAGCAGCCCTCTAAAGACCCAAATAATAACAACTGTCAAACCCCAAATAATAACAGTGACAGGAATAATGACAGGACATATTGCCGTCAACAAACACCCTGCAACCACTGGAAAGATGACCGACACTCCTTGCAGAAAATGTGGAGAGGTAGATGAACTGCTCTACATGTTTTGTGCGAGTCAATAGCTTTACTGAGGTGGTAAACTATGATTTCAGTTTACAACTCCAATTTTATGAGAAGATAGACTACCGGGCGCATATCAACGACCCACGAGACAACAGTGACACCTGACACCTGGGATGGCACATAAGGCCGAAAAACTAAATTACGACGACAAAAATATAAATATTTATTTTTTTAAAACTTACCACATACACATTCAAAATGTTCTGTACAAACCAGTCCACAATGCAGAATTTAAAAAAATGCAATACAATAGCTTGTGCGTGAGCGTAAAGTCAATAATCTGTTACATGGCCCTGCGCGGCCCTTACCGTTTAAATGCGCCTGAATTGTTGAAGGAGTTACCGAGCTCGTACTAAATTTAAAATTCAAAGTTTTTAATATGGATATTAAAGTGTCAGGTGTGTAATTTCATCTGCAGTTATTGATAACATATTAGTTGTTCGTAGTATAAATATAATGAACCTTTTACGAAACACTATTTTGGTTTTTTAAAAAAAACATAAGGTTTTACTTTAGCTAGAGTTACAAAAAAAGTTCCGCAAAGTAGCATGACTTCTTTTTACTTGTTTGAAAATATACCCTTAAGCTAATATAAAAAAGTAGAACACATGTCACCTGTGTCCCCCCTTTGTTAAATGAGCTTTCTTTGCAGGTATAATAGTCGTGGCGACCCCGCTCTAAAGGGAATGAAGATTAGGAGAAAAAAAAATATTTACAGTGTTAAAAATAAACAGTTTTAGAAGTTCTCATCATTGCAGTGGCATGCACAGTTATTACATTATATATTGGACAAGTTTCGTGTCAGTGAATTTTCCAAATATTTTACAAAACAAATAAAACTTGTAGTCAAAAGGTTTGTTTTGAAGCTTTTGACGAAGTGTACTAGCGTTTTAATAGCAAGCACATAAAATGCCTCGATTAAAACCTGAATATGCCGGATATAGAACCACCACAGTTTCCATGATCAGCATCAAAGCGTTCGTAGCAAAAGATTCGAGGCAGGCCAAGCAGAATGTTCTAAGAGAGTTGTCAATGCAGTAAGCAAAGATATGTTAAACTGTTTCAGGTCTTAGTTATGAAGAACTTTGATGCAGAATCAAGCTTAGTGAAATCAAGCAAGAGAACTACAGACCAATTTGTGAAATTAACCATCCAATCTTTACCCAACAGTTATAGTGGCCTCTTCTACTTTAAAACCGTACAGCCCTGAAGAAGCTTTATGTTGTATAGTGATTAGTTGACAAAAGAAATAGATATTACAATATACTACAATATATTACAAGAAGAAGATATTACAGATAAAGTTAGGCGTCTGGCTTTCTTGTTTAGAGATATAAAGAATATTTTAGACTCCAAGACATTAAAACAATATAAATATGCCTTGTGCCAAAGTATTCTAAGCTATGGAATCATTGGCTGGGGAGCCTGTGCAAAAACTACTATTTACCCTGCAGAGGTGGCACAGAATATATAAATACAAACGGAGCTGCCATGGAATTCACCGACCGGAGTCGGGCCCATCGTAATACTATTTTTTACACTTCTGGGGGGTGAGCAGTGGATTCCGGACTTACGAACCGGCTGTGGTAGGTTTAGGACAGCTGTCTTGCCACATGTGAGCGTTCACCTTGCCACCCATTCACTCCCCCTTCGAAGCCATAGAATTTGAGATGCGCAAATCGCAGTTTTAGATAATTTTTCTAAGAAAGAGTTGATTATTTTTCTGGAAAGGCCAAGATCTTTAAAGAGGTGAAATAGAGATTTAGCTGGCAGGCCACGAGCGCCAACTTCCACCGCGTGAAGGTGAACAGTGAAGCGGTTTCGGGTTACGGCATTTGCAAGATCATGGTATTTATTTAATTTGTACTCGTGGTCTTTTGGGATATTTGATTCCCATGGAACAGTTAATTCTACAATAAGAGCCACCTTCCGAGATAGAGAGTAAAGAGTTATATCTGGACGGAGGGCTGTGCATCCGAGACTTTCAGGGAATTTATACTGCTTAGAGACCGAATCAACCTCCAGAATCCAATCTGTAGCTTTCTCGATTATTGAGAAAGGTTTTGTAGTTAAATGTTTCTTGCCTTTAGAGCCATCCCGCACAAACTGTATTGGGGGTTTGGAGGATACTGTCAAACCCTTGTTGGCACGAGCCACTGAGAGACTAATTACCTCGCGAATAACAGCGAGAACTTTGTCATGGCGGTAAGTGTACCGTCCTTGATCTAAGGCCACCTTGCAGCCAGCTAGAATGTGTCTAGCTGTGCAAGGGGTATTGCTACAGAGGGGACAAGAACTATCCTCGGCAAAGCTCCAACGAGCGAGGTTACTGGGGTCTGGAAGTGTATGCTGAAAGGCATTCAAATAAAATTTCAGCATCTCTGGCGTCCAGTCATAGAGCATTACCTTCCAGTGCATTGGAGGCGGAATGCAAAAGTCCCCAATTGTTGTCCAATCATTCTGGCATTGAAGGCCAATAGCATGAGCCATACTCTTGCTGTCGTAATCTCCCCGCAAAAGAGACTTCTTCAAGTCCACGTCGCTCGTGGTTGTACTGCCATACCCCAGACCAGTGCCATTCTGGCTGATTCCAGTAAGGAACTTTTTGTGGAAGTCTACGCGGGCTTGTAGATCATTTGAATCACTGCCACTTATTACGTGCTTCGATATTGCCGGATAAAATATCACGCGTCAAAAAAAAATAATAATAAAAATCATCACGCGTAAGCCTTACAGGTACCTACTCATCGGAAAAATTATTTGGTGAATATAAAGTATTGGATTTGAGACAGCTCTACTTAAAATTCTGTGTAAATTTTATTCAATTCAAATACAACAGGACATTCTCACAGCAAATGCATACAACACGGCGATCCGTTGCCAAAAATAGATATTCCTCGAATGATGACCTCTTTTGGTCAAAGGCATTTTACTGCTTTGGGCCCCAGGGCATATAACCTATTAGAAAATAAAATTAAAACAATTCAGACAAAAGATTCCTTTAAGAAGCGGAGCCATATGTGGCTAATAAATCAAGGTCGTGAAAAGAGCTACAAATTATTTGCTACATATTATTTGACTGTCTAGTGTGATTTCTATTTTTATTCTTTTTTTATTTTATTTTTTTGTTTTACTGAGTAGGTATCTATCTATCTATTTACTATTATTATGATTTAAATTTTTATTTATTTACTCTATAATTTTATGATTATAATTTCAAATACTTCTTGATGATATTTTAATTTATTTTTTTAACATGTTTATGACAAAGACATAATTTAGAATTTTTGTTTTTTTTATGTGTGCACAGGTAAAATATTTCCTGGTACACCTGCCTTAGTACAGGCCTAGGCCTAGTTAGGCGGTGTTGACGTAGTGACCAAGATGCTGCAGTGTGCTCTATTTTTCGCTACTGGTCCAAACACATTTTTTTTTGTAATGCTGCAGGAAATTATATTTTATGCTTTACCTTTAATAAATAAATGAGACTTGGAGCAAAAGGTAAATGGGCTGATCTATCCCTCATATTATGTGATAGCAAAAGCAAAATTGAAGTGTTATCCGGCAAATATTAAAATATCGAAAAAAAAACTGTGGTGCAACTGCTGGATCTACAGATACACATACACATCTGGTAGATCTACACATACATACTACCCAATATCGCTTCAAGAAAACATAGAGAATCAACATAAATAATAACAGATTTATCCGGATGTTAGTATCACGGATCCTATTGTGATATTTTGACAAATACTCGGAAGAAACATAAGAACATAAAACACAATTCAATTAAGTTGTATTAAACATGGTAAGACTGCCTTTTTGATGTGTTGGTGATGATGATGATAAGGATGATGAATATGTGGATGAATAATAATGTTTTTATCAAAATTGTTGAATATGTACCAATTTGACCATTATTTTGTATATTTTGAAATGCAGAAATAATTTAATATGATAAAAAAAACGAATACTATGAGCACCTAACCCCAACTAATCACAACCTGTTATTTTTTTTGAAAGATAATTATTAGGTAGTCCCCTTAAAAGCATTTCTGACGAGAAAAATAAAATAATGTTTTATATTTTTGTCGTCGTAAATTGATAATTTGGCTTATGTGCACCGGTGTCAACGGACGGTGGCTACTGGCTACACCATCAGCCACCTTCAGAAGATTTAAAGAAGAAGGATAGTGTGTCCTATTCACTCGGACGAATTCTCATCTGACCAAACGCTGTAAAGATCTTTATCATTATTTTTTTCTTTTTGCATAGAAATAAAAATGACAATTAGTAATAATGTAAGAGAAACACCAAAATTGACATCATATAAATGCATTTACATGTAATAATAATTTCAGTCTCCAAAATATTATAAAGCCTGTTTGTAATAAATGATGTGAAGTCTTGTTTGTTTACATTATGAAAAAATGGGCCTTTTTTATTATTATCGTCAGTAATCCAACACAAAGTAGCGTGAATGCAAACATACTATACCTAATAAACGAGTAATAAGGAATGAAAACTCCTAACAAACAAGATTACATCTCAGCAAGCAAGATTAAATCTCGTATTTGCATTTGCTGTCATCTGGTTGATTACACAACTTGACGTAATCACTGATCATGAGGTAATATGAATTTCAATTTTAGTCCAATATTTAGGTGAGCGTATTTTCATACTGAATGTGGCGGGGCAAATAGTACCTAGGCAATGCGAGCATAGACTCTAGCCAATCGTATTAACAAAACACCCAAGCAGCGGAAATACTACCATTTTTTAGTATTCAAAAATACATTAGCGATGTACAAAATAGCGGTTCGCTGAGTCACAAACAAACTGCTTGTCAAACAATAAAATTAAGTAAGCAAAAACGATCTAAGCAAATCTCAAGGCGAACGTTATCCTTCCGACGGCCAAAATTACCGATAACAACATTTAAAATATGCGGGCAGAGTACTGGCGAGTCATAAAATATATTAGTTAAACGCCGACAAAAGAACCATTTGAAAAAGGTCTCTTAATCCGCAGACCCGCAAACCCGTTTTCACCCGAACGTCGCCAGATAATTTTTAAATAGAAACCGAAGCTCGAATTCTACTACTTTGAATATGAAGTCACTTTCTGCCCATACCCCTAGAAAATAAGATTAGAAAATAAGACTGTGTGTAGCAACATTTCGTTTAAGCCATTGATAAAAATATATATGTCTATAATTGGCGAAATTAGACTAATTAGTTATAAAAACGGTCATAACCTTTAATCTAGTAATATAATCATACATTAAATGTAAATAATGTAACTCCGTATAATTAAAATGAATAATAGAAAAGCTAGGTTACTAAAAATATTTCATAATAAGATTTTAGGATTTAAATGAAAACCGACACTTTTTAGCGCCTAGCGACCTCTCTAGTTGAAAGTCGCAACCATGAAACCACCCTTTAAAGAGATCATTCGTCAGCCAATAATATTTAAGGGCGCCAAATATTTCAAGCAATAAAGTGAAACGAGGCGGGGGTAAGATTTCCGTATCTCGGAATATTATAAAAAAAGGGCTCCATACAGGGTTGTATTTCGTAGTATAATTATACTATTTGTAGATGTACCATAATTTCATAATGTGTAGTATGTAGTATCGTAATGCCAGTATACTACACGAAAATACCATAATTTTGCCTTCAGGTCAACCGGCTTGTTTTATTAGTTGAGTCATTTTGCTTTTTATTATTATAACCCTACAAAGGAATTTCTGTCTGTATGGAAACATTGAATCGGGCAATGACAAGTTCTGGAATTTCCCTCGTAATGTTTTACTATTCTCATTGATTTTATATAAAATCAATGCTATTCTTGTCATAGTATGGGTGTATTTTATGTATGCGTGTGCGTTAGGCAATGATAATTGATATGGCCTAGCGATATTTTCGAGTACCACCTTCCTACGAATTACTGCAAGCCGCAAGCTCGCACGAATATTTGAAGTTTGACGAAATTTGAAAGAGATTTCAACATTTTCGTCAGATATAGGACATTATTAGAGTGAGTGTGTATACATTGTTGTTTCTTGTGTTTTGACAATTTTGAAAATATATTTTATGGTCGTAATTTTTAATGATGAGTGAAAGCGAGGACGAAGGAAAGGCTGGTGTTTCAACACCAAAGAAGAAACACGTTGAAAGAGGAGATGTCATTGTAAATATTTGTAATTGTATGTAATATTTGTAATTGTATATTTTTAATATATGCAATTTTGATTTTAAAAAAAACGAATGCAATTTTGTTTTAATTCAATACAGAATCGGCAATAAACGAAACGTAGGCAGTAGTATATTTTTAAGTTCCATAGACAATAATTTTCTGAGGGCCTGAATCTAACCCTGGCTCCATACCTAGGTGAGCCAGTGATCATCGAGTCGCCAACGAGCAACCAAAGCCTCTTCACGTGCTCTTCACCATGAGTTATTAGAATCAGCGGTATTTTCGAATAAAATCGTGTCATATCGATATTAGAGATTTCACTCGGGCGCAGTAACTTGCGTCCTAACATTTGGACCCGAAACGCGTGTCCACAAAATAATAGTTTTCTGGTAGACTTTGAGTTTTTTACCCTAAAATCGTATCCACGTTTTTGAGTGAATACAGCAAACTATCATAAAGACTAAAATGTGTATTTAAAATCTAGCGTGTAAAGTAAAACTAAGTGTAAATTGTGCAAGTTTTAAACATATTAGTGAAAAACATTGAAAACATTTTTAACTGAAATAATTTTATTTTTTATTTTTGTTTGGTATCACTGAATTAGCTGGTAAATTAATCCGAAGTATACATAGTGCGATAGTGAGTTGTGCAGTGTTAATGAGGTCAAGCAGCTACCAGACCGGAGAAAACCGACACTTTTAACTGAAATAAAACGCAGCCAAAGCCCCGATTTACTTACCGGTCGACAAAAGCCTATCCTGACCCAAAGCGGATCATCATTATTGGTAAGCACTACATACCTTCTAAGTACCTTGGAAAAATTCGGACTTTTCGAGGGCGTCGCACTTCCAAACGACGATTTTTTGAGGATTTACGAACCACGAGAAACTCAATTCTACACGACATAACGGCGAAAATACATCGAGGGAAAGGTAACCGTTAATAAGTCAATTGTCGTCGTATAAATAGCCTCTCGATCATATACGGGAAGGCACAATGAGCATTCAGTTCATCAGTCCGAAGTAATATCGATAGTCAAAAACGAAGAGCTGGCTACCGACATAATAAAAAAACAGCCGAATGTATTGATTCGGTTTGGCGCCGGAAGTCTGACTAGGAGAAAGGCCGCCACACTGAAAGTATTTACAAGCGAAGAAAAGTTCTCTAGTTGTTGAATAAACAATAAGAAATTATGTTGATTCAATAGCTTGAAATTGAAGAGCAACCTTGATATCAATGTGGCAGAAAAGCATACAAAAACAATGGTAACTCACTTCAAAAGCTGTGGTGAAACAAACATGAGAACATCGTTTAAGAGTTTCAGCGCCGATCCGAAGAGGAACGTCGGTCCAAACGCCTTGCAAATCGCGGGTAAAACAGAAGCTGGCTTTACGTTTTTCGTGTTGGCGAAATCGACGCTACCCGCTCCTTTTCTGAACGAAGCGTTCGTGTTGGGAACACTGAAAAGAAAACAAAAAAGATACTAGACACTCGCTCTAATGATATCAGTCGTAGTGCAACGCTTACTCTGAAGATTTTTCTAGAGATTTCTTCCAGTATTTCTCAAACTCGGGGACGACTTCGAGCGCGGAATCTTGGGGCAGCAAATCCCATAGATCGTCAGCGACGAGAGAGCGTCGGAAACCAGTCCACGCCAACGGATCAAACCACGCAAACGCCAGGCGGCTGGGAAAACTGCTACCTCGCTCGGGGCAAGGATTCTAAAATAAAATAAAATTGTTAGCTGTTCTTGTTAAGTAGATTGCCAAAATCTGGTCTTACCCTCGAGTCCTTGTACGGGCTGTCCTTTGGTGGTAAATCGGCGAAGAAATTCAGTAGAAACATCAGTATGATCAGCGGATAGAAGACCATATAGCTGACGAACGAGTACAAAATATCGTCGCTGTCAGACTCCTTGTGTGTTATGATTTCCGCCCTGAACTGGACTAAACCAGTCAAGGTGAATAAGAACCAGAAGAAGAACAGAAGCCCTGAAGATCTCTGCCCATACTTTCGATTGTAGTACAATAACGTGGCCGATAGACACTGAAATACAAACATTGCACAATGTGGGTCAACTTTATTCCCCTTGCGATGGATGCTGCGTGTTATTAGTTAATCAGCAATTTATTTATATGTGACATTATTATGAGATACTGGTCACTGAAGTTTAAGAGAGATATCGTTATTGATAATGCTGGTTTTATATTTTTGAGCTGCTGGTCTGGACAAATTATCATTATTGGCACTTAAAAACTACGTAGACATTACAAATTATCAACTAATCATTACAAATGATCACCTAAACATTACGTAAGGGTGGCAACTATACAAGCTAGCGGTGCTGCATATCAGTGACCTTACAGCACAGTATACCGAGTTAGAAGCAGTAACCGCACTCTCAAGCGGCAGGGCGATGCCGGGCTTTATTTGATGGTGTATGTAAGTAAGCACCCAGGGCGGCACAGGGCTTTATTTGATAGTGTAAGTAAGCACCTAGAAGTGTTTTTTGTTCCACCCCTAAGGGGGTAAAAAAATACGGGATGAAAATGTGTATGATAATACGTGCCCCTGCCTTCTGCAATATTTAGGATCCATCTTCCGACATATATGGAATAGCGGTGTAGTCCCACAGAATTTCGGCCGAGCGACAGTCATCTTAATTCCGAAGGTCCCAGTTTGCACCGGACCAAAGGACGCTCGGCCCATTGCTCTGACAGATACTGTGGCCAAAATCTTTTTTGGCATAGTCCACATGAGGATGAGCGAATTCATGCACCGGAACGAGTACCTTGGAGTGTCAGTACAAAAAGGCTTCATGCGTGGCGTCTCAGGCTGCCTCGAGCACACCTCTCTTGGCTGCTGCCATTAAGGATGCGAGACAGCACGAACGCCAAATCAATGTATGCTGGCTCGACCTAGAGAATGCCTTTGGGTCAGTTCGGCACAGTCTCCTCCACTTTGCGCTCCGCTGGCACAACTTCCCACCTGTGGTGCGTGACATTGTAGCCTCCTACTACAACTGTCTGACGTTCCATGTCAAAACGCAAGAATGGACTACCCGCTCTATATCATATTCAATTGGACTGTTTCAAGGCTGTTGCCTCTCTCCGACGATATTCAATATCGTTTTCAATATACTGTTGGAAAGCCTGACCCAGTTCGACAAGAAGTGGGGTTACCGTTTTAAAACAGACGGCCAATACACATCGTCGTGCCTCGCTTTTGCCGACGACCTAACTTTATCACCAGGAGCCCCAAGCAGCTTTCCCTGCTATTACAGAAAGTGGAGCTGTTCTGCGACTGGTCAGGCTGTATAAAAGTGAAGCCCTCCAAATGTTTTTGCTTGAACTCGCCCGCATAGACATAAAATTTACGTCCTATGACCCAAAATTGGTCTATAAGGGCTTTATTATCTCCCTTATAGACCCAAATAACCACTTCAAATTTCTTGGCAGGAAAATCACCTGCCAGGGAAAAGACCTCTCTGGCGATCATGTTATAGAACATTTCAGTAGTTGCCTGGAAAAGATAGATGCATTGCTAATTTCTGGCCCTCGTAAGGCTCGGATCTATGACAACTTTCTAACTTCATATTTTTATGGCCCTTTCTTATTTACGATTTCACCAAAACCCAACTGTCTCGTCTGGATGCTCTGGTGACAGCTAGTTTAAAATCCTGGTTGTCCTTAGCCAAACCAGCTGACCCCTCGACTCTCTTCAGGTCCAAACACAATTTTGGGCTAGCTCTAAAACTGCCCTCTCTGCTCTACGCCAACTCCAGAATAACCAAAAATTCGATTCTAAGCAATTCCAAGGATCCGGCAATATCGAAGCACGTAGTAAGTGGCCGTAGTGAGTCAAATGATCTACAAGCCCGCATTGACTTCCACAAAAAGTTCCTTACTGGAATCAGCCAGAATGGCACTGGATTCTATTCTATTCTATTCTATTCTGGGGTATGGCAGTACAACCAAGAGCGATGTGGACTTGAAGAAGTCTCTCTTGCGGGGAGATTACGACAGCAATAGTATGGCTCTCGCTATTGGCCTTCAATGTCAGAATGATTGGACAACAATTGGAGACTTTTGCATTCCTCCTCCAATGCACTGAAAAGTAATGTTGTATGACTGGACGCCAGAGGTGCTGAAATTTTATTTTAATGCCTTTCAGCATACACTTCCAGACCCCAGTAACCTCGCTCGTTGGAGCTATGCCGAGGATAGTTCATGTCCACAGTATCCTCCAAACCCCCAATACAGTTTGTGCGGGTTGGCTCTAAAGGCAAAAAATATCTCACTGCAAAACCTTTCTCAATAATCGCGAAAGCTTCAGATTGGATTATGGAGGTCGATTTCGGTCTCTAATCAGTATAAATTCCCTGAAAGTCTCGGATGCACAGCCCTGCATCCAGATATAACTCTTTACTCTCTATCTCGGAAGATGGTCCTTATCGTAGAATTAACTGTTCCATGGGAATCAAATATCCCAAAAGACCACGAGTACAAATTAAATAAATACCATGACCTCGCAAATGCCATCACCCGGAACGGCTTCACTGTTCACCTTCACGCAGTGGAAGTAGGCGCTCGTGGCCTGCCAGCTAAATCTTTGTTTCACCTTTTCAAAGATCTTGGTCTCTCCAGGAAAATAATCAACTCCTTTCTAGAAAAAATATCTAAAACCGCGATTTCTGCATCTCAAATTCTATGGCTTCGAAGGGGGAGTGAATGGGTGGTAAGGTGAACGCTCACATGTGGCAAGACAGCTGTCCTAAACCTACCACCGCCGGTCTTTAGTCCGGAATCCACCCTTCACCTCCCAGAAGTGTAATAATTATATATGATGGGCCCGATATTTGGTCGGTGAATTCCATGGCAGCTCCGTTTGTATTTTATTGTTTTTTTTTATTTTACGTCATATACTGGTACTTGTTCCCTCAGTTAATTAAATTAAATAAAAAATGTGTTTCAGGATTTTTGGAAATTCCACCCCCAAGGGGGTAATAAAGGAAATAAAAGGTGGTAAAATACCCCTAAGTGGGTAAAAAAATACGGAATGAAAATTTGTATGAAAATACGTCATATACTGGTACTAATTGTTCCCTCGGATAAAAAACATATTTCAGGATTTTTGGAAATTCCCCCAGTAAGGGGGTAATAAAAGTGTAGCGACGCTACAAACCCAACTATAAAGTTTATTTTTATTTTTATTTAATGGCTGTCTGAGAACGAGCCCAGCAATATTATTTCGTTCTATTAAAAAGTGGATACATTCAAATTTTAAAAACAAATTTTCGAACTGTCATTCTGTACCTTGACAAGAGACGATTCAACTGAAAAAAATTACGCTCGCGTTATCACGTATTATTGTACATTTTTGTAAAGAGAAAAAATATATTTTACACACAGTTTATCGCGGTTTTTTTACTATCACGTTCTTCGACACACGAAAGAGACTCGAAAAAAGAAATACAAATTTGTATGAAAGTACATATTTTTTATTGAACTCCATAAGAAATTTATAAATCCAAAGTTAGATAACGCCAAATTGTGTACAGGGCTTTATTTGATAGTGTACAGAAGCACAAAAAAGAATTTTCCTAAATTTTCAGCCCCACGGGATGAAACAATGAGGAGAAATTCTGTAGTATGGAAAATCGAAACCGCTGACGCTACTGACATCAACATTTATATTTAAGCTACTCATTACAAATGAATAATAATTACATTCACAGTTTCTTCAAAATCAACCCTTGGGGGTGAAATAAGAGATGAAATATTGTATGGAGATACCCAAGCCGTTAAATCTTGAAACTCGAAATTTTACAAAGATCTTTATTTGATATTTCAATTTTTCAATTTTTTTTTTTCAATTTCAATTTATTTCCATAAAATCTTAACAGATTGTAGAAACTTAATATTTAGGTACATTTAAATTACAGTATATTAGTTCGTTTTTACAATATTTAAATTTATCACCACGTACATACAGTTACTTCTTTATTGCTTTTAGTATATTAGTTCAGTAATTAATACAGTATATTAGTTCGTTTTTACAATATTTAAATTTATCACCACGTACATACAGTTACTTCTTTATTGCTTTTAGGGCATCCAAATCATTTTTAAGATTTATTTACTAAAACCACAAATTAAAATAATTGATAAAAATAATCAAGAAATTAAAATCAGAAAAAGTATAATTAAAAAATACTACTTAAAATTGTCAAAAAAATGACCAAAAAATTTGAAAAATTATTTAAAATTAACAAACTCATCGATCGAGTAAAAAGCTTTGTCTAATAAGAATTCTTTAAGTAACTTTTTGAATAAGCTTTCCACTTGAATAGTTTTTAAACTTTCTGGTAGCCTGTTAAAGTAATATGGCCCTGAGTATTTTGTGTCTTGCCTTGCTGTGTTTAGTTTAATACATGGTATAAAAATGTTTAATTTATTTCTCGTATTTTTAGTATGTGTATCTGAAAACTTTTTATAATGTGTTTCTTTATTTTTAAAAAACTCAGTTAGTAACTTAAAGAGATAGAGTGAGGTTAAGGTGAGGATTCTTAGCCTTTTAAAAATGGGTCGACACGACTCTTCCCTTTTCACCTTTGCAATTATTCGCACTGCTCTCTTTTGGAGTATAAATATGGGTTCCCTATGACAAGCATAACAATTTCCCCAGATCGTAATGGCATAACTTAGGATAGCTTCAATATAGCTGAAATAAACATTTCTTGTTTGCAATTCATCCAACGACCTTCTTACAATACTTAAAGCATAACATGCCCGACTTAACCTACTTTCGAGGTTTTCACAGTGAAAGTTCCATTTTAAAAGTTCGTCGACATGAACACCTAAAAATCTAGTACCTACAATGAGTTTGAGGAATGGCAGTGTTATTTATTGAAAGTATTATTGGCGAACCTTTATTTCGATTTCGATGATTTGTAAAATGTATGAAGTTACTTTTAGACGCATTTAGTGTGAGGTTGTTGCTCTCAAACCAACTATTTAGTTTGAATAGATTAATTTTAACGTTAATCAATAATTCGTCCATATCTTTACCGGCAACAATTAAACTAGTGTCATCAGCAAACATAGTTACATTTATATCGTTGAAATACATTGGTAAATCATTTACATATACTAAAAATAGAATAGGGCCCAAAATGGAACCCTGCGGGACTCCAAGTTTATTAGTTAAAGGGATCGAACAGTGTTTTGTAATGTTTTGATTTTGACATTGTGTAATTTCCACGATTTGTGTCCTATTTGTTAAATATGAATCAAACCATTTTAAGCAGTCTCCCCTGTC
Source organism: Micropterix aruncella (assembly GCA_944548615.1). Taxonomy (NCBI): domain Eukaryota; kingdom Metazoa; phylum Arthropoda; class Insecta; order Lepidoptera; family Micropterigidae; genus Micropterix; species Micropterix aruncella. The sequence continues at coordinate 29,079,122 of OX155953.1, read as the reverse complement.
TCCATAATGATTTAGTTTGTTTAGTAAAATATCATGCCTAACGCAATCAAATGCCTTACTCAAATCGCAAAAAATACCTAAGGTGTAGTACTTGTCCATTAGTTTGTCATTTATATAAGATATGAAATCCTCGATAGCTTTAGTAGTGGACTTGTTTCGTCTATATCCAAATTGTCTTTCACTAAGAATATTGTTTGCATCAAAAAACGCAATTAATCTATTTTTAATTATAGTCTCTATGATTTTTGAGAAAGAAGACAAAATTGCAATTGGTCTAAAATTTCCAGTTTCAGTTCTTGCGCCTGCTTTATAGAGTGGAATCACTTTTGATAATTTTAACTCTTCGGGAAAAACACCACTTTCTATAGAGGCATTTATAGCCTGCGTTAAGGGGTTTTTAATATAATCTATTGCCCTATTTACAACAAACATTGGAATTTCATCCGTCCCTGCAGAATGACTCTTGTTCAATTTTTTTACTATATTTTCTATTTCCCTACTAGTGACGGGTTTCATAAATATTGAATTTGGATTTTGTCTTGCATTTGATAAGTAGAAACGAAATTCATTATTGTTACATTGAGCCTTGTTTATTTTCGTTGGATAATTTACAAAATATTTATTAAATTCATTTGCTACATGTTCAGGATTATTTATTGTAATTTTGTCCTCCGTGTATATTTCGAAATTGACTTTTGGTTTGTTGTTTCTGTTTGTGTTAAGGTTTACAATATTCCAAATTGCTTTACTTTTATTTTTTTGTTCATCGATATATTTTTTTGTTGCCATTCTCCGTGCCTGCTTTATGACTTTTTTTAGTCTATTTTTATATTGTTTGCAGTGGTCTCTTGAATTCTGATCTCGTTTATTTTTTCTTAATAAAAAATATAAATTTCGTTTATTTTTACATGACACTTTAATACCCTTCGTTATCCATTTCAGTTTTAAATTTGATTTTAAATTCACATTTTTATGTTTGAAAGTATTATCAAAAACATCTTTTATAGTTTTCAAAAAACTAGAAAACCAGTTAGATTTGTCAGTGTTCTGATTGAAAATTCCATTCCAATCTACTTTTGATAAATGTTCATTAAAATCCAACTGAGATTTATTAGGAAAAATCCTTTTCCGCGTTTTTAGAAAACATTTTTTAAATATTTTTTTACCTTCATTGAAAATTTTCATGGATATGGCCTCATGATCGGATATTCCGAGTGACTCTATTTTACTTTCGTATAAATGTAATGGTAAGTTTGTAAATATGTTGTCTATCAACGTACTAGTAGTAAGTGTAACTCGGGTTGGTGAATTTATTGTGATTTCCATGCGATATTGAGCTAGAATTGATTTTAATCTTCTGACACTACTTTTATTTTCCATTAGGTTAATATTATGATCTGTGGCTATTATTACCCTTTTGAAGATTAATATTTCCAGAATCATACTTAATTTATTAAAAAACAAGTCTATGTCTCCATTAGGTACCCTATAGATACAGAGAATAATTAAATCATTTGATTTCAAGTTAATTCCACAGCATTCGAAATGACGTTCTACTGAAATGTTTTGAAATATATTATAGTGATTTGTTATATCATCAAATGGTATATCCTTTTTTATGTATATCGCCACTCCGCCGTGTGAATAAACATTTCGACAGTATTTTGTCGCTAGAATAAATTCATCGTGAATGCTTTCGAGTTCGCATCCTTCTGTTACCCAGTGTTCGCAGATACAAACTATCCTAATTTCCGGTTTCTCATTTAGATATACTTCTAATTCATCACGCCCTGTGCTTAAGCATTGAATATTTAGATACAGCAATTTAAAGTTTTGGTTGACCCTTAGCTCTTTGTTACAAGACCTATCTATAAAAAAGTAATCCGTTCGGCATCTGATTTTTTGGTCTTGAAGTAATCCGTGATCCTTAGTTTTTTTCCAGTGCTAGGGATGTTTTTTGGCGGCCATTTGCCGAAATAATCGGGAATGAGGCGCTGACCTTTTGTGGAAGTTTTTTTCTCTAAATCCGGTTTTTTTTCCTCTGATACTGATTTGCAGATTTTATATTGTCTTTTATTGTAGCAGTCCTTCACTTGTAGTTTATTATAGCTTAAATATGTAATTTCGTACTTGCGCATTTTAATTTCAGTAGTTATCTTCGCAGCCAGATTTCTCGTGAAAGGAATGTAAGTTACGTGGTTGTATTGATGACACAATGTGCGAAGTGCAGAATTTAATTGTTTCTCGTTCAGTGAGTTGCTAATTGGCACTTCTATAACGTATACATTCGTATTCCTGTGTGTCAATATGGCCATACCAATATCGGCTAAAAATGTTGTTGGATTTTTATTATGCGATCCAGTACTTATGATTACATGATCATTTTGATCAAAATGAGAACTCCACTTCATGTTATTCAAAATATCTGAACTCGTTGCTTCTGGCATAATTAGAGCAAATATCTGACTTTCAATGATATTCTGTTTGAGCTTCCCGCTTACGCCCTTAATAGTTTCGTCGCCATAAATTTGAATCTTACTTTTTCCGTTTATATTATAGTTTTCTTTGTGAATTTGTGTCTCTTTAGGATTTCCTTTGCCGCAAAAATTTTTAATTCGACTAGTCGCCTCGTCAACAATAATATTCTGTTGTAATAAGGTGCATTCGAGAAAGTCCTTTCTTTTATTTTTTACTCTACTGCCTTCTGTTGTTTCATGCGCACTTTCAGATAATCGGTTTTTTTTTGAGAATATATTTAGATCAAATTTCAAAGAGCTTTGATTTTGAATTATTTGGTTGTCCTTACCTTGTCTCAGATTCAGGCTCGTAATGTATAGTTTCTTGTACTGCTGACATTTCTCATTACTAGCCGCTAGTTCTCTTAATAGGTGTGTGTTTTCCTGATTGAGGTTCTCAATTTCCTGATGAGCTATTTGTAAATCGTGATCTAATTGCCCTATGTTTTGCGTTAAAATGGTGATATCCTCACTTGCTCCAGAGATATTGGTTAAGTTTGGAGCACTGTCACTGCGCGACAAGTTTTTCTCATTGGATAAGTTTACTCTCGCGATTTCAGCTTTCATTTTGTAATCGACTGTATTAGGCGTCGAAGTTAAATCTTTCGGTAAAAATCCTATTTTGCTTGACGGTATCTTTGAAGACTTTTGTATTTTTGTGTTTGCAATTTTGGTATCCTTGGCAGGTTTTCTATTTTTTCGACTTGCTACACTCCTTGTCCTTCTGACATTGTTATCTTCTATATCCGACATTTTGGATTTTATAAAAATAGCTTCAACCTGTGATTCGATCTGTTGGCCACCCGATTTGACACAGAAGGCTCCTTCTGTGTCCCTTTTATATTTTATTACGATTCTATTAAAGAAAAATCAAAATTATGCTGCTGTCACTTTAACTTCGTATAGTGGACGGAAGCACAAAAAAGGTAAGATGGTTTTTTTTAATTCAACCCCCACGGGATGAAAGAAAGGGGTAAAATTATGTAGAATAAATAATAAAAACCGCTGAAGCTACAGACATCAAGATTTATACTTAAGATACTCATTAAATAAGAAAAATAATGACATTAGCAGTTTTTTTAAATCAACCTTTGCGGGGTGAAATAAGGGATAAGAAATAAGAGATATACAAGCCGTTAAATCTTGAAATGTGAAATTTTGCACAGATCTTTATTTGATAGTGGACGGAAGCACAAAAAAGGGGTTTCTTAAATTTTCACCCCCACGGGATGAAAGAAAGAGGTGAAATTCTGTAGTATGGAAAATCGGAACCGCTAAAATTACTTACATCAAAATTCTATTTAAGCTACTCATTACAAATGAATAATAATGACATTCACAGTTCTCCAAAATCAACCCTTGAGGATGAAATTTTGTATGTAGATACCCAAAACCATTGGATATTAAAACTTGAAATTTTTCACAGGGCTTTATTTGATAGTGGAGGGCCAAGCACTAAGATGGATTTTTTTCATTCAACCCCCACGGGATAAAAGAAAGGGGTAAAATTATGTAGTATGGATAATCAAAGCCGCGGAAGCTACAGACATCAAGATTTATACTTAAGATACTCATTACATAAGAAAAATAATGACATTACCAGTTTTTTCAAAATCAACCTTTGCGGGGTGAAATAAGGGATAAGAATTTGTATACAGGTATACAAACCGTTAGGTCTTAACATGTGAAATTTTGCACAGGGCTTTATTTGATAATGGATGGGAGCACAATTCGGGGTTTCTTAAAATTTAACCCCAATGGGAGGAAAGAAACGAATTAAGTTCTGTCGTTTGGAAAATCGAAACCCCTTAAGCCATCTAGATGAAAATTTATATTAAAGCTTCTCATTAGGACTAAAAAATAATGACATTCTCAGTTTGTTTTCCACAATTAACTGAGCTTTCAGTAAGTCAGATAGTTAATCCCAGAATGTTAAAGAACGCATTTTAAAATTTTACGCAAACGAAGTCGCGGGTAACACGGGTTTTACTTTGCTTCAACTGTCGTCAATCTTAGAGAAAAACGTGTGAAACGAAAATATATTATTTAAATGATTGAACTATTTACCTATAGGTAGTGTCTGAAAAGACAAAGTTAGGTCAATCTTTTTAAATTAACCACTCGATTCGAAACTCCACGCGAAGCGAAGCCGCGGGCAATAGTTAGTATAATTATATAGGATGGCTGGACACTTACACGCTGTTATTATTTATTAGATGTATTGTCTCTAGGTACTACTAGAAGTCGGAGACCTAACTTTGAAATTTGTCTCCGACAGTGCCCCCGTGCTACAAGCGCTAGCAAAAAATACTGTAACCTCTGTCCTTGTACTGGAATGCCACAATGCGTTTCAATCCATTGCAAGGTCAAATAGAGTGACCCTGCAATGGATTAAAGGGCACAGCGGCTCACTGGGCAACGACGCGGCAGACGAACTTGCCAGAAGGGGATCAAAGAAAATAGTATATGGACCGAAACCCTTGATTCCCATAGGCCCAAATAAAAACGTGGCTACGCAGATACACCGATGAAACCCACCTTACAGAATGAAAAAAAAACGCAGGATGCAGGCAAACAAAGAACGCGGTTCGGGAAGCGTCTAAAAAACTTGCCCGCAACCTCACCAGATTAAAAAGGGACAAAATCCGTAAAGTCATAGGTACTATGACAGGCCACTGTCCCCTAAACAAACACCTGTTTACCATAGGTGTGACAGACAGCCCTCTATGCAGAAGATGCATGGAGGAAGAAGAACGCCACAGCATGTGCTCATCGAATGCAGGAGCGTGGCAGAGCAATGGGCAAAAATACTACAATCTCCAGCATCTGTCCCGGAGGCCTGTAGCAACCCAAACAGGCTGCTAACCTTCTGGGACAGCCTGGGTTGGCTGGAGTAACATACATAGAAACATGAGCCACGCACAACGGATCAATCAAGAGGCCAAGTGTGGGAAAAAGCCCAGATAAACTAAACTAAACTAAACTAGGTACTACTAGAAATATCAAGAACTGTAAAAATCTGCAAACTCAAATATACATTGCTCTTAGGGACCGTCCACATATTACGTAATCACCGAAGGGGAGGAGGAGGGTTGGAGCTGAGGCTTACGTTTGATTACATGGGGGGAGGTGGGTGCCCGCCCTGATTGCAAAATTTGGCCACCGCGTGGCAATTTTTGTTGGTCTAAACCTTTGGGAAATAGCGCAGTACCGCGCCGAAGTGCTTGATATTCCACGCGCTCGTCTGCGATTGAGGGCCTGTCCCTGCGCGCTGGCAGCCTGTGGCCGCTCTGCGTGGCAGCGACACGGCTGTAACTCTGGACTAGCACGCTCCAACTCCATCGCAGAAAGATTAAGTGTGTAGAATCAACTATGGCAGATTTACACATGGAGCTTCTCAGTACGTACGGCGAAGCGTTTTCACTGCTCTTGGGACCTGAGGTTCAACGGCAGGCCAACGAGGAGTGGAGGCAGTTTCAGAGTTCTATCGCTTTGCGGAAGAGCGGATCGACGAGTTGAAGAGTTCTTGGACTAATTATCGATGAACATTTGTCCTGGCAACCACACGTGGACGAGGTAAGTCGTAAAATATTTGCTAGTTTTCACCCTCTGCAAACACTCAGAAGATTTCTCCCTATGGACACAAAAAAATCTCTTGCAGTCTCTCCTCTTACCTTTCCTTGACTATGCAAATGTGGCTTATCTCGATTTATCAGAGGAACTGCTCAACAAACTTGAACGTTTGCAAAATTTATGCATACGATTCATCTTCGGTTTACGTAAGTATAATCACGTGTCCGACTATAGGGCACAGTTAAAGTGGTTGCCAGTACGCCAAAGAAGAAATGTTCATTTACTTGCTCTCCTATATCGTGTACTCTCCCAATTAACACCATCCTATCTCCACGAGCTTTTTGAACCACTAAGTTCCCACGGTCTCGTACTTCGGTCAGCCTCTGACAGTTTATTAAAAATTCCTAGTCATAATAGTGATTTCTATTCCTATTCTTTCTGTGTCCATGGTGCAAGACTCTGGAACGATCTTTCAGCAAATATACGAAACTCGCCTTCTTTACCATCGTTTAAGACTCACCTTAAGGATTAATACCTTTCTAAGACGTAACCAGTTCTTCCCTTTCTCTCCTCTTCCTCTCCCAATTTCCTCTCCTCGGGCATTATTAGTTTTAATTTCTTCCACTTGTCTTTATGTTATGTAATAATCTTTATTTTCACAATGCGCGCATGTACCACTATGTTTAGGTTAGTTGGAAGACATTGCCTTATGGCAATAAGCTCGCCTTTTTGTATGCTCATTAAGTGCAAATAAAGAGTTATTATATTATTATTAAAGAGTTCACCGTCGTGAAGAAGGTTCGAACATTGGACTTCTTCTTACGCAAGGTGAGTGATACAGATTGGATGGTACGTAATATGTGGACGTCCCCTTATCATGCAGAAACCAGAAAAATAGAACATCTTGCATCTCAATTTACCTACTATATGCAAGATGGCCGGATCAAGAGGTCCGGGACAAAAATAACATGCTGGCTCCGGAACCTTTGAGAAAGGCTTCAGAAATCCACCAAAGTTCTGTTCCCAGTTGCAGCTGATAATGTTGTAACGAGAGAGAACTCTATGCACTTACAAATGATGCTATTTTTATGATCGGCGTGTAGTAATCAACGTTGAAGGTGTCCTGGCCAAGCGATGATTTGTGCACGGTCACACCGAGATCGACGAGGGTCAGCACAATCAGAATGCTCGTGCCGAATAATTTGCTGATGCTGAGAACGTTCCACGGAATATTCCTCTCTTTGCTCTTTACGATGAAGTACACTTCCAGGAGGGTAAAAACCCAGAGGAAAGCGCACGGCGTCCACACCAGGACGGTTTTCTGGAAGCATGGCGTCAGGTCCGGATCTTCCGTATACCATGTGACATTCAGGTCCTGTAAAAAAAACAGATTCGTCTAAATTTTATCAAACAAAATCGAACTGAGATATTTTAGTAAGCAAATTGCAATTTGTTATCATCAGAACACAATGTAACAGATAATCTCTACCATGTGTAGATTACGATATCACAATTTATTGAGTTATCAATATAAAATTGGCACACCATGAAAACTAAAGGGGACCATATTTATATTCTTTGTAACATTTTCCCTGTCCACCATCAAGCTTAAAACCAAACTGTAGTCCAAGCTGGAACAGGTGCCTTTGTTGGGCCAAAATCACATTGTGAAATTTTGATTGGAATATCTTACATACAAGACACTAATTAATAAACATATCTGTTGGTGCTTGGCCCGAGCCCGCCCTTAGCCGAGAAACAAACGCGCCGTCTGAGGCATCACAATGGAACACAACCGGGTTCATCCACCAGCCGAAAGAGGGCACTGAACGATTTTATTTATGAAATTATTATTGAGATGAAATCAGTCTTGGGATGACTGATGCAACTTATTCTTTTAGTAAGAGTATGAGAAGAGTTAAGGGTGCGGGCTGAAGGGGCATCTGTCTCGGGCGTGAAAATCTGACAGTGAAAACCTACGAGTCTGGGAGATGTGATTCAACAAGTTCTTCCTACGCCTTAGGCTCGGCGCAAATGAGCCACCAGACACAGCCACATGTGGCCGGCGACAAGCAGATGATACGCTATTTCATACATTTTGTATGTACTCGCCTAAGTTGCCGGTGGCCGCGACACGCTACCTCCCGCTCACACTCGCCACTCGCACAGTATACCAGACAGTAGCGTCTCTTAGAACAAAATTGAAAGCGAAACGAGCTTTCTCACAAGTCCAAGGGCTCGCATATGGCCCGCACATGTCTACTAATCCGCCAATGCAAATGTTCAAGCGTTTTGAGAAATTCGCCAACCTTCGCACGCGCAACAACTCTAACCAAAGGCATTCATCGAGACTCCTCTGCGCACTTCCCTCGCACCACCCGCATTCCCCTGTCGCTTGAGAGTGCGTCTACTGTTTTCTCGGTATACTGTGCCACTCGCTACGCTACTCGTCGCACTCGACAATCACCGTTGGCTGTTGCTAGTGGCTCGTTTGCGCCGAGCCCTTATGTTGTCAGCTTTAAATCTGGCCGAGTTAATTAACGTTGTGATAGACAGTCGAACAGTCAAGACAACAAAGTATCACCCAAAAGGGTTTCATTTGTATGCTTTGGTACAGAGCCCTATATAATAAAAAGCAAAATTTCAGCACAAAATTTTCATACGCGTTTAACACTTCAACGCGTTCCAAAATAAAATAGAAGCGAAAGCCGCTGAAAACTTTTTCAAAACCGTGAAGTTATGCTTGGCCTATTTATTATTATTAGTTCAGTGTATAATTAAATATAAATAGGTGTTGGGTCTGGGCCGGCCTATTAGTGCAGATTTCATTAAGTTACAGGCGTGAACTGACACCGTTTACATACCTACAGTCAATAAGTTCTACTTATTTCTGTAGGGTGTATGCACGTTATTAGTCAGTCAAGAAGATGCGTCATTTTAGCTAGTTTTAACTTTCCAGACGACGCGACGTCACCCTACAACCAGTGCCAGCAAGTTGCCAGCGACCAGGGTTGGATTCGTAGTATAATTATACTATTTGTACCATAATTTCATAATGTGTAGTATGTAGTATCGTAATGCCAGTATACTACACGAAAATACCATAATTTTGCCTTCAGGTCGACCGGCTTGTTTTATTAGTTGAGTCATTTTGCTTTTTATTATTTACCCTACAAAAGAATTTGTGTCTGTATGGCAACATCGAATCGGGCAATGACAAGAAAAATATAAGGCAGCAAAAATACAGGGCTGAATGGGAGAGTGAACCAAAATTTAGTAAGTGGCTTACTCATGATCCTCGAGATAATTTCAAAGCACGATGTAAAGTATGCAATGTTTCAATGCTAGCCGCAAAGCATATTTTATCGAGTCATTCTGAGGGACAAAAACATAACACGACATGCTATGTCGTGTCAATGCCAAGGACGAAGTTCCGATTGACGAATTGGTTGAGATAGATATTCACTTGCCACAATTCGATTAATTTGTAAATATTTTTACTATGTAATGTTTTTTTTATTATAGATATATACTTGTAATTGTAAATATTTGTAATTTTAATTGTATCTAATATTTGTAATTGTAAATATTTTTAATATTTGAAATTTTGATAAAAAAAACGAATGCAATTGAAGGGCTGAAATTCTAAAGGGTCTAAGTGCCAAAAAATCTCAAACCGATATTTTCACGGAAATACAATCAATGTGCCAAGCCCAATGTCGTATAAAAGAGTCTAAGTGTCTAACTCCGCCCCACTACTACACACAAGCTGTTAAAGCAAGGAGCGGGTCTATGTTCCACTATGCGTGTGCATCGGAAAGGCGAGTGTGTGTGCTCTGGCGCAAGCTGCGACCGGTACGCGGCGGCGCCGTCTTTTCTATCGTTCAGTGGCAATTAACAAGTTTATGGAGATGGACGTTACGCCGGTGCCTTCGACTTCAGACACACATGTTGCGAAAAATCGGAAAGAGAATGTGAAAATTCAACGGAAGAAGCGTCGTTTGTGCGGGGAGGAGTATATAACATCAAAAAAGATTAAAATTCCAAAGAAAACGCTGAAAGAGGTTAGTATTATTTTTTAATAATCATTATTTAATAACTTACAGTTGCGTAGCATCGTTGGGCAAATATACGCGACGTTTCGTCTGTTAGTAATTAAATAATGTAAGGTGGTTTTCATTCACTGGATAATGTGCTTCTATTTAAAAACTATATTATTATTTCAGGTTGCCTGCAAGTGTAAATTTCATTGTGGGCAAATTTTACACGAGAGGAGAGAAACCCTTATGATGGAATACTATAGAATTGGAGACGCTATTAAGCAAGGAACATATCTTCTCGGGCTCATTCAAATAACTCCAGTTGGAAGAAGGCGACACGGTACATACACCAACGCTGTAGACAGTCGCAGACAAACATCAGTAGCTTATACTCTGCCAGACGGTACTGGGAACCATGTCCAGGTATGCCGTCAGACTTTTCAAGCTGTTTTTGCCATTTCGCATAAGAAAGTCCAGACTTTGGTGGAAAAAAAGAAGCGCGGAGAAGTGATTTTCATAGACAAGCGGGGATCCGGAAACAAGCCCAGAAAATTCACTGCTGAAATTTTCGAGATAGTACTGCATCATATTAAGTCTTTCCCTTCTCAAGAAAGTCACTACAGTCGACATGAAACTCAAAAATATTATTTAAGCCCCGATCTTAATATTCACCGTTTATACCTGGCATTCAAAGAAAAATACCCAGACTCGCCTGTGACCTACAGATATTACTTTACAACCTTCAAAAAGCATTTTCCCTATTTGAAGTTTGGACGCCCACGAACAGATACCTGTTCAAAGTGTGATCTTCTTCATGCTAAACTGAAATGCTCTGAAGGAAGACAAAAAACTCATACTGCTATCGAGCTAGAAAACCATCACCGTAAAGCTGAAAGTGCTCAAAATACAATGAAAGCGGATTCGGTAAAATCCCAATCCCCAACGAGCGATACGTTGACAATGGCTATGGACATGCAACAAGTCATTTTTATACCGACATTGACTCATAGTCAGATGTTTTATAGCAGACAGCTCTCGTGTTACAACCTTTGCGTTCATATTGCTGACAACCAAAAAGCATACATGTGCCTCTGGAATGAATCATATGCCGGAAGAGGAGGTAATGAAGTTGGTTCTTCACTGTTGAAGGTTTTAAATATAATGTCTGCCAATACTTTAAAAAAAAAAATAGTAATTTGGAGCGACAACTGCATAGGCCAGAATAAAAACCGGATGGTGTTATTTATTCTTATTTATTTAGTTGCCAATGGCGTGTTCGATATCATAGATCATAAATACTTGGTCAGTGGCCACTCTTTCATGTCATGTGATCGTGACTTTGCACAGATAGAACAGAGAAAAAAAGTGGTCAAATGCTATGAACCTGCAGATATCGAAAAAATGATACGTGAATCGTGTCACAAAAACCCATTCGAACCTATAACACTGGACCAACATGATTTTAAAGACCTCAATGAAGCCTCCACGGAGTTCCTGAATACAACAAAATTGAAAATATCAACTGTGGCATGGATAAGAATCCAGAAAAACCGGCTACCATATGTTGATTTAATGCAATCTTTCAATGATCCTATACCTTGGGACACCATCAACATTTTTAAAAAGGGAAAAATGCCCTCTCAACTGAAGGATATGGTACTTCCAATATTGCCTGCCAAGAATAACATATCAAAAGAAAAACTAATTGACCTAAAACAGATGATGCCGTATATACCTGCTGAACACCAACCATTTTATGATGATTTGATCAATAAAACAGAAGCTTGATAATACACATTTTAAAGGACTGTTGTCATGTCACTTAGACCCTTTTTATTATTATTCAGTTACCTACATAGGACATTTCAGGACTTTGGAACTTTAATACTTTTTCTTTAAATATTTGTTGGTGTGAGAGGTTGGCGGCGGAGTCTCATGACTAAGAATATAATTTTCTTTGTATTTCAATTGAAATAAATAATAATTTCGACAAAATGTTTGTTTTATTCAGTTTTTTTGTTATATCTCGACTTTAACTTTTTGGCACTTAGACCCTTTAGAATTTCAGCCCTTCAATTTTGTTTTAATTCAATACAGAATCGGCAATAAACGAAACGTAGTATAATTTTAGGCAAGTAGTATATTTTTAAGTTCCATAGACAATAATTTTCTGAGGGCCTGAATCCAACCCTGCCAGCGACTGAGTTCAGCGTTTAGATAAGGTCAGGACCACTGTCGCGTTTGGTGGGGGACGGCGGACTGACTTCAAAATATATACCGGGAATATCGAAGTCAGCACTGATGCGACAGCGCTGTACTGACTTGAAATCAATTTACACGATGGCAGTTCCGGGTCAGCACTGACTTGTTTTGAATTTGAAGTCAGTAACAGGCTCAATATACATAAATCAGCCTTTAATTGAACTGTCGCTTTGCGCCAAGCTTTCGGCCACGAAATCCCATTAGTTGGTATTCGTGCACATGACAACCTTGTAAATAACAAGGCTTTATGTGTGAAGTAGGTACTTGCTAGTGAATATATTGTGTATCATGACTAATCGCCTTGTTAATATATTTCTACAAATTATGCAATAATTACTATACTGTAGGTTAATGGCGATCAGATAATGATTTGAGCTGGGGAATTACAGCTTTTTTTTAACTTTTAGAATATTATTGGCACCAATTCTATATTGTCGATATTTTAACGTCACCTGACTATATTTACCACGCTGATTCCGAAACGGCCTTAATAAATAAGCAAGCTATAGGCACCCATTTAAAGTTTGCATATAAAGAACCTATATGTCCTGAAAACCAGGATAAGAGATATCCTGAGGATACCCCTAATTTGCAGCGTTTGTAGCTTTATTTCATAGTCTTTGTCTATTTATAGTTTTAATTTTTAATCTGTGTGTTTGTTTAATCTTGTTTTTTTTTGTATATCAAGACAAACCAGAGCACAAACACAACACTAGACACAAAGACGAACAGATTCAACCAAAAATTGTCATATTATTATATTGACATGAACATAATAATAAAATAAAAGAAATGAAATTGTAAAATGTATCTTTATTACAAACTCGTCGACCGACCGACAGATATATGGGGCGATAAAGCGCCTAGATGATTTAAAATATTCGTTGATTTGATTAATTGGAAATAACAATCTTTTAAAATATAATTATTTAAAATTACTCGAAGAGAAAAATAAAGACAGAGCAAGAGCCTCAGGTCGAGGGCATATTTCTCGAGTTCACTTTGATTTGGGGAAAGGTTCCGAGGACGGGTATGAAAAAGGTTTATCGGAGAGATCCCGCGGCTTAGCCAACACGGACGTCTTGCGGGGGTCGGGCACTGACTGCCTCGAAGACGGCCCCTGAAGAGGTGCTTGAAGAGCGAAGATGAAAAGCTGCTTCTAGAGAGCGGAGCAGGAACGCTTGAAGGAACGCGGTCGTCAGCTATCGCCCGGGGCGGGCACAGCAGCTGAAGCGGGCGACGGGGCGCTCAACTCCTGAGCGCGCCCCCGGCGAAGGAGAACGGCCGCTGTTCCGCGTGGCCGAAGGCGAGGAAGAATCTCAGGCCATCGCTGGTTTCCGGCGAGGAGACGCGCGCGCGCACTGACGCCGCGCGCGTCGGCCTTTATACGCCGGCCAGGCGCTGGACTACGGCTCCATTCTTGGCGGGGAAATCGTGCCCCCGAAGGACCCCGAAGGGAATGGGGTCCAAAGCTTGCCAAAAATCGACCTTCTGACCGGCGTAATTGTCCAAAAAGTGAGAATGGCGGGTCGTATTGGTGGCTTTTATCTAGCTCGAAACTGTCAAACCATAGATAATTTGACTCCAATAAAAATATCAATTTATTGAATTATGTGGGGTAATTCCTAGATTTATTTCTGTTTGACCAGCGATTTATTTATGTTAACTTTCTACGTTAATAATAATTTTATTGGTTTTATTTCCCGTACTTATAATTTTGGATGTGGCATTTACGCGATCAGCAATTAGGTGCAAAATGCTTGTTCTCATGGCTTTAATAAAAAAGAAAAATAGAGCTGTCAGCTGTCAAGACGTTTGACATCTAACCTATTGACGTATCGATCTAACCTAAAATCGAAATATGTTTTCACGCGAGAAAATGCGACCTAACGTTTCCACGTGAGGAAATGCGACTCCAGATTTCCTGGGCGTGACACACCCCCCTCGCAAAACAAAAAAAAAAATTCTATGCAATGAAATTTTTTTTGAAAAGAGAAAAAGAACTAAAGTCCCATCTGATCCCTCTAGAAAATACTTTCGTTAAATTTTCTGCGCGCAGCGGCTACTGTCCTCAATATCAGATCTACTTCTGAAAGAAAATGTATCGCAATTTGCTTTTCCCACCGGTAATGAGAAAGGAATGATAACGATGCCATACCCCCAGTGATTGAAGACTGTATTACCGAAGGAAAAACTCATATTGATTATGCATAGGCTTATTTAACGAGTTGCAAGGCAGCTCGATGCATAGGCTTATTTAACGAGTTGCAAGGCCGCTCGATTTTCTTCAGAAGTGATTACTTGAGAGTGACAGATCGACAATTGTCGGAAACATACCACCTTCCATTCAATTCACTATTCATAAAAGTTGCAATTCCCGCTGAAGCTAGAGAATTATCGCACCTTACAACAACGCTGTTATCTTTTGAAAAGATAACATCGTACGTCGATATTTATTTCCGCCACTGCGTACATAACAACGTAAGTATTTGTCCCTATCGGACCAATATTGATGGACAAATTTTAGATGATTTTGAAGAATTTAACTCTGGAGTAGGAACAATTAATGTAAGAAAGAATTGTTGTTGAAAATGAAAATTCTTTATATATTTTGAAAAACGGAACACCGACAGGTTTATGCATAGGCTTATTTAACGAGTTGCAAGGCCGCTCGATTACTCCACTTGTTTCCCTATCCGGTAAGAGAAACGATAACGATGCCGTTCTCCAAGACTAGAGAAAAGTCGGAATACCGGATAGAAAACCTCCCCTCACGAACTAACGAAAGTCGGTATTCCTAAAATATGTGGCGAACACGGATTATTTATTTCGGAACGAAAATATAAATTATATGAAATAATGAAAATTATAATTCCTACTCCTAAGAGCTATTGAAGGTTGAAGGTGAAACGGGAAAAGTTTCTTTAAAGTATAGGATTTCCCTTGAATTTTGTCATATATTGATTATAAATAATAAATAAGTTGATAAAGAAATATTAACAGAATTTAGAAAATTGATTTTCCAAAAACTCAAAATTTTCAATATTTCCGGAGAGGACGTTCTATGGAAATTTTCTTCAATTTTTGGGATTTATAATTCTAGCTATGCTATATTTATTCGCAATAGATGTTATAGTGGTATTCCGTAATGAAATTGAAATTTATTTTATTCCTAACTGAGAAAGTTAGAATTTTCTACCGTACGAACCTACCGAGAAACGAGTACAGTGAAATGAAAGCTCTATACCGAACATGTTACCTATTTATTATTATTAGTAATAATAAATTATTTTTATAATGGTTTTTGATAAGGAATTGGATGCAATGCATGTTCCAAAATTCCAAGGAATGTCCTTTATACGCCTTTATACGCCGGCCAGGCGCTGGACTACGGCTCCATTCTTGGCGGGGAATTCGTGCCCCCGAAGAACCCCGAAGGGAATGGGGTCCAAAGCTTGCCAAAAATCGACCTTCTGACCGGCGTAATTGTCCAAAAAGTGAGAATGGCGGGTCGTATTGGTGGCTTTTATCTAGCTCGAAACTGTCAAACCATAGATAATTTGACTCCAATAAAAATATCAATTTATTGAATTATGTGGGGTAATTCCTAGATTTATTTCTGTTTGACCAGCGTATTAAATGTTAACTTTCTACGTTAATAATAATTTTGTTGGTTTTATTTCCTTAAATATGAAACGTACTTATCAAAGATAATTTTGGATGTGGCATTTACGCGATCAGCAATTAGGTGCAAAATGCTTGTTCTCATGGCTTTAATAAAAAAGAAAAATAGAGCTGTCAGCTGTCAAGACGTTTGACGTTTGACATCTAACCTATTGACGTATCGATCTAACCTAAAATCGAAATATGTTTTCACGCGAGAAAATGCGACGTAACGTTTCCACGCGAGGAAATGCGACTCCAGATTTCCTGGGCGTGACTGTATACGGAGGACTGTATACGGACAACGACACTACGCATATCTCGGACCTAAACTCTATAATATATTTAACTCGTACGCAGGACAGATCTTAAACATAACCGACAACCAGTTCAAGAGACGGGTGTCTCATTGGCTCTCAAATTATACTAGAGAAGAATGCGAAAGTATGATAAATATATTAAAATATTTTATTTCTAACCACAGATTATAGGATATATAGATGTAAATTATGGATATGTATACAGATATACCGATTATAATATGTTATATTTTATTATGTTATACTATTATACTATTATATATAAATATGCTACATTATTTATATGTTATAACATATGATATTATATTATATTGTAATATGTTATATTATATTATTTATATTATATTATGACAGAAGTTTTTTTTTAAGACAGAAGAAGGACAGCAGGCAAGGCTACAGGCTCAGCAAATAATACCACAGAACTATATATCCATCACCCCAACACAGGCGTATACCTAGTGGGGTGATGTAATCCTGACAAGTTAATGCCCTTAGTTAGTTAGTTAGTTAGTTGTACTGGGCGTTCCTCCGCAAGTCGACATCCAGTGTGCCTATTTTGCGTGTAACGGGGGTAGCGCTATTCCACCCACCCCAGCTCCTCGACGAAAGCCAGCAGGGCTTTCAGGTTTCCTGCTGCCTCGCGCAGGGTGCCTGGAGTCCCAAGGTGTTTTGTCCTGTATACTTCTACCTGTTTACAATCTAGCAGAATGTGTTTTGTGGTTTCTTCCGCCTCCATGCATGCTCTGCACATAGGGCTATTCGTTCCGCCCATGTTGAAGAGGTGTTTGTTTAGTGTGTTGTGTCCTGTTATCAGTCCCACTAGTTTGCGTAGATGGGGCCTTTTTGTCCTTAGAAGTGTTTTGGTAAGTTTGTGGTTGTATTCCACTACTATTTCTTTGGTTTGTCTGCAGGTGTCTATCTCTTTCCAGTGTGTTTGATGTAGTTGTTTGTAGTGGTTGTCAAGTTGGTTGTTTATGTGCGAGTAGGGTAGGGGCACGATAGGTTCGGGTCCGTATGCCGGTGTGTCTGAGCCCTTACGGGCTAGTTCATCCGCAGCATCGTTTCCTCTTGAGTTACTGTGTCCCTTGATCCATTTTAGTGTCACCTTATTGCCTTTTCCGCATACCTCGAGGAGGCTTTGGTGGCATTCGTATACGAGCCCAGATGTAAATCTATCGCTTCCCAGTGCCTGTAGCACTGACCTGCTGTCCGATAGAATACATATGTTTTCGTGTTTTAGCTGCCGCTGTTTCACTGCGTTGCAAGCTTCTATTATTCCCATACATTCTGCTTGGAAAACTGTGTTGTGTGCTCCGAGTGGTTTGAAGATGTGTATATTTAGGTCTTCCGAGAAGACACCACATCCTGTACCTTTGTTGGTTTTTGATCCATCTGTGTAGATTCTTAGGTCCGTTTGATTCAGTGCTTCTTTTGAGTCTTCTGTTAATGATATGGCATATTCTTTCCAGAAGATCATAGTTTTGGGTATTCTGTCGATTGCCGCTTCCAGCATTGGAAAACTTGACAGTATATTATCATATATATTCGTGTGCGGTGTTTTATATTTGGTCCATAAGTTTAGATTCTTTAGACGAAGAGCCGTTGCGGCTGCTTCTTTTTGTATATGTAGGTGTAGTGGTAGAAGCCCTAGCATGATTTCCAGCGCCGCTGTCGGAGTTGTTCTCATGCAGCCGGTCGCTGCTATACATGCTAGCCTTTGCATTTTCTGTAATTTGTTGATAGTTAATGCCCTTTCGCAATTTTCTTCATATGTATTCTTTTAAAATGTGTTAAAAAAAAATGAACACAATCTTTTTTATGTAACTATAAAAAATAGGATAAATAAATAAATAAATATGTTTTTTATAACAGCTGCAAATAAATAAATAAATAAATATATGGCGGAGGGTTGTTAGTTTTTTTTTAAACGATTCATAAAAGCCTATAGCATTGATTTTATAGTAAAATCAATGCCTATAGGAAGGTGGGACTAGTTTTTTACAAGATTTTATTTAACTTGCAATGTTTGTTACTTTGTTTAGGTCAAATCTTGCAAGCTGAATTAGAACCGCTTCCTCTTATTCTATGAAGTTGGTTCAATTCCAATGGCAATGCATTTTTATGGTAAGCATGACCTGATTCTACAGCCACGGTTGGCTTTCGTCGAGGATACTCTTCCATGGTCAAAGCACAGACACACAATTTAGTATACGCATTCAATTATGATAGCCCATTCTAAATTCCACCATGACCATAAATTTCACCACCCAGGGTTGGCTTCAGACGAGGGGACTCCTCAATGATCAACAGCACAGAAACGAAATTTTGTATACGCATTTAATTATGATAGCCATTTTAAGCTTCACCGCGATAGGGCTGCTGCACCCAGGGTTTGCTTCCAACGAGGGGACTCTTTAACGGTCAACAGCACAAACACGAAATTCTGTATAGAATTCAATTATGATAGCCCGTTCTAAGTTCCACAATGACATGGGTGCTGCACCCAGGGTTGGCTCGAGATGGGGCATTTTAATAAAAGTTTGTTTATCAAAATGTGTTTTTATATTACCTTTTTTAAAAAAAACTTCATAAACACGTATTTGGCAGTAGGTTAAGTTTTCCGGAACGAATATATTTCCACACATGGTATGTATTTTTTAATTTTTATGTCTCGAAATATTGCTAATTTCAAGTGTCCGAGGCTATATCCTATCATATTTAGCATTAAAATGATTAAATCTAGTAGTGTTTTTTTTAATCTAGTATCTAGTAGTAAATCTAGTAGTCATTTGGGAACATAATGCAATTATTAAAATAGGGATAGAAAAAAGACGACATTTTGATTTATGACCTATGGGAGGAACCACCGTGCGTCGGGGCTGGCCGCCCATTGGCCAGTCGCGTTCGAAGCGCCTCGAAGTCGCGTTCGAAAAGTCACTCCGAAAAGCCGCGTTTGAAAATCCTGGCGCGCTCATTTTTTATACTGTCCGGTCCGGTCGTCTGTTGCAAGGACGGATTTGGTCCGCGGATTCGGTCCACCGTACCAAATCAGAGCGTCTGTTACTGGTACCTACTACACCTTATAACGCCCGGGCCACACTGCCGGGAAATGCAGTTAATAATCGCGAAAATTTAGGTATGGCCGCAGCAAAAACGCACATCATCGCCGTTATTAACGGCATTTCCCGCCGGTGTGGCCCGGGCATAAGAAATAAACGAAAGCGTACCTATAAAAATCCAGTCGGATGGATTTTAAGGTCATATTTAATTGATCAGATGCTACCATGGGAAATGTAATTTTGTTGACCATACAACAATCTAAAAACGATTGAAAAAAGATGAAATCATGGTATAAAGCACCATAATAGGATGTTTCGCAACACCAATTAACTTAATAAATGACATAAATCATTCATGAAAGCACAATCATCATCCAGTAAAATAACAACATTCGCCAACTATATTATATTTTTCTTAGAAAAAAACCATTCCGAAATAAAAAATCGAGACGCCGGTATATAAAAAACAAGTTACCCATTCTATGAAACTTGTACTTTAAATAGGTAAAAACCGCAAGAACCGAGGCCGCAAAAGAAAACAATCTTAAGGGGAATAAATCAAATAAAGCTAAAGTTGTATAATAATACCCACTTTGGTTCAGGTAAAGGCACATGTTTGGCGAAATAAGAAATAATTACTCACCCAGAATGTTGAGCCACAAAACTCATCCATTCCACTTTTCGTTATGTTATTTTCCATTTTTAATCACTATCGGGACCCCCGTTCCAAAATTAACGAATGAATTGTGGCAGTATCATAACCATCCAGTGAAATAGCACTGAATAACATTTTAAATTCAAAAACTATTCGGAGCCACGACCAGGCGACACGCGCGCATTCCGCCACTGGAAACGGAAACTACTGCTTGAAGTGAGCTTGAAGTGATCAGATGCTACCATGGGAAATGTAATTTTGTTGACCATACAACAATCTAAAAACGATTGAAAAAAGATGAAATCATGGTATAAAGCACCATAATAGGATGTTTCGCAACACCAATTAACTTAATAAATGACATAAATCATTCATGAAAGCACAATCATCATCCAGTAAAATAACAACATTCGCCAACTATATTATATTTTTCTTAGAAAAAAACCATTCCGAAATAAAAAATCGAGACGCCGGTATATAAAAAACAAGTTACCCATTCTATGAAACTTGTACTTTAAATAGGTAAAAACCGCAAGAACCGAGGCCGCAAAAGAAAACAATCTTAAGGGGAATAAATCAAATAAAGCTAAAGTTGTATAATAATACCCACTTTGGTTCAGGTAAAGGCACATGTTTGGCGAAATAAGAAATAATTACTCACCCAGAATGTTGAGCCACAAAACTCATCCATTCCACTTTTCGTTATGTTATTTTCCATTTTTAATCACTATCGGGACCCCCGTTCCAAAATTAACGAATGAATTGTGGCAGTATCATAACCATCCAGTGAAATAGCACTGAATAACATTTTAAATTCAAAAACTATTCGGAGCCACGACCAGGCGACACGCGCGCATTCCGCCACTGGAAACGGAAACTACTGCTTGAAGTGAGCGCCGCATGAGAAAAAATGGAACAGCGATAGCTCATTTACACTCTCGCACGAGGCGCGAGGCGAGGCGCGGGACGAAGCGCGAGACGAGAGTGTGAACGGGCATCCGGGTCTCGTCTCGCGTCTCGACAGCGGTTTTTTGGGAGCGAGTCAAAGGACCTCGCGACGAATAGTCGGAGAGCCAGCGACAAAAAAGCGCAAGACTTTTGGAAAAGCTCATACTTTCAGGTCAGACAGTATTTTGGTCATAGAATGCCGGGTTACAGTCAACAGGCCAGACTTCGGGACACCTAGTGCAGGCGTGCTAGGAAAGATGTAATTTTAATTGGTAGGTACCCCTAAAGTTTTTGCAAAAGCTGAAAATTAATCAGTAGACAGTGGATGCAATAAAGAACTTGAAACATATGGTCAGACTGCTTCATAATCTAACGCGTGGCGTCAGCATCTCCATACATGTCACGCATCGGTCTATGACGTATCGGTCTACTGTGCCACGCAATATAATGGTACGGTCATGCTGACGCCACGCGTTCCACTATGAAGCAGTCTGACCATATGTTTCAAGTTCTTTATCGCATCCACTGTCTACTGATGAATTTTCAGCTTTTCCAAAACACTTTGGGATACTAATTAAAATTACACCTTTCCTAGTACGCCAGCGCCATGTGTCCCGAAACCTAGCCTGCTGACTGTACCCCGCCATTATATAGCCAAAATATTGTCTGATCTGAAAGTATCAGGTTTTCCAAAACTCTTTCACTTTTTTGTCGCTGGCTCTTCTACTAATAGGTGCTAGCTCGCACACACCACAAGAGTGTAATTAGCTGATTTACACTCGAGCCTCGCGCCTCGTGTCCGTGTCTCGCCTCGCGCCTAGCGTGATGAAGGGGCAATCATATTATCGGACGCGTCCGTGAGCCGCGGCTTATGGACGAGACTGAACAGTATGCACAGTCGTTTGGGACGCGGCTTGCAGATCTCTATTGGACGTCCCAAGCCTCAAGGTCACGTCCGCGACTGATGTCCGATAATGTGCACGGCTCAATAGAAATTAATTACACAGATAACCTTTCAGTCACGTCCATTAGCCGCGGCTTATGGACGCGTCCGATAATATGATTGCCCCTTTACTTTCTCGTCTCGCGCTTCGTTCCGCGCCTCGCCTCGCGACTCGCGCGAGAGTGTAAATCAGCTATTATTGCTCATTTACACTCTCGCCTCGCGCCTCGTGTCCTGGCTCGTTCACGCTCTCGTCTCGCGCTTCGTCCCGCTTGTTTACCATGTGGTCCCGCGCCTCGCCTCTCGCCTCGCGCGAGAGTGTAAATGAGCTATCACAATATAGACATTGCGTTTAATAATAAAGTGGCAATTATACTAAAAAATAATTAGCGCCCTAAAGGGGCTAACATATTATCGGACGCGTCCGTTAGCCGCGGCTTACGGACGCGACTTAATCTGTGTAATGAATATCTACTGAGCCGTACACATTATCGCACGTAAGTCGCGGACGTGACCTTGAGCATTGATTTTATAGTGTTTGAGGCTTCGGACGTCCGATAGATCCGCAAGCTGCGTCCCATACGGCTGTGCATATCAGTCGCGTCCGTAAGCCGCGGCTAACGGACGCGTCCGATATGTTCGACCCTTAAAGGGGCGAACATATTAAAGCTTAAAGCTATTAATTGAATATTTTATTGTTTCTAAGAAATGATATAGGAAGTTGCCATTTTCAGTTTGTAACAGTTTTATGGCTGAAAATGTGGTAGCTATTCGGCAACACTGCCAGTCTATTAAACCGATAGGTTTTTGTTCTCATCCCTCAAGTACATAATACTAATATTACAGCCACTTTTTCCCGCAAGAGTCCATAGGGCGCAGTGGCCCAAGGAGGTGGAATGTTAGTAACACACTGCGCTTGGTATTAAACTCGCTCGGGCGGTGCATCACTTCACACATCCTTGGGCCGGTTAGCTCGGCGATCACCGTTAGCCGCCTACAAAAATGTTTGGACGCCGTTTATGTTTTCCCTCATTCCTCACACGTCTTTCGTTGACCACATTTTTTTAATCGACCACTTACCATTTTTTTACTTTTTTTTAGAATTACATTAATATCTACACGACGACGCAAGAACCACTTTTGTGTAACCATTTCCATTGTGGAGTTAAGATTCTTAAACGTTTCATCGTGTGTTCGAGACCCTTATCCGACCTCCATCTTCCATGCTAGATGACGCAAGCACACACACACACACATGTAAATTGAATACGCTTAGCAACGGACGATGGTATATTTCGAAAAATATTTGTGGGCAACGAAAATGTTTCAAAGTTTCATGGTGGGACCTCAGCATGCCTGTCTTTTTCACTTCAAAAATATGTGCAGGAAAAATGTACAAATGAACCCGTTTTAATGCAGGAGGCCTATTCTTGAAAAAAAAATTAGCATGGTAAATTTGTCTATGGCCCATGTGAAATGGGCCATAGACAAAATTGGCATGCTATTTTTTTCAAGAATCGCCCCTTCAGAGTTCGACGAGAATACTGTCTAAAATGCATAAAGGTAATACCATTGATTTTATAGTGTAATAAAATCAATGGTAATACCTACCTTAGTAAGGTAGGTATTACCTTTATGGATTTTAGACAGTATTCCTTACCACTACCTATCGTGAAGTAAGTACAGGGGGCTTAATGATTTATGACTATATATTTTGGGTTGCCATTATGAATAAGATTTGGGATTAAACACGAAAATACACAGCCCAATATGTTTTGGCCTCTTCTTTGAAACTGTCAGCACAGACTGTCAGTTTTGCTAAAATTCTGAGATTTGTTTGTTTATTTCCGTGACGAGTGTTTTTAATTATTTATCCGGTCAAACCACGATGATTAACATATTTTAATGATAACGAGATTATTGACTATACTCGCCATTTGGTGTGGAATTAAAATCATATCATTTTAAGGAGATAACAATATGAATAAACTATGTAATATTCTGATATCGTTATAGTAAACATCGCGTTATCATAGTTTGCGTTTTGCATATGACAGTCTTAGCCAGTACGCGAAATACTGTGGTTGAATCTTTGGAGTTTTAAAGGAATAATTATGGATAATTTGGGTTCCATAAATAATGACACGATCGAGAGTGAGGATCACTTCGTTGACGACTCGGAAAATAAGGTGTTGGTCAACGGGTCATCTTCAAATATCAAAGACCCCGTGGCCGTAAAGGATCATTACAGAATAGTATATATTCTATTTTATTTTTACGGAGTGGCGACGCTCATGCCATGGACTTTCTTCATTACAGCCACTGAGGTATAATATACATAGATAGAAAACTCTTTGGTTGGTAAGTGATTAATTTAAATCTTTTTTCAGTACTGGATGTATAAGTTCCGCGATGTTTCACCGCACAATTACTCAATCCCATTGGGAAAAACTAGATTTCAAGCGGATTTCACGTCGTATCTAAATGTAGCTTCGTCGTCTTCGACTACTATTTTCCTGATTTTAAGCACGATCTATGGTTCTCGGTAAGTCGATATATTTGAGGACAATTTTTCATACATTAAGGTATTCATTGTTTGTATGACTAATATCATAATTTACTTATTGTGGGTCAAGGCTCAATTGAGCATCATTTGTATATATGTAAGATGATATTATAATTGCCACAATTGGGATTAAAAAGCAATAAAATGATCAGAGTACCTCAAATTATTATAACGAGTGACATATGTACTAGACCGCACGACCAACCTGAGAATGCATCAGCCGAATAGAAAGAGACAGCAGCATATGGTACTCACTCTATCCTTATTTAGTCGCGCATGCATGTGACACGTAAATATATCACTATGGCAATGCTTCGACACCATAAGTCTGCTATGCTATGGATAAACGCGCATGCGCTACTGGACAAGGATAGAGATGGTCTCATATGAAGCTATCTCTTTCTATTCCGTGAATGCATTCATTCACAGTCCACCTTCACACTTCTTTTTCATCAGAGCGCATTCGCCCACCTTTGGGCATACGCCTCTCCAATCGGTCTCCATCCGGATCGGTTGTCCGTTTCCCTCATCCAGACTGGTCCAGCTGTCTCTTAAGTGTCATCGGACCATCGGGCCGGTGGTCTGCCCACACTTCTTCTGCCTAGCCAGGGTCTCCACTCCAAAACGCGCTTGCTCCACCGTTCGTCGTGTCGTCGGGCCACGTGGCTGGCCCAAGCTCATTTCAGCTTGGCCACTCTTTGACCCACGTCGACCACCTTTGTGCGCTGTGTGATGAGCTCGTTTATGGCGAGCATGATTCGCTCCATTGTCCGCTGCACCACCTTAAGCTTGTGGATCATCCCAGCAGTCAGTGTCCATGTCTCACAAGTATACGTCATAGCCGGTAACACGCACACACACCTGCGCTCTATTCTATAATCTCTTTGATTTTAAATGACCGTTAAAGTTTTTGAGGAATAATTCTATTACTTGCCTCTGAAAATTGGAAACACTGGGCCCGATTGCGTTTCTTCGTGAACTAAATAGGAACTTAGTTCAACCGAACGAGACGGAGCAATACATTAGAATGGAATATGATATAAACTATCGTCGATTTTCCCGCACCAAAACTACCTGTCGAACGAATAGACGCCCGAATAAATTTGAACTTATTTCGTGCGGTGATAGATTTAGTGGCTTTATCTTCGGTGGATAGTTTTAATGCGGAAAAGTGACAACTGTTCATTTCACATTCTATCACATTTCACAACTAATTTCCGATTTTAATTCAAAAGAAACTCAATCGAGCCCAGTGAGATGCTGTAGTTCCTCCATGGTGCTGGCAATAGTCAGTCATATTTTATTAATTCCAAAAAGTACATACTGTGGAATACTTCATTTTGCATTTTTGCAAAATTATTTATAACCTTATTACATGTACATTTACTTTTTTATATAAAGGTACTTATGGTTCAATAATCGAAAATAAACAAACTCAAATTACAATAATAACCAATATTTTAAAAAAAATCAATAAGTTCTTCAAGAATAATCAGAATCAGATATAAAAATTAAATAACTAATGAAAAAAAATGCTGTAAAGGATATAGAAATAATCCATATCATTATCACTTAACCCTTCAGCGCCTCGGCCCCTCAGCCGATTGACAAGTTGATGTCCCAAAAATTTTAGTAAAAACCACTGTACCCATAAATAAAACATATTAACATAATAAAACATAATAAAATAAAACAAATTAAATTAAAACGGGGCCATCACGCTGAATCGTGTTGTGGCCGATATTGGCCAATTGGGGCTCTAGGGGTTAATGAAGTATTAAAAAAATGTTTATTCAACAATAAACAAATATTTTTCATGAATCTAGTAAGCTTTGTCAAATTCATCTCTTTATAGCAATTGCCGTTATGAAGTCTGCACTGCTTACCACTTTTTTTTAACTGCCCATTTAACAATAACTATTCTAATTTCGTCTTGGACCTTACAGCCCTCAAAATTTAGCTCCCACTGTGTGAAGACCATCTCCTCTCCCTTAACTCTCCAAAATTCCTTAAAATTTTTGTAAATTTATCTCCCTCAAGCACAATTCCCTTTAGTAACAATATTCCATTCCATAATATGACATACTAGTTTCTACTGTTTCTTCATTGTAAGTTTTGTGTATGTTTGTTTCAGTGCTATCCCACTAACAATTTGTTCCCCATTAAAAAATAAGTAACCACCTGGCAGAAAACACCCTCATTGGGTGGATAGACAAAGGGAAAAGAAAGAAGAAATTCATCTAAATTATAGAGAGCATGGATAGCTAGGTTTATTTTTATGCACTTCTAAATGCAACCTCTTTGAGTTTTTTAATTTCTGTTGGCAATAAATAGGTTGAAAATTTTCAAGCCGAAATATAAAAATGATTTCTGGTATAAACACAACTGCATTTTGGGAGTCGCAATGTTAATCTTATTGATTGTGTTATGTTCGTGAAAACTCGAGTGCTTTTTATGGCCTTCCAAATTTGCTCCCTCATAAACTAAACACTGATAAATAAAATCACATTCAATAATCCATATTTTTTTATTTTAAAAGATCGGAGCACGGTGATAATCTCTCTTTAACCCCTCAAGCCCCGATTTGCCGATATCGGCCACAACACGATTCAGCGTGACGACCCCGTTTTAATTTAATTTGTTTTATTTTATTATGTTTTATTATGTTAATATGTTTCTTTTTAATTATGGGTACAGTGGTTTGGCAGTAAATAATGTTTTGATGAGACAGTGTCGTAATTCAATTTTTTTACTAATTTTTACAAAAATTTTTTGGGACAGCAACTTGGTAATCGGCTGAGGGGCCGAGGCCTGAAGGGTTAACCCAAATATTGTCCTGAGAGCATGCTTTTGCAATATAAAAATACGACAGCTATCTGGTGCATTACCCCGTGTCAAAATACCATAAGTTACCTTCAAATGAAAGCACTCATAGTATTACATTCTCATTGTGGCTTGTTCTCCAGCCAGAAATTTGATTTTTCTTAAGTCATAAATAGCACAAGACAGTTTCTTTGACAGCCTCTCGATAAATGGACTCCAGTTAATTTCTGGTCTATTGTAAACCCAGAAATATGGTGGTGGTAAAGACATGAACTTTATTAGATTTTGTGCTAATATTGATATTGTTATCTGGTTTAACAGTTTTTCCAGTATCATCTTTTTAAGATACAGTATCATCTGCATATCTTATATTGCTTATGTTTACGCCATTTACCTTGACCTCAATTCGGATTTATGTAGTGCTTCCTTTACCGGTTGGGCGCCAACAATGCCAGCAAAGGCATTTTGCGTCATTTGACAGATCACTCGTAGCCGTTTCAGCCGACCCCCATATATATATTATATAAATATGTAATATCCATGACTAACAAGATTAATTATTAGGTGTCAAGAGATTATTAGGTGTCAATATTTAAAAAAATTATATTGTTAGTATTTATATAAATACAAATTTGACCAAAAATGTGCAGCGCCATTTTTGCGCGCGAAGGCTGGCCTACAAAAGGTTAAGGAAACACTACATAATCTTAACATTCAAATTATATGCAGGTGCGAATAGGTCATTACCGGCAGGTTAGGTTTCGTCAACTATACATGACAATGACAGTAAAAAACGAATGGTAGGACATCTCCATACTTGTACAGCACCAATTTTGCACTCAGAAAAGCATGCGCTGCACTTAGCTACCTCTACTTAGGTTATCACAGGTCTTGCTGGCCGTCAGTCAAGGTTGCCGCGCGCTCTCCTATGTGTGTGTACCATCTGCCTAACTCACTAGTGGTTCCACCTGACGATTATTTAAATTTATAATCGCTTATGCGAAGTTATGTTTTGTTTTGAGTAATTATAATACGTGATTTATGTTGTGCTATCTGCCCAATTTTTGTTACCTTTTTACTTGTTAACTGACTAATAAATATGTATTAATAGATGAAACTGTTTTTTTTAAAAACATGTTCCTTTTTTTCTTTAGTTTGGAAAGTACTTACTTAAACCACAGCATACCAGACAGTAGCTTCTCTTAGAACAAAATTTGAAATCAAAGCGAATACGTCACGAGTCTTAAGGGCTCGGATGGTCACCAAATGTTTCGCTACTCGGCCTTCAGAGATACCCGGACGCTTGAAAAGGTCGGCAGCCTTTACCTGCCCGTGATGCGTACCGTTCGCGTTCGTCGTGACGAACCCCTCTGCCCACATTCCTCGCACCCTCTTCCCACATTGCCTCTAAAGCTACTGGGTGGTATACTGTGCTTAAACTTACTAAATTATAGGTATTTCAAAAACTTGTTACAAGTGATGAATATTGTCACACAAAGTCAGCACCAACTCATATAAAGTAAAATTTTGGGAACTGTCTCTTGGTCTATAAAACAAAAATACGTAAATGTACATAACAATATAAAGAATTCCATTTCTGCTATGATGGGTTCACCATCTGTCAATTGTATAAATGTTGCGACACCTTGGTGGTTCAGCGCAACGTAGGTAATTATTTCGAGAACAGGGCTCAAGATGACCTACTATTCTTTTTTGACTATGACGATGACGATGGTTGGGAGGTGTCTAGCTGAAATTCTTTAAGGTCTTTTACATTGTGTTCTTTTAATTTTTTAGGTTTTCCTTGAAATTGAGAATTATGGGATCATTGACCATAATGACTACATTATTTATAGTGACGACTGCCTTTGTGCAGGTAAATACCGATGACTGGCAAAACGCTTTCTTCATAATTACAATGGCAATTGTATTCGTTATGAATGGTAAGTTTTAATTCACTCTTTTTAGTTTTTTTGTTTTATATGTGTTTTGTTTTTTTTTAGGGGCTGGTGCGATATTTGGTAGCACGCTTTTCGGCATCGTCGGTAAATTCCCATCGAAGTATATGACGGCGGTAGTGAGCGGACAAGCGCTCGGTGGAATAATAGCAGCTGTTGCTCAAATCCTCTCGTTAGCGTTCAAAGTCTCCCCGCAGCACAGCGCCCTAATATACTTCCTAATTGCGGATTTCATGATACTCTTTGCGCTAATTTCTTATTTATACGTTCGTAAACTGTACTTCTTTACATTCCACGCAAATTTGGGACGTTCGAATTTACCCACAAACAGACACCGAGATGTCTCCCTGGTGAAAATCTTCAAAAAGATTTGGCTGAATTGTATGAGTCTCGGTTTGGGGTTCGTCGTGACGGCGTCCGTTTATCCGAGCGTGACTGTACTCGTTGAATCACAGCACAAGGGAGCCGGAACCGACTGGAACAGTGAGTCACGCTTTTTATCAATCCATAACAAAGGTCAGGTCACGCGTAATCGTTGCTTATTTCATTTCCAGATGTTTACTTCATACCGGTCGTGAACTATTTCTTATTCAGCTGCGGCGACTACTGCGGGCGCATGATGTCAGGATTCCTACTGCTGCCCAGAAAACCATGCTTCATAGCCATTGGCTCCGCAATGAGAATTCTTGTAGTTCCTCTGTTAATGCTGTGCAACGCACAACCGAGGCACTCTTTACCGGTGCTCATACACGCCGACTGGCAGTTCATAATTTTAATAATCATATTCGCATTCAGCAACGGTTACTTAGCTAATATTACGTTTATCAACGCGGCTAGAGACGTCGAAGACAACGAAAAAGAGAAAAGTTCAGCGATAATGGCTGCAATTTTAGGTATCGGGATCAGTATTGGAGCAGCGTTGAGCGTCATGTGCGTGCGAATATTATAATTTTATAACAAATGTATTATTACATAGATCTGAATTTAAAAATTGTGATTTTAAACACGTAAATATATCAAAAAGGATAAAAACACGACTGCCGTTACAGAAAGTGAACTATTATATTTATAATTGTTTTTATTACGGTTTTTTATGAAATATTTGCGGTTTATGTATTTATCTTGATAGATACATGTATATTTCCGAGATGCACTTAATCAGACCTTTCATTTGACACTGAACATGATATATTTATGTTAATTTATTGACATTTGGACATTTAGACAACTACTTACTTAATATTTGGACAGTTAAGGTACCCTTTGACACTCAGGATGACATGATTCTAACAATACTATACGCTTCTAAATCGGTTTAAGTGTTTAAAAATTATGGTGGAATAAAGAAACGAAAAACATACAGAGATAAACCCTGAACACATTACACTCATTTTTTGTTGGGCAGTCGTGTAAAAAATGTTACTATTCAGAGAGTATATCGTACTGTTAATATTACACGTAAGTAAATAAATATGATTTAGTTTTAATTGTTTATTTATTTTAATATTCAAATCTTAATATACAACACAACATAGAATGTGCAGCAACCATTATACCTTTCGATGAGTGCAACATATTTGAGCATACATTAATCCTCCTCCGTCATAATTCGTATATCATTCCTGAAACAAATATTGATTTGACGTTTTATTTTATTTCAAATATTGACACTGAAGCGTCAATATTTTAACTTACTTTATCTCTCGTGGCAATAGACTTTTGTCCAGTTTATTGTTCACGACGGCATTGATGCATAGAGTTCGCAGCGATGGCTCAAAATCGAGAATGTGCAAATCACTGTTGTCGAGCAATTGCTCTGATTCATCGTCGTAGTTATTATCCAGCGGCTCGACGCTAGATCTATTCGGGCTGGAAACAAAGTAAACATTAATTTTAATTAATTGCTCAGGAAATATATCGTCGACGCCGACATTGAAATGCTAACCTCGTTCCCCCGAAGAGATATAATTTACTTTCGAGAATAATGCAGACTTGCCGTCTCCTTTCGCTTGGAATTTTTCCTTGAACATTGAGCCGTTTCCACTCGGCTAGCCGTGTACAAAGTCTATATAGATCATTGTAATGTGTGCGTGTATTACCATTGTATCCGCCAAATATGTACATATCACCCTTGTATTCCCCTGAAATTGAATACTGAATTAATTATGTAACTATATGTATTATAGTTTCGACTTTCCATGTTCCTACGTTCCCCAACCTGCAGGTTGAACGGCTTAACCGATTGACTTCAATTTTTGAGACGTAGACCCCTTAGCCAAGTAATCGGTGTGCTTTATAAAGTTCAAAAAATGTTTAGACATTCGAATTCACAAAATTTCAAAGACGTGCATTGCTGTCACGGTCTTAACCTTGAAATTTAAAACATAGACTCCTGAGGGGTAATATAAGCCGTGTGATTGATAAAAAGATTAAAAAAAACAAATGTTCAGAAGTTTAAAAATGTGCCCTGCGGGCACGGATTAACCCTTTAGACCTCGGCGCCTCAGCCGATTGACAAGTTGATGTCCCAAAAATTTTTAGTAAAAATTAGTAAAAAAATTGAATTATGACACTGTCTCACCAAAACATTAATTACTGCCAAACCACTGTACCCATAATTAAAATAAAACATTAACATAATAAAACATAATAAAATAAAACAAATTAAATTAAAATAAAATTAAAACGGGGCCGTCACGCTGAATCGTGTTGTGGCCGATATCAGCCAATTGGGGCTCTAGGGGTTAAACCTAAAACTTTGAAACACTTCGAAACAGTGTGATTCATAAGTTAAAAAAAATCTCATGAGGTCACTATTATATTGATAGGGCGAAACCTTGAAATTTGAAACATAGACTCCTAAGGGGTTATAAAGACGGTAATTTATAAAAAATAAAATATATATAAGGTTTTTGGTTTTAAAGAAAGTACAAACGACAAACGAATACCAAACTATTATATAAACATACTATATGATATGTGCCCTGAAGGCACAGGCTAAATCTCGTATTATAGATATACATAGATCTCGTATTCTAGATATACATCCTGATGGAAAGTTGAAATAAAAAATCAAAAGATTTTCAGCTCAAACAAGTACAAAAGATAAACAAATACCAAAACTATTATATTGATATGTACCCTGCAGACAAAGGGTACATATCAATATAATAGTTCATAGTACATAGACTATTGAGATGTCAAGTAAGCAGTGAAAATCACAAAAAAAATAACAAAACATTTTCAGTTCAAAAAAAGTACACACGACAAATGAATATCAAAAATATGTTGATATGTGCCCCGCAGGCACAGGGTACATCTTGTTAATAATAGTTTTGAGTTTCTATATCTCTATGTTCACCGACCTACAGGTTAAACGGCTCAACCAATGGACTTGCAATTTGAAACATAGACTTGAGGGATCAAGTAATGACAGTGATTTATAAAAAGTTGAAAAAAATCAAACGATATAATACATGAAAAGTTGATTATTTTTTTTAAAAACATTCTCAGTTCAAAAGACAAGAGAATTCCAAAACTTATACTGATATATGCCTGCGGGCACTAGCTATACATAGACTCCTGATTGGTCAAGTAAGCGGTGTCATTCATAAAAAGTGAAACAAAATATCAAAAGCTTTTCAGCTCAAGAAAGTACAAATGACAAATGAATACCACAAGTATTATATCGAATCGTGCCACGGAAACCTTGTTTTTTGAAATTTCGCAATGAAATAATCAGTGTAATTCAGACAATTTGAAAAAAAATCAAAACATTTTCAGTTCCAAAAAAGCACAAACGAATACCAAAACTATTATATCGATATGTGCCCTGCGGGCACTGGCTATACCTTATAAATAAATAAAGTTTGATCCTTACAGGCTGAATGGCTTCTTCTTCCAGTCGGTAAATCCCCGGTCGTCAGCAACGACACCCACTCGCAAGTCTCCGTGTCTAAATAATGTACGCCCGAGTGGTATTCTTCCTTCCGTGAATAAAAATCAACGCCATCACTTCTCCCGCCGAAAATGTACATTCTCGTCCCAATGGCTACGGCCGAGTGAAAGTCCCTGTTTAACGGTGCGGTTCCCCTCACGTGTAACCGCATCCATTCGAATGTATCTAAATTCAGACAGTGCACGTCGCTCGTGTATTGATCGGAGGCGTCTTCGAAGCCGCCGAATATAAACATTTTATTTCCGATTCGGCAGGCCGAGTGGCCGTCTTTCGGAAAAGGGACGTTGCCGAAGACGGGCGGGCTCGACCATTCCAGTTTATCACAGTCGAAGCAGAAGAGTTTGTCGAATGCAGATATATTATTTCGTCCTCCCCACATGTAAACCTGCAACGATGACATTTTAATTAGACCTAATAAATTCAAACAGAGCTGCAGATGAACCGCAGTGTAAATAAAACTATCAGTGTGCCAAGTGAACGAGAGGAGGGGGCGACGAGCGGGAGGGGAAATCCATTCCTAGTAAATGCTCAGCGATTTTGTGCTTTTTCGGGTTGCCTATTGTAATGGTTATTTGTTTTAATTTTCGTGTGCCAAATCAGGCGACTTGTTTACGCTATCGAACCCAGGGGCGGACCGTGTGTTTCTGGGGCCCTGGGCTAATATTACTTGGGGGCCTGCCTAATTAATCAACTTTGCATATTCTACATTAATATTAGCCCAAGTAATATTACAACATTAATCAACCAAAACTTTGCATATTCATTTGCGAATGTCGCCCTACATTTGGAAGTCCGCATATTCGTGCGAATGTGTTTGACCGGCATAAGGAATGGGAAGGTCCATGATGT
Source organism: Micropterix aruncella (assembly GCA_944548615.1). Lineage (NCBI taxonomy): Eukaryota > Metazoa > Arthropoda > Insecta > Lepidoptera > Micropterigidae > Micropterix > Micropterix aruncella. The sequence goes on along the minus strand of OX155953.1, from coordinate 29,044,989 downwards.
GGCAGTGGGAGGGGGATGAGGGGGGGGGGGTGTGATTACGTTTATTTGAGAGATCTGCCTATGTGCTTTGACTTTTTAGGCCTTTGATTATTAACCTTGTGTATGTTTTTAAAAAATTCCAATAGTTACTGAAAACGGAAATAACTCTTGCACATAGAAAACATTTCAATTAGTAAGTAACTTGCAGTTTCAATTAGCCCACAGGAAGGGAACAACCCTAACACGACATCAAAGGAACTCTCCGACTGGGCTTATCATAATATTATTACACCTTTAGAGTATGAATTAATGACCGGCTGTGGGAGCCTTGTATCTGGATGTTGGCTGTGCATGAAAAAAAACGCACTTTACATAGACCAATCAGACCCAGGAAGCGGCCACACAGCAAAACAATGTTGCTCGCCTAGTCTATTAATTTAATAAACAAAGCCTTGGCGCATACTTGTTGCTTCAGGCTACATTTCATACACAGGTACAAATTATTGTTAGTGAGTTAAACATTTGCAATTATTGATTCTGACCTTCGTGTCTGTATTTAAAGCTAGATAAGATTACAGAGAAGGCAATGATCCCTTGATCAACATAGGCCCGACAAACACTCGGATTAATGGCTTTTCTCCGTATTCAAAATATATAAAATAAAACAGATGGCAAGTAGCCAGGGACTTAATTCATCTGAATATTCATTTCATAAATGAAGTCGAGCAGCTGGCGAAAATTTCTGTAAATATGCGACCCAACGCAATGGACGTCGCCGTGAGCTTTCCAATTTGAAATTCGAACGAGCCTCGCATCGCAAGCGTCACTGCTTTAAAGGGCCTTACATTTACTTAATGTATGTTAGTGTAGTTAAGGTATTACATTTAGTTAATGGCGGACATTAAACATTATTTGTGTTGCTTCTATATGAGATATTTCAACCAAAATTTTACAATGTGATTTCGGCCCAACTCTAAGTCGAATATTTCGAGATTGAAGTAGGACTAGTGCGCCTTCTGGTGGACTGATTTTAACAACAATCTCTTCAACTCTTGCAATGGCCAAATGATGCATGCATGCCAAATTTCAGCACAATCGGATGAAGCGTTTGGACGCTATCGTGGAGAAATACACACACCCACAGACAGACTTCAGTCTGGAAATTGTCTTATCGTCTCAGGGGGTCAAAATGTATGTATCCATCTTTATCTAGAAAATAATTGGAATATATGCATTATAGGAACCTATCTCAAAAAAAAAAGAAAACACTACTAGATTCGGTCATTGTAATGTTAAATGTGATAGAAAAAAACCTTGGACGAGCAATATTTTGAGAAAAATATAAACAAATTTATACAAAAAAAATTGTTTACTGCTTTTAGATTGTTTAAAAAAAATACCTAACGTAACCCACAACCATATATGTAGGTGTTAAGGTATTGTTAAAAAAAATAATAACCTAACCTACTAAAATGTATGGGTTTGACACGCCTTTGAACGCCTATATCTCGCTTATTTATTGAGGCTGAATAAAAATTATCGCAAATTCGGAATCAGCGGGGTGAATATAGTCAGATAACGTTAAAAATCAACAATGTAGAACAGGTTCCTAGACAAAAGTGCAGAGAAGGCAATGAATGATCCCTTGATCAACATAGGCTCAACAAACACACGGATTAATGGCTTTTCTTTGTATTCACAAAATCATAAAATAAAAAAAACGGTAGTACGCGCCTTATTTTTGTATGCGACCACGGTGTGTCCATATCGCTGGTACGGTACTCCCGTTTTTTCGGCGTAAGTGTATTGAATCACCATCCACTTCAATGTCGGCGTTATAAGGACATACACGGGGATAGGGTCCCAATCTTTGTAATCGCCGCCGGAGAAGTAGCCTCCGAATGAAAATATCTTATCCTCGACACAGGCTGCGGCATGGTTCACTTTCTTTGGCCCGCCGCCGAGATGTATAGTCCAATACATTATAATGGCGATGTTTCACTCGCAGTAAAACGTGGTTTTGCTCCGATTTTACCGATACAATGTGAGCGGATTTGTGAGGAAACTGCACATCGTTTAAAAATGTTGCATCGAACAATATCACAAAGTTATGTATCGCACGGTAAATGTAAATAAATTCCACGCCATTGCCGCAAATAAATCGAATACTGAACACTGAACGAATTGATGAAGGAAGAAGAAGCAGGTGACAGCTCGAAGTAGAGTTGCCAGACAATAATTATTTAGTGTTTAAAGGGCTCTCTAGACGATCAAGCACGCTTGTCAAGCAAGTTAATTTTTCGTGCTTGACATACACTTTTGACCGTCGAGAAACTAAGCTTGATGGCTTGAGAAGCAAACTAGGTGCTGAGGACGATGCTTGATATATTATATTTTTGCAACGCAACTCACGTCCAGTGGTCTCAAACCTTCCATATTTTCGGTATTTCTACCGATATGGGATCTGTCCTACTCAAATGCCGAAATGTAACGATTTCTCCACGTTTTCTGACTATGTACAAGGAATTTTAAGATTAAAGATTTTTTTGATAAAAAAATGTGCGTGTTAGCTCCGACGCGCGACATGAGTCACATTTACACTTTGAGCTCGATTGTCATTGAATATACATTGTTCGATTGATTGATTTATCTATCTATCAATCATCATCAATCAATTACGCCTAATTAACGTGTCTTCCTGGTATAAAACCGCAAAATTAGGCATTTTGGTAAATATAAAAAAGTATATATATATATATATATATATATATATATATATATATATATATATATATATATATATATATATATATATATATATATATATATATATATATATATATATATATATATATATATATATATATATATATATATATATATATATATATATATATATATATATATATATATATATATATATATATATATATATATATATATATATATATATATATAAACATATATATATATATATATATATATATATATATATATATATATATATATATATATATATATATATATATATATATATATATATATATATATATATATATATATATATATATATATATATATATATATACCTATATATATATATATATATATATATATATATATATATATATATATTGATATTTTAATGGTGTAAATTTTTTTAAATTATAAATTTCGACAATATTCTAATAAAGAGCCACCCTCTCTTCCAAAAAATCATCCTGTAGAAATATTTATTACAGTCTTAATGAACAAAGTTACACAACCAACATTTTTAAACAGCCTCAAACCTACACCTAATTTAACAACTGATGAACTTTCAGCTCTTAACAATCTAAGCAAAGATACCAATATCATCATTTTGCCAGCTGATAAAGGTTCAACTGCAGTCATCCTTAATAAAACAGACTATGTAGCTGAAGGTTTGAGGCAACTCAGAGACGAAACTTCCTATAAAAAATTATATAGTGATCCGAATCAAAATTTTGCTAATACAATAAAAAAATACATTGAACAACAAAAAAGCATTGAAAAATTATCAGATGAAGATGTTAACACTTTAATTCCTAACCCTATCAGAACACCAAATTTTTACTTATTGCCAAAAATTCATAAACCTAATAATCCAGGAAGACCGATGTAGCTAGTTTTAACTCACCCACAGAAAGAATTTCAGCTTTTGTCGATTACTTTCTACAGCCATTTGTAAAAAATCTCAAGTCACACATTAAAGATAGTTACCATTTCATCGAGATTCTAAAAAATACCACAATTCCTAAGACTGACAACTTATTACTTCTTACAATTGACGCTGTCTCTCTTTATACTAATATTCCCCATGATTTAGGCTTAGAAGCGATTTCCCATTACCTTAATCAAAGGCCCAGCCCCCAAATTCCTTCTACAAATTTTCTTTGTAAGTTGGCTGAATTCGTCCTCACTAAGAATGCTTTTTCTTTTGAGGATGAATTTTATCTCCAAATTAAAGGTACAGCAATGGGAACAAGAATGGCACCTTCTTATGCGAATCTTTTCATGGGGTTATTAGAAAATAAATTTCTTCTTACTCAAAATTTACAACCACTAATGTGGTATAGGTTTATTGATGATATTATACTGTTTTGGCCACATGGACATGACACACTCACTGACTTCCTTACAGATTTAAATAATTTCGGACCCTTAGATTTTACATACACTATATCAGAAAATCAAATTACATTCTTAGACGTTGATCTAACTCTATCCGAAGGCACCATTAAAACTGCAATTCATATAAAACCTACAAACAAAGAGCAATACCTACATTTCGATAGCTGTCATCCGTTTCATACCAAAAAGTCAATTCCATATTCAATGTCCATTCGCGGACACCGTTTAATTAATAATAAAGAAAATTTAGATAAGTACCTTTCTAATCTTAAAAAATCACTAATAGAAAGAAATTATCCTGCCTCTTTGTTAGATAAAAATATAATAAATTCCGAAACAAAATTTTCACCTAAACCTAAATTGGTGTCAAATTTAAATCAAAATAAAATCTTTCTGAGTACTACTTATTTTCCTGGCACTGAGAAACTGCGACCTATTTTAGCAGATTTATTCCCTATTATAGCTAACGACCCATCAACCAAAGGTTTATTAGTTAACCGCTTGCGTGCCCGTGTCAACTAGTAGTTAACAAATCGAGAATTTAGAATTGACCATGTCAAGTAGTAGTTAACATAACCTTGAAGTCAGCTTTGCCCGTGTTAACTGGTAGTTGACATTGCATTTCACTCAGCTATGACCATGTCAACCTGTGGTTAACATCGCTCCCGCCGTCGAAAAAGCTGATTCTACCCGTCTTTATCGCTCCAGGGCCTAATTTGTATTATTTGTCCCGTTTCTTCGTGAAATTTCCCCTCCACACAATCCCAGTCAAGCATCCAAGCCATAGACAAAAGTCGCCGCACGGCGCCAGATGACACAAGACGCCGCACGGCGCCAGATATTGGTATGGAAACAAAGGCCTTTTAAATAATAAATATCTATGAACAAGTGATCATTTTTTTTTCTTATTATATTATTTATTATATTGGAAACATAATCAAAGAATAAAAACCATATGTCATCGCTCTTATTTTTGAGGTATGAGCTTTTGAATACAAGACGAGCTTCAAAACGCCCTACTTCTAAGTTCAGCATAGCATAACTCTGCACCAAAGTCGTAATTTGATAAACAAAAGATAACATTGTTTAGCTAGTTTCATAATAAACATAAATATATATAACACTTGACACTTTTTTAAACAAATTGAGTCACAAGAAACGATTTTGTGAAACCCGACCCACGCGCTGACGGCGCAAAAAATGGCGGGGCAAAGTAGGGTCGTCACGTTTTTTTCGTGGGGCATTTGAGGAGGCACGCGCTGAGGGCCCGGGGCAAAGGCACGTTGCGCGCGGACCCCCCTTGGGCAAGCGAGCGGATATACCACCAATTTTATCATTTCGAAAACCTCCTAATTTAAAATCAATACTTAATAAAAATAATCGAAATTATCTTAGTAATAACAAAAATTTGGGGCTACAGCCTTGTGGTCGATCACGTTGTAAAACATGTCCTTTATTAGATCGAAGCATTTATTTTACTAGTCCAAACACTCCCAACAGTTACAGAGTTCCTTTTAATAGTAGTTGCATTTCAAAAAATATTGTATATCAATTACTTTGCCAGACCTGCAATGCATTTTATATTGGGGAAACAACTACACCTCTTAGCATTAGGTTAAATAATCACAGGGCCAGCGTAGGCAATGAAAGTCAACTTCCAATAGCATTGCATGCTAAGGCACACAATTTAACTTTTGATAATTGTTTTAAAGTAAAAATTATTAAGTGCCTTGGCGATAACGCTAAAGAAAGAGACGTTAAATCTTGGGAGTTGGCTTTTATAAATATTTTAGGCGCTTGCAAGGGTCCCGGTCTGAATAGGCAAAATTAATACAGTAATTATATTTGTTCAGACATATTCATTAAAAGCTTATTAATATTTTTCATTTAAAAATCATTATTAATAATGTTTTTCAAGGTCGGTTATAGTGTATTTATAACGATATTGCAAAATATTATTAACCCATTTCTCTATGTTCAGTTTTTTTTAAATTTAAATTTTGAAAAAATTGTTCTATCAGAAATGTCATAGAGATGAATACGACTAGTGTCGAAATATTCTCAGTCATATAATTTCTTCTAAAATAAGTTACTAACATCCATTTCTGTTACAGAAACCATCCTCCTATACTCATTACATCCAAGGGCATACAATAATTCGGCTGCAGTGAGCAATAACTAAGAACATCATAAGTTATCAATTGCGGAAACAGGTGCTGCTGCCCTAAGTATTTAAAGAGGACATTAACTATCGGTAAAATGTTTCTGGTCCACCAGGACCCCAGATAAGTAACTTTTCATGAATCTAATTTTATATATTATTGAAAATAATTTTTAAAAAAAAATTATATATATATATATATATATATATATATATATATATATATATATATATATATATATATATATATATATATATATATATATATATATATATATATATATATATATATATATATATATATATATATATATATATATATATATATATATATATATATATATATATATATATATATATATATATATATATATACGTATATACGTATATATATATATATATATATATATATATATATATACGTATATACAGCACCTGTTTCCGCATATATATATATATATATATATATATATATATATATATATATATATATATGCGGAAACAGGTGCTGCTGCCCTAAGTATTTAAAGAGGACATTAACTATCGGTAAAATGTTTCTGGTCCACCAGGACCCCAGATAAGTAACTTTTCATGAATCTAATTTTATATATTATTGAAAATAATTTAAAAAAAAATATATATATATATATATATATATATATATATATATATATATATATATATATATATATATATATATATATATATATATATATATATATATATATATATATATATATATATATATATATATATATATATATATATATATATATATATATATATATATATATATATATATATATATATATATATATATATATATATATATATATATATATATATATATATATATATATATATATATATATATATATACAGTCAATCTGGGTAACATAAGCTTTCAATAAAACATTGGCCCATGTTCGTCAATTCGCAGTTTTCAATTTATTGACACGTTCGTAATTGCGGGATATAATGGAGCGTTCGCGAACACGCGGACGCGTTTAGTTTACGAACGATCTACGAGCTGTCAAAATTATCATACATTGTCAGAGCGTCACATTTCGCCCTTATCTTGGACAGTGTTGCCAACTTAGGCGATATGTCGCCATTTAGGCTACCTCCAATGGGTCATCGGCGACCAAAATATACCAAAAATCGCCTCTCGCCGATTTAGGCTACACCAGTTTTTCGATTTCAATTTGTACGGCGACAACGATTTTGTTTATTAATGGTGCCGAACTTGTTTATTAATGGGTAACTTGTAATGTTTTTAAGATAAATAATTTCCCCTTGTTAACCTTAACTTGGTATGGCTTAGTTTAATATTACGTAATTGTTTTTTGTAAGCATGTAATTGATTTTTGCAAACTTTCTGTGTAAAAATTTAAAGTACCTACCTAGTTATGAAAATTAGTTTTTTTTCAATAATGTAATTATTATAGGTAATTGGTAATAGTACATTGTACATTTATGTATGGTTCATGGTATCGTGTTCATAAATATAGTAGCTTTATAAAAAATGGTAAGCTTAGTAGTATCTAGGTAATTTTGTTCTATTTTATCATACAATCTTGTTTTATCCAATGTTTGTTTTTTTTATGTACTAATCTCGATCATTTTTTTAAAATATCTGTAACGGCCTAGAATGATTTCAATTCTTCTATTTATAGCTATGGCCTGCAATCCTTTTTATTAGCAAAAAAAATTTTTTTTTTCAAAACGGCTATGTACTTTAGGCTATCTTTTCTGCTGAAATCGGCGACTAGTCAAGCGCAACACTTGGCAACACTGATCTTGGAGTCTGATTCTCTTCTTCTTTGGAAGACGCGACAAAAGTCAACTATTTTGGCAACAAATTCCTGGCGGCTGGCGGTGAGTAACGTTTTTTAGTGATTGAAATATACTTGTAATGCGAAATAACCAAAAATATCATACGATTTTGTATTTATTACGACGAGATAGACTAAAAACATACGCGGGGTTATTTTAATCTTAAATCAGGGTAACTTTGTCAGGGTCAATGCTTCCCTGATTTTTCTGAAAATCGACGGCAACTAGACTGGGTAACTTGGCCAAATCATATTTACATTTAACATTGATATTTTTTGCAGGGTCTTCGTGATCATGCCTAGAAAATCAACTCGTCCAAATCCAGGAACCCGAAAATATGGGACGAAGTCTAATTACAGCAAAGCTGATTTAGAAACAGCCTTAGAGAAAATAAATTCATGCACTATGAGTCAGCGAAATGCATCCCAGGTGTACAATATACCCAGAAGTACCTTGAAATATAAACTCAAACAGCAACATGATCGTGCTGTAGGCAGACCGACGGCTTTAACTCTTGAAGAAGAAAATACATTTATACGACATATTGTTACAATGGCTGATCTTGGATTGCCTATTGGAATACAAGATGTAAGGATATTGGTTAAGCGGTACTTATGTAACGCTAAAAAGAATATTTCATTCTTTAAAAATAATATGCCTGGATGGGAATGGGGAAAACTTTTTATTGAGAGACATCCTGAAATCAAGCAAAGAATTGCTCACAACATCAGCAGAAAGAGAGCACAAGTCGATGAAGCAAAAATTAACAATTTCTTTGATCATATTTCTAGGGAACTTGCCGACATTCCGCCTGAAAATATATTTAATTTTGATGAAACAGGTTTTCACGATGACCCGAAAAAAGCTAAGCTACTTTTTCGTCGTCAGTGCCGCAATCCAGAAATAATAAGAAACTCCTCAAAATCTTGCTATACTGTAATGTTCTGTGGAAGCGCTGGTGGTGAAATGATACCGCCTTTCCTTATCTTTAAAGGAAGCCAAAAATGGTCTGATTGGCTCATCGGTGCACCGCCAGGTTCAAGGATGGCAGTTACTAAATCGGGTTGGATCGATGCTGACATCTTCGATGAATGGTTTCAAACGCATTTGCTTCCATTGCTTCCGAAGAAGGAAGGCCCAAAGGCCATAATTGGTGATAATTTAAGCTCTCACATCACGATGAAAACATTGCAATTGTGTGAAGAAAATAATATTAAATTTATATGCTTGATTCCCAATTCTACCCATTTACTTCAACCACTCGATGTAGCCTATTTTAGCTCTCTTAAATCTAACTGGAGGACCGTTCTAAGTGACTGGAGGAATACTCAGAGGGGTAAAATAAAGAATGCGCTGCCGAAGAATTTATTTGCCCAATTACTACAGAGAACTCTGCGACATGGAGAACAAACTGCAAAAAGAAATATTCAAGAAGGATTCAAAGCTTGCGGTATTTACCCATTAAACCGTGAAATTGTTCTACAAAAGCTTCCAGATTATTGTAAGCCAATTGCAGAACTTAATCAATCTGTGGGAGAGACCTCTATAGAATTTTTATATGAAACCAGAACAGCTGATTTGGGAACAATTCAGAGGAGGAAATTTCAGATACCTGTAACTGCAGGAAAAAGTGTTTCGTCGGAGGAAGTAGAAAACTATTATAAAGCCAGAGAGGTTAAGAAAAATAAACCTACAACTACGAAGAAGGGAAGACCGCTGGGATCAAAAAACAAAATACCAGCAATGAAAAAAAAAAAGCTTGACGAACCGTCGAGTCAAGTCAGCAATGGAAATCCATCCGTTCCTCTACACTCTTTGTCTCCACAACCTGGTTCATCGGGACTCAGTCAATTCAATGGAAAATTACAGCAAAATGAAAATGAGAAAAATGGAAGTGATGACTTGAGTATTGGCAAAGAAAATGAACCTCCTTCGTATAAAATTGTTTCTACTACATTAAAAGAAATTTTGCCAACTGTCGAAGAATCGGAAACCGTTGAGGAGTATGTAGTCGTTGATGGAACTCTTCAACCTGATCTTGAGGCTACAGAATTGTGCGTTGGAGGCGATTGTATTGTAAATTGTGAAGGGTCAATATTTCCCGGTAAAATTACAAAAGCATTCTACCCAAAATTCAGAATCGCACTAATGCAGAAGTCCATGGAAGGCTGGAAATGGCCCATTAAGCCAGAAGTATTTGAATGCTCGATTGCTAGTATTATTAAGGTACTAAATCGCAGCCAAATTGTAAAAAAAAAAGATTCGGTTTTCATCAACGACAACCTTTTGAGTGAAGTATGGGGTGAATAGCACTCCCTTTTTCAGTACATTTTTTTGTAAAGTGGGGTGACTCATTTCGTAGCTTTTAATTTTAGTACTTCTATAATCATATAATTATGTATGTTTTGCCGCTTATGGGTCCATTCCACATTTCTACCTTTTTGTTTTATATTTCTAACGTTTGGCCAATAAAACTTCGATTCTTCAATTTTAAAACTTTTTCTTTTCCTACGGGAATGTTAGAAAATGAAAATATTTTTTTACACAACATGTTATATATTCTTACGAACAAAATAAACTAAGGCTGAAGTTAAAAGGTTGATTCAATTTAAAGAATGCACGCAAATTGGTGTATACGAGAATGGCTGTGCAAAGTTACCCTTTTGTATTTTTAACATTAGCCCGCACTTTCAGCAGTGATTTATACACCAAATGAGATTTTTTAATCAGAAATCTATGTCAATTAGTAAAGTGTGGCAATAAAAATCACCTATAAAAAGATTAAAAACATAATTAGACTTCTAATAAGGGAAATATTACAAAACAAAGCAGAAAAGTGGGTCAATATTACCCAGGTTATATATATATATATATATATATATATGTTATATATATTACCAGGTTATATATATATATATATATATATATATATATATATATATATATATATATATATATATATATATATATATATATATATATATATATATATATATATATATATATATATATATATATATATATATATATATATATATATATATATATATATATATTTCATAAGGTTTGTAAAGAAATCCGTTTATAGGATCATGTTTTTATTTAAAATAAAATTAGTAAAAGCTACTTAAAAAGTAGCGAAGGAAATCCCAGGTTGTATTGGGAAATGCTTATGTTTGAATGAGATATACTTACGGATGTGCACGACTTTCGACAGGTGCAATGTAAGTTTAAAGGTCCTTTTGCAGTCGACTAACGATCACTATTCATCCATATATCTCATAAATAGGGCTTATCCTTATGCAACACAAAATGCCTTCAAATGAGACGAATTAAGCGAAAAAATTAAAAATTAAACTATTGATCATTTCGGCAAGGCCGTTTTATAAATGAAAGTGACATTACGAAATAATTCAAATTTCGAATGCTATTAACATTTAAAATATGATACAATTGGCTGAGTTTGTTATCAACGAGCCATTAAATCGAATTAAAAATAAATAAAAAAACTCCATATGCTCAATGAAATGAAAGAAGAAACTTAAATCTTTATTTCTGGCAGAGAAGTTTATAAAAAAGATTGTATAATGTTATCAAAATAGGGTAAACCTATATAAAATTGTATAATATTAAAAAATTGTAAAGAAACATTGTAGAAAACAGTATAATATTGTTATATTTCATAAGGTTTGTAAAGAAATCCGTTTATAGGATCATGTTTTTATTTAAAATAAAATTAGTAAAAGCTACTTAAAAAGTAGCGAAGGAAATCCCAGGTTGTATTGGGAAATGCTTATGTTTGAATGAGATATACTTACGGATGTGCACGACTTTCGACAGGTGCAATGTAAGTTTAAAGGTCCTTTTGCAGTCGACTAACGATCACTATTCATCCATATATCTCATAAATAGGGCTTATCCTTATGCAACACAAAATGCCTTCAAATGAGACGAATTAAGCGAAAAAATTAAAAATTTAACTATTGATCATTTCGGCAAGGCCGTTTTATAAATGAAAGTGACATTACGAAATAATTCAAATTTCGAATGCTATTAACATTTAAAATATGATACAATTGGCTGAGTTTGTTATCAACGAGCCATTAAATCGAATTAAAAATAAATAAAAAAACTCCATATGCTCAATGAAATGAAAGAAGAAACTTAAATCTTTATTTCTGGCAGAGAAGTTTATAAAAAAGATTGTATAATGTTATCAAAATAGGGTAAACCTATATAAAATTGTATAATATTAAAAAATTGTAAAGAAACATTGTAGAAAACAGTATAATATTGTTATATTTCATAAGGTTTGTAAAGTTTTTTTATTTATTTTTAATTCGATTTAATGGCTCGTTGATAACAAACTCAGCCAATTGTATCATATTTTAAATGTTAATAGCATTCGAAATTTGAATTATTTCGTAATGTCACTTTCATTTATAAAACGGCCTTGCCGAAATGATCAATAGTTTAATTTTTAATTTTTTCGCTTGATTCGTCTCATTTGAAGGCATTTTGTGTTGCATAAGGATAAGCCCTATTTATGAGATATATGGATGAATAGTGATCGTTAGTCGACTGCAAAGGGACCTTTAAACTTACATTGCACCTGTCGAAAGTCGTGCACATCCGTAAGTATATCTCATTCAAACATAAGCATTTCCCAATACAACCTGGGATTTCCTTCGCTACTTTTTAAGTAGCTTTTACTAATTTTATTTTAAATAAAAACATGATCCTATAAACGGATTTCTTTACAAACCTTATGAAATATAACAATATTATACTGTTTTCTACAATGTTTCTTTACAATTTTTTAATATTATACAATTTTATATAGGTTTACCCTATTTTGATAACATTATACAATCTTTTTTATAAACTTCTCTGCCAGAAATAAAGATTTAAGTTTCTTCTTTCATTTCATTGAGCATATGGAGTTTTTTTAATTATTTTTAATTCGATTTAATGGCTTGTTGATAACAAACTCAGCCAATTGTATCATATTTTAAATGTTAATAGCATTCGAAATTTGAATTATTTCGTAATGTCACTTTCATTTATAAAACGGCCTTGCCGAAATGATCAATAGTTTAATTTTTTCGCTTAATTCGTCTCATTTGAAGGCATTTTGTGTTGCATAAGGATAAGCCCTATTTATGAGATATATGGATGAATAGTGATCGTTAGTCGACTGCAAAAGGACCTTTAAACTTACATTGCACCTGTCGAAAGTCGTGCACATCCGTAAGTATATCTCATTCAAACATAAGCATTTCCCAATACAACCTGGGATTTCCTTCGCTACTTTTTAAGTAGCTTTTACTAATTTTATTTTAAATAAAAACATGATCCTATAAACGGATTTCTTTACAAACCTTATGAAATATAACAATATTATACTGTTTTCTACAATGTTTCTTTACAATTTTTTAATATTATACAATTTTATATAGGTTTACCCTATTTTGATAACATTATACAATCTTTTTTATAAACTTCTCTGCCAGAAATAAAGATTTAAGTTTCTTCTTTCATTTCATTGAGCATATGGAGTTTTTTTATTTATTTTTAATTCGATTTAATGGCTCGTTGATAACAAACTCAGCCAATTGTATCATATTTTAAATGTTAATAGCATTCGAAATTTGAATTATTTCGTAATGTCACTTTCATTTATAAAACGGCCTTGCCGAAATGATCAATAGTTTAATTTTTAATTTTTTCGCTTAATTCGTCTCATTTGAAGGCATTTTGTGTTGCATAAGGATAAGCCCTATTTATGAGATATATGGATGAATAGTGATCGTTAGTCGACTGCAAAAGGACCTTTAAACTTACATTGCACCTGTCGAAAGTCGTGCACATCCGTAAGTATATCTCATTCAAACATAAGCATTTCCCAATACAACCTGGGATTTCCTTCGCTACTTTTTAAGTAGCTTTTACTAATTTTATTTTAAATAAAAACATGATCCTATAAACGGATTTCTTTACAAACCTTATGAAATATAACAATATTATACTGTTTTCTACAATGTTTCTTTACAATTTTTTAATATTATACAATTTTATATAGGTTTACCCTATTTTGATAACATTATACAATCTTTTTTATAAACTTCTCTGCCAGAAATAAAGATTTAAGTTTCTTCTTTCATTTCATTGAGCATATGGAGTTTTTTTATTTATTTTTAATTCGATTTAATGGCTCGTTGATAACAAACTCAGCCAATTGTATCATATTTTAAATGTTAATAGCATTCGAAATTTGAATTATTTCGTAATGTCACTTTCATTTATAAAACGGCCTTGCCGAAATGATCAATAGTTTAATTTTTAATTTTTTCGCTTAATTCGTCTCATTTGAAGGCATTTTGTGTTGCATAAGGATAAGCCCTATTTATGAGATATATGGATGAATAGTGATCGTTAGTCGACTGCAAAAGGACCTTTAAACTTACATTGCACCTGTCGAAAGTCGTGCACATCCGTAAGTATATCTCATTCAAACATAAGCATTTCCCAATACAACCTGGGATTTCCTTCGCTACTTTTTAAGTAGCTTTTACTAATTTTATTTTAAATAAATATATATATATATATATATATATATATATATATATATATATATATATATATATATATATATATATATATATATATATATATATATATATATATTTGCATATTTACTGCGGTTTGCGATTCCCACCAGCCTCGCGCTGCTCCGGCGAATAACCATGCTTCACAAGCATGGTACATGTGTCATTAAGCAACGTCAAGCGTTGCTTGACAGTACATATATGCTTGACAAGCAATTTTTATCGTCTTTTTTACAATTTAAAAAACATATCTCTGTGCGACATGAGAGAAATGTATGATGAGCCGTAATTACTTTCGTTGAGAATACAGCATTTATATATTTTATTCGAAAAAGCACGACGGGCAACGCCGACTGGAGTTCGCGACTCGAAGGGACCGCTACTCGATTGTTAGCGACTCGATTGCGGATATGGTCCAACGCGACTCGGAGCACATTTCTCAAACGGAGGCTTGGAAACACAGGAGACTACACGGCTGCTTTCCACACACAATACAGATTTCCTTCGTCTTTTTTGGAGATATTATATCAGTTTAATTTTGAATCTGTCAGAATACAAATATACCATGGGTTAATTTAGCTCCGTTTGGTAATTATTAAAGGAAATAGATAGAGACCAAATGTATTTAAAGCCTAAGATGTCTATTTACGTGTAAATCAAAGTTGCTTAGTATTTTTGTTTCATAAAATACTTGGGTCTCCTTGTATTTCCCTGTCTCTAGATTACGACCCTTACGAGGAAATCTAAACAATAATCTTTATTTTCTAGCGATTTATTTTTTTACTTTACTCATCGTAAAAGATTGAAAAATAAATCAGTCTTTCGAATAAATTAAAGGGTGAACGGTATATGTCGCAGACGACGTAATTATCGGGCACTGATTTTATTGCGACTTTGCATCTTCGTCAGAATTGGGTTGCTTCTTCTTGGAAATCAAATTCTGTCCGTGTATCTTCATGTGCACTTTCAGGTTGTGCCCGCCGGTGAAAGCCCTCCCGCAGAGGCGGCAGACGTAGGGCCTCTCGCCCGTGTGCGTGCGGACGTGCTTGACCAGCACGTTCTGCGTGTGGAAGGCGGCCGCGCACAGGCGGCAGCGGTACGGCCGCTCGCCCGTGTGGCGGCGCCGGTGGTTGCGCAGCGTGGAGGCGGCCGCGAACGCGGCGGGGCACAGGTCGCAGGCGTGGGGCCGCGCCCGCGAGTGCGTGCGGGCGTGGCGCGCCAGGCCGCTGCGGCCGAACGCCTTGCCGCACTCGGCGCAGACGCACTGCGTCTCGTGCGTGCGCCGGTGGTCCGCGAGCGTCTCCTTGTTCGTGAACTCTTTCGGGCAAGACGCGCATTTGTAGACGCCGGTGCTGTGCTTCCGTTGTAAATGGCACTGCAACGATAGCGAGGACAATTTCACATAAAGGGCATAGGCCTGCGCATCTGAAACTTTACGGAATATATTACAGTAGAACCTTTATAATTCAGACCCCTTTAAAATGGACAGATTTCCAAAGTACAAAAAAATGCAAAGTTGCGGGCTCTAAATGTACTATGATGTTATGCTACATTAAAGACAAACACCGCCCCGCCCCGGTGGCATAGCGGTTAGATCGATCGATCTTAAGTTATAAAGTTGCGGGTTCAATTCCAGAGTGGGTTACCATTTTTCGTTAAGATATAACAGAATCGCATTTCAATTCTGTCGATCGAATGCTATAACGAGACACACATGCTACTTGCACACAAAATTATAAGCACTTCATAGTAGTAAGGTTGGTTGTATGAGATTATTGCATGATAATATCCCGCCTATTGTGAAATTTCACCATAAAGAGTAGAAACAAATATGCTGTGACAATGTCATCAAATTTGATATATTTCTCATCATTGCCAACATTTAGAACACTTGCACAAAATGGCAGCGCAGGAAATTAAGAACTTAGGCAGGCAATAGAGTTCTTAGACTATTCTTAAATAGTTTCTTCAAAACAATCAGTACAGATGAGCCGAGATTGTCGTAATTTTGTTGTTGTAATCATTTAATAAAAGTCTAGGATTTATCCATGCAATTTTAACACACCTTGGCTCATTTTTTAATATGTAATATTTTTTAAATCTGGACTTTCATTAATTAATTAATTTATTTATTTATTTTCAGGAAAACCAACAGCTAATTATAATTTAACAATGCCGGAGTAACATAGCAGAGAGCCAATTAAAAGTTTTCACGTTTAAATAACGTTGTAGAAACATATGTGATCTTTCAATTAAAGCTATCGATTAAGAATGCATCAAAAATTATTCAACAATTAATGCTAAAAAATTCACTGTTTAGCCGCTGCCTAGCTGAGTTAACACTCGTACAGAATAGATCAAAGTCAAAGCGTTTAATCATGTCATTGAAATTGTCACTTGTTCGCCACAGAAATGCATTTTGCCTATAGTTGGTACCAGCATGAGGAACATGAAGAGCAGGGTTAAATCTATTGAGTTTGGAAGGAACACGGAGATTAATTTTATTTAGTAAGTCAGGACAGTTAATATTATTGGAGGTAATTTTTAGCAAAAAGGTTAAGTCCGCGGTTTCACGCCGCTTAATCAAGGGGAGGATATGAAATTTCTTGCATAAATTGAAATAGTTAGATGAGCTGTATGGGATTTTCAGACGGAAGCAGAGATATTTCACGAACTTCATTTGAATGCGCTCGATTCTGTTTATATATTTGTCATAACAAGGGTTCTATACCTGAGATGCATATTCCAAGATGCTTCTGACAAAAGTGCAGTAAAGGATCTTGAAAGTTTTAGCACGGTGAAAGCAAGCTGCACTCCTCATAACAAAACCTAAAGCTTTGGAAGCTTTAGAAACAATAGATTGAACGTGATTATCGAACAGTAGATGAGAATCATGAATGACACCAAGATCTTTAACCACGCTGCACCTCTGCAAGTTATGAAATTTTAATAAGTATGAGGCTAGAGTAAATATTTTTTTACGGGTGTAGGTGACAACGGTGCACTTGGATGGATTGAGGTCAATTTCATTAGAGAGACAGTATTATTTATTTATTTTATCAGAGGCTAGAGTCCTAATCCGTCCCGATTAATGTAGTTCTTGTTTATGTCTAGCTGTGCAGGGAAATCCGAGCAGATATAAAATATCCCCTGAATAGCTCCATCAATCAGGATTACTTGGATTTGCAATTTCATCTTCAAAAATATCACTTACTCGTAATCCCGTAGAGAAGTTGCAGCTGAACCCACATTCATCGCAAACGTATTTCTTTTCATTTGCGTGCATTTTCAGATGATTTTTTAATAATTGCATCGTTTTAAATCTAAAATAACAACACGATGTTAGTTGATAATTTAGGTGGAACAGTACATTGGTCGTTGAAATTAATACTTACTTTTTGGGGCATTTTGAACATTCGAAACGTTTTATAATGGAATGTACAGCCATGTGCTTCTTTAAGTATCGCAATGTCATGAAAAACTTATCGCAAAGTTTACATTTGATACCCTGAAAATAGACAGGATTAAATTATAATTGAATCAGGTATTCTCAAAACCCTACTATTCCAATTTTTTGCTATAATGCGTTATGAATGCTGTTTTACTGGTAATACTAAGGCGCTTGGTATACTCAAACTATATCACTATTACTCCAATCCTGTACAATTTTAATGGGTTGCAATCCAGTTTTTTTTAAACACCACTAGTCCTGAAATGATGGTTTAAAAATACTTTTGAATTACTACCATGGCAATAAGCACAGAAGTGAATTAATGATCATGAAATTACATGCCTTGCTCTTGGTTATTGCTACTAAAACTACATTCATAAGAAAATTGGACGTGGCTTAAATTTTTGGAAAAAATATAACCTTAAGTTTAGTTTAGTTAGGTGGTTTTGGGTAAGCCTAATATTAGTGTTTACTAATAGTTTACCTGATAGTGGGCGTTTACTTTATAAATTTAGAAAAATTATTAAAACTACGCAAACACAGAAACTTTTAAATGTTTGAACTCCTAAACTATTCAACTTCTAATGCCGAAACGTTGTTTGTAAATCTATCTGATTATGTTCTACAACTTTTCTTTGAAGTGGATGTGGGGTTACCTAACATTTGGTTTGCATAATAGTTTTTTTTTGCTCTCCTGTAAAAAGTACTTGTGTCGAATAATGGTTCTTTATATGTGATTCAATTATTGTAACAATTCATGAATGAAACCTTTTCTCCCAAATGCTTCACCCGTATGTGAAATTCCATAGCTTCGAGCGAAGAAATTCGCAATTTGCAGATGTAGCAAAACGGCATCCAGTTTTTTACGTGTTCTTGGCTGTGCGTCAGCAGATGAGGCCAATCACGGCAAGTTTCGTGGCACATTTTGCACACCGTCTGCCCGCTGTGCGTCTCCAGGTGAGTGGCCAAACTGTCGCAGGTGCTGAATTCGCTCTTACAAAGACCACAATCGTAGGCGACCTCTCCCGTGTTGTCCGGTTTTAATTTGTGTTTTTTATGCTTTGATTTGTGCTTACGGTGTTTTTTAAACGCTGATTGAAAAATGTCTTTCAATGGAATGTCATCTTCATCGATTCGGTCGTTCATATCGTTACAAACTGCACTGTCATTGTCGGAAATTTCATCTTTTATTTCTTGTTTGATGTCTTCTGTTTTTAATATATCCTGAATAAAAATGTTTTTTTACAAAAGTATGTATGCAAAACAATATAAAATATTAAAAGATTACCTCTTGTAGCAGTCGTTTCAATAAAGCATTCGACGATATACACTGGTGCTTAAAAGCAATGGTATCGCTTAAAACCCTGCAGCAAATTGAACATATCCGCTTGGGAAGGCGGTCATCCGTTGTTATCTATAATAATAAGCCCCAATAATTATAAATTCACATGGATGTTTTAAAATTTATGCTAAACCTTACGTCGAGATCTGTACAAGCCACAAACATTTTTGCTTGTTCGTCGGATAAAGAGATTAATAGGTCGCTTTTCGTGTTCATGCAAACTCTGCACATGTTTTGAAATAAATCTAAAATAGCCTGCTCTCCCATTATATTTCCCGAAATCGCGACGAAAATCACAAAAACAAACAACTGCCGCAACCTACAAAACGCGAAACGAAACGTCAAACAGTAAAAAGTGTTGCCAATGACATGATATTTACATATAATGATGCAACAAATACATCGTATGTATCGTGGAATGTTTTCAGTAGCGGCGATTATACAATAGTTGGATTATTTTATAGAGAATACTCATCTAATCGCTGTTTCAACATATAGCCACAAAACTCTTATAAAAACCGCCAAAGGTATACCTTTTTATCGCAGATAGTGCCTTTTTTATTTATTTCATGATTTTATCACCATTTAATTTTAAAGTTAATTGGGAATTCATCTAATATTTTTAAACGCTGTAAGCTCGTAGGATATTTTTGAATACATAGGAAGGCGATTGAGATATCTCTCCTTGCTGATATTTTTTTTAGGAGCAATAGTTCAAGTTCCACAGTCCATTGTCGACGTTTCGTTTTAACAGCTTTATAGTTTATTTTACAGAATTATACAACTAAGTAGGAAATGTTAGTTTTGAATAAATAATGCTAGTGTAATTATTTTTCACATCACTAGGTTTTCGATCTCAACGTAACACAATCTCATAACATTTCAGGGTGCTAATACAGATTTTTTTTTGAAACATTGTTTATTTTATTACTTATAAAATTGTAAGTATAGTTAAAAATAAGTTTTTTAAAATACGTTCAGAGGAGTCCATTTCTATTTCAAACTATATAAAATATATCCTATTTCAAATCTTGTCTGCATTACCGGTGGCATAGCGGTTAGGTCACCTGATCTTACATTGTAAGGTCCCGGGTTCGATTCCCAGCTGGGTCACCATTTTCCTTTGGGATAAAATTAACGAAATTGCATTCCAAATCTGTCGATCGAACGCAATAACAAGACACATACTTACACACATGTTACACATACACATACATATAAACACGTCATAGTAGGGTTGGTTGTAAGAAATTCTCATATATGATAATAAACCCGCCCATTGTGAAATTTCACAATAAAGAGTAGAAACTTTCAGCTAAAAAAAATCTAAGTAGTTCCTATCTATGAAAGAAACAGCTTTACTTACTGCTTTGTGTATACGTAATGGGATCGATTGCGTTTCTTTTGAACTAAAATCGGATATTAGTTCATGTGAACGAGACAGAGCAGTACGTCAGAGCGGAATGTGAAATGAACGGTTGCCACTTTCCCGCATTAAAACTACCCAGAGAAAATAAAACAGCGGAACCTAATACCGCACGAAATGTGTACCCACTTCTTCGGATGGCTATAAGTTCGCCAGGTAGTTTTGGCGCAGGAAAACCGACGACAGTTCATTTCATATTCCGTTCTAACCTATTGCTCTGTCTCGTTCGGTTGAACTAAATTCCTAGTTTAGTTCACAAAGAAACGCAATCGGGCCCATTGACTTTATAGGGAGAATTTAATTGAATAATAACCATATTGCAAATATCAGAAGTATTTAATTGAATAATAACCATGTTCTGAACGAACCAACACGCATCTTGTAATGGGATCTTCATTTTTTTGTGTAATTTCATCCCTCGGGAAGAATGCGTTAGCACATCTGCGACACATACAGCTGCGTCACATACAGTTCTTCAAATATGAATATTTCTAGTAGAAATTACGTAGAACTAAACACCAATAATATGGTAAACGGATGAGAGCTAATAAATATACAACTTCACAAATATCCATTTAAAATATACAAGTAATTAAATAAATAATATATGCAAGTGAATGTATATGTAAGTTATATAAAGTATATGTAAGTTAATTTAGTCTCTACTTAATATGACTTAATTACTAATCTCTACTAATATTTAAAAAATTATATGAGCTCGCAATTTAAAATAAGTCGTAAATCGCACATCTAGGTAAAGGCGTAAGCCTAGTTATATATGTGACGTGCCTCGGGTTGCATGGGATTGGGATGAATAAAGTTGTTGCTTTTTGTTCTTGTGTAATCTTAGTTAAAATACCTGTAAGACAAAATATGAATCTCAATAAATAAATAAGTTCTTAAGGCGTCGATATATAATGGCCTAGATAGGCCTTTCGCGCACGAAAATGACCATTACCAATACGGATCGCCGCCAGTAGTAGTTCCGCCTGTACTTCCCGGTATGAGCGATCCTACGACGAATATTGCTGTGCTATTCTCAGCATACTGTTCAATTTATTGCTCTCTCTCTCTGTCACATGCTTTTACGATCAACGGATATGACAACTCATTTGTACCTGATGGTATATCTAGGCCTTATATATCGATGCATGAAGGTACGAAAAATATTACCTTTCGTAAATTATGACAGTGAGAAAACTACGATAAAAAATCTTCGTATACGATAATTTTGGGGCTCATACCTCGCACTGTGTGTAGTGGTACCAACATGCGAATAATTCCCTAGTATCGCTCGATGAGAGGACGGTGTGTGACGTGTGTTGTCCGCGCTTTCTTCGAGCGTTCGTCGCCGCTTCGTTTGTTTTGACAGATGTCAATAATAGTGTTTATTGCTTGTTTTCTGCTGTATACTGATTTCTAATATAAGCGATAACGGTGGTACGTGCGAGTTTTTATAGTGCGATGAGTGCTGAAGAGAGGTAATTGTTTTTCGAATATGTGAAGTTGCGCCAGTGACTCGCGAATTCGGTGCTTTACGTGGGTACGTTTCGTAAAATGGTCGAGAACGGTGCGTCGAGCGGGGGCAGCGAGAGCCCGGAGGGCACGACCGTGAGGTCCGGTCTCCTGGAGACCCTCGTCCGGGGATCGTGGTATAGAGTCCACTGCACTCTCGAAGACGATTTCCTGATCGTCAGCTTGGACGAGAGCTACGAGGCGAGCACGACGCTCAACGGGACTTTGAATAATAATGTGGAGACGCCCAACGGCGACTTCGCGGAAGTGCCCGAAGCTATCGCCAACCAGAAGAGGCTAGTGCAGGTGGTCAAGTCTGAGAACAACGGTCTGGGCATTTCCATTAAAGGGGGCGTTGAAAACAACATGCCTATACTCATATCCAAGATATTCAAAGGCATGGCGGCTGATCTGACGGAGCAGTTGTACGTCGGAGACGCCATTCTTTCCGTGAATGGCGAAGATCTGAAAGATGCCACGCACGAAGAAGCTGTGAAATCGCTGAAGAGAGCCGGAAAAGTCGTCCAGTTAGAAGGTTAGACGGTTATTCTATTGGTACCTTTTCTACATTGTTGATGTTTAGTCACCCGACTATATACACCACGCTGATTCCGAAACTGCCATAATGTTTTTTTCTGCCTCAAGAAATAAGCGAGATATACTTAGGCATTTAACCGCCCTACCGATACAAACGTACGTTATATGTCCGTATCACGTATACAAGCCGTATCACGTACGTTCGAGTACAAAAAAAAAAAAAATAGAAAAAACCCGAAACCCACCAAGCGTACGTGATACCTAAAATGTTCCTACGATTTTAAATACAAAACAGGGTAATAAATGGGTCGATTGTGTAAAAAAATGTCTGGTATATTGTAAACAAGTATTGTATTAAGAAATCTAATGAAAAATACCTAATGACTTTTTGCCCACTTTTTAAATTACAAAAAAACAACACTTAGGTACTTAGTTATTTTTAAACTAATTAAACATTTTTTTCTTTGGTAGGTATGTTTTCAAACTTTTATGTTTCGAAATATTACGTGTCCGATGATATTTCCTATCAGATTTAGCACTCAAATGATCGAATCTAGTAGTGTTTTTTTTTATAAATGAAAAGTTACCAATGCTAATAATGTAAAATGTACATACATTCCCATGATCACGACACTCGAAGCAAAGCCAACATAGTCCTCCCCAAAGTCAGCTTGACTTTAATCTAAAAGTCATTTATTAGGCCTTTAAACTCTGTATTAACCTAACCTTTCAAAGTCAACAGGAGACAATATAGAGTTGAACACTGGCTCATCACACATGATATTTATAAGTTAGACGGACCTCGAAAAAATAATACAATATCTTTAATATTGTTACATATTATAAAAAAAAATATTATAAAAAAATGATATATCTCTATTATTCTTAATTAAGTACACATTCGAGGTAAACCTCGTAGGGATAGTTAGATAATGATGATTATTCATTATAATTACGATTGTCGATTTACGTATGTGATTATTGAGCATTTATCTTTTATTTTGTCTGACTTTGTTTTTTTTTAGTATTATGTTAATTGATTATTTGCTGCATTAGTTTAAGGCTATTGATTTGTTTGTTTTTTTTTTTGTTTTATTTATTTTATGATTATTTGTGTTTAAACATTTTTTTAAAAATATTTTCTTCTGAAACCCTACTTACATAAAATGCATTAAAAACGTATTTAAAAGTGTCAAAAATCCATTAATGTCATTAGGTAACAAAATGAACGCAATATGATATTTTATAATTGTTTCCGCTTGAGAATGGAGGGGGGGGGGGGGTGTCGGGATGGGAAGTGAGGTGAAAGGAAGAGACAAAAGAGATAACATTTATTATGTATGTATATAAATATATTTCTATTTGATTTTAGGTATGATATGTAGGTATTATAATAAATATACTTACGTTAAATTATGCACATGAACCAAATTAAATTAAATATAACCTGTACAAATGTTTTGTGATCATCTATGATATATCTAACTATATTTGCAATTTTGCATGAATAACAGACTATTGACTATTGATATGCCAAAAGAAGGCGCCTTCACACGCTGTTTTGTAATCGTGCAAAAATTGAATTCGATTATTGTTCGTTTTCGTCACAGAAATCACACACATCAATGTCAATTTTGCTGAAATTCGGCTCGTTTATCGCACGCATGTGCCGCTTTATTGCGGCACATCAATCATGCGAGAAACGCGAAGGGAAATTCGACAAAATCCGTCTCAAAATAGCTATTAGATAGCTACATGTTATCCTCTTTAAATGTTGACTATCAAGTATTGATCTATTTCCTTAAAGTGTTTTAAGTTCATTCGAGAACGGATTCTATTCAATAGATTTACAGCCCACTTAAGGAGACAGCAGTAAAAGTCGAGGAAAGGTCGCCACGCTTCCGAGTGAAAGAATAAAATGGAAACACGCGATGGCGTTCATTTTTACAATGATTTTACATCTGTTCCAGCAACAACATGAAAATAGGAGTTTAAAGGCAGAGCCAGACTTGTCCCACTTACGCAACGTACGCAACGCATTATGACATCTGGACCCTTGAATTTGCATGAAACAGATGACTTTAAATCACACTTATCATACGCAAGTTGCGACTTTTCATCTGTTCCAGAAACAACATGAAATATAGTCACACATCATACGCAACAAAGTCATCTGTTTTCATGCAAATTGAAGGGTCCAGATGTCATAATGCGTTGCATACGTTTTTTGCGTACGTGGGACAAGGCTGGCTTTGCCTTTAATAATAATAACTCTTTGGGCCCGATCGCGTTTCCTTGTGAACTAAAACTAAAATTAGTCCAAGCGAACGAGACAAAGCAATACGTTAGAGAGGAATATGAAACGAACGATCGTCGATAAATACTACCTATCGAACTTATACTCGTCCGAATAAAATCGAGCAAATTTCGTGCGGTGTAAGATTTGACCTTGGCGGGCAGTGACAACCGGTCATCTCACATTCCGCTCTAGCGTATTGCCCTGTCTCGTTCACACGGACTAATTTCCGATTTTAGTTCACGAAGAAACGCAATCGAGCCCTTTATTTGCGTCTCGATGGTTGAGAGCAAAGTGACTAACGAGTCATTTTGATCGGAAATGTATATTAGCGTTATATACCTATAGCGCTATATATATAGCTAGTTCTACGTCTAGTGAGTCTAGTTTTTTGACGATCGGAAGATTTTTTTTAGTTTTGTAGCCAATTTAAATGACACCTTTTTAATAAATATTTTGGCATTAGGAGCCAAAGAAGTTATCTTCCAGTTAACTAAAATTCATTCCAATTATCTTACAATTCGTCGATTCGCTTATAGCCTTTCCATTACTGTACATTGTAATCATTACATATACATTATAATCAATACCTTATAATAGACAAACCAAACGGCCCACAGCCACTCATGGCGTCAGAATTACCTACTCCATACATGTCACAAAAATGAAGTCCATTATATGGCGCAGCACGTTAGACCGATGCGTAATAGTTACCGACAAATACGTACTGTCGTATTTGCAGGGACTTCATTTTTGTGACATGTATGGAGTAATGCTGATGTTACGCGTTGCGCATTCAGACGACGGCCGACAGACTGCAGCCGCCGTTTTAGCACGGATTCACCCGCGCCCGTGGCACCGGTACACAGATCCTGCGTACGGGTAAATTTATCGCCGACGCTCTCGACGCGAAAGACAGCGTCGCGATGGTCTCGACCGATCTCTCGAAGGCGTTCGATTCCATAAATCACAGAGGACTGATCAAGAAGCTGTACGACGCAGAAATCGACAACAACGTGATCAAAACGATCGAGAATTACCTCAGCGATCGCACCACGAGCGGTTCGTTTCGAACGACGAAGGGAACGGCGATGAGAGTGCCGCACGGCGTGCCTCAAGGCTCGATCCTCGGGCCCGTCATCTTCAACCTGTACGTCTCGGACATATGGAAGATCTAAGATGACGTGATACAGCTAAAGTTATCGCAGTACGCGGACGACTTGTGCATCCTGACGAGATCAGCAAAATCGTTCGAGGCGTCCAGGCGCGTCGGACGCGCGGCCGGCAAGGTGATCAGCTACTACAAGAGATGGGGGCTCAAATGTAATATCGACAAAACGGAATGTATAATGTTCACCGCGGAACGACAGCACCGTCCTCGATTCATCAGGGTGGAGGATAAATTACTTGAATACAAAAAACGGTCAATTACCTATGTGTACACTTTGACCAACGAATGACTATGCAAGTTCACACGGACAAGGGATTGAAAAGGCGAAACGAGTGCGAGGTGGCCTGATCTCCATCATCGGGTACCATTCCAGAATCGACGCGTACATCAAACTGGCTGTTATCCAAGCATGTCTACTCCCGATTCTCGAATACGGTGCAGCTGTTGCCGCTCTACAGCAAGACAAACCTGCTGAAAATAGAACGCCAGTACAGAATGACGCTGAAAACATCCGGACAGCTGCCGAGACGTTTCTGCACGGAGACGCTCTGGGAGATGCTCGACCCAGATCCATGGCACCTCAGGGCGCAAGACCTGACCGAGGACATTCTGCGCAAACTGGCTCAACTGCACATCGAAGATCTCGAGGCGCCGGGGGATCGGTACCTCGGCCACGGTCAACACAACCCGATGCTCACGAACATCGAATTGGCGAATTTGAGTACGTGAAACGCGCAGAAAGAAAGCGGCAGGTCAACAAACGACCCACCGCTCCCCGTCCGCCTCTCATCTAGAGACCCAAGTGCGCGAGTGGCCAAAATTGCACTGAAATAAAAGTGTCACAAAATAAAATAAAATTGGAACTAAAATAAGAGAACGATTGAACATAATTTGGACAATTACCCACATTAGTTCTACTCCGCTAACATAGTTTGTAAGTTGTACATATAACGTAGATCGTAGCCAACATAGCTCGTAAGTTGTACATATAGCTTAGATCGTAAGAACATAGTAAAATCAGACTAACACGCGAATAAACCTGCGGGACTAACATCGTCTCTCGTAATGCTCACCACTCAGAATGCTTGCGCATCTACTGGTGACGTTCGTAGTAATGAGTTAGCTGACACACCCGAGTGCGTGCACAAACGCAGCGGACTGAAATTGTAAAACACAAAACATGAAAATAAATCTTTATTGCATCTATATACTGTCTACTGATGAATTTTCAGCTTTTCCAAAACGCTTTTAGGGTACTAATTAAAACTACACTTTTTCTAGTACGCCAGCGCTAGGTGTTCCGGAGTCTGGTCTGCTGAGTCTACCCCAGCATTCTATGGCTAAAATACTGTCTGATCTGAAAGTATCAGCTTTTAAAAAAACTCTTGCACTTTTATGTCGCTGCCTCTTGGCTATTGATAGAGAAAATCTCAGGAATAACATTCGAAGAGAACTATCTCAGGAATAACATCTCTGGGGATATTTCTATTTACTATGATGCTGCACCTACCTAGACAAAAAATGCATTTTAACTTTCTTCTCGGCGTTAGGGTGAAAATGATTATTCCCGCCTGCAAACCCTCGTGACAAAAATCGTATAAAAGTTAGTTTATCTCAATCCACACTCGCACCACAAACTTTTAAGTATGTGTCGAAAGTTGAATCGTATTCTAAGTCATGTTTATTTTAGTTAATACTCGGTTATTTCGCTGTTTGTTTTGTGCGTGACGGGGGTTATTATATATTATGGCATTATTTATATATTTCTATTAAAATAAAATTTATCGATCACGCGTGACCTAAGATGAAATCTCCTGAATTAAATAATTTTTTCAAATCTTTAAAAAAATTATAATTTAATGTTTTGTTGGACGCAATAACCAATGCACAATCGGTGCAATGAGCCCAATAGTGGTTATAGTAGTATATATTTAGTGAAATAATTTACTATAATTAAACCATATTTTAATTAGGGAACAACATCCCATGAATTTTGAAATAAAATAAACGTTTTAACGCCCTACCTTTGGGTTATTATTCAAAAAGTAGTTAAAAAATCGATAAGTTTTTTAACTAGATTTCTTAATGACTTATTACAATATAACAGAAAACTTTTTACACAATAGACCTATTTATGACCGTTTTTTGTATTTAGAATCGTAGGAACATTTTGACGTACCACGTAAGCTTTGTGGGTTCCGTTTTTTTTTTTTAATAAAACGTACGGGATACGGTTTCTTTCATTCAGGCGATAATATAGCGGACGTATCACGTAGGTACGTTCGTATAGGTAGGGCGGTTAATGGTTCAATATAGAAAATAACGAAGGGTAGTATATCTTAAATATATTTTCCATTTAAAACATTCATAATTTATAGTTATTATACACATTAAAACGCTATTATGCTATTTAGTTACTTAACACGTAAGATACCTAGCGTATATATTAGAAAATATATACGCTAATGCATTCTATAATGTATTCTAGCCTATATATTAGAAAATGTTCACATGACTTTACTTAAATAAATGTAATTAATTTTACAAAATATGAAAAAAAAACTGTTTCATAGTAAACTGACTAATATGAATTTAAACCTCGCTATATAGATCAGAAACAGCTACCCTTTAGCGCTAGACTTTCCACTTTATATAAGGGGGAGGGAGGTAGAATATGTATGCCACCTGTGGCTATTAATTTGATGGGGTTCCGCTCGAAGTAATGTTGTTTAATTTAATTAAATTAAATTTGTGATTCACAATAATCAACAGTAAAATTAACAACATGTACAATTAAAATGTCATAGACGGAAATCCAGTATCGAAAAACTGAAAACCTGACATGCCAGAAACTGTTGCCAGTGATCCTTAATTAATGTCACCTAACTAGGCTATAGTCCGTTCTAAGGCGGACATTAAAATTGTTATAAACATGTGTATGAATCTATATAACAACTAAATAAAGAAAAGAACATACTAAATTTGAAAGAATGTATACACTAATACTTATTATTAATCCTCATTAGCTACATATACTATATAGTTGGCAACATCTGCACTGCTGACCACCTTTTCTTTAACTGCCCATTTAACAATAACTATCCTAATTTCGTCTCGGATCGCACAACCCTAAACAATTCAGCTCCTACTGTGTGTAGACCATCTCCTCTCCCTCAACTCTCTAAAAGTCTTAAAATCTCTGTAAATTTATCTCCCTCAACTACATTTCCCTTTAGTAACAATATTCCATTCCATAAAATGACATAATAGTTTCTAATGTTTACTTTATTGTAGTTTTTGTGTATGTTAGTTTTGAGTGCTGTCCCACTAACAATCAAGCTCCTAATTAAAAAATAAGTAACCACCTGGCAGAAATCCCTCTTATTGGGTGGATAGCCAAAGGGAAAAAGAAGAAGAAAACAAAATTTAAATTCCAACGTGGCGCTACAGCCTCTCACTCGCCTCCTGTATGAATCACCGGTTGGTGTCGCCATCGTGACACACTGCCTCTGCGATGGTGGGCGGTTTAAACTCGACGATTGACCCTCGTATGACCTTCTTTTGCTCCCACTGGCCTGCCATGGCACATGCATTAAATATTCATACCGCTCTATGCACTTGGGGTCGCCATGTTAATTCGTACTAATTACGTCGAATTAGCGAAAGTACCTACTTAATTGTTGCGAAATTCGTAGGCGACGAAACTAATTAGATTTGCCACTTCAATTAGAATTCGCCGTCGAGGTGCTCTGGACTGTAAATTAATTAAGTAATACACGCCTTGAGGATTCGTCGCAGCTGGATGTTTTTTCATGGCTCAATTGTCTCAAGCATTCAACATTTGGAATAGATCATAGAAGTAATCCGCATCGAGCTAACCTCTTCTTCTTCCTAGACTCTGTCCTATTTACTTGGGGTCGGCCTTCTTTGTCCTTCTCCTCCACTGAGCAGGATCTTTTACTGTGTCGGCGTCGAGTTGAGCTTCTCTCAGGTCTTTTTCAACTGTCGTCTACCAGGTAGCGGATGGTCTTCCAAGAGCACGTTTCGTCGTTGGCAGGTCTAGGGCAAGCTTCACCATGTGATCATCTGGGCGTCGCTGGACGTGACCGTAAGCGTCTTTCTTTGACTTTATCAATTATCGGAGCGACTTTAAAACCCACTTAAGTACTCATTTCGTATTTCGTCTAATAGTATGACACCCGCTGACCAGCGTAGCATGCGCATTTCTGTTGCATGTAGTTTATTAAGATGTTGTTTGTTAGTAGTAGCCCAACATTCTGATCCATACAAGACGGCAGGTCTAATGGTTGTCTTATACATTTGCCCTTTGATCTTAAGTGGCATTTTTCTGTCGCACATAACGCCTGTTAGTTATCTCCACTTAATCCATCCTGTTGTAGATCTATGAGTAACATCGTTGTCAATTTTGCCATCATTGCTTAGTATTGAGCCCAACTATTTAAATTGCGCCACCGTCTGTAAAGGCGTAATTCCTAAAGATATCTTGATGTTATTAGGGTTAGTGTTGTGATAAAAAATGCACGACATGTGTTCTGTCTTCTTTCTATTAATCTTAAGGCTATTTGTTTCGCATCGAGCTAATCGATCTATGTAATTAACCCGCTGTTATATATCAGACATATATGCCGTATATGAAGCCGTAGATGCGAAAACACATTTTAATTGACACACCAAGACATGACATCGCACATTTTTTTCGGACCCAGTCTAAACTGTCTCAATACATTACAACCATCGCCTTATAGACTATTCACAGAGGTTTCTATATCGTTTTGAAGGTGGAAAACGTAGAACCCATGAGCCATCCTCCAAACAGTGTCAACTTGGCGCCTTGTGACTTTTTGTTGTTTCCGAAAATTAAGAACAAATTACCCAGTCAATGATTTTTTAATGCTAGAAGAAGCTCTCGAAAAATATGAAAAACACGAGGAGTGGACTAAATGTTTAGAAAATTGGTTTATACGTATGAAAATGTGTACTAGTATTGACGCCCACTGAGAATATTTTGAGAAACGATAAATTTATTTTAGACTTTTCATTGTAATTATTTCTTATTCAATCCGAAAACTTTTAGTTTGTATGTGTGTTTCTACTATTTATTGTGAAATTTCACAATGGGCGGGTTTATTATCATACATCTTTTACGACCAACCCTACTATGAAGTATTTATTTCTATGTCTGCTTGTAACAAATGTGTAAGTGTGTGTCTTGTTATTGAATTCGATCGATAGAACTGAAATACACTTACGTTAATTTTTAATTTTATCCCAATGAAAAATGGTGATCTAGCCGGGAATTGAACCCGGAACATTACAATGTAAGATCAGGCGGCCTAACCACTATGCCACTTGGTCTAGTGTGGTCTCTTGTATGAGTAAAACTAAGCATAGCGTAAAACTAAGCAAAGTATAGCTTACTAAAATAGACCAGGCGACCAGCCTGAGAAATCAATAGAGGAATAAAAAGGAAAAGCTGCATTTTGGCCCCCTCTATCCTTGTTTAGTCGCGCATGCGCGAAACATGATTCGGAATTAACCGCTTTACCTATACGAACGTACGTGATACGTCCGCTGTATTATCGCCCGAAAGCAACAAGCCGCATCACTTACGTTCAAGTACAAAAATTAAAAAAAACAAACTCCACAAAACGTACGTGATTCGTCAAATTGTTCCTACGATTCTAAATACAGAAAAGGGTCATAAATGAGTCTATTGTGTCAAAAAATTGTCTAATATATTGTAAACAAGTATTGTTATTAAGAAATCTAATGAAAAAAATCCAGCGTTTTTTTTACCTACTTTGTGAATAATAACCCAAAGGTAGGGCGTTTATTATTTTCAATTAAAGAATTATAAACGCGCATGCACGATTAGACAAGGATGGATGGGGGGCATATGCAGTTATCTCTCTCTATTACGCTATCGCATTCACTCACAGTCCACCTTCGTACTCTCGCAGTCTATTCTGGTATGTCTATGTTTTAAGTGTATCCTGTATCCTGCTGAAAAAGAACTAGTGTATGGCGGGATTTAGTGAAACTGTCGCGTTTATTTGTTTTCAGTTTGGGGTTTTCCTGCAATTCGTATTGCCAATTCGCATGCCAGGTCTATATATTTATACTTTAGTGGGTGCTATTTGCCGGCTTGATTTTCTTTTGGTTGTGAACAGCATCGTGAAGGTAGTGCGGCACCTTTTTGAGGGGAGGTTCGTTTTGCGGAAGCGCAGTGGCGGACCGAGTGCTCGCCGCTTCTGTGGGCATAATAAGTCTATCCCGCTCGAGCACAGTCGGAGTCGGAGCTCGTGAATAAGGAAGAGGCGCCTCCTCAGAAATTCGATTAAGGCGAAGTGAAGTCGACGGCGCGCGGCGCGGGCGGCGACGCGGCGCATTGAGTCGCGCTCCTGATTGCGTCCCCAGGCGTTGCGCGGCGCGGCGGAGGATCGCTTTTGCATTCTGCCAACAACACACAAACACCACACACACGAACACCAACACACACACACACACAGATACACACCAAATCGGACGCGAGCATTGCCAATCATGGCTCTTGTGGTTGGCACATGCTTAAGGCCCAATGGCAGGCAAAAGGCACTTCCCGATATTGTGCTATAAGCATTTTTGCAAACGTTCCTGTTGCCAAATTACACTAGCCAACAGTGAAAATATAACAATAACAAAGTCAGTTGTTCTGTACTAAATCGACCACGCTGATCACGAAAACGACCTTGAAAACACCCGATTAGCTTTAGTTTGTTCAAGTGTCCAAAAACTTCCTTGGAGAACATAAGGCAGAAAACCATAAGGATCTTGTGGAAAATCTTCTGCGGTGCTACGATAGGCTAAGGGTGTAACATGTCTTTAAAGTTACACTTGATACATTCACACTTGGACTTCTTCCCCGAAAACTGTGGTGCTGTTAGCGTCGAACATGGCGAACGCTTCCACCAAGAAATTTCCGACATGGAAGAAAGATACCAGGGAAAGTGGAGCGACCACTGGCGGCTAATGATCATATTATTCTGCTCGGATAACTGGAGCCATACCATTGATTATAGTATATATGATATTAGATTACTCAACTTTATCGTACGATTAAGCAACCTGCGCCGGCGACATGAAGGGGGCGCTGTAAGCATTGACGGCTAGACTAATGGCAGTTTATTGGACCATCTATAATACCATTGATAGTGAATGTTTTCTTTATATAGGACTGATTGATTATAAAACCCAATTTAACCAATGATAACAATAATGTTCAATTTAAGCATAAATTATTAGTGCGTATTTTATTTATATAGGGTTATTATAACACAGAAATAATACGGAGAGAGAGAGAAAATAGTCTACCCGAACACTGAAATGCGTAGTTATTACGTATTGCCACTTTTATACAAAATTAAAATTGAAATCTTTATGTAAATAATCTTAAAATAATAAGAACTATGATTTAAAAATTCGGTTGTTATTATATTATTATTTTATACCATATAGGCGTGTTTAAAGCGCCATAAACAATGCGCCGATATACTGTTATACCACGTAAGTCGCCATATTGAACATACTAACGGAAGAATGATATTTTTTTGGAATTATGAGTGCCATCTACACGTTGCGTTTCGTAGTCAAACCCTAATTGCCTGCATATGGGCCTGCACAGTCTACGCTACACAGCCTCGCTCAGTCTTCACACACTACCTGCCGCAGGGCGCGCAGCCCTGCGACGTAACATCAATAAAGCCGGGTTAATGGGGCCAGCTCATGCGAAGTTCCACTAAAGAGCGATTGCCCAGCAAAAGACGGCAATCGCCCGTCTTCCGCTGTCAATCACGGGCCTTAAACACGGCTCATCGACTAAATCACGAATAAATTGTTTGCTCAGTTTAAAATTTCTTTAGAAATTTTGGTATAAAAGTGTATACCCCATAGAATAAAATCCAATTTTTTTAGGAAATGCTTGGAAATCCTGCTTGGGAAATAAGTTTAAAATTTTTTAGAAATTTTGGTATAAATGTGTATACCAAGATTTTGTTATAAATGGTATAAATTTTTGCTATAAATTTTGGTATAAATGTGTATACCAAGATATATATAGAAGAAAATTCGACTTTTTTAGGAAATGCTTGGAAATCCTACTTGGGAAATGGGGAATGGAATCCTACTTTTTTAGGATTTTTTTAGGAAATCCTACTTGGGAAAAGAAAGCCTATTTCTATTTCTAGTAGTTACATTGTGGCGGACAATTACATTTGTGAACTGTGTTGTTGTATGTTGGTAGACATATTATTATTATACATATTATACAGGTGAGTTTTTATTATTTAGCATCCTTAAAGTGTGTGAATCAGTGCGAGCCAAAATAAAAGTAAAAAAAAAACTTGGTAAAAAATGAAATATTTTTTTTTGTTTTTTTTTTTTGTTGAAAATTTGATGTATTTTATTTTCCAAAAAAAGTAACAAAAGCGTTAAGCTTTTGTTGCGCCAGCTAGCGGTAGGTTATCTATCACGGATATTGTTTATTGGCGATATTTTACTTACCGTTAGATGGCGCAGCCCGCTCAGCGCTTGTCAAACTCTTCTTCAAAAATTACGTTGTTGAAATTTACAAATATTTTTTTTTTTGTTTTGTTTTTATAAATTATTATATACTAGCTGCGCCCAGCGGTTTCACCCGCGTGGTGATGAAAAATTGTGATAATGATGATAGAAAACCATATATCTTTATAAATTATAGCCTATGTGTTATTCTGATGTGTAAGCTATATTATTGTAAAGTTTCATCAAAATATTCCAACCAATTTCGGCCCAACAAGCTATATGTGTGCCGAACTTCAAATCTCTAACTGAAATATTTCAAGATTGAAGAATAACTAGCGCGCCCTCTGGTGGACCGATTTCAACTTCAATTTCAACTCTTGCCATGACCGAATGACGCCTGTATGCTAAATTTCAGCCCAATCGGATAAAGCCTTTAGGCGCTATCGTGGAGCAATACACACAGACACACATATACACACACACACACACACACACATACACAAACAGGATCGCAGACATACTTCAGTCTGTAAATAGTCCTAATCGTCTCAGGGGGGGGGGGGGCAACATTGATATTTCCGTTTTTTTTGTCGAAAATTCGTTTTTTTAGCGCGTTTTCAAAATTTACCCTTCGGCCAGGTAAGTAAAGTACAGTATAAGTTTTTACACTTTTTTGGTATTTATTAGGTGTTGCTACCAGTTCTACATTTTTGATTTTTTAACATCACCTTGCTATATTCACCACGCTGATTCCGAAACTGCAATTATCTTTTGTGGGACTCAATAAATGAGAGAGATATAGGTATTTAAAGAAGTGACAAACACCTACATTTCGGTAGGTAAGGTTAGTTTTTTTAACAATTCAAAAACACCCGTTTGTTAATAGGTTAGATTAACTTTTTTTAAAAAACCATCATAAAAAGTTTAATTTTAAAGGGATTAAAATGATCGAATTTAGTAGTCTGCGTCTTTTTTTTAATAAATAAGCGAGGTAGCAACACCTAATATATTCCCTTTTTTATATTAAAACAATAATTAAAACACGAAGACTATCGCGGTTGTTTGACATTATAAATAGGATAGAAAACGAATTTACCGCGTGAAATTTGTAGGACCCGACGTTTCGGTGACGTTGCAGCCGCCGTTGTCTAGGGTAGACTGAAGAGCTGTCAGTCCGTTGTTTTGCGGGTAGGCCGCAAACCGCTGCCGCCACTGCGTTGGTTATAACGGTGGTGGGAGGCCGGGGTCGGAGCGCGGGAATTTTTAAAATCCGTCTTGCACACGACACTCACTGTATCCTGTTTTACGTCTTCCCGTATCGCCGATAGTTAGTGACCTATATATGGAATATTTTGAGGAATTAGCCATAAAAACCTCCAAAATTAAACCCATTCTCTGGCTTCGCTACGTGGATGATACCTTCTGCATCCTGAAAGGCAACATTCAAACGGTGAAAGAATTCCTGGGTCATCTAAACTCCATACACCCAAAAATCAGTTTCACCTATGAAGTAGAGAAGGACGGCTCCTTACCATTTTTGGATGTCAAAGTGACGAGGAGAAGTGACAATACTCTCGGACATACGGTATATCGGAAGCCCACACATACGGACAGATATTTGCATGCAAGCTCACACCATCATCCCTACCATCTACGTTCAGTGCAAACGTCGCTCGTGAATCGAGCACGCGATCTATGCGACACTGAGCATTTTCCGAAGGAGATGGAACATGTCAATGATGTCCTTAGGAAAAATGGATACGGAAAATATCACGAGACACGCACACGATCTAATACGGACGAAACTCAAAAACCGAGCCGATCAAGAGCATTCTTACCATACGTCAAGGGCGTGACTGATCGAATAAGTAAGATGCTAAACAGATTCGATATAAAAACGATCTTCAAACCGACCCAAAATATAGCTCGATTTTTGAGGCCTGTAAAGGATGTAATACCACTGCAAACCCCGGGTGTGTATAAAGTCGAATGCAGCTGCGGTCTAGCCTACGTTGGACAAACGAAACGGCCCATAGCCACGCGACTGACAGAACACATCAAAGCTGTTAAAAACGTTCAGCGAGAAAAATCGGCGATCTGCGAACATATATTGGATAGCGGAAGTAACCACTGGATGCAGTTTCAAAATCCCATTGTTCTATCCAAGGAACAATTCTACTTTCCTCGCATGATCCGGGAAGCCATTGAAATAAGAAGAACTCCGAACTTCAATAGAGATGACGGCTACAAACTCTCTTCTACGTGGAACCCTCTTCTTAAAATGTTCCCGCCGCCGAACGCCGAACGCAAAGACGTAAAACAGGATACAGTGAGTGTTGTGTGCAAGACGGATTTTAAAAATTCCCGCGCTCCGAGCCCGGCCCCCCACCACCGTTATAACCTACGCAGTGGCGGCAGCGGTTTGCGGCCTACCCGCAAAACAACGGACTGCCAGCTCTTCAGTCTACCCTAGACAACGGCGGCTGCAACGTCACCGAAACGTCGGGTCCTACAAATTTCACGCGGTAAATTCGTTTTCTATCCTATTTATAATAATTAAAACAATCGTAGGGCGAAAACAAACAAGTCGCGAAATGCGTACGTACCTACGCCGGACGCCCTGAGCACAGGGTAAATACACGGAACAGAGGCAAAGCTTCTGAAGAGCGTACAACATTTTTACCTACTTTGTTAGACTAGAAAATTAAATAAACTAAACATTTGTCAACTTTTTATTATACACAATTTTAAAAAGTCTCCTTTAGTTACACTATCTAATTACGATATACCAAAACGATTTTTGCACCGCCGCACAGTGCCACGAATGTATGGGGGAGAGGGACAAAAATCATAACTCAATATGTATGCTGTAAGAAGATATATATTGTTTGCAATAATATAAATGTTGTCCAAAGCTATCATTCCTTAGCTTCTATATACTTATTATATTAGTTTATTATTTAATATTACATTTTTAATGATTAAAATAACAACTTAATTTAAAATGTTCATATTGCCAGCAGTATTCATGGCATATATACACATTTTCGATTTATAAAACTGTCGAAATCTATAAGTCAGAGATCGACAACATATACATTTTTATTACATGCGAACATCCCATATATTTTTGTTTTTAATATTTTTTCTAGCGTATTTTAGGTTCAAGTGGCCGATGACTGGCCTAATTTAGTTAAGTTAGCATAGAATTACATTAAAAAAAACAAAAACCTGAGTCAATCAAAAAAAAGTTTTGAGAATAATTAAAAAAACGTCAATCTGAGTCGGAAGAATCTTCATCGCTACTTGTGCCTTCATTAAGATCTATCCCTATCTTGTACGACGTTGAAGGATTTTCCAATGGTTTGAGATACTTCTGAACCTCTTCATCCACTCTAACGGTTTTCCTAGTGGTTATTTTTCTTATTGATGAGATAAGAGGTTCAGAAGTCAACAGAAGAACCCTCATCAAGTCTTTGTTGGAGCTCTCCCTTGAGCATTTACGAGTGTGATTTAATCGGTTTTTTCTTACTTCTTTGTGTCTTGCCTCCAATGCATCCTCCGATAGTTGTCCGATAGGTAATGAAAATGATCCGATTACATCACATCCATGTACAAGGATTTTATGAATACTGCTGGGCATATAATACCAGCTATACAAATTTAAATACAATAATCTAGTATCTTCTAAGAGTATTCTAAACTTAACTATATCTATGTGGCTACCACTCGCTAGTACCCTCAGAATGATGGAGAATTTAGCGATTAACTCCTTGTCAACACCTGTGATCTCAGAACTAAGCTCAGGAGAGGAGAAGAAGCGCCTCGCCGTATTTCCATCATTGGTGGATCCATAGCCTGGCTTTGGTTTGTCTACTAATAGGCCCATTTTTGATTTGAATTCAGCCTGAATTCTTTTTTTATTACTATCAACTATTTCCTTATTCTCGTTGCCTCTGATCTGCCAGGCCTTGACAGGGAGCCGGTAGCCAATGTGTAGAAGACACTCGAAAAATCTAATCCAACAATGTAAAGTAGACAAACCAAAGCGATAATTTTCTATATTAGATAAACGATTAACTACATTCTCTTTATTCATATCTTTTGGAGTTGCTCCACAAATGATACATTTTGATGTAGCATTCGTGTCACTTAGAATATTGCTCACACTGCCATCCATCATTGTGAACAACATCTCGCAGTTAACATGATACTGGTTACTTAGCATGTAATGAGCCTACTGGTAACTTTACCGCCTGCTGAAGCCATTCCTCATTGGACAGAATAAATTTTTGACGGTTCCGACTAACATCATCCAATTTTTTATGTAATTTTACACAAAACAGATTACTGATAGTTGTTAGTTGGCTTCGTTGTTGGTCGGAGCAGTCAGAAATATTCAGAATCGAGCATAATTTCTCGAATACAATAAATTTCCTTTTGTTTTTTTCGCTTTTAAAACATACTTCTGCGAGGTCGGCATTTTTGATTGATATTCCTTCGGCTGAAAAAAATTGGATAAAAACGTAAGTCGCAGGCAGACGCAGACAAATGGTATCAAATAAAAAAGTTTATTAATGTAGCAATAAGAAAAGATAAAAACTACGAGGAGTTTTTTGGAGTTTTTTTTTAAACCTCTGCCAAAGTTCAAAAATATATTATTTTGACAAAAAATTGAAGTAACATTTTAAGGGCATATGTAGAGGTGGAGACAAAGAATTTATGACTATACTTAAAATAGTATTAAAGTGCATACCTTGATATATATCCTCCATGATAGCTCGTTCGTAAATATTTGTTATCTTGGGAGGATCGACACGTTTTGCTCGAGTGACAAAATGCAACTAACGAGTGATTTGTACGGCGCGCGTGAAAGTCGCTAATTGAAAAGGTTATTATTGGCAATCGATAATTATCCAAGTGTTAATAATGCTTCCTAATGAGTTTTTATTCATCCAGTTTAGAATAACGGCATTTAAATACTTGAAATCGTCATTAGTATTATTTGATTTTTGTCCACCTTCGCGGCACTGTGCGCCGGGTTGAATTATCTTTCGATGTTAATGGAATTACTGCAGTATAGGGACCTTTCTCAAAAATCGAAAAAATAATGAAATACTACTAGATTCGATCATTGTAATGCTAAATGTGAAAGAAAAAAGCTTTAACAAATTAACACAATCAAATTTAGTTTAAAGTTAAAAACAAATAAACAAACCAAAAAAAAAGTTTTTTAAACTCAGTTTTTAAGATTGTCTTAAAAACTAATCTAACCTACCGTCAAATAGGTTTTTATAAATTATTAAAAATAACTAACAACCTACCGAAATGAATGGGTTTGACCCTTTTTTGAATGCTTATATTTCGCTTATTTATTGAAACCGAATAAAGATTATCACAGATTCGGAACCAGCGTGGTCAATATAGTCGAGTGATGTTACAAAATCAATAATGTAAAATAGGTTCCTTTAATGCATTAATACCTAATAACTAATAGGTATATCTGTCCACCACATAAAAAAACGGTTGTGTCACCCCAAGACTTTCCTGAAAAGTAGCCAGGAACTTAATTATTCTGAATATTAATTTCATAAATTATTCCAACGCCCCCAACCTAGCGCCATGCTTCAACCGCCCCCCCCCGATTATGATGATGATGATGATGATGAAATCGAAATCAAAATCGAAATCGAAATAAAAATCGAAATCTAAAACGAAACCGAAATCGAAACTCGTATACAAAATTTTGGGTCTCTGCTGTTGACCGTTGAGGAGTTCCCTCATCGGGAGCCAACCCAGGGTACATCAGCCATGTTATAATGGAACTTGGAAGGGGCTATCATAATTGAATGCATATACAAAATTTTTGGGTCTGCTGTTGACCGTTGAGAAGTTCCCTCATCGGGAGCCAACCCAGGGTTCATCAGCCATGCCATGGTGGAACACGGAAGGGCTATCGTAATTGAATGCGTATACAAAATTTTGGGTCTCTGCTGTTGACCGCTGAGGAGTTCCCTCATCGGGAGTCAACCCAGGGTTCATCAGCCATGTCATGGTTGAACATGGAAGGGCTATCGTAATTGAATGCGTATACAAAATTTTGGGTCTCTGCTGTTGACCGTTGAGGAGTTCCCTCATCGGGAGCCAACCCAGGGTACATCAGCGATGTCATGGTAGAACTTGGAAGGGGCTATCGTAATTTAATGCGTATACAACATTTTGGGTCTCTGCTAATGACTGTTGAGGAGTTCCCTCATCGGGGTCCAACCCAGGGTGGATGGATTTCAACCATAATCTTTTCATCTCATACCATGATGACCAACTGATACCTGCATGCCAAATTTCAGCTCAATCGGATGAAACGTTTCGGCGCTATCGTCGGAGAATACACACAGCCAGACACACAGAAGTGCGTCCACAATACTTTCCTTGACAGGAAAGTAATAATAAATTATAATCTATTTACTGTACTTACCTAATGAAATCTTTTAGGTAATTGAAAAATGATATATTTTTAATAATTCTAGAATCGTTCAAACACACGCTACAGTAAACCATATTTACACTTGTTTATGTTAAAACACTTATTGAATCAAACGTAAGGAGAAAAATAAACAACACGTGAGATGTGTACGTCCGCCGCGGCTGGTGGCCCTGAGCTTTGTCAACCGGCGAAGCCAATATAGACCGGTTTCTCCGCGTATGTACGAAGCCGCCAGTTGACATACATGCACGCGTCTCAAGCTTGCAGTAGTGTACCTATCAAATCACGGTTGTATGAAGCTTTGTCTCTGTTCCGTGTCTACTCGTGTGCCCT
Source organism: Micropterix aruncella (assembly GCA_944548615.1). Taxonomy (NCBI): domain Eukaryota; kingdom Metazoa; phylum Arthropoda; class Insecta; order Lepidoptera; family Micropterigidae; genus Micropterix; species Micropterix aruncella. The sequence continues at coordinate 29,003,139 of OX155953.1, read as the reverse complement.
GAGCTTTGAGTACCTACTGGCGAAGCAGATATATACCGGTATCTCTCCGTACGTACGAGGCCGCCAGTGGTCACGCACACAAGCGTCTCAAGCTTGTAGTAGTGTACCTATCATAGCGCGTTTGTATGAAGCTTTGTCTGTTCCGTTTTTACTCATGTGGTATCGTCGCATCTACAATACATCTTTTTATGGACTTAAACGGACATCTTTTCAATGGCCAATGATCACCATACTAATTGGTTGTGTATCATAATGCCCATTTGCTGTCCAACATTTTAAATGACGCAAATTTGGTTTCTTTAACGACTTCGATTTTTTTCTTCCGATGTATACGAATATTCTTTTATAGAGGGTATTTTTAATGCATTTTTATAGTTGCATTCGAGCTAAGATAGTATTCGAAGTGTATATGTAAATAACAGAACAACATACCGAAATACCTACCTGCCAATGAACTGTCTTGAAAAGTCTTGTAAATGTACTCTAGTAAGTAACCAAATCCTGTCTGAAGTACGCCTTCATTATCGACGGTAGTTAAAATTGACCAAGCGGAAGATCTGGTGCGGGCGGGCATTCACGACCAACACCCCGCTCGTGCCCGTAGTTAGGGAGCTCGTTGTAGTAAATCATCATTGGGCGCACTAGTATCACCGGGCACACGAGTCAAATCAATCTTCGAATCACACACATAAACACACATACATTCATATATACATACATGTGACCTTACTGAGACGAGACGCAGAAATTCGCGTCATTTTCAGACAAAATTAACTAACATATTTGTATTTCTGGATATCTCAGGACTATAATCACACTAGTCTTCTTATGGCAACAATGAAAATCTAGAAACAAGTCAAATCGACAATGGTGTAGTAATTGATACAAAAAAATATTTTGTCTAAAAATTACAGAAACTAAATGCGGAAAAATTTTGAGCTTTTGAGTAAGAAAAATCAGCTTGTTTGCGGGAGATAACTGTGCTGATGTTTTATATTTTTTTCAAAATTCTTCTGTCAAATTTCTCCCTTAGCCACACAACTACTTCGTGCAGCTACTTCATCCAGTCTACCCTGGACAACGGTGGTTGTAACATCACCGACACGTCGGGTGCTTTAAAGTTCGCGCGGTAAAATCCGATTTAGTTTTATTTATACTGTCAACAACCGCGATAGTCTTTGATTTCATATTTGTAAAACACTCGTAAACCGTTGCCTGGCTAAAAGCTTCATGGGAAAGTACGCGATAATGCTCTCGCGGGCGGACATAAAGTATTTTGTACATCAAAGACATGTTTTATTCTATAGATGTTATTTTTAACACTTGCCTTTGTCCATCTCGTTCTTCTTGTTCGCGCTTGATAAAGGACCGAGATGCCATCGCTCGATTTCTAACTGTCGCAAATAAACGAGGCAGAAAAGGTAATCGGCGTGCTGCTTAACCCTTTGAGGACTATAAGCCTTGCGGTAGAGTATAGAAATTTTTGTTAAAGGACGATGTAAATAACATGTTAGTCAAGTTTTGTGAAAATTAGTTCAATAGATTTTGTATACATTAATGGGCATAAGTGTCCTTGTAGTAATATGATAAAGATATAAAGATGCTAAGTATTTTTTACAAATTTTTACAAAATTCGATTATTTTATTATTTAACTTAGTAATCATACGTACTAAAAGAAAAAAAGTCAAATTGAAAAAGTCGCCATAAATATTTTATTTATTTATTTGAAATCACTGGAGTTTGTTGGTCGTTTGCGATATAAAAAAAAACGGTCGATTTTTAAACAATATTTTTTTTCGTTTTTCGTGTTTCGAAGATTCTGATGTCTCAATAACACAGGAAAAATATAATTTATACATTATTCGTATTAGATAATTTATAGGAGACATGTGTCCCATGGTCCATAAAGGGTTAAATAGGTACTAAATCCTTCTCTAGTCGAGATAAAAATAGTGGCTACGGTTCTAGATATAATGACTTGGTTCTAGACATAATGAGGTTTCCAACAATTTCCTTTTGTTTTAGGTCCGAATTTAGTAACAAAAAAATAATATTTTTAACATTAGGAAGTGATAAATATAGTTTTTTTCTATTTTCTATTTTGTTTCTCATGTTGATTAAAAAACTTAAAATATCATCAAGGAAACTTGTTAAAAAAATAAATAAATGGTAAATAAACCACCTGAATATTAATAACGCAAGGCAAACACGATAATTCATCGGAAAACACACAGCGTAACTGTCAAAATGCATCTGTCTTATAATAAAATGAGTGTTACTAGTTACAATCCATTTTAAAATGTTACCATATATGAAAATAATGATATACTATAAACTCCGAATAGAAAGCTTGCAAATCAAGGTACATTACAGTAGTTAAAATCTTCAAATGAACTGTAATTACCGTACAGAAACATTTGTTAAAATAATTATAATATTTCTTCCAGGTCTGTATGTATTTAATAGCGTCGATTTAAGTTGAAACAGCACGAACATCCTGGATAAACAAATATATTTCCGTAATATTGAATGTATCACACAGCTTAGTGCAACCGCTCCGAACGTCTCCAAGTATATTTCGTAAACAACGGTAATTACCCTGAGTGAAGGAGCAAAGACGCAAACCGCTTAGCGTTACTATCTTTTAATCAACAGATGGCGCCCGTAGTCATCTGTGAAATTAGCTTGTAGTATTTTTGAAAATCTATGTAACAGTATGCATCTGGTCTGCTGTTTGTATGTCCCATGACGTAGGTCATGCTGCAACGGGCTCTAACACCACGGGGTAAATGCGGGCTCGTCTGGGGTCCTCTTTGATTGAGAAGCGGCCAACTTTTCGATTGGAAACTTGCCGTCGATCTTGTCAAGTTTCTAAGGCGGAGCGGCGGTAACAATATCATCGTTGTCTTGCGGAAAGTTACCATCAACCCGCCGAGTAATTATTTGGGGAGAGAAATTATAACGTAGGCAAGACAATGACTCGAGGTTTGTTTAAAGACGCTCCCGCCCAACAAACTACACGACCTCGGAGATTGGGAAGTTTCGCTTTATTTGTGGAGCGATCGGGCGCCCGCGCCGAGCCGAACATTGCCTCTTTTGTTTGAAGGGAAGTTGAATTACACAGAAGAGTAAATTCCCCTTGATTTATATTTGCACTCGTAACTGAAATATCGGATGGGCTGTAAAATTTAATTTATTCGGAATTGCAAATTTAGAGGTAGACGCATTGACTTGGTTAATGCTGATTCACATTGAGTCAGTTACTGACTTCAAATTCGAAACAAGTCAGTGCTGATTTGGTACCTACTGCCATCGTGTAAATTGATTTCAAGTCTATACAGCGCTGTCGCGTCAGTGCTGATTTTAATATTCCCGCTTTATATTGTAAAGTCAGTCCGCTCCCCCACCACACGCACCAGCGGTACTAACCTTGTCTAATGCTAGATTTAAACTTGTCATTTGCACTCGTGTAAACATGCTGATTCAGCATTTTAGTGCATAGTATTAGTACTTAGGATTAGTTGTTAGAAATCTGTTATATATGAAACTGCCTGTGCTAGTGAATAGAAGCTGATCCCATTTACTAAGCGGCAAGTGACTCCCCCCCCCCACAAATTACTAAAAACTTGTCGCATGCTGACTCATGTAAACAGCCGTGGCATGGGTTAGTGTCAAATTGAAATGACAAGTGAACACACGCGTTAACGTGATATTTGCTAAATTTATTTTGTGATTATGACTGCAGAAAGAGGGAGTTCCGAAACAACTGAAAAATTCATCCAGGAATTAAAATCCTATAAAAAATAAGTCGGTGGTGGTGATCCATTTCGAACGGAGGTCGTGCCACTAATACCTTTCTGCTAATACCATCGTGTAAACGGTCTAGCGATCTAGCGACAAGTACTACTAAGTGACAAATACTAAGTACTAAGCCCGTGTAAAACTAATATATACGCCGGATTCAGTAGTTGGTCAGTCGTTGGGGGTCGTCGTGTCGCGTGGAAAATTTCAACTAGAGAAAGTGACGCATTTTCCCCACTGACTAACAACGCGCGTACATCCCAAAGAAATAACTACTACTGATTGACTGTATGTAAACAGTGTCAGATTTCGTCGCCAGCACTGACGCCTGTAACTAACTCAATGTAAATATGCCCTTATGTGTATTTAAAAGAGAAGAGAAGCAGCGTGACGGAAAAAAAGTCAAACTTATTTCTTTATTTTGACAAATCATCTTAATGCCTCTTATCCATACACGTTTTTTGCCGTTAAAATCTACGGTTAATTCACCGTGTGTAGGCACGGTCGTTATTGTTCTATGGATCACTATAGAATCTTGTCGACGTGTGTGGACAACAGGCCCAAGCCCTCTTGTCTACACACGTTTTTTTTGCCGTGAAAATCTACGGTTATTTCGCCGTGTCTAGGCACGGTCGTCAGTGTCGTATGAATCACGATGGAAGCTTGTCCACATATTATTATTATTTTTCCGCCGTGTCCGTCGACAAGCTCCTATAGTGATCCATGCGTGATAGTGAATTACCGTAAATTTTCACGGCAAAAAAAGGCGTGTGGACAACATGTGGTAACCCACGTGGTAGCATTAACATGCTAAACACCAATTATGACGCAGGGAAACATCGCAGATTATTGTCGTATGACTTTAAACAGCTTAACGAAATTCACAACATATTTTGCAAGTTAATGGAGAAATACTATTGTTAGTCGTGCTACCGGAGCATAACATGCATAATCACATTTTTTTTTCTTAAGTTGGTCACTTAGAGGCAAAATAGGTTATTTGGCGATCGTCAGGATAGCTGGATAAAGTAATAATTTGGGTTTATAATTTTCCAGAAATTTAATACCTAATTGGTACTAATTAGAGACGTTCATAATATAATACAATACCCAAATTAGTTGCTAAGACAGCGGTTGCCACGGTACTACCACGGCTTAATTTGTTCATCCGGCTTCCTGAGCAGTTCAAAAATAATGACGAATATAGATTTATCAAGAGAGCCATGTAGATTTTTAAATGATTATTTGCTCATTATTATTTAATTTTTTTGTTATAATTTGAATGTACTTATTATTTCGATAAATTCAGCTTCGATATAAACATTAATTATATTTATTTTATGACAATATACATTTTATCGCGATTTTGAGAAATTGATATCATTCCTAATATCACTCCATTATTTTTTGTTATATATATATTTTCTTGTATACTTAGGTACATATTTTCGCTGAATTTCTTATTAGATAAGATAGCATTGTAATACTTTAAATTGTGATTTCCACGCCCGATATGGTTTTTAAAAATAAAGTAACTTTTACTTATGTAGGTACTTACTTATTATAAGTGCCTAAATAGTACCTAGTCGATTAAGAAAGGATGGACAAGAGGTCTATACACTTTTTCGTCTAGGCCCTCTTGTCTACACACTTTTTTTACAGTAAAAATCTACGGTTTTTTCTCCGTGTCTAGGCACGGTGTCGTATGAATTACTATGGAAGCTTGTCCACAGATACGGCGGCGTCGTCGTCGTTCTTCCGCCGTGTCTGTCGACAAGGTGCTATAGTGATCCATGCGTGATAGTGAATTAACCGTAGAATTTCACGGTAAAAAACGTGTGTATTTTACGGCAAAAAAACAATAACCCCACTTCACCCTCCTATCTCAAGGAGGATTTCCACCCTTTGGGAGGACACGGTCTTCCACTTTGATCAAGCCGGGATAACACTCGCCATTCCGATACATCATTCTTCTGTTTACGCAATTTTTTACGGTCTTTTCTGCTCGTTTATGGAATCAGCTCCCTCTTTCTATCAGGCATGCACCTTCGTTGCACACTTTCAAAAAAATGTTAAATAAACATTTATTATTACACAGCCACTAACTAAATACCTCACCTTGTCCTCTCCTTTATCCTTCCCTAGCCATCCTTAGCATAAGTTATTAACATAATATATTTTAATAAGTTTATTTTAAATTTAACTCTACTACTTCTGTGTGTATTGTACGGTGACAATTAGGAATTAGTTTATCAAATCGTTGACTGTAAGATGTCGTAATAGCGATAAGTCCGCCATTTGTGCATAAATTGTCTTTTTTTATAAAACCAGTGTAATATTCATTAAGTAATGTTTTTATATTCTATTCTATGTGTGGACAACCGTATCACCAATACGTTGATATCGGTCTCAATACTATCAATAACAAAACATACAGCATAAAAATATATAGCACCAACACACATATTTATCCACACATAAACAGTTTATGGCAGGGGTAGCCAACCTGCGGCACGCGTTCCACTAATGGCACGCGGGGTGTTTTATTATATGGGTCGAGGTGTTTTATTGTATGTATATATTTTATTATATGGCTCTATCGCATTGAACGGTCCTCGAAATTACAGAGGGAAGTAAGTACTACCAACGTAGAATGTGCAAATATGCAAATATTCGGATCGTGAATGGATCATAAAAGTGACCACAGGATTATTTAGGTATTGACATGCACGCGCCCGTGTCATGCACCTGCGACAAATAGTCACTACGTTGTAAAAAAAACAAAAAGGGTGTGGGCATAGTCCTAACTAAGAGGACTGTGGTCTGGGGGGGGGGGGGGGGTAATTTTTGAATCGGTAAAAAGAGGTCGTATACTAGAAGACATTACATTACATTTTCGTCGTGTCCAATTGACGCCTAAACACCGCTCTTGGACGTGTCAAAATAATTGGGTTATGTAGTAAGTTTCGTTACTACTCTTTACTGAACATACATAGGTAGTCAAGAATTAACTACTAGATTGTCAAACTATAAATATAAATAATCAAAATAGAAGCCTAATATTTGAAGTAGTTAATAATTCGAAAAGATACGTAGTAAAATTATTCATCGTAATATTCAAATTGTCAGTAAAATGTTAAATAATCAAATTAAATCTACGTTATGCATTTTAAACTAAAAGTACAGATATAAGACCAATATAAAATAATCAGACAATAAGGCTCTACTTTTTTGAGTATTTTTTTTTTGAAGAAAACTTCATATTTTTACTTCCGCATTCTATGTTCGAATCGCAATGGAAAGCGATAGAGAATGACGTCATCTTGTATACTTTTATATCATTTAACTTTCCCGGCCCACCAACGGACGAGGAGGGAAAGCATTGTGAACACGCATTTTTTTCCCAGGTGAAGACGGAAATATCCATTTTGACCCCCCCCCCTCCCTGAGACGATTAAGACCATTTCCAGATGGAAGATTGTCTGTCTGTGTCTGTATATTCTTCCACGATAACACCCAAACGCTTAATCCGATTGAGCTGGTATTTGGCATGCAGGTATCATTTGGTCATGGCAAGAGTTAAAAATGTTGCGGTTGAAATCGGTCCATGCGCACTAGTCATATTTTAATCTCGATATATTGGACTTAGAGGCTTAAAATTTGGTACACAGATGCCTTGTTAGGCTGAAATCACATTGTGAAATTTTGGGTATTCACTAATTTTATAATACAATATTTAAATCCCGCCATACATTTTAATCAAATAATAACGCTATCTGTTGGCGCCTTAGCGCCCTTAGCCCAGAAACGAACGAGCCGCCCGTGGCGGATGCATCGCAACCAACCGGGCTCTGTCGCCGGTCGAGGGAGGGCGCTTATCAGTTTATTTTATGAAATTATTATTCAGATGAAATCAGTCCTTGGCTAATTGCCGGGAAAGTCTTGTGGTGACAAAGCCGTTTTTTCTATCGATTCAAAAATGAAGGCGTCGTTGCAAAATCGAAAATAAACGGTTTTGTCATCCCAAGACTTTCCCGGTAAACAGACAACCCCCCCCCTCCCTTACCTCAACTCCCACCCACCTACCAACATATTGCAAGGAGTAAGTAAGGATAGGGGTGTTTATAAAAATTCTTTATTTTTCTGCGTATTACATCAATACAGTTTAGTTTCGATGAATGTGTAAGTTATCAGTATCACTGAACTTGCTATCATATGTCTCCATTATGCGGTAAAGAGGGTAGTTTCGGACATGGTTTGTAATACACCTGGGTAGGTGAAACAAACGAGGAAATCTTGTGGTTTTAGAGGGTGGCTACCCGTAAGATAGTAAGTGAGACTTATGCTGCAGAGTAAAATTCATTATGCAGGATATCGTGTAGCAAGGCCATATCTGTTACCGTCCGGTGTCGAGTTTAAAATGATGTAACCTTTCCTCACAAACATACTAGAATAGACCGCGGGAGTACGAAGGTGGACTGTGAGTGATTGCGATAGCGGAATAAAAAGAGATAGTTGCTTATACCCCCCCCCCCCCCTGTCTATTGCGCATGCACGTTTATCATCACATAGCAGACATATTATGGCGTCGTAGCGTTGACGTGTGTCCTGCGCATGCGCGACTAAACAAGGATAGAGGGGGGGGGGGGCATATGCAGATTTCTCTTTCTATTGCTCTATGGATTTCTCAGGCTGGTCGCGCGGTCTATTCTAGTATGCTATGACTTTCCTCGAATGTTTCAATACACAGGTGATCATTATAGTATCACACAGGATACAGATTGGGCTTGATTGCGTTTCTTCGTGAACCAAAATCGAAAAATTAGTCCATGTGAACGAGGCAGGGCAATACGCTAGAGCGGAATGTGAGATGACCGGTTGTCACTTTTTCGCATTAAAACTGCCCGCCAAGTCAATGCATCTGAATCTGACAGCGCACGAAATATGCTCGAATTTATTCGGACGAGTATAAGTTCGGTAGTATTTATCGACGATCTTTCGTTTGTTATTCCGCTCTAACGTATTGCTCTGTCTCATCCGCTTGGACTAATTTTAATTTTAGTTCACAAAGAAACGCAATCGGGCCCATTGGGTAGGTTTTTGAGAAAAATGTATAATAACAATATCATTATACTTTATTTTCAGAGAAAGAAGCAGAAAAGGTTTACACAAAAACTACCTATCTAGGCTAATGCCCGTCTTAGGGTAGATTCTTTTCTTTTGCATTTCAGTATTTTATTGTGCGCACGTAATTTGAAACTCAAATGAAAATATAAATATGATAATATTACATATATCTATATAATAATATAAGAGCATTGTATTTTATGCATACGTATTTTTTTGTAATATTTAATAATAAATTAAATTGATATGAAATATGTTGAATAATTGCATCTACCTTTTCCCTACCGATTTCAATCAGCCACTAAACAATTTTTCCTTATTTTTTTCATTTGTAAACTTCTGCATGGTTTTAACTTATCCTGAAAGTAATTATAAAGTTTAGGAGCTACTAAACCTCAAACTCAAGTTCTCGGAGGAGTTCTCAAACTTATTTCGTCTACCGCCCACTTTGAAAATCAATTATTTTTCAGCGCCCCCTATTTTTTTTTTACTTTACAACATCTTAAAAACCACAATGACATTCATTACTTTAATTCTAAACAATACTTTTTACCAGTGGGAGCAATTAAAATGCATTTTTATAATATTAAGAGTATCTTTTATTCAACTTAAAACAAACATAATCAATTTTAATTTTAAAACTAACCTAATGTGAAGAATGCCTCTGATGATTTTTAACAAGTTTGTTGATATCAGGTTCGAATTTACTCAAAAGCAGCCGCAAGTCGTCGCGTTCGGTAACATGCAAACCATTTCTCTTTTTAGTAAGCAGCTTTGCCACAGCACTAAATCCACGTTCATATTTTTAATAGCGTTCCCATATGACGATGGGAATGCTATTAAAAATCGTTGAACGATCGACCACAATCCAGGGTATAATTGCGAGATTTGATTTTGTAGCCAAAATTCTTGGTAGCCATTTTAGAATTTGATTTTTTTTCCTCGTTCGTTGTCAGTTCTATAAGTTCTTATTCCAGATGGGATGATATTGCAGTGTTGACTTTTCAAAAAGGATCCAACACTCAGTCTGGTATTTCCGGTTTCAAAATGTCCTAAAACTTGTTAAAATCTGATTGATATCCTACGAAAGCTATGTTAAATATTTTTAATTTGTATACAATTATACAGGGCAGAAATATGAACTAAATAATCGATGTTGTGTAGTAGGTACCTAGGTTTTAATTTCAGTGAATTTTAAGATATTAAGTAGATGAAATTACAATTCAGCCATAGCCCCCTAAACCTCTTCAACACTCCCCATTTTTTCTGGGCCCCTTACCGCCCCCCTCAAGGCCACCAGCGCCCACGAGGGGGCGTTATCGCCCACTTTGAGAACCACTGTACTAAACTATAGTGCCCTTATAAATAGGATAGAAAACGAATTTACCGCGTGAAATTTGTAGCACCCGAAATTTCACGCGGTAAATTCGTTTTCTATCCTATTTATAATGTCAAACAACCGCGATAGTCTTCGATTTTATAAAGTGGCCTTGCGCAAATTTAGTAAAATGCGAAAGTTATTATCTCTTAGTCCAAGCATATGGGGGTTTTTCCCAGGAAAAAAATCCTGTAGTTTTTTCTCAACGTTCTTATATTGTATTTTTGGTCGTTTAATCGAATTTACAACTTTGCCACCTGAGGTGAGCCTTACAAGAGGTGAGCTTACTATTACATAAAAATTGGATTCAGCAGGTTTTATGTATAAACATATATATAAAACCTTTAAGGGAAAACTTTTTTTCCCTCCTGGAAACGTCAAGTTTGGATCTCGTAATCTAGGACTATCTTTCACGGTTTAAAGAAAAATGATTGTTTTTTTTACTTTAGTTCTTAAAATCATCAGTAGTCACGCTGTACGATACTGCGATTTAAAGCTATGATGAGTTTCATAGCCCTGCGATTTTTATTGAAGAGTAATTCGTATTGGCGTTTTTATCAATAACTACCCTTTACCCGGCACTTTACTCCGGCCCATGACCTGACTTTGAAATTATAATATCTCGTCCAGTGGTGCGATAAGCCGACAGGAGTTTATCAAGATGAATGAACGCATCGCTTCTCTCTCAGTTGCGAAGCGATTGATGAGATAAACACGTTTACGTACCTGAGCCTCATTATCTTGAGTGGATTTCACTGGCTACATCGCGGTGAGCATGTACGCGGAAAGCTGCGTGCGTGCAGTGAAATTTTAGCTTCTAAATCATCATCAGGATTATAAAACATCAGCTGACTATAAAAGTGCTTGTCGACTTCTTGTGAGTCTGTCATTCCTTCATGGTTGTATTATCGTAGTTTTTCGCCTTTCCTCATTTGTTGTTACACTTACAGGCCGCGCCAGATTTCTCGATTCCTCGCATCGATATATGGTATTACCTAGATATGACCTCAGATACAAATAAGTTGACTCCACATACCCTTTGCTCGTAAATCATGTGACAGAGAGAGAGAGCAATTAATTGAACAGTATGCGAAAGAATAGCGCGCCAATATTCTTCCCGGCAGCTCTCATACCGGAATCTGACCTTTCATTTGATACTAAACACAATATATTTATTTTAATTTATTGACCTTTTGATATTTAGACAATTATTTATTTACCATTTAGACAGTTTAGGTACCATATGGCACTCGGGATGACATAACGATTCTAATAGTACCACACACCTCTAAATCAGTTAAAGTGTTTGGAAGTTATGGTGGAATAAAGAAACGTAAAACATACACATTACACTAGTTTTTGTTCGGCAGTCGTGTAAAAACCGCGAAAGTTTTAGAGCGAACAAGAGCATTTCGCACCAAACAACTAGAGCTGTCGACTACAACGGGCAAACCCGTCACCTCAGGAAGTTTTAAGGATATTAGATCGTTCTGTCTCCCGTGAGGTGAGCGCAGAAGACTTGGGACGAAAACAGTCCACTGTCTAGTTACGCCACACGCCCGTAAGAGACCAACGTCTTACCGCGAGATTAGCAGGTTAATCACCCAGCGGACCCACACTCTTGCCCTTACTACCAGTTGCAACCAGATTACTCCGGTTTCCCGACTGGTTACAGGTTTGAGGTCGCTTGCGCGGTCCTCTCCCTTGCGTAACGGTGGAAGGGTGTCTACCGAATATATCGCGGACGATGGCATCCTTTGCCCGGCTCTTCACCCGGGATCGGGTAGCCGATTGGTCGTTTCAAGAGCAGCTGCCGTAAGGTGAACAACTACCCCCGCTCTATAGGAGACAGTACTGTTTCCAGACTCCCCCGGCTGTCGGTCAGAATGTACAATCGATTCTTTCAGCCGTAGGACGACCGTAAAAGACTTAGAGACAAGACAATCTAATGTCTAGCTCGCCAACAGCCCGTTAGAGACCAACGCCTTACGGCGAGGCACCGGGAAAGGTATCCAGGGTGGCAGCCTAGCCCCCTTACTACCAGTTTTGGTAGGATATCTCCTTCTGGATTTAATCTTCAGGATACCTCCATCATCCCAACTTGTTACGAGTCCGAAGTCGCTTACGCGGCCTCTACCTGTTGTCTTACAGCGGTAATTAAATTTGAATTTATCGCGGACCTGGGCGTTCTTTGCTCGTAGTGCCATACGGGATCGAGTAAAATAAAATTAAAAGTAAAATTTGTACCAAACACATGGGCTTAAACATAATGAGCGAGTGAATGAAAAGGAATTTGAGAACGTCTCTAACACCCAAAATGCGACCACTTTCCGCCCCCCGCCAGACGTTACTTCTTAGAGTCCTTCTCACTTAATATTAACAATGAAGCGATTTAGCAGGTCTATTTATTTAGTGGAATAATTTGGGCGCCGATAATTAGTAAGTACAAAGAAATATTTTGCCGGAGAATGAAGCCTTCTGTCGCTTTATTGAGAACAAATTACTTTACGGGTTTCATTGACTCGGCAAAGTTTAGTCAGCCGGGCCGGTTCGAAACGGATATCAGTTTTCTCAGCCGGCTCGGGTCGTATTAATGAGGGTATATATCCCGGGAAATGGGACGAAGTGGAGACGGGTAAAATGACTCAGAGAAGAAACCTCAGAAGTACGATAAATATTTAAGCATTACAGATCTAAATATGCAGTATAATTTGCGTATAATATAAGATATGCAGATTATGCTGTATTAATTACAAGCAACGTAGAAGAACTTCAGCTCCTCATAGACTTTAGGCTGGATTGCATTTGATCGTAAACTAAAATCAGAAACTTAGTGCAGTCACTTATGCAAAAAAGGGGTCAACCTAGGAATGAGAGATAATAAACTGGAAACTCGTATTCGCCTTCATTTTGACGTTCTAAAATTGTCTCAAAAGTCTCATAAAATCTCGTGTCTGCTTCGTATGTTACTCAAGGTCTAAGGTCGCAAAAATCGTTTTTTCACGATTATCTAGGTTTCTATAGCTCTAATGATGTTAACAATGAATAACGCCATGTGTGGCTGAGCGCTAGGCGCTCTCCGCCCTCTATCTCACAAACGGTTGAGCGCGTGAAAAAAAATTGGAACCAAATTTGTCGTAATTTTTATGCTCTTTTGCATTATATATAATAGATGCTAACATCATTTCTTCTTCTTCTTATAGTGCCTCTTCTAGAGGAAGTTGGCTGTCAGCTCTGTGAATTTTTACCTGTCTTGGGCCAAGCGAAATAGTTCTTCTACGATTGAGACGTTTGTCCACTCTCGGATGTTGCAGAGCCAAGACTTTTTTCTTCTTCCAGCCTGTAGTTTACCGCAAACTTTCCCCATAATAATGAGCTGAAGCAGTTTGTATCGCTCATGTCTCAGCACGTGGCCCAGGTACGCCACTTTCCTTTGCGAGGTGAAACCCCTATAATGACTGGACTAAGAAATGTGAACAATATATATAAATAAGAATAAGACATGGTATTATTTTAGAGCGGAATGTGAAATAAACGGTTGTCACTTTCCCGCATTAAAACTACCCAGAGAAAATAAAACAGCTGAACCTAATACCGCACGAAATGTGTACCCACTTCTTCGGATGGCTATAAGTTGCGCGGGTAGTTTTGGCGCGGGTAATCGACGATCGTTCATTTTATATTCCGCTATAACGTATTGCACTGTCTCGTACGCACGTACTAATTTACAGTTTTATTTCGCGAAGAAACGCAATCGGGCCCAATGTTATAAAAGTATGTGACGCATATGCGTTGAAGTTGAATAACACAAAGACCAAGTACTTGATAGTCAGTAAAGTATCCGTTAACACACCTACAGAAAAGTATACCGAGTTAGAACAGTAAGCGCACTCTCTAGTGGCAAGGCGTTGCGGGGATAGGTTATGTGAGCAGAAGGATACTTTACGGCAAACGCCTGCAGTTGGCGTTACGTGCGGCTCGGGGTTGTCAAATCTCTCGAACGTTTCAATATCTGCTTCGGCGGAGTGGCGGATATATGGCGGCATGCGAATTTCGTTCGACGACAGTACAGTCCGCGCAGATGACGTTTGTTTTGTGGATCTAGTAATCGAATTACGATTGGTGGTATCCCTTAGCACAACCTCTACCTTCGTTTTAAATACTGATTAAAATACTGTTATAAGAGAAGCTACTGTTCTAAGAGAAGATACTATGCTTATAGTTACAACTCACGGAATTCGACTAGAGAAGACAGATTACATCATTATCTGAGCTGCAATTTGAACGATGGTGTCTCCCGTGAGGTGAGCGCAGAAGACTTAGGACAAAACAGTCCACCGCCAAATGCCCGTAAGAAGCCAACGCCTTACCGCGAGATAGCCAGGTATATTATTCGGCGGGCCGACACTCTCGCCCTTACTTCCAGTTGCAACCAAATTACTCCGGTCTCACAACTGGTTACGAGTTCAAGGTCGCTGCGCGGTCATCTCCCTTACGTAACGGTGAGACGGTGTCTACCGAATCTATCGCTGACCACGGCATCCTTTGCCCGTCTGTTCACTCGGAATCGGGTTGCCGATGGTCGTTTCAAGAGCAGACGCCGTAAGGTGAACAACTACCCCTGCTCTATCGGAGACGACTAGAGTTGTCAACTACAGCAGGCGAACCCGTCGTCTCAGGAAGTTTTAACGATTAGTCGTTCTGTCTCCCTGAAGTGAGCGCAGAAGACTTGGACAAAAACAGTCCACCATCAAGGTCCGCCACAAGCCCAGTAAGAGGCCTACGCCTTAACCGCGAGATAGCCAGGAGTGCTACTCAGCGGGCTTACACTCACGCCCTTACTTCAAATTGCGACCAGATTACTCCAGTCTCTCGATTGGTTACGAGTTCGAGGTCGCTTGCGCGGTCCTCTCCCTTACGAAGCGGTGAAACGGTGTATACCGAATCTATCGCGGACCACGGCATCCTTTGCCCGGCTGTTCACCCAGGATCGGGTAGCCGATGGTCGTTTCAAGAGCAGTCGCCGTAAGGTCCGTAACCACCCCCGCTCTATAGGAGACAGTACTGTTTCCATACTCCCCCGACCGTCCAGGAGCTAGAAGATTGACTCCTGGAGGAAACTAGCCCTTAGGCCAGAGTCCTGCCCGGGCTCGCACTTCATGCGTAGAGGCCGCTGGATGGGTGTTGATCCGCGAGTGTGATCGACCCTGAACAAATGGGTCTTCGTGGCCAACTCCAACAGGGTCCATTAGCTCCCTGGGATATGAGCAAGGAGATAAGAATCCGCATTGAAAAATCGAGAAGTGCATTGCTTAAGATGACAAGGGTATTTTGCAGTTGGGACCTCACGCACACCCGACGATCAAGACTTCTGAGATGCTACATAATAATATACCACGTCATGCTTGTAATAATTCTAGGCGTAATAGCCTGAAGAAGACTTCCAGGACGAAGAAGAACATCTTGGCTTCGTAATCTACTGGATTGGTCTCAGACCTTTCTGGATCTGCCACACCTATAGCTAACAAAAATTAAAGATCTGATCGAAGAAAAGACTTGTTTGTAAATAGGATAAAAACGAATTTACTACGGGAAGTTCTTAGCACCCGACGTTTAAGAGATGTTGTAACCGCCGTTGTCCAGGGTAGACAGTACCCTGGACAAGGTGGTTATAACATCGCTGAAACGTCGGGTGCTACAAACTTGACGCAGTAAAATCATTTTCATCCTATTTACAATGTCAAATAACCGACATAGTTTTTGATTATACATAAAATCTTGTTTGTCTCTGAATCTGTTTAAAAAAATCCGGCTCCCAAGGACCATCGACCTATCCAGAAAATTCGATAGTAACGAAGTGCATTAACTAGCAATTATAATGGTATGGGTTTCAAAAATCTACATATTTTTTTCATGATGAATAATTGATTATATCGACCTTCTCTCGCGTAAGAATAATTAGTTATGACACGTTCATACGTTCGGAATAAAGAAAGCGTTGTTTGTGAAATAATTTATTTTATTTTATTTTATTTTATTTTTATTCCAACAAAAGAGAAAAACAGCGCTCAGGTCTTAAGTTAATAAATAATAATAACAATATTACGGCCAAAATAGTCTCCTGGTAATATACAGTTAATGTGCGCGATGTTGTGTAATAATATTTATATATTATGTTATATTATCATGTTCTCTCGATTTGTGAGTGTGTATGATATAGTAGGATGAGTGTGTTTATGTGTGTGATTGTGATGTGTGTTTAATGGGTATGTGTAAGTGTATCTACGTGTATGTGTCATAGTTGTGTATATATGAGAGTGTGTGATTCTGCACAGGTATGTATCTGTTCAAGCTTTTAAGGTCTGGTCTATTACCGCTCTGATAAACTCGTTTTTGCTCATTGAGAATATGTCTAGTTCCTGAAACGATTCATCATAGGCTTCCATAATTCGATGCAGAGTTGAATTCCTTGCTTGATTTGTATGGAGTCTGGGTACATTGAATACCCTTGGGTGACGAGTTCGGCGCGATGGGACATTTAAGGCTATTCTGCTTAGAATTTGTGGGCTGTCGATATGATGCGAAAGTATATTGTGGAAGAACGTCATATCAGTCACTTTGCGTTTATGCGAATACTTATTTATTATGGCAATGTACATAGTTTGCAACAAGTATTCGCATAAACGTAATAAGCGTTTATGCGAATACTTATTTATTATGGCAATGTACATAGTTTGAAACAAGCGCAACACGAATCATAGGTAATATCTACACTTTAAGGCGACATGATACCTGGGAACGACCATATCTGAAGAATTTTAGTCTTATGAGTTTTTTGAAAAATATAAGCATTCATTAAATGATTCCCTCGATAAGGAACCAATTTAAAATTTTGCACTCAAAAAAGTTGCTCATAGTCTTGGACATTAAGGCTTTAAACTGACTTCGAAAACTTTCAGGGGCGTTTACTCCTACAATGTAAGCGGTGAGTGTGTTTTATTATAATTTCATTATATTGACTGGTTAATTCTCTAGGGCAGCACTTAGCCACATTCTTTTTAGTTCCTAAATTAATTACAATTAATTAAAAAGTGAGAGCGCTCTGAGATAAATATGCTTTGCCATTAACCCCTTATACCACCACTGCGTAAAGATAGTTACTCTGTGCTAGTGCTGCGATAGAGCATTTTGTATGCGCCTAGTAGCCATCGCGAGCGGACGTAGAATCTGCGCTTGACGCTTCGTCAACGTTGGATTTTTATTGGTCAAAGCCTACAAAATTGACCCCGCCTATTTTTTCGCGTGTACGCCCATTTCGGATATTTTTCTGAGTTCTCATGTCGCCTTAACAATGTAATTAACTTATCCATTAATAAACCTACAGCAAGTTATGTCACGTTTATATGTGATGATCGGTCCCATGCTGCCCAAGGGCTACTTGTTCCAGGGCAAACATTTTAAATATAGTAAATATGGTAAAATATGTTGTAGAGCGCGAATTAGACTATTGATACAACATTCGAAGTGCTCTCTCAGCACGGGGAAGCGGTATTTTTCGTCAACTTTATTTTTGATTTTGTTATTATAAAGTATTCAGAGCTTTCTCGCGCCGGGCGATGAATCAATTCAAATTCAATTGTCAGTTTCGCCGCCCGTGCCGCGATAGTTTGCTGGTTCGTGCATCGAATACGGAACTGATAATATTGTCTCACAGGCATTGGAAATACTCGATTTTGAACTGTTGAGCCGAAGGGGCCTAGCTGGGCCGTTTTATTTGAGTCTGATCCGCGGCTCAGCTCAGCTTCTCGCGCTCAGCTCGCGGCTCAGGTCCGCTCCTCACGCTCAACTCACGGCTCATCTCCCATCCGGTAGCAGCCTCGAAAAGGGACTAACCTGGAAATGCCTCTGTGAACTCTGCCTGCGGCTGTAAGTCCAGTCGTGGGCAGTTGGAAACTTAGGTTCGATCTGGGGGAAGACCCCAGGTGGTTTGCGCACCGTGTGGCGTCAGCTAATCGTTTGTGCACTCCGGCGAAAAACTGGGGGAGCCTGGAAACGTACGTTTCCTAAGCAGCGCAGGTAGCTGTTGACCTGATGTCGGCCACCTTTGAACGTTACGTTGGCCACCCGATCCAGATGGTCATAGGGCGCCAGAGTCCACGATAAATTCGAACTGAATTACCGCTAACATCAGGTAGATGCCGCGCAAACGACTTTCAATCTGTGACCAGACTCTAGGATAGAGAAATACGACCAAATCTGGTAATAATGGTATAAGGTCAGGCCGCTGGTTTCACTTCTCATTGCCTTGCGGTAAGGCATTGGACTATTACGGACTAGTTGCCGTAGCTAGATTGTGTAGTCCCTAAATCTGCCTTTACTCCATGGGAGATAGAACGACACGTCGACGTTATAACTTTCTGAGGTGGTGGGTTCGCCCGTAGTTGTTGACAATCCGCATTGTTGAAAGCCGAATATTGCAAACTTTCGATTAAATATGACGATTTTCTTCTATTACTGTGAAATATTAACAGTTTATCATGTTATACAAAAGTACCTACTTATACGAAATCCCGTACCTCATTTGCAGCTGTCACTAACGTTAAAGCGGCTAAGCAACAGTTAGATAGAAATTCTTTATTGCTCATTTAAAAAAAAAAACATACAACCGGCGGACTTATTGCCTAAAATACAATCTTTTACAGCTAATCTTCGTGGAAGCGTAAGAGTTTAGGTGCCAATAGATAAAATAAACAAAAAAAATCTTATTACATAACAAACATTAATCAAGTCACAAAATTGGACTTAGATTGGAATATTCGCAAGGCGCGAAGGATATGAGAGTATGGGATGAGACGTAGGATATCCAGGAATTTAGGGACATAAAATACTTTTTCAGAGACTTTTGAAAAGTAGAAACCGTTGGTGCGTTTCTAATATTTGACGGGGGCTAGCCATAGTCTAGCTCCATGAACGGTGAAGGAATATGTAAAAAAAGAAGAATTATGAGTGCTAATTCTCTAATTCAGTGCTACATGGCTACTTCTCAACAGTGCTAATTCTCAAAGTTTGGTATCTTTTTATACCGCGTTTTACTTCGCAAGTACAAAATCCCGAAAAGAGGGAATAGGTCTAAATAATTGTCTAAAAAAAGAGTTCGTTAGATTTTATTGTTTCGCGAAGCCAACTCGTCGCAATCTTTATTCGCATCACGCGTGACGAGAAATCCTTTCGGCCCTTGCCATTTAAATTCTGCGCCCACCCGATCGGGCGGGTCCTCGAACGCCCCGTCATATAAATAGGTACAGTCTGGTAAAAAAGAGTAAAAATTAAATTAACGTTTGGAAACATATTTTAGGTTGGCATGAGGTCCACATTAGGTCAATTAGAAATCGGATACTATCGCGGTTGTTTGACATTATAAATAAGATAAAAAACTAATTTACCGCGTGAAGTTTGTAATACTCGACGTTTCGGCGACGTTACAGCCTCCGCTGTCTAGGGTAGACTGAAAGAAGAAGAACCCCGAAGTTCAGTAGAGACGACGGTTACAAACTATTTTCTACGTGAAATCTCCTATTAACTCAATTTAGCCCGATCATCCGCACATAAGTCCAATCGTACTTGATCCAATCGTAGAAATGAGAGGCGGTTTTGCTCGCATCCTACAAAGGTTACCCGTGTTATGCACACGAACTTTTACGTAACTGTCATGGATTTAGGTGTTGTCAGCAACGAAGGGCATTTTATGCTGCATTGAATACATTGAATGCTGCCGCCTGCATCGTGGTTTTAGATACATTTGTCGAACCCTAGATTGATAGTGTACGTGGGGACAACCATAACTATTCCAACAAAACTGCTCCTTCGTACAGGTATCGAACTGTGTTTCCGGGTCGGTCCAACTCACGGTTCAGCTTCTATTCAGTAGCCTTCTCGTGTGAAGGACTAACCCGGGAAGGACTCTCGCGTCTTAGGCCTGGGGGTTGGTAGATCGCCTTCCGGCGCTACTGGACGGTTTGCGCAACGTGCGGCTTCATCCAATCGGTTGTACACTCTGACTAATTACTGAAGGAGTGTGGAGACTTTGAAAATATACTGTCTCCTAAGCAGCGGGGTTGGATGTTGACCTGTCATCAACCACTCTTGAAATGACTAATTGGGTACCTGATCCGGAATTCAGAGCCGGGCAAAAGATGTCAATGGTCCCCAATAGATTCAAACTGAATCACCGCTGAATATACGGCATGTTGAGGTCGCGCAAGCGACTTTGGTTTCGCAACCAGTCGGGAGGTTGGAGATATCCTGATGATTAATTACAGACGGAGATATCCTTCCAAAACTTTAATCAAGGGGTGAGTCTGCCCGCTGAGAACCTATCACGGTGCCTCGCAGTAATGCGTTGACCTCTGACGGACATGTTGGCTTAGCTAGACAGTAGATTTGTATTGTCTCTTAAGTCATCTACGCTTAACTCACGGGAGCTAGGACGAACACTATCGTTAAAACTTCATGAGCCCCAAGTTGACAACCCAAGTTGCTCCTTTGTACAAAGTCACGACGAGACAATGTTGGATGGCCGATAATTTTTTATAACCACGTAAACTTGAACTTATGAACACCTAGCTCCCCGGGCCTTAAGTCCTTGAATTATTATGTGCGTGGTTAGTTGAGATGGAGACCAGACCAATAAACATTTCCATAAAACTATTTCATCGCTAAACGATGCCATAACAACCACAATGAACAAAGAGCATTTGATTCGGGCATGCAGTCGTTTCCGATCTCGGATTGAGTCCGTTATTGCCGCTAATGGAAGTTTTATTTAGTAATCGTAGTCAATTATCATTTTTTAAAACATTTTAAAGGAATATAACAAATTTTGCTACAAATTCGTTTTAATGCCATTTTATCCACTACTACCGTACACACCCTGTATTTACCATATTTACGGGTACAAGCTGTGTTGAGCGAAATATAACGCAGAAAATTAAATTATCGACACCCATATCAGAGGGATTAACAGAAACCACATCGCTTCCCACCTGAATGTCTCTTTGCGGACTTGCAAGTGCTTGTCATCCGATAATAATATATACGAACAATCCTAATGTACTACCATGGGAACGCCATAATAGGCTATAGTGGATCCGGCAAAAATCACCAAGACGCAAGGCAGCGCACAACCAGCAAACAGTGCCCAAATTGAACCAGACTCAATTACAGCGACATTATATATTTCTCAACACCTAAAATTTACAATATACTGAATTCTTACATACAGGTTATAATATACTAATATTAATTTAAGGAATTAACGATACGGTGGAATTATAATGCAAAGAGTTGACGAAATAATTATTTATTTTAGTTTATTCTAGTTGTAATAATAATAATAAAATAAGTAACCTATCCTACACGGACAAGATACGTACGAGTTAAAATCCAAATATTATAATATTATAATTAACTAATCGCAGTAGTTTTGAGGTTGAATAAATAAACGAAATGAAAGGAAACATTTATAGTTTAGCGGTTTAGCGGCCTAACTGTTATGTTACACTTTAACCACTTTATCGGCTTTAACTGTTACGTTAAGAAAACATGTTATTTTATATTTCTTTAAGTATAGGGTATGACAGCGAAACTAAATGATTTGAATGGTCTATAAACTAAAATGTAAAAAAAGATTTAATTTAATATTTACAAAATGTTCAAATATTTCGACGTAATTGGGAATTTTAAATTACATACAAAAATATGCATAAAGAACAATTGCTAATGTAGATAACACACCCACCTCGCGCTTATTTTTTATATTTTAAAGTACCGACCTCAGCTGCTGAGTACATCGTTGTTGTAAATCATATGCTGGGTACATGAGTTGCTTTATTTCTGTCAAAAAGAACCAAACTAAACGAGAAGTAAACTCGGACAGGCACTCCCACAATGCCAGGCACAAAGGTGTCATTATTCTGCCAAAGGCATTCTATACACCTCACTTCCACCAGAATTTCAAACTCTTTCGGGATGCTACCGCTTCAAAAACCAAATTAAAAACCTAGACCAGAAGCCTTTAAAAACACGAAAGAATCAAAGTTGTTTTAAACGGCGTCATATTCTGTAGTCGATTTTGATGTTAATACCTAGGTTGATATTGTATACCTAGGTTGATATTGATATTGTATAATTTCTGTCATTACCTACCGATGTTTTATTGAAATTTTATCTCTTTTATTTTTATTACGCGTTTAAATGACTGTTATTAATATCAAGGTGCTCCCTCACCTGGAGCATTCGCCGGTAATGTAAAGTTACAGAGTCGAGCATTACATCAGTGAGAGAGGAGATCCGAGCATTACAGTGCGTAACCTGTAATGATACAATCTGTAATATTTTGATACAACTTGTAACATCAATGAGCACCACTTGCAACTAGAGTTGAGAAACGCCCATCTTTATTTGTAATCTATGTTACATTACAGGTGAATGCCCGTCAGTCAGGGAGGCAGTATTGTAACTTGTAACGTAATGCTCAAAATCAAATCTAAAATGTTACATTACAGGCGAATGCTCCCGGTGAGGGAGTACCTTTAGACCCTTTTTTTAATTAATATGGACTTCCTATTGCATATTTATTATATACTAATTAAGTTTACGAATATATCTTTTAGTATTTTACTTTCTATTTCAGATTATACCGTTATTATTATTATTGTTAAATGACATTCAAATAATATTTTCAAAGGGGGAAGTTTTTGAACATTGTACTGCTGTTAATGTTTTTGAAATGTTATTACATTGTTATAGTCGCTTTACATTTCGGTTACATAACCATTTCGGTTATGTTTCCGAAATTTATCTACCTATATTGGAAAATACAAATGGAGGAGAGAGACAAATGTATCTGCCCATATTGGGAGATGCTAAGATTATTTATTTCGCCTCAGCCATGCCTAGATTATATATTTAGTGTTGCGGTATAAATTTCCCTTTTTCCCATTCTTTTTTGTCAGACTGTACTTCGCCATTTCCTCATCGTAAAATCCTGATTTCTTAAACGCGAGGCTGACGTAGAACTTTCGGGGATAAATTCAATATTTTAGAATGTCGTTACCCTGTGTTAATATAATTTACGATTTACGAATAATTAAATTATAAAAACTTCACATGCAGTGTAACGTAAATATATTTTTTTGTCTGGCTGATAACAAGCGCAGCATCCTTTTAATAATCTTTTGAAATTATATAATACATTAAAATTTTTAATTAAATATGTCAAACTGTTATCCTTATTTAAGAAACGGCATTCAAACGGCGATTTAATCAATGTGCTTATTCATCGATTTTTGCTTAAATTAAACTCTCTTAAAGGTTTTATTTTGCCAAAGAATAAGCTTGGTTTTAGAGATGGGTGGATGAAGGGTGATCGTTCACCGATGACAAAGATGACAGTTGAAAGTTGTGCACATCCATAAAAATACATCTTAAAGAGAAAGGGAAATATATTAATTTTACTTAAGTGGCATGCTATTCTGCTATTATTTATTATATATACACGACATATACACCTCAATTATTCTAAAATTACAACATACCGTATGTATGTTTCTAGCGGTAATTAGCCCTCTGTAACGCACGTTTTTTTCACCGCGAAATTCGCCGTGTCTAGGCGCAGTTGTCAGTGGGGTATTAATCACTATGGAAGCTTAGGACACTGCGAAAAAACGGCACGGCGCCGCCTCATAGGCGAAATCAACCAGGACTGGAACAGCAGCTAATGCTACACAACTGTGAAAATACTGTCTGTTATTGCCAGACGCTGGAACGCGCTTTAAATATCAAATACTAGCATTCAAATTGATATGTTCCTGCGCTAGCAAAGCGAAACTGAGCAGACTGCATACGAAAACTGATTTACACTTTCAAGAACATACTAAACATTTTAAGTCCATTTATGTTAAAATACGCTTACTTCTCACTGGCACAATCTGTCATTAATGACGGACTAATAGGATGGGGCGGGGCTGCAAACACTATTTTAGATCCCCTAATAATGGCTCAAAAGGCACTAATTAGAGCGATCAATAAGAAACCGTTCCGTTATCCATCGGACAAATTATTTACCGACTCAATGTACTTGACATACGACAGATATATATAGGGACGGTACTCATGTACTACCACAAAAATAACAAAAAATTCATCGTAATATCTTGGACTATAAAACGAGACAAAGATACAGACAACCGAAGAGAAGGATGAAGTTGCGTATTTACAACATCAGTACTATACAATAAATTGTCAAATAACAAAATACTATAATTGATTTTTTGCCGAATTTATTATAAACCTAGTAAACTTCAAAAGGATTCCAATTTGTTTAGAGTGTTTTTCAACTTTTGCTCTGAGATTAACGAAGGATTTTTCATTTTATGTCTCTGTATTATTTTGATCCTTACAGGAAAACCCTTTTTGAGCATTCACTGAGAAAATTATTGGATTGAATTTTGATTACCAGTTTGAACCATTACGGTTTTGTTGAATTACAAAGAATTTTGTTGAAACTCCATTACTCGATTATATGTTTTGATATTTTCCGTACGGTTAATACGGAAGTAATAGTATACTGTAGTTTCAACATAATTCATGTGTCCGAATATAATCGTACGTATACTACTACATGCTACCATGTTAAAAGCGAGATCCCAAGGTCGCGATGTAATGAAATAACATTACGGCGCGGTAACGACCGTCACACCAACACCGCGTCATGTTAATTCATACGCATGGATCACAGTCCGAGTTATATACGTAATCCTTGTTTAAACATGCGTATTTCCGTGTATTACATTGTTATATTTTTCTCAATGTATTTACCGAATTTCGTCTATGAATTTCTCGCTTCATCGAACATATAGCAGTATACATGTTTCTTTACGTGTTACCTTGGGTTTTGGCTCCAAATATTTTTTAATCTATTGGCTCCAAATATCACCCTCGCTGAAAGTGTTGTTTGCCTGTCACTTGACTATAACCTTTGACATTGA
This sequence comes from Micropterix aruncella, assembly GCA_944548615.1. NCBI lineage: Eukaryota > Metazoa > Arthropoda > Insecta > Lepidoptera > Micropterigidae > Micropterix > Micropterix aruncella. The sequence goes on along the minus strand of OX155953.1, from coordinate 28,977,785 downwards.
ATGCGTATTTAAATGTTTTAGTTAGGACGTCCCTGTTTAAAATGTGATACATCAGAAGCCGCTGTTACATTAGAAGACGATGATGGTGGAAATACTTTTATTTTCAGATCCTTCTTTTTTGTTCAAATGGCCTGCCTGCAATATTAATGTCATGGACGTACACACCTGTTTTTGTCAGGATAGGGAGATTATTAGTTGCTATAAATCATCAGCTACCATGTGGCATGCAATGCCGATGAAACAGTTTGAGTGAAACGACCTGCGTTTAGAAATTCTTAGCTGACTTCTAATATTTATATTTTGTTTACAGTAAAATACCTCCGTGAGGTGACCCCATACTTCCGGCGAGCTAGCATCATCAGCGAGGTAGGATGGGAGCTACAAAGACCGTATATGGGTTCTTCGGAATCTCCTGCGGCGCCAGCCCCACCAAGGAGAAGACCGGATGCTCGATATGTACCTCTCCTCATGGCTTACGTCTCCAGAGATCTGAGGCATCCCGATTCAGGTAGGCGAATTGTTTTAACCTCTGCTTTTACATTGATAACGAATTGTCTTCTATCTTCAAGCGAAACTTCAAGCATCATCTGCGAGGACACAACTTTACGCTGGATAAAACACGATTCCACGTGAATCCCAGGAAACATTTCCTAACCAACCGGATTGTGGACCAGAGGAACAGTTTACCTGCTGAAAATGTTGTAGCGTGCAGTGTCAACACATTCAAAAATAGTTTAGACGCACATACTAAACAGAAATTGTAATTGTACTCAGTTTTACATTCAGACATATCAGTAATTATGCTGCCTGTTTGTAAAAGTAATAATAATAATTATTATAATTGGCCAATCGAAGTTAGTCCAATTTTATAAAGTATTAAACATAAACATTTTACTTGATCAGAAAAAAAAGTTTTAATATGTATGTATAGGGGATTTTCATGTAGGTACGTACTTTACAGTTCTAAAATATTTTAAAATATTATTCATCTTACTCCAATCATCCAATGTCTAACTTTGGTAAGTTTTTGCCCATTCCAACCTCTTTTAAATCATTGCCTTAGTAAGCTTTGATATTATCAAAAGACGAGAGGACTTCAATTCCGCTTCAAAAAGCCTTCAACGCATAGTTCTCAAGCTGGCTTCAATGCCAGACTGTTTCCAGAGTTGTCTAAGCGTAGTGTAAAAGGTAAGTTTGCGATTTTGCAGGCTCAGGTTAAAGCTTTCTGTCATACCGGAGGAAATATTTTTTTCGATCCCACTTACCCTTCCTCTTGGTCGATAAAGTTTTGTCGTTTTTAAGTTTTTTTTTGTGTACAGCACTTACTAGTTGAGAGAAAACATTAACTTTTACTGTTTTTTCTTTCCGTTTCAAGCTTGCATTGTTTAGTTAAATTTCAATCTGTTCCCTTTTCGTCGAACTTAAATCTTTTATTTTGCCATTCTTACTTTTGAGGTTAGTTGAGGTTAAAACTAAAAAATAATTTGAAATACTGCCAAAATGTCCTAAATCTAAGCATTTTTAATTGTCATAATCAAATCTGTCCGTAATACATCTCACCAACAAACAGACAGAACTTAATCATAATAAATGAGAACAAGTTTAGCACAAAAACACTTCTCTTACATTGTTCCTCGTCTGTTCCACAAAATGAATAGTGTTTTTCCTGCAGTACTGAAATCTAGGACTAGTCATGGAGTAAATAGAAACGTAACCAAGGCACTTTTGACTATGGGTCGAGGAGAAACGAAGACTCTTAACTAAAATAGAGCACGATTTTTTAAATCTTTATATTATTATTTAATATTTATATAGCAGGCATATACGTATTTATGTATGTATGTGTATATCTATGTATATACATACATTTCATATTATTACATACTGTTATATGTATACATATCTCTATTCTCAAGTTTAATATATTACATTTATTTATTACACGCTATGTATATATATATATATATATATATATATATATATATATATATATATATATATATATATATATATATATATATATATATATATATATATATATATATATATATATATATATATATATATATATATATATATATATATATATATATATATATATATATAAAATACCACAAGTTACGAAACCATTCTTTTAAATTAAACCTCCTTTAGTACACAGGAGGCCTAGTTAGGATGGCTTTGCACCTAAAGTATGTGTAACTTTATAGATTGAAAAAAAAAATTTATTTGAATTCGAATTTGAATTTCATTGTTGTTTGAAATACCAATATATTTTTAGTCTATTCATGGTGAATTCTAAAACAGCATCCTCCTTCGCTCAAGCCGAATGAACGGCGACACATAGGTTAATTAATCGATCTGTTACGCGTGTTCAATTATGTAATTTGCTAAAATTGACGTTGTCCGTGCGCGGTGAGCCATAGAAATAGCTCACATAGGTGTCGGAGGAATAGCAGGGCGCTGATGGGATATGATGTGACCTGACGTCATTATGCCGCGTCTAATGTGTGGCAATTCCATTTACGGTGATTAATGTCCATTTAACATTGTGATTGATGGACGAGCTGGCGGACAGACGATCTGATATGTGGGCGCGTTTATTTGTCTCCGTGATGACAATATTAACTCGGTGACAAGGGACGGTGGTCAGCGGGGATGGCACCTCTTTTAAATTCCGTATATCAAATAGGACATTTTTGGGGCCACAAGGGAGGTTCCGGCATGTTTATGTACTTCTTTTACACAGGAAATATGCATTCATGATTAACAAAGTTGAAACAAAGTTGAACATTTTGTGAAAAAGCGAACATTCTTAAATTTACACAGTGAATGGAGATTAAAAAAATTTGTTAAACTATAGAAGTTTTAGCAAAAAGAATACGAGTCCCAAAGTAACGTCTCCATTAAAATAATAATCGAACGATGCTTTGGCATGTGGGCCAAGGGGATGATTAGGATCCCTGTAACGCGCGCTATTAGTTCCTTGTAGAGAAAAACCAAGTATGCGACGTTGTTAATAATGTTCGTTCACCGAGGCGGCTGCGCGGCGCCGAAAGAAAACACAGTGATGTGGTTCAGTCCTCTCTTTATTTAACACTAGTGTGCAAGCGGCTCTCCGTCGCACGAGTGTTTACAGCGTATAATATTCCATCTGACTCCGAATGATTATATGCAGTGGTAACACTTGCAGGCGGGAAAATATAAATTTCTCTTTGGCCGGTAAATTGAATTACAATAATGTGACGTCAATTGAAAAACAATAATGTGACGTAGGTATATATGAGTGACATATATACCTATATACCAGTAGGCATATATGAGTTACTTTTCAACATAATCGCCATTCACTTGAAGCATCTTTTAAGGCGTATTGGGAGTTTGTGTATGCCATCCTTATAGAAACTTGCCGCCATCTCCTTTTCCAGGCATTGTGTGACTTCTTTCTTCAGTTATTCATCTGTTTCTATGCGTTTCCCGCTTAAGCGCTTCTTAAAATACAAGAACAAGTGATAGTCAGACGGGCAAGGTCTGGGCTGTAAGGGGGATGGGAGATCACGTCGCACCCAATCTGTTTCAAAAGGGCTTTTGTGTCACGGGCGCCGTGGGGCCGAGCGTTGTCATGACGGAACCAAATTCCTTCGTCAGCATGCCTAGTCTTCGATTTTGGATGACTGCAAAGTTTTTTAAAAGTCTCATAGTGGTCCAAGTTAGCATAAAATCAATCAGAAGAATTACTTTCCTGTCCCAAAAAGAGAGGCGGCGCAGCGGTGGCCGACATAGAAGCGTCCACCCTAAATGCACATCAGACACAAACTAAACATCTGATCGAGTCCGGCTACTTCCCGTTAAAAGGGGAGGAGCTACGATACACGCCAGTCACCAACAATGAAAATACATTTCTTTCCGGCGCTAGGAGCGTGGATACCTTACGTTTAGGACATGCCACGTAAATTGGAGTCAAATGCCGACAAATGCCGACAAATTCATGCCGACAAATTCCGATGACCTAAAATCTTTAACTGAATGTCATCTCCTCGGCTTTTCAGGAAGTTCAAGACGACCTACATAAATACCGTTAGCATACAATGCTATGCAATTAAACGCAGAGAAATACCATATCGTAGAGAAATGCTACAAATATTCAGAGCCCTGGGTACCACGTGAAAACAAAATTATCTTTCGACGTAATTATCACATCGGTGACGCTCCTCTACGTTAGTACGTAGAGTAAACCATTATTCGGGATCTATGATTTATTTTTGACAACAGATCTTTCAATTCCATTTCATTGAAATGATTATAATGGATAATAACTGCTAGGATTTACCTGCATAATCTAAAACCTATTTTATTCGTCTATTGCTTTATAGTTATATCTATGTATACTTGAATCACAATAACGTGAAATCCTCTGTAAAAAGTACACACCGACAGAATCGAAAGCATCTAAAGAAAAATCACCTGTATGCTCTCACAAAATCACTGATATTTTCCTTTGATGTTTGTACATTACATTACATTACATTTTCGTCGTGTCCAATTGATGGCTAAAGACCGCTTTTGGACGTGTCAAAATAATTGTGCTAGGTAGTAAGTCTCGTTACTACTCTTTACTGAACATACATAGGTAGTCAAGAATTAACTATTAGATTGTCAAACTATAAATATAAATAATCAAAATAGAAGCCTAATATTTGAAGTAGTTAGTAATTTGAAAAGATACGTAGTAAAATTATTCATCGTAATATTCAAATTGTCAGTAAAATGTTAAATAATAAAATTAAATCTACGTTATGCATTTTAATGTAAAAGTACAGATATAAGACCATATAAAATAATCAGACAGGAAGGCTCTACTTTTTTAAGTCATTTAAATGGGCACAATATTTGAAAAATCATGGCCCTCAAATTCGGCCAGATTATGGTTTAGTTTCTTTTCAGTGTGTAATAATAAAAACAAACTTGCTCGCATCATTAAAAAATCGGTTTTGTCACCACAAGACTCTACCGGCAAGTAGACAACCCCCCTATTAAAATTATACTTTTAATAAATGGTGTAGTATTTCCTTTCAAATAGCGGACTTTAAATATTATTTGTGTCGCTTGTATACGAGATATTCTAACCAAATTAAACAAAAAAAAAACACAACGTGATTTCGGTCCAACAAGGCATAATGTGTACCGAATTTCAAGTCTTTAAGTCCAATATTTCGAGATTGAAGTCCAGCGCGCTCTTTGGTGAACCGATTTCAACCACAATCTATTCAACTCTTGCCATGTCTAAATGAGGCCTGCATCCCAAATTTCAGCTCAATCACAGACACACAAACACATACACAGATTCAGTCTGGAAATGGTCTTAATCGCATTATGGAGAGGGGTAAGGGAGAAGTCAAAATGTACATATCCGTCTCCATCTTGAAAATATTTTTTGAGCGTTCTCAATATTTTACCTTCTTGTCGGTTGGTAGGCCGGTAAAGTAATTACAAGTATCCTTACTATGTTTAAATTAACAAAATAGGATAGGCCCTCATAGTGAAGACAGTTTGGGGAAATGTTTCAATTATCCGATTTTTAAATCTAAAATATCTCGCCCCACTGCCAGATTAAAACTATAATATCCACTATTATATTATGACATATTACCTAAATATATAAGTAAATATAATGAATAAAGCGTATACTCCTAGTTTCTCTGAATTATTTACTGCATAGTTACTCGAATTTATCGCTCGATTCGCTCCATACAAATTAACCATTGTCGCCTAGCCTCAATATTGCAACGCTGCAGGTTCAATCGTATTTCTCGCGCCCGTTTACATGAGCGCTCAGCGAACGGCCATCGGCCATGCTCTCCTGGGTGTTATTTAGCACTATGGCGTCGCAGGCGGCCAGAATAATGATTCGCATACGTGCCACAGTCTATATTCCCAATTTTTAATCAACTGCTTTTGTGCGCTAGGTTTATATCCATCGCATAATGTGACCGAGTACAAAGTACCATATTATGCTTGTAGTTTCGCTACAATAATAATATAATATGTAGATAGATATGAATCTGACTTTTGCCTGCTTACTATCGGAGATAAATGAGAATTCAAATATCTATTATTCTCATTTTTTCACCGTAAATTCATATAACATTCAAATCGCATTTGCAATAAGCTTTGTCTAAAAAACTTCCACGCTATTTTAAGTACACAACAAGCTTTACATGTTATACATGAATAACGAACCTTTTTTTCTGTAACTAAAAAAGTTTTTCTCTGCATATATTTGCTTATTATTAAGCTCAGTATTGTGTTAAGGTTTCCTTAACTCACTAAATATTCTCTGTTAATTTAGTTTTCCTAAAATCCTGCGAATATTTATAAAATACAGAAATCTTTTGGACCTATCTTCAGATGATGCGAATTATGTGAACACGTGTAATAATGAAATAAAATTATTTATTGGCATTAAAACTCATATATAAACTATATGAAATGGACAAATTATCGATTTATTTTACTAAGTATGCAGTTCTCAATTAGATTCAATGACTTTTGAAGATTTTGAACGTGTAATCTATGACATTCTTTAAGTTTGCTTTGATTTATATGTCTGGAAATTTTAATGAATTACTGCCTCCTTATTACATCTTTGTTTTAGCCAATCGAAGCCTTGACTTCAAATCCCATAAATTGTCGATGGGAATTAAGTCCGATGTGTTTCCTTGCCATTCGAGCCACAAGAGCCTTTTGTTTTATTTTACAAAAACATTTTTGTTCGAATAAACTCTTTTTACTTGTTTCTCACTATGTGATTCTATTGTATAGTCAGAAATACAATTAACATTCCAACAAAATTGTCATTGGAACTTGGAAAAACTGAATCAAATAGTATAGCGATCTTTCAGCAACATTTAATTAGGAGTTCACATGGTTCCAAAGGCAACGAAACTCGCTACACTTATCCTGAAACCTATGATATTGATAATTTCTGGGCAATTAGTATAGGTTTTGATAGCCGAAACAAAGATGTAGGAAGCAGTGATTCGAGTATGGTTTCTGGACCCACAAATCATTAATCTCATGAATTTCATACTCATCTCCAACAGTCACTAAAGCTAAAAGAGAATTAAAATAATCAATAATGTGTTTATTTTAGTTAATGTATAGGTTTAAAAAGCCAGAAAAATATTTTTTCAAATTATTACATATAGTATATAATAGTGCATGGTACATACTATAATATAATGGTACATTCGCACACTACCGTAAATATATATATATATATATATATATATATATATATATATATATATATATATATATATATATATATATATATATATATATATATATATATATATATATATATATATATATGTATGTATGTATGTATGTATGTATGTATGTATGTATGTATGTATGTATGTATGTATGTATGTATGTATGTATGTATGTATGTATGTATGTATGTATGTATGTATGTATGTATGTATGTATGTATGTATGTATGTATGTATGTATGTATGTATGTATGTATGTATGTATGTATGTATGTATGTATGTATGTATGTATGTATGTATGTATGTATGTATGTATGTATGTATGTATGTATGTATGTATGTATGTATGTATGTATGTATGTATGTATGTATGTATGTATGTATGTATGTATGTATGTATGTATGTATGTATGTATGTATGTATGTATGTATGTATGTATGTATGTATGTATGTATGTATGTATGTATGTATGTATGTATGTATGTATGTATGTATGTATGTATGTATGTATGTATGTATGTATGTATGTATGTATGTATGTATGTATGTATGTATGTATGTATGTATGTATGTATGTATGTATGTATGTATGTATGTATGTATGTATGTATGTATGTATGTATGTATGTATGTATGTATGTATGTATGTATGTATATATATATATATATATATATATATATATATATATATATATATATATATATATATATATATATATATATATATATATATATATATATATATATATATATATATATATATATATATATATATATATATATATATATATATATATATATATATATATATATATATATATATATATATATATATATATATATATATATATATATTTTAGTACGCTGCACGTGTTATCGCATTGCTCACGGCTGCTTAACTTATTGGTTCGGTTAACGTAACCAAGGTGGTGGCTGTTCTCCTTCCATTTCTCCCCCAGATCTATATAGCACCCGGGCGCACACTGGTCTAGACTATTTTATTCTACTAGTGTTTTAGTCTTGAGATGAACTTGACTGGGGTGGGAGTAAAAATGATAAAAAGTAATTAGCTTACTCAAATTTATAGAAGGAAAATGGAAAATATTGAATGTTAAGGGAGGCTTGAAAGGGTGAAACTGAAAGGAAACTCATGAAAAGTTAACACCTAAATAGCTAATAGAAGAGGAAATATTATTATATTAATTAAATGAATGCATGCACAGTTTTGAATGCGCTGATACGGTGACTGGAATGAAAGGTGATGGAGCTATGTTGACATGAATAAGGCAAGATCTTGAAAAATAAACAAGTGGATAGGGGGCACTTGAGTTTGGGTCGCTAGAAAGAATAATAGTGGATCGGCAGAGATGAAGAGAGCGTTCGGTGTATATGATTTAGGCGAATAGCGGTGAGACAGCATATTTAAAATATAAATAGCGAAATATAGCAGAGTAGATAGGGTAGATCAATTTTTTATAGCATATAGATATTTTTCTGGTATAGTTAGAGGTCTTAGGATCATGAATATATAGGCTAGAGAGAGGTATCATTGATAGGAGTGATGTTATAGCTCGTTTTATATTATGCTATTTATAGCGACGTTACTTTAGGCGATTTTAACAAAAGTATATATGTACACATATAAATGATTAGTAACTGATCTAGATAGTGAGGAAAGCTCAAAGAACATAAAATATAGGATTTAACATTCCCAATATCAAATAGGATTATTACATAATCTCAAATGAGATGAAACGCAGGTCACCCTGTGGGTTACCAACATTATTTCACTTTTGTTGGGGCGCGAGCGCTTCAGAAAGCCAACTCATTAATTAGTTGTGTTGATAAAACTTATGACAGGTTCCATAAGCCGCTGTTAGAAGACATCTCGATTAGTGTCATAGCTTGTTTGGGGTTCGTTTAAAGAATTTTAAGTGATCCGAGTAGATTTTAACACTAATACAACCACAAAATGACGGGGGCGTCAACATAAATGAGACCTGTTTCGACTAGCTAGACAAAGGAAAAAGGATGAGGGAATGGAGATTCGGATTGGGAATGGTGCGAGCGTCGCACGCGTGCTGAGCACTTAGCTCGATACGTAATACTCTGTGACTTAGAATCGTTTCATACAAAAATAGTGTAATAAATATCGCGCAAAATATCAAAATAAATCAGATTAAATTCTAAACAAATTAAATATAATTAAGAAGGGATTTCGGATTTGGGATTGCGCACGCGTCGCCCGCGTTTTTAGTGCTTTAACTTGAACAAAGTGCTCTGCTGACTTTCTTTTTCAATACAACGACGAATTAACTTCACTTGTAATAGAATCACGTGCAAAATATCTAGTTAAAACTAAATAAATTCATACAAATACAGCGGTCTAACTTCATAGTAAAATCGTGCAAATAAAATATAAACTCGATTAAATTCATAACTCAATTAAAACGTAATAAATTCATGTGTAATAATAGACTTGTAAATTCACTTGGGAATAAGCTTAACCAAATTCAGAAATAAACTCAAATAATATTAAATGTAAATTCACGTGTTAATAGTAAATTAAATAATAAATAGTGTTTAACTTCAAAAATACTTAGTAGAATATAAATGCAATTTTAAAAAACTTGTTCGCGATTAAAATCAATAATGATTATATAGCTTACGAAATACGAATCCAATAAATTGTAGCTTCAAGAAATAAATATATTAGGAAATTAGATTTGCAATTAACATTTAGAACTCTTACATATTTTAGAAAATAGATAAAATAAATTCAGAATAGATTTAGGACTTAATAAAATATAAAAGTGTTTGAAATATTTAAATATTTTAGTCATTTAGGAAGTGTTTGAAATATTTAGAAGCAGTGAAATAAAATATCTTAGTCAGTGTAAAGTATTTAGAAGCAGTGAAATAAAATATCTTAGTCAGTGTAAAATATTTAGATGGTGGAAATAAAATACTTAAACGGTGTGAAATATTTTAGGCAGTGTTATAAAATATTTAGGTAGTGTTTAAAATAGTTTAGGTAGAGAAACAAAGACGTACTTAAACAAATACTCAATCTAATACAAACGAATATTTTTAGGAACAGTTACAATAAAATTCAATAAATTTCGAAATCCATTAAAGAATAACTAAATAATATTTAAATATCCAAAAACAAATATTAGGGTCAGCAGTGAGTACATAATATCCGAATACAGTAACGCGTACGCGAATGATAGCTTCAGTGATCTAAAGGCGAGCCAACGAGCAAGGAACGAGCGAATGCAGTGCAGCTGAACCTTTTATAGCAGATCATCGTGGGACAAAATCCTGGTGCAGTTATGATATTTTATATCATAGAGAGGTCAGAGGTTCCAATACCGGGGTCTACCCACTCATCATACTTTGTGGCAAATGCATTTCCAGTGAGAGCTGGACATGTGTTGCAATTTTGTATAATTACAGTTGGAGACATCGGACACCGCTTGAGTCTCTACATTTGGCTATGTGATGCATTAAATTTGCGTTATGTGCTGATGTAGATCGATTCCGTCGAGAAGGAGGAGCAGACTTCGATCCCATGTCCACTATCCAGAACCAAGGCTTTACATCTTACATTTGTCCGAGGACCAGAGAACTCATTTTTTAACGTAGAGAAAAAAGCATCCAGTCCTGATTAAAAATATTTGAATTGAAAAATCCCATACTATAAAGTAGCTTAAACTGAACACCGAGATATTTGAAAATTCCAATATGTGAATATTGGCTCTTTTACTTCAAATGCGTCGCACATAGAGTATCTGAAGCTGCATGAAAGCTGTTACTACACATCTTTTCTTCATTTGGGAGAAACGCGAGCCTGCCGCAGCTGAACCAGAGATCTACTTTGTTGCCGGAGAGCGAAACACACAACCATGAATATTTAACACGATATCAATATTTTTAGATGGGTGGAATAGGTATTAGGGGCTCAATACAAAACAAACCAAACAGAACAAAACAAATATTCCTCCGTCCAGGCCGACCCTCAATGCAACGACTGCTGCGGCGACTGTTAGCAAAGAGCATCGTTGGAGACCTTCAGTATCCCTCTGTTGTCACATTCTGATGATCATGTTAACCCAGCGTGCATATCATTCAGCTCAACGATGCGACATGGATAATCCTTTCTCTACCTGTGTGGTTCGAAAGCAACGAAGCAGAGATCGACGGTGCAGCTGAAGCAGTGAACGAGACAACCTCCAGAACAGCAGCTGATTGTAGCAGATGATTGTAAATCCGGTGCCTGAGTTGATTGAATCAATTTCACGCATCTATCCGGTGTTTCAAACCTTGTACGAGCTTCACAATATCTGAGGATATTGCATCACCCTTATTAATTTTCATCAGAACGAGTAGTTCCAGTCGACGCGAGGATGCTGGTCTTCACCTTGCGCGAGGAATGGAGTGGGAAGGGGATTTGGAGGCGCCCACACCAAACAACTAAAATCAACCATAAACAAAACCTTTAAAAATGTCACTTCCTTCGATCCCTCCTAAAATTCTCCGAAAATTCCGAAAATTCGCGAAAATTACCTCAAAATTCCTTAAAGTCATTTAAAGTCATTCTAAAAGTCATTTAAAGTCATTCTAAAAGTCATTTAAAGTAATTCCAAAAGTCATTTAAAGTCATCCCTAAAATCATATAAAAGGTCATTCCAAAAGTCATAAAAGTCATTCCCCAAAAGGTCATTTAAATTCATCTCAAAACAAAATTACTCAAATCCAAGATCCCGAAGAAAAACTACCTCACCCACCATATTTTCAGATTAATTTCAGGTTAGAAGACGACACCGAAAGAAGAAGAAGAAGAAATTGTATTTATTTTCAGAGATCCAGACTTAAATATGTCCCATTGTATTATTCAAACAGCTACTTTATTTTGCATGGAATGTATTTTTGCATGTGTACTTTTCTAAATGCCATATAATTTGTTTATGTATTGTTTTGTGTTGAATTGATAAAATGTCATAATATAAATAATGTCCAAAAATAATCATATTTTTTCCAATAGAAACAGGTACAAATAAAAGGTAAATTGTATCGAAATAAAGAGATCAAAAAAGGTCCACTCCATATCCATAGAACATCTTAAAAATTAGTTAAAACATTGCCATATCTAAATACTGAAATAATTAAAATCACATATTGTTGTTGACATCTAAATAAAGTACTCAAACTACATAGAGAAAGATACTAATTATATAATGTAATTAGATTGTAGATATAACAGTGTTTTTCTGAATCCTCCTCGGCTTTAAAAGGCTTAGGCAAGCTTATTTTTTGATAACTTTATAAACACCCATATTACTTATGTTTTACAGATTAAATTGACACTACAATAGAACTTATATCTAGAATCATGCATAACTCGTCGAAAAGTTCGGATATGAAATATTCACTGCTGAATTGAATTATAAACCAAACACTAAGCAACTTTAATAAATTATTACTCAACGAAGTCGAAAGGGTTAAAAGAAAGACAAATTAGCTAATAGAGGGTTAACTATTGATATAGAGTCATGCATATATGTATATATGTATGTATATATATATATATATATATATATATATATATGTATATATATGTATATATGTAAAGACATCAGATAATTCCATTGGTAGATTTTTAGTCACTTCCTTCCAAGCATAGTTATAAGAGTATATATACATATATTTCAGAGCAACCATAATATTATTATTATTTTTATTATATATTTCCCACCACTCAGTTATCGATAGACATAGGTACCATTCAAGCCACTCCCATCTCAGACAGAAATCCCCTCCATGTGTATATATGTATATATATGTGTGTATGTATATATATATATATATATGTATGTATATATATGTGTGTATGTGTATATATATATATAAAGAACATATAGAATTCTTATTATTATTACCTGATAGCCAACCAACGACCAACAGTAATTTAGGTATTGTCAAGCTCTGCCTCCACTTATATAAGTCCCACTCCAGAAAACTTTATGTATCAGTTAGTTATTATTATTATTAATTTTAGACCAGTCATATGTATTATTTAAACTATAGATTTTAGCCACACCTCCATGATATCCCCTCTTCTTTATTTTAGACCAATCAGACAATTGTATATAATGTATATACCTATTTATGTATTCCTTCAGCCAACAGGATATTTTATTAACACATTATTTTTGAACCAATAGAATCAAGCTAGAACTCATTTCTTTAGAGGGATGAAATTTTAAAGAGCCCTGATTGGATATCAATCGGGTAGGTAATTTTAGTTAGGCATAGTATCATTTTATATACATATCTATTTATATATTTATCCAGTAAGCTGTCCAACCCTCGTCTTTATGGGGAGGGGGGGTACACTTCAATTGGTGTCCGTGACCATTGGATGCGTTAAAACTTGGGTTACTATAGTATTTTAGGGGTATTTAAATTCTGATCACGCCATCTTTAATTGTCGCCACGTGACCAGAATTTAACACAGTAGTTACTATGGGTATTTACACGATAAAAGGTTTTACAAATCACTAGACGACACAGGCCAAATTAAAACGGAAAAAAAATATAAACAAAAATAGGCGTCCCAAAGGTTAAACCAAATTAAAACGAGAAAAAAAAACAAGCTAGAAAAACGTAAAATAAAAATAACAAAGGCATAACAAAAGAACAAAAACGTACAACTTTAACATTTGAGAAATTTTATTAAAAATTAAAACTATTATGACAGATAAAGAAATAGGACAACGCCATCCCGTGGTGGTATGGTAAACTAATTGATAGTGAGCGCGCGTGTGACAAAAAGTAGCTTAGCGAAGATACGAACCCAAAAGGTTTAGAGAGTCGCCGCTAGATGGTGTAAAATTAGAAACAGTTTCACGTACGTTGAAAATAAAATGCAACAGTATTTGAAACAAAATAAGCTGAAACTAAATTGAACAAACATTTTGAAAAACATTATTAGAAAATTTATTTATAAATAAATACGTTATGTAGACATAGAAAAAAAAACAAGACATTAAAAATAGATTCAAAACGGCTAAAAAAGAAAAAAAATATTTTAAAACCTTACCGAATGTAGACAAAGGAGCTCCATAGAAAAAAATCCAAAGCCATCGCAACGCATAGCGATGACAAACATAGCCAAACATTTCAAATAAAATGCGCGAAATATCGGCCATTTTTGGAAAAAAAATCACAAAAACACTAGTATACACCTCAATAATATCACACATGACATGAAGTATAGATATCGCGATAGAGATTAAATATAAAACCGAAATTTCAAATAACCAAGCGCGACAAGTATCGCATCCTTGCGTATATAGGGCCAGAGATGCCACTGAGGTTACACAGTTGCATTCAAAAGACATTCTGGATGACATCTGGCAACGATTTAACAATTCCGTGTACACAGAAAAAGGTTCCAACTACCCATTACGCCATTGGACCTTTCCAAGGGTTGTCGTACCTGATAGTCTGGTAATGTATAAATGTGGGCGTGACATCTCAAACAAAAGCAAATTTTATACATAATAACCCTAGCATAGGCAAAATTCATTTTAGTTGAGTATTAAAAAAATATTTAGTAGATGATTGTAAGATAAAAATAAAAGCATTACATTTTGTTAAAATAAATTGAGAGTTAGATGTGATGAGACGATGCTTGTGTGGAATATACCTCAAAAACATGTATTAAAAAAAAATTTACACATATTTCATAAACACTAAAGCTTTGGAAAATTTTAGTTACACATAGGTTACATATTTACATAAATTAACTTACAGAAAATGGTAGACTCAGCAATACATTAC
Source organism: Micropterix aruncella (assembly GCA_944548615.1). Taxonomy (NCBI): domain Eukaryota; kingdom Metazoa; phylum Arthropoda; class Insecta; order Lepidoptera; family Micropterigidae; genus Micropterix; species Micropterix aruncella. The sequence goes on along the minus strand of OX155953.1, from coordinate 28,962,658 downwards.
ACATACAATGCACATACATTACAGAGAGTACTTTACATTACATTACATAAATTTAAAACACCAGCTTTAGAATGAGATTAGTTAACATAAAACAAGGTTTGGACTTCATAAACAGTAGTATAAAGTAAGAAAAAATTTACAAACCTAGAAATCGGAGATTGTTGATGTTATGGATCAACAGCACAGACGCGAAATTGTAAAGTTGCACTATGATTTCGTTGATAGGTAGGAGAAATGCAAGAATTCATGGGAGAGGTGATTGAGACGACGAATCGAATTACGTAATCATCTTTTCAAACCAATGCTCAAAGTAATGAGACTTGCAAAAATACCTATAGTCACTTTGTGTAATAGTCTGTAGATTCATTGCGACTGAGTAAATTACAAATCAATTACCAGAAAGCCAGGATGCGTAGCTAGGTAAGGGATACAGTTAAGTATCGAGGCTCACTGAAAACTAATTTGCAATAGTATTTCAAAATATTTAAAAGTAGTTTCACTTACAAAAACAGTTCCAAAATAAAAGTGTCACTTCGTAGCACATTTGTAGAGTAGATGTTGAAGTAGTAGACTGATCACCATATGTATATCTGTTGGAGAACCATCATTGACCATAAATTACCACAATAATGATTCCACCAACAGATAACAGATAGTAACTAGTATAGTGCAGAGTAGTTGTAGCTTATAACCATTACTCATGCCAGTTAGGTATCCTGATATTGAAAATAAAATAGCCACAATAGCAGAATAACCCACTAGGTACAAGCAATGATCAGAGTCTTCCATCTTGGCTAGATCCTTTGCAAGTAATGACTTGACATTTGATGATGACTAATTTTCATAGAGAATTAGGAACAAAGCGAATCAAGGAAGGGGCTCTATAGATAATAGATAAATCAAACCATAATATCTATTGGGACACATTTGGGCGAGGTGATTATAAACACGGCGAGCGAATGTGTAAATATGAAGCTCGGGTTACACCACAGAATAAAAAGTGCTACAGAGTGAAGATAAGAACTGACATTCAATTGGGCATTAAATGTTAAATTTTAAAGTATAGATTAAGATCAACGGACTCCGATGAAAGGTTTTGAAGTAGTGAAACATAGACATTAGAGTCATAATAGATTATATGTTAGTTTATAGTGATAGAAAATTAGTTAAACAGAAAATACATAGTAAATACTCCTCACAAATAGTTTTATAGAAAGATAGAGTAAAGTCGAGCAATATTGACATCTGGTTAAGACCATTCCAAGTGTATTGTAGACATTTCATCATCATCATTATTTAGAAACATTTTAAAATTCTTTAGAGTTTCAAAATACATTAGTAGAGTAGAGAGTAGTAGCTTTGGCAGTAGAATTGGTTATTGCTGAATGATCTGGTGATTGAGTGGTAGTTTTGCATAACATTTATTACATTGAAGACTTTTGACAGCTGACAAAACTTATACAAACATTCTATTAAAACCACTTTACCATATCTTTTCCTAAAATACCACCCTCTTATATCCTCCAATTTGCAAAAAAAGTAGCTCTTCAAGCCCATTTTATATTTTGAAACCCACCCACTATAGAATCCAACCAAATTTCAAAGGTGCTTTAGAATATCAATAATGTGATCACAAATCAACCCAACTTTTAGCCTCAACAATAGGACCTGAGGGAAGTAGACAGTTGTTTTACATACATTGAAGCTTTAGAATAAAGAATATCTATTTTGGATTTTTCAAAATTGGAAGAAAAGCTAATTTTGAATTTTTCAAAATCGCGTAGGTTACATCTCCGCTTAATGATTACCATGCGTGAACGTGCGTACCAAACTGAATTAAACTCGTCGTCCTTAGGTTTATCCCCGTTTGTGCATGCCACAAATTTGGTATCTTTCGATACTTAATTGGGTCGCACCAACACAATCGACCTAGCTTTAAACCCAATCTTGTCAATCATGTACACTCTGTAAGCAGTTAGAGATACTATGACCAGCGAACAAAATTGGAGAAGCTATCCTTAAAATGTGATTCGGTCATGGAATATGTAACGGAGAGGTAGCACGAAAAGAATCCTCCATTAACGATTGTCTATGAACAAAGGAACCTATATCTTATAACCAACCTAACATTTGTAACTATACAAATGGCTTAGACAATGCACCACCTAAATTATAAAATATATTCACTAATATAAAACCATAGCAGGTAAAAGTGATTTACATCATGAGACCACGCCTTTAAAGTAAAAGAAGTCCTCTACATAAAAAGACGCTAAATAAAAAAATTAGTGAACTACAAAACTGGCACAAAAACAAGTCAAGCTATAATAACAGAAAGGTTTGACATTCCAACTACATTCCTTACAAAATATATACTCCTAGATTTCCATAAATCCTAGTCCATATAATTTTTACTAGAATCAGACAAGACATTAGAAAAATAAAGGAAAGAAAAGAATCGTTTATATACATACCATCATACATTGTCAGATCACTTAGCAAGGGACCGATTTTGATTTGAATAGAATAAATTCATTAGCCATTATAGAAAAACCTGCCGGTTTAGTGCTTGAAATCCTAATATAATATTAAAAACATTAAAGTTAAACAGTATGAGTAAATATTCCCATTGTAAATGATAACTTCAGAATGATAACCAAGGCATGCCAATGTTGCTATGGCCACTTCAATTCATACACTCACACATAAATTGAAACAATTCATACACATCAAGAATATAGATTTCAAAGACAATTATCGCTTAAATAGACAAGGATCAGTAGAACAAAAGAGAGTTAAAAGGTATAGATAATGTTTTGCATAGGAGTCGTTTCATTGCATCTGAAAACTAAAGTTAAATTCATAGAAAATTAGAGTGCCTAATAATATAATACCACCATTACAAATAACATATAGAAATATTATTATCAAAAGTAAGTAGTATTACAAGTGACCATTCAAACCTCATAGGACGGAATAGAGATAATCATTTAGTTAACAAACATATCATACAATAGAAACAAAAATATTAAAACTCATGAAACATCTGCATCGCATATAGACTAAACTGTTTTTCACACTTGTCGGGCGAACGGGACGCTGCGATTTGAAAAAAAATGGTACCCAAGGCGTGAAAGAAAGAAGGGACTGACCCAAACGTAGACATGTGAGCGTCAAACTAGATATGTAACGAGTATGAAAGGAACGAGTACTTTTGGAACGGTTAATTGTATGTATGGGTATATTATGTGGGTATGTATATATTCATGTATGTGCGTGTGTATAAATATATATATATATATATGTGTGTGTGTATGTGTGTGTGTATATATATATGTGTATGTATATGTATGTGTATATGTATATATATGTGTACGTGTGTATGTATGTAAATATATATATATGAATAGGAAACATAGGAGGATATAGGAGTTAGGGATAATGGAGATTATTCCCCTGGTGAAGTGCGTACTCGTTGAAAGAAACATGTCTTGTAATATTTAGAAACTTAGTTATAAGAAAAGATATTAATAAGTTTTAGTCCACAGCAAAAGGTGGGAGTAACTTTTATGTCTAGTTACGAGCGGTGTGATTACCACCAACTATCGATCCTAATATCGTCGAGAATTTCGAAAACATTTTACTTAAAACGGGCGCAAAAGTAATCATAATTACAGAAGAAAATTATTATTTAGTAGTCAATTTCAAATTAAATTTTCTTTAAACTCATAGCATTCATTTAAATTCATTCCTATACATACATTTATTTACATAAAGTAACAATAGTCAGAAAAAAATTTACAACTTCACAAATTTTACATACAACAAATAGAAGGAATGTGAAATGGTTTGGAGATTTGAGATGTATTGGGATATAACGGAAGTGGAAGAGATTCCATTTTTGTTAGTGGTAGTTTACCGTGGGAGGGCAGAGGAGTTTGATGAGGGTGAGTCAGCAATGGCTTATCGTTGTTGGGCCTTCTAGCTTTTCTGAAAGACATGGTTCGGCTGTATTCTTCGGAGTGTGGCAGAACTTAGCATAGATTGAAATATTTAAGTATATAGTGTAGGAAAGAATTATATAGTTAGACATTAGCTTAGTATAAGATAAAGGAATTAAAGTAATATTGGAAATTATTGTTGTTAAATTTCACAAGAAAATGTAATTTCAAAAATAGCTTCATAGATAGGAAAATTAATTTCACAATTATTACAGTAGCAGCAGATATATACAAAGACACATATAAAACCATAGAATAGTGACATTTAGTGAGAAACAAAGACATAACCAGTGAAAAATAAAAGAGACATTAGACACGACAAGACACAACATGAACTTCAGCAGGGCACACAATTCATTGAAGCATACACAGGGTGGTCGCATCATGAATCGCAGACATTATGTAAAGCCAGCTATGGAGACAGAAACCATCACGAAAGCAATCATGATGGGTATAAGAGAGTCTTTAGGGCCAATCATTGATAAGAGAGTCCAAGAGGCTTCAACATCGAGGAGGTCCACATCAATGGAACAAAATGCTCAAGTTGAAATGAATAGCAACAGTTCAACAGAACTGGGGCCGAACCTAAACCATGGGATGGTTACTTGCATGGAGAAACCGAAGGCACCAAAATTTAAAGGAACGGATGCAGAGAACCCAGTGAAATTCATCAGAGATTTGAAGACATACATTAGAAAACTACGAGGGCACGAGGATGAAATCGACATTGCAATGGAGTGCGTATCTACTTCAGTACGTGCTGTATTAAACATATTCAGACCAGATTGGAGGGACCTAGGAGACTTTGAAAAAGAGTTTCTTGAAATTTACTGGAATCTTGTACGTCAAGACAAAGTAAGAGAAGAGATAACCAATGGAGTGTGGAAAGTGGAAAGAGGAGTGTCTAAACTAGAGTACTTCTCTCAGAAACTGGAACTAGCTAGGGAGCTTACTCACAAAATACCAGAGCTACACCTCATCAACATTATTATAAGGCAACTACCAGAGGCGGTACAAACGCAATGGGTAGCAATGGAGAACCCTACTTTAGCGAAAGCGGCTGCCTTGCTGAAGGGACATGATGGATACGTCATTCGAGATTGCGACAGATCTTCACAGAAGGCCCGGACGAGACTGACAGACCCAACATCGAGGAAGGAACAAAATGAGAAGAGGGACGGAGACAAGCACAAGGACCACTACAAGAGAAGACCATACATGACGAATGATGGGCGAGACAAGAAGAAGATGGACGACTACAAGCGACAGGGAAACTACTTCACCACGGCAAAAGACCAGAGTCGGGTTTAGATATTACTGGCAAGAACAAATGTAAACGGATAGTAACTAAGTCGACCCTGGGGTTGGATGTGAATGACTTTGTCCAGAATACTGGTAGGGAAACAAGTAACTTCTCAACATCAAACATTAGGAACACTAGCTTAGAAACCATAGAAAAAGACAAAACAGACAGACGTCGGACAAACAAAGACAACAACATAACCAGAAAAAGTAACTTAGAAGTAGGAACAGGGACACATCATTTAGGGACACACAAAGGCAGGGTAGGACCACAACAGCATAGAGTTAGGGCAATAATCTCACATAGACCTAAACACAGTACAGTGACAGCTATAGATAAGGGGCGTACAACTAGACAACAAAACAACTTTAGGGCGTTAGACTCAGATAGGACCAAATTAAAGACCACAACACTAAAGTCTGGACTCAAGACATTAGGGGCGTCAACTACGACAACAGGACTCAAAACACTTTCACATAAGGATAAACTTACACAAAAGACAAGGTCAAAAGACAACACAACATCGAAACGACGCTGCATAGACTTTGTAAAAGCAATTGACACACCTGACAAATTAGATTCGACAGATCAAACGACGCTGCACACAAGACAAGACAATGGACAGGGAAAACATAGAGTTAGGAACACCATAGATAGTGAGAAATACACCAAAACACCAAAATCATTACAGATTATGCTTAACACAGGGTGGACACCAGGTAAGGGTTTAGGAAAACACTCACAAGGTAGACTAGATCCTGTGGAGGTGACAATGCGTAGGGAAAAGTGGGCTGGAGTTGGATACCGATGTCGTAATGAAGAAGAAGACGCAGCAGCCTTGACAATGGAGCTATCGAGACCATTCATCATCAGAACGAGAGGAAGTACCATGGACAACGACACTACGAGGGACATTCAAGAGGCAACATCGACAGCAGCAAAGGAAGAATTCAACATTTTTGAGGAGAAAGATTATGAAGACGAGCCTGGAGGATCATTACCAACCATACCAGAAATAACAGCTACAATAGGGGAATACGAAGTATGCTGCTTAATTGACACAGGAAGTCAAGTGACATGTATTTCACTAGATTTTTGGAAAACATTAGACACCACAGGAACAAAATATCCACTAATGCCCATTCATGCGCTACAAATAAAGGGTGCAATGGGGACGAAGAGCAGGAAGGTAACAAAAATGGTGTTACTTCCATTGAAATTAGGAAAGGAAACAATAGATACACCTTTCTTGATAGTAGAGGGATTGGTGAGACCACTTATTCTGGGATACGATTTCCTGGATAATCATCAAGCAATTATATTCACAGGAGGAAAACCAGGGAAAACACTTGCATTAAGATCGAAACAGTTAGCAATAGCCTTCGACAATTCAACTGTAATTAGCAAAGAGATCATACCAGGTGACACTACAGAAGAAGGGACGACAGCAATAAACCAAGTAGTAGTTACCAAGACTACATCTACCCCAACGATAACAGAACACATAGATAACCTAGAGTTACCAGGAGACCAGAAGACAGCTTTAAAAGAGGTGCTACAAAAATATGCTTTAGTATTCCAGGATAAGCCAGGAAGAACTAACTTATACAGACATGAAATCAAACTACATGATGAGAAACCATTCACTATGCGAGCATACCCCATACCTTTAGCATATAGAGACAGGGTGACAGAGAAACTGGATAGCATGTTAGAGCAAGGACTAATAGAAAGGAAGACCACAAATTATTCCAGTCCAATAACAGTAACATTGAAGAAAGACGGCTCTGTAAGGATTCTTCTAGATGCTAGGGAACTCAACAGCAGGATGATAGGAGAAATAGAAACACCACCTATAATTTCGGACCTTATACAACGCTTCTACGGGGTCAACTTCATTACAGTATTAGACCTAAACAACGCATATTTCCAAATACCACTACATCCAGATAGTGAAAAGTACACAGGTTTTACCTATAATGGAAAGGGGTTTGTGTACAAGGTACTTCCACAAGGACTGAAGACATCAGTGGGAAGTTTTTCAAGGGCCATGGACTTAATACTAGGACCAGAAATCAGGAATTTCTGCATGAATTATTTAGATGACTTGGCAGTATTTACAGTAGGAACCTTCAAGGAACATCTAGATCAACTGGGACAAGTACTACATAGATTACAACGTGGAGGACTAACATGCTCTTTAGAAAAGTGCCATTTTCTAAGAACACAAGTAAAATTACTTGGATTCGACATATCAGTAGAAGGAGTAACGATGTCAGAAGATAAAGTAGCTGCTATACGAGATTTCCCATCACCAAAGAAACAGAAACAATTGCGAGCATTCTTAGGGCTTTGCAACTTTTACAGACGATTTATTGCACAATATGGGGAGGCAACAAAACCGTTATGCGAATTATTACATAAAAACATCAAGTGGACATGGGGAGCAGAGCAAGAGAAAGTATTCACCAATGTAAAATCACTTTTCTTGAAAGCGGTAATACTAGCACATCCAGATCCAAAGAAGCAATATTATTTACAATGCGACTCATCGGGTTATGCACTAGGAGGAGAATTATACCAGCTTGATGAGGATGGAGAACACCATGTAATAGGATTTTGTTCGAAAGGACTAAATGCAGCAGAAATGAAATGGACAACTTCAGAGAAGGAACTGTATGCCATCATATATTGTTTGAAAAAGTTTGAGACATTTGTCAGAGGAGTGAAACTAATTATTCGGACAGATCATCAATCACTTACATTTATAAAGACATGGAAGCTTTACAGTGCAAAAGTCACGAGGTGGATACTTTTCCTAGACCAGTTTGACCACACAATTGAATATGTAAAAGGGCGAGACAATCAAGGAGCAGACATTTTATCGAGGTATTCCGTAGGAACAGCACAACAACTAGGTGATAGAGTATTACATCCAGAAGTGGCTTTATTCACAGTACAGAGAAACAGGACCATGACTGAGAGACTCAAAGACATCAGGAAAGAGCAAGTGCAAGATGAATTCTTATCAGATATACGACATCGAATACTTAGGACCAAAAGAAGAGTACAACCATTAGCAGAGAGAATGTACAAAAGGTATCAATACAAAAATGGTGTATTATACTATAGGCAGGCAAATCAAGATCAACTATTATTAGCATTACCACAAAACTTAGTCACTGACATTGTGAAATATTACCATGAAGAATTAGGACACTTCGGCACTTATAAAGTATTAGCTGCGATAAGAAGAAGAGTACATTGGCCAAGAATGAGAGATACTATACAAGAAATACTTCGAAAATGCCATGTATGTCAACTATCCAAAGCAGAGACACGACCAAGAGTAGGAGAAAGTCATCCAGTGATAGCCAACAACATTGGGGAGAAAGTAATGACTGACTATTATGGGCCGCTACCTATAGGACGAGGAGGAACAGCATATGTATTGGTAATACAGGACGCCTTTAGTAAATATGTACAATTACATGCCATGAGAAGAGCAACAGGTAAAGCAGCAGCAAAAAGAGTACTAGAATTTGCAAAAATAATCAAACCAATGGTCATTATCTCAGATAGAGGTAGCCAATTTACATCAAAAGAATGGAGGGGGATATTGGGCGAAGCAGGCATTCAAACTAGACACACTTCAGTTCGAAATCCACGAGCCAACATAACAGAGAGAGTTAATAAGGAACTAGGAAGATTTTACCGCACTTTCTGCGCAGAAAACCACAAAAGATGGCCAAACCTACTACAACAAATTGAGGAATGCTACAACAAGTCAGTACACTGCAGCACTGGATTCACACCGAACGAGATACTTTATGGAGAAGCTACACGACATCGACTAGATCGAGATATGCCACTACACACATCAACGTTACAAAGGACATTGGGTGACATACGAAGGCAGGCGAGAATCAACATGAAGAATCAAGCAGAAATAAGGAAAAGAGCCTTCGATAAATCTCATAGAATTATTCAATACCAAATCGGAATGTGGGTAAAAGTAGTTGCAGTAAACAAATCCAACAAAGGAAGAGGAGAGATCGCCAAATTCAGCAGACTCTACGAGGGACCGTATGTCATCGGTGCAACGCCATATCACAACACTTATACATTGTTGCATCCAAGGACAAAACTAGTTAGGGGTAACTTTAATGCAGTAAATTTAAGCCGGTATTATCATTAGGGTGGGGTCATTCATATCTAATTCTAGGGAATAGGGACATATTATCTAAGAACCTTACGTTTACCTCAATCATAAAGAATATTCAAATTATTCATTACCTTACATTGATCATACACTATCCAAGGGCCTAAATATCCACCATAATCGTATCCTACACCACTCCTTTATCATAGAAATAAGTTAGATTAGGAAACATTATATCATTGAGTAGATTATAATATTAAGATGAGTAGTACTAAGTCAAAATATCTTAAATTCACCTGAATTGTAACGGAGGCGACATTTGAGATGGATGGTTGTCACGAGGAAGCGGCGGGGACCGTGCCTTTTCTATATTACAGGACATGTTGGTGGGGGCCCATGGCGACCAAAGCCAATAGTGGTTAAGCAGACATAATTACCATCAATATGGGAAATGTAATATAGGGAAGTTCCCTCAGATTTGCACAAATGGGGCCGTATTCAAGAACTAAACATACTAGAGTTACAAAATTAGGAAATTAAAATGTATTAGAACATAAAATGAAGTTAGAGAACAACGAGGGTACATTTTATCAGGGAAAGCGAACAGAAGATTAATTCTTATCTAACGATAGTAGGAAAGATACAGAGGAAGCCAGCTTATAGAAAGGAAGGAAGGAGATACAGGACTAAGAATAGGGTGACCATACTAGACATAGGGACAGCAACATAATTATACATGGAAGAAATAGGGTGACCATGGGATAAAGTAGGAATAGGACTAATTAGGAAATAAATTAACTTAAGCAAGACTAGAATAAAAATATTGATTTAAAAAGGCTTTTAGGGAGATTCAATCCTTTTCAAACAAGATTTTTGGGCGACTGAGATGAACTTGACTGGGGTGGGAGTAAAAATGATAAAAAGTAATTAGCTTACTCAAATTTATAGAAGGAAAATGGAAAATATTGAATGTTAAGGGAGGCTTGAAAGGGTGAAACTGAAAGGAAACTCATGAAAAGTTAACACCTAAATAGCTAATAGAAGAGGAAATATTATTATATTAATTAAATGAATGCATGCACAGTTTTGAATGCGCTGATACGGTGACTGGAATGAAAGGTGATGGAGCTATGTTGACATGAATAAGGCAAGATCTTGAAAAATAAACAAGTGGATAGGGGGCACTTGAGTTTGGGTCGCTAGAAAGAATAATAGTGGATCGGCAGAGATGAAGAGAGCGTTCGGTGTATATGATTTAGGCGAATAGCGGTGAGACAGCATATTTAAAATATAAATAGCGAAATATAGCAGAGTAGATAGGGTAGATCAATTTTTTATAGCATATAGATATTTTTCTGGTATAGTTAGAGGTCTTAGGATCATGAATATATAGGCTAGAGAGAGGTATCATTGATAGGAGTGATGTTATAGCTCGTTTTATATTATGCTATTTATAGCGACGTTACTTTAGGCGATTTTAACAAAAGTATATATGTACACATATAAATGATTAGTAACTGATCTAGATAGTGAGGAAAGCTCAAAGAACATAAAATATAGGATTTAACATTCCCAATATCAAATAGGATTATTACATAATCTCAAATGAGATGAAACGCAGGTCACCCTGTGGGTTACCAACATTATTTCACTTTTGTTGGGGCGCGAGCGCTTCAGAAAGCCAACTCATTAATTAGTTGTGTTGATAAAACTTATGACAGGTTCCATAAGCCGCTGTTAGAAGACATCTCGATTAGTGTCATAGCTTGTTTGGGGTTCGTTTAAAGAATTTTAAGTGATCCGAGTAGATTTTAACACTAATACAACCACAAAATGACGGGGGCGTCAACATAAATGAGACCTGTTTCGACTAGCTAGACAAAGGAAAAAGGATGAGGGAATGGAGATTCGGATTGGGAATGGTGCGAGCGTCGCACGCGTGCTGAGCACTTAGCTCGATACGTAATACTCTGTGACTTAGAATCGTTTCATACAAAAATAGTGTAATAAATATCGCGCAAAATATCAAAATAAATCAGATTAAATTCTAAACAAATTAAATATAATTAAGAAGGGATTTCGGATTTGGGATTGCGCACGCGTCGCCCGCGTTTTTAGTGCTTTAACTTGAACAAAGTGCTCTGCTGACTTTCTTTTTCAATACAACGACGAATTAACTTCACTTGTAATAGAATCACGTGCAAAATATCTAGTTAAAACTAAATAAATTCATACAAATACAGCGGTCTAACTTCATAGTAAAATCGTGCAAATAAAATATAAACTCGATTAAATTCATAACTCAATTAAAACGTAATAAATTCATGTGTAATAATAGACTTGTAAATTCACTTGGGAATAAGCTTAACCAAATTCAGAAATAAACTCAAATAATATTAAATGTAAATTCACGTGTTAATAGTAAATTAAATAATAAATAGTGTTTAACTTCAAAAATACTTAGTAGAATATAAATGCAATTTTAAAAAACTTGTTCGCGATTAAAATCAATAATGATTATATAGCTTACGAAATACGAATCCAATAAATTGTAGCTTCAAGAAATAAATATATTAGGAAATTAGATTTGCAATTAACATTTAGAACTCTTACATATTTTAGAAAATAGATAAAATAAATTCAGAATAGATTTAGGACTTAATAAAATATAAAAGTGTTTGAAATATTTAAATATTTTAGTCATTTAGGAAGTGTTTGAAATATTTAGAAGCAGTGAAATAAAATATCTTAGTCAGTGTAAAGTATTTAGAAGCAGTGAAATAAAATATCTTAGTCAGTGTAAAATATTTAGATGGTGGAAATAAAATACTTAAACGGTGTGAAATATTTTAGGCAGTGTTATAAAATATTTAGGTAGTGTTTAAAATAGTTTAGGTAGAGAAACAAAGACGTACTTAAACAAATACTCAATCTAATACAAACGAATATTTTTAGGAACAGTTACAATAAAATTCAATAAATTTCGAAATCCATTAAAGAATAACTAAATAATATTTAAATATCCAAAAACAAATATTAGGGTCAGCAGTGAGTACATAATATCCGAATACAGTAACGCGTACGCGAATGATAGCTTCAGTGATCTAAAGGCGAGCCAACGAGCAAGGAACGAGCGAATGCAGTGCAGCTGAACCTTTTATAGCAGATCATCGTGGGACAAAATCCTGGTGCAGTTATGATATTTTATATCATAGAGAGGTCAGAGGTTCCAATACCGGGGTCTACCCACTCATCATACTTTGTGGCAAATGCATTTCCAGTGAGAGCTGGACATGTGTTGCAATTTTGTATAATTACAGTTGGAGACATCGGACACCGCTTGAGTCTCTACATTTGGCTATGTGATGCATTAAATTTGCGTTATGTGCTGATGTAGATCGATTCCGTCGAGAAGGAGGAGCAGACTTCGATCCCATGTCCACTATCCAGAACCAAGGCTTTACATCTTACATTTGTCCGAGGACCAGAGAACTCATTTTTTAACGTAGAGAAAAAAGCATCCAGTCCTGATTAAAAATATTTGAATTGAAAAATCCCATACTATAAAGTAGCTTAAACTGAACACCGAGATATTTGAAAATTCCAATATGTGAATATTGGCTCTTTTACTTCAAATGCGTCGCACATAGAGTATCTGAAGCTGCATGAAAGCTGTTACTACACATCTTTTCTTCATTTGGGAGAAACGCGAGCCTGCCGCAGCTGAACCAGAGATCTACTTTGTTGCCGGAGAGCGAAACACACAACCATGAATATTTAACACGATATCAATATTTTTAGATGGGTGGAATAGGTATTAGGGGCTCAATACAAAACAAACCAAACAGAACAAAACAAATATTCCTCCGTCCAGGCCGACCCTCAATGCAACGACTGCTGCGGCGACTGTTAGCAAAGAGCATCGTTGGAGACCTTCAGTATCCCTCTGTTGTCACATTCTGATGATCATGTTAACCCAGCGTGCATATCATTCAGCTCAACGATGCGACATGGATAATCCTTTCTCTACCTGTGTGGTTCGAAAGCAACGAAGCAGAGATCGACGGTGCAGCTGAAGCAGTGAACGAGACAACCTCCAGAACAGCAGCTGATTGTAGCAGATGATTGTAAATCCGGTGCCTGAGTTGATTGAATCAATTTCACGCATCTATCCGGTGTTTCAAACCTTGTACGAGCTTCACAATATCTGAGGATATTGCATCACCCTTATTAATTTTCATCAGAACGAGTAGTTCCAGTCGACGCGAGGATGCTGGTCTTCACCTTGCGCGAGGAATGGAGTGGGAAGGGGATTTGGAGGCGCCCACACCAAACAACTAAAATCAACCATAAACAAAACCTTTAAAAATGTCACTTCCTTCGATCCCTCCTAAAATTCTCCGAAAATTCCGAAAATTCGCGAAAATTACCTCAAAATTCCTTAAAGTCATTTAAAGTCATTCTAAAAGTCATTTAAAGTCATTCTAAAAGTCATTTAAAGTAATTCCAAAAGTCATTTAAAGTCATCCCTAAAATCATATAAAAGGTCATTCCAAAAGTCATAAAAGTCATTCCCCAAAAGGTCATTTAAATTCATCTCAAAACAAAATTACTCAAATCCAAGATCCCGAAGAAAAACTACCTCACCCACCATATTTTCAGATTAATTTCAGGTTAGAAGACGACACCGAAAGAAGAAGAAGAAGAAATTGTATTTATTTTCAGAGATCCAGACTTAAATATGTCCCATTGTATTATTCAAACAGCTACTTTATTTTGCATGGAATGTATTTTTGCATGTGTACTTTTCTAAATGCCATATAATTTGTTTATGTATTGTTTTGTGTTGAATTGATAAAATGTCATAATATAAATAATGTCCAAAAATAATCATATTTTTTCCAATAGAAACAGGTACAAATAAAAGGTAAATTGTATCGAAATAAAGAGATCAAAAAAGGTCCACTCCATATCCATAGAACATCTTAAAAATTAGTTAAAACATTGCCATATCTAAATACTGAAATAATTAAAATCACATATTGTTGTTGACATCTAAATAAAGTACTCAAACTACATAGAGAAAGATACTAATTATATAATGTAATTAGATTGTAGATATAACAGTGTTTTTCTGAATCCTCCTCGGCTTTAAAAGGCTTAGGCAAGCTTATTTTTTGATAACTTTATAAACACCCATATTACTTATGTTTTACAGATTAAATTGACACTACAATAGAACTTATATCTAGAATCATGCATAACTCGTCGAAAAGTTCGGATATGAAATATTCACTGCTGAATTGAATTATAAACCAAACACTAAGCAACTTTAATAAATTATTACTCAACGAAGTCGAAAGGGTTAAAAGAAAGACAAATTAGCTAATAGAGGGTTAACTATTGATATAGAGTCATGCATATATGTATATATGTATGTATATATATATATATATATATATATATATATATGTATATATATGTATATATGTAAAGACATCAGATAATTCCATTGGTAGATTTTTAGTCACTTCCTTCCAAGCATAGTTATAAGAGTATATATACATATATTTCAGAGCAACCATAATATTATTATTATTTTTATTATATATTTCCCACCACTCAGTTATCGATAGACATAGGTACCATTCAAGCCACTCCCATCTCAGACAGAAATCCCCTCCATGTGTATATATGTATATATATGTGTGTATGTATATATATATATATATATGTATGTATATATATGTGTGTATGTGTATATATATATATAAAGAACATATAGAATTCTTATTATTATTACCTGATAGCCAACCAACGACCAACAGTAATTTAGGTATTGTCAAGCTCTGCCTCCACTTATATAAGTCCCACTCCAGAAAACTTTATGTATCAGTTAGTTATTATTATTATTAATTTTAGACCAGTCATATGTATTATTTAAACTATAGATTTTAGCCACACCTCCATGATATCCCCTCTTCTTTATTTTAGACCAATCAGACAATTGTATATAATGTATATACCTATTTATGTATTCCTTCAGCCAACAGGATATTTTATTAACACATTATTTTTGAACCAATAGAATCAAGCTAGAACTCATTTCTTTAGAGGGATGAAATTTTAAAGAGCCCTGATTGGATATCAATCGGGTAGGTAATTTTAGTTAGGCATAGTATCATTTTATATACATATCTATTTATATATTTATCCAGTAAGCTGTCCAACCCTCGTCTTTATGGGGAGGGGGGGTACACTTCAGTCTCAAACGGCCATTGACTTTTGAATGGGCCACGAAAAAGTTTTGGAAAAAAAAGTTGCTGAAAATATACAAGAAGGTCTCAGGATAATATTAGTTTTGATTGGACAAACATTCCAGCTTTGGATTCAGATGTGGCTTCAGTCTGCATGATGGTTATCTCAAGACCACGTTGCAAATTGATTATTTTAGTTACAACTACAGACTAATTATAACTACAGCCTAGGCTGTAAGGGGGTAATAACGCGGCAAGCCAAGTTTAACTAGTGCTTATCTTTGTCTTTTTTCTTGTTTTAGCCGCGTTATGGACGAATTAGGAGTATTTTTTGAGTTTTATAAGAAGAGTGATGTTTTCGAGGGTGTTCAGCGAATCGTTAAACCATATAAGTAACGCTCCGAACCGTTTACCGAGCTAATGGAGGAACAATTTCGAAGGAAGTATATGTTCATCAAAGTGAATATGACGAAAATCGTGGATATGGAAGTGAACAGCTTTGGGGAGGCGGAAAAGGAGGAAACATTAGGCCCGAGCTTCAAGTGGCAGCTGTTATACGGTCATGGGTACGCAACGAGTTAATAAGAAGCTTTGATATCTTTTATATTAAAGCTTTGATATCCTTCTTGTTTCGTATTACCATTTTCACATCCCACTTTTTTGAACTAATATTATTAACGTGAAAACACACCAAAATAATGGAGAAGCACGCAACAACATCGATAAAGCCAAGACCGCGGCGTCTAAGGCGGGAATGGAAAACAACAGCTTTGACAGCTAGCGTTGTGCATTGTATAGCCGTAAAAAGTGGCTACATCGCGACTTTGAGTGTCGAAGCGTTGCTTAGTTGTCACCGTTAAGCGTTTCTAAATAACCAGTTCTTAGACTGTGTCTTACCAAGATAAGCGTTACTTATCTAAGACACTACTAAACGAAGGCGCAGTTATTTTAAATAAGGCCGTATGACTCGTTTTGACTGTTTTACAAATTTGAAATCTTTATGAAATCGGAGTCTATCTCGGTTGTTTGACATTATAAATAAGATAAAAAACGTAATTTACCGCGTGAAGTTTGTAACACCCGACGTTGCAGCCGCCGTTGTCTAGGGTAGATTGAAAGTGTGTCTGCGGGTAGGCGGTAGGCGGCCTACCCGTGTTCCGCGGGTAGGCCGCATGTTTTACTTGTGATGAAATTATGAGTGTGGTTCGGTTAGTACTGAGTGCTATTATTTATTTCCAAACTGCCAAAAGAAGGGTTATATTTTTACTGCATATGTATGTATGTATTTGCATGCCAATTTGACTATATTACCGTTATTTGTGAGTCTCTTCTTGTGAGTGTCTTATTTGTGAGTGTCTTATCTCTTTAACCATTTATGCAGTAAAAGGGAAAAGTCTTTTGTTTTAAACACTTAAGACGATAAATTTGCTTATTTTGATATGATCATAATTGTTGATAATATTACCAGTAAACATGACCTAACGATTTAAATATTTTTTTTAATATAAGCAACTACTTTTTGTGACAAATATAAAATTTAGACATATGGTGTCACCGACTTTCTTGTAGTCATTGCCAAGCTCTACAACTTTTCTCTAGAACTTAATCATATATCTCTCATCGTTAAGACAGCGTTAGTTAGAAACGTTTTCGTTCAACTGTTTTTTCTCCGACTTTGCAAATCCGACTACCACGAAAAAGTCTTTTCATTTTACGGATTAATATATCCTGTGACATATATATCCTGTGACACTCACAAATAACGTGGCTTTCTATCTGTAAAAGAATTTTCAAAATCGGTTCAGTAGATCCAGAGATTACTTCCTACAACCTCTCAAACTTTACCTCGTTATAATATTAGTATAGATTAGTATAGATATGGGTTACATCGAAACTAGTCGATAGTAAAGGAAATGGAAGCCCATGCAATTGAAAAATATATTCTTATGATCTTGCTTCTCTGTGCGACGCATAGTCGTCGTAAGCAGACACAATACGATTTGCCTACGTGCCACGGTTCGTATTCGCAATAATTTCAATCAGCTGCCATTGTACACCCCGTTGTATGCTGTGCGAAGACGCTGCTGCTCCACGTGACAGCGTACACGCGATTAATGTCTAATATTAATTTGTAATTAGACAGGCACTTCACTGTATAGCTGCTTCAATTCAACCTTTTTGAGGACCATTCAGGAATGTGGAAAGCGCGTTTGGTGAAAGCTCGTCAGACTTAAGATATTTAGGAATTGTATGCCAGACATGGTTCTCTCATTTTCGAGTATGTATTCATACGAGGGAGGTAATGAGCCCAATGCAGTTGGGCCATTATGACCCATGTGTTAGGGTAAGCCCAACTCACAGGTCAGCACCCATCTGGTAGCCTCCACGCAGAAGTGCGAGCCCGGGTAGGATCTGTGCATGCGGACCAGTTCCCCTGGGAATCGTCCTTTCGGCGCTCCTGGAGGGTTTGCGCACCGTGCGTCGTCAGCCAGTCGATTTTGCATTCCTACTAATGAACGGGTGAGTCCGGAAACGGCTTTGTTTCCTATAGAGCGGAGTGGTTGTTAACCTTTATGGCAAACTCTCTTTAAACGACCGATCGGCTACTCGATACCGGATGAACAGCCGGGCAAAGGACGCCGTGGTCCGCGATAGATTCGGTAGACACCGAATCACCGCTACTTAAAGGAGAGGACCGCACAAGCTACATCGAACCCGTAACCAGTCGGGAGGACGGAGAAATCTGGCCGAAACTGGGCGCGAGGTCGGCCTGCTGGGTGCACATCCGGTGTCTCACGGTGAGTCGTTAACTCCTTACGGACGAGTGGCGTAACTAGACTGTAGACTGTTTCCTCCCAACGTCTTCTACGATCACCTCACGGGAGATAGTGCGATCAATATCGTTCAAACTTCCTGAGGTGACGGATTCGCCCGTTGTAATTTGCATCTCCAAGTGGTTATATGAAGGTTCACATTTTGGGGGGATCAATTAGACGAATTCAAATTTCGCTTTTTTCAGCGTCACTTGTTCGCCCATGTTTTACAAATGAAATTATAATCTAGCTTTACCTAATGTTCTCGTCACTGCACTCACTCAAAGTCGTTTCGAGTTTCTTGCCTCTTGACAAGGGGAAACTGGAGGGTGTTAAGTTAACGAATCTAGAAATTTTCCTCATCGTAAAAGGAGGCTTCCAACACTTTTAGATAATGACGCAATATCTCA
This sequence comes from Micropterix aruncella, assembly GCA_944548615.1. Lineage (NCBI taxonomy): Eukaryota > Metazoa > Arthropoda > Insecta > Lepidoptera > Micropterigidae > Micropterix > Micropterix aruncella. The sequence goes on along the minus strand of OX155953.1, from coordinate 28,943,712 downwards.
GTGCGACCTACTTAGCACCATTACTGAAACGAGATGATAACGAGGTGTCAGCGCCATCACAGCCTATATAGAAACGTGGCGAGGGAGTCGACTAATTTAAATTTTGGGTTATTTTTTGTGAAATACACGGCGTACATCGTATTTAATATAGCGAATTGTTTTCATATCAAAATAATATGTGTGTTATTCTCTGCAAACGGCCCATTTTTGCAGTTGGATTTTTTTTGGTTGACGTTACCTACAATGTTATAATGTTACATCCGCGGGTTAGATAACTTGGCCTAGGATTGTTTGTTTCGTCGATGGCTGGCAGTGTAACAGTTTTAATTGTTAAACCTACAAGCAACTTTACCTTCTGCTGAAGCCATTCCTCGTTGGGCAGATGATTTTTTTGCCATTCCTCATTGGAAAATCAATCTCTGACTGCATTGGTCAGTGCAGTCAGAGGCATTCAGGAATGAGCATAATTTTCGAAAACAATTTTGATTTGTTTTTTTTTCTCGCTTTTAAAAGTTTTTAAAACGTCGGCAGTTTTTGATCGCGCTACTTTTGGCGTAAAAAAACAATTCATAAAAAAGTAAGTCGCAGGCACACGCAGACAAATAGTATCAACATTGAAAGTTTAGTAATGTAGCAACAAGAAAAGAAAAAACTACGAGGAAGTTTTTAGAGTTTTTGTTAAAGTTCTGTCAAATTTCGAAAATATCTTATTTTGGCACAATTTTTTTATGTCATTTTGAGGACATATGAGGTGGAAGCAAAGCATAGAAAGCGAATATCTCAATATCTACCTTCCATGATAGCTCCTTCGTAAATAATTATTATCTTCTGCTGATCGACACGCTTTATCCGAAAGGCAAACTGCGACTTACACAAGTGATTTATTGTACGGTGTGTGAAAGTCGCTATTTGAAAGGGTCATAATTGGTAATGGATAATCGAACAGCTGATAACAACGCTTTCTAATTAGGCCTTTGAAATCGTACGTAGTATTTTTTTATTTTTGTATACCTTCGCGGCGCTGTGAAACGGTCTATCCAAATAAGTTATTCTCATCATAAACAGCCAACATTGATAATACTTCCTAATTTTGCGGCTGCAAAATATATCAAGAGTTGCAATGTTAAAAAATTAATATAAAATCCCAGAATTATTTCCCCAATGTAAGGGAATAGGGATTCCACTTTGTCAAATATCGTAACATAAATTAAAATATTTTTTGAAATATTCCTCGCGAAACGTGCAATATAGTGTATGTGTTACTTTAATTCAGTTCATTGGATGTATTAAATTTTATTACTGTATTAATTTTATATTTTGTGATTATATTTTACTGACAATTTGAATATTACGATAAATAATTTTACTACGTATCCTTTCGAATCACTAACTACTTCAAATATTAAACTTCTATTTTGATTATTTATATTTATAGTTGAACAATCTAGTAGCTAATTCTTGACTAATTATGTATGTTCAGTAAAGAGTAGTAACGAAACTTACTACATAACCCAATTATTTTGACACGTCCAAGAGCGGTCTTTAGCCGTCAATTGGACACGACGAAAATGTAATGTAATGTAATGTATACTCCAACTTAGCATGAATCGGATCTGGTAAATTTTACATCAGCTTGGGACATTGTTGAAAAGTTACTCCCCAAGAATTTCAAAATTTGAAATATGTATTATATTTAGGAGTATATCAATTGTTATTAACACGCTTTTTATTAGGTCGACCTGTATGTAACTAACTATGTAATGGAATCTAAGGTAACTAATGACCATCTTCCAAGGATCGACAGGTCATGAAAATTGGCAGCTGTATGTAGTTCTGATGACAATACAATAATATGGTACTGTCGAACTGATCTGATGATGGAGTCGGAAGATATGAACTGGAACTTCATGATGGAACATCGTATCATAGCTGTGTTTGGATTTGTTAGAAAAGTCTTGGAATGAACTTTGACCACGATTAGATTTCAAGGTCTGATGATGTGGTTTTTACGTGCATTTATAAAAGCGTGTTTTTAGTGTTATTTTTTAAACTATTATTTTTATCATCGAAACTACAGAAAAAAACAATTTTTATTTTTAGTCTAATTTTTCCAAAATTAAAACAAAATAAGTAAAAATATCAAAGTCCTGCGCTGAGAAAAATATTGGATTGATTCTTACATTACCATTTTGTTATTACGGTTTTATACAGAAAAACGATTTTTTAATCGTATTTTTATGTTAAGTTATAAGGAATTTTGATGAAACTCCGTTACTCGATTATATGTATCAACATTTTTCTTCCGGTTAATACGGAAATAATAGTATCACTGTAGTTCCAACATTTTTATGTCCGACTATAACCGTACGTATCCTACTACATGCTGTCATGTGAGAAGAGAGATACCAAGGTCGCGACGTAATGAAATAACATTACGACACGCTAACTACTGTGACGCTAACACCGTTACGCGTCATGTTAATTCATACGTATGGACCACAGTCCGAGTAATATGCGTAATCCTCGTTGAAACATGTGTAATTCCGTATAACATCGTTATGTGCCCCATGGTACGTCAGAAACATGACTCTGGAACGCGACTTTAGCGAGAAAGAGTCCGTGGAGGATTACGTGAAGCGCCTCGCGCGCGCCATGTACCAGAGGGCCGACATCTCTCCGCTCGAGCACATTCGTCAGCTCGCTCCGCTGCACACCAGACCGCCAGAAGTCCGGAAGCCGTACCCGCGCAGTCTGCTAGATTAGCGGACCAGCAGCGCGGGTACTGCAGTACTGCAGCACAGCAGTCATCGCCTCAGAAGATGCCATGTAATACTCCCGTCTCATCCTATCACCATAAGACGACTGATCCGTCAGGCGTCCCATTACGATACCTGCCACAGGGCGAGCAAGCCCTGAGAAGACCTAAATGATAGCTGGGTCGATGGGCCCGGCTCATGAGAAGCTCCACCAATCAGAATGAATAGTGGAAGACGTCACGGGCCCCTATCAGGGCTCGTCGACTGATATTTGATTTGATTTGATCGTTATGTTTTTCTCAGTGTGGTGCAAGACAAAATCAACACGTACAACTCTTGGTGAAAAGGCCCTATTGAAAGCGAGAGGACGACGCAGTTATATAAGATAAACAGCAAAACGAAGACTCAAGGTGTTCCATTTCAACGCTTTGACGCCATTAACGCCGTCCTTATTTTTAATTTAAAAAATTTAAACGAAATGAGAAATGTCCGCGTAACGAAATTCTGGCGGGAAATTAAAAGTTGGCCGTAACTGGCTGGCCATCAGCGGCACGTTTATTAAATATGGTTAATGTATTTTCACTCCTCTTTTGGACATTCGATAATAGTGTTGACTGCTGCTGCTGAAGATAATACCGGTAATGTGTTTTTTAATTGTTTATCAAATAGCACGGGCTTGGATTTAAAACAAGGAAAATAACGACTGACTGTTTTTTACAAGCTTTTATTTACCTTGCAATGTTTGTTAGTATGTATGTTTGTTTAGGTCAAATCTTGAAAGCTGAATGAGAAACACTTCCTCTTATCCATCAAAGTATAAATTTTACACGTTGGTTCAGTTCCGATGATAAAGCATTTTTATGGTGAGCATGAACTGATTCTACACCCAGGATCGGCTCCCGACGAGGCTATCTTCGACGGCCAACAGCACAGACACACAATTTTGTATACGCATTCAAATGTATCCCGTTCTAAATTTCACCATGACATGGCTGCTGCACCCAGAGTAGGCTTCCGACGAGGTGACTTCCTCAACGGTTAACAGCACAGAAACGAAATTTTGTATACGCATTCAATTATGACAGCCCGTTCTAAGTTTCACAGCGATAGGGCTGCTGCACCCAGGGTTGGCTTCCAACAAGGGGACTCCTCAACGGTCAACATCACAAACACGAAATGCTTTATAGCATTAAACCAGGGATTCCCAAAGTGGTCTATATAGACCCCCAGGGGTCGATTTTGAATTGCAGGGGTCCATTTCAATGAGAAAAAAATGGGGGGGCATAAGATGTAAATGGGGGTTTAAGTAAGCAGATCCCATTTTGGAAGGTCATCATAAACATTTAGTTGATCAGTAAATGTCTTATTACACCTAAAACTGGTTGTGTGAACAGCATAGTATTTCAAAGTTATATTAGTCGCAATAAACAAACGAGCATGTTTCGTGTCATGGAAGGAAATCAACACTCAACTCAAATTGCATCACTAGTCGTTGGAGGAGGCCAGCGTACATGACCAACGAGGGTAAGTGCGAATGAGATATGTGGAAAAATTGCACTTAAATTGGTCTTCGTGCGAGAGATAGTGCTAGATGTGCAGTTATATGCGGCTTTCTCAACTGCTTTATACTTTAAAGTCGCGGACGCTTAGAAATGAACAACTAAAAATTGTACATGTTTTTAATTTTTTACAACTGTGCACTTTACCAAAAACCATATGTAAGTGACCAGTACTGTGCCAGCTGACAAAATCACATTTAAAGGTTTAGGAAAATTCAATATTTTTTTGGCAGGGGTCTACCGAAAACAGCAAGTGGTCTACGTGACAAAAATAGTTTGGGTGCCTCTGCATTAAACTATGATAGCCCGTTTAAAGTTCCACTATGACATGGCTGCTGCACCCAGGGTTGGCTCGGGACAGAGCATTTTAATATAAAGCTTGTTTTTAAAAATGTGTTTTTACTATTACCTTATTTCTTTTAAAGAGAAATAAACGAAGGTATAATAAATATAGATCTATGATAAACATTAATTGGAGAAAAAAATACGTTTATTAGACGACATTTTAATTTAAATTGAGCCACCAATAGTGATTTGTATACTGGCAGTAAAGTATGTCTTCCGTTGTTAACGAGTAAATATATTAAAAACAATTAAAAAACACCGACTGTCGTCTCAGATAGTGAACTATTGTATTTATAATTATTTTTATAACGGTTTTTTAATGAAATATTTGTGGTTTATGTATTTATCCACATACATACATGTAGGTATATTTCCGGAATGTATTCAATCAGTCCTCACATTTGACATTAAACACGATATATTTATGCAAATTTATTGACATTTGGACATTCGAACATTTTGGCAACTACTTCCTTGATATTTGGAGAGCTAAGGTACTTTATGAAACTCGGGAAGTCATAACGATTCTAACAATATCACACACTTCAAAATCGGTTCAAGCGTTTAGAACTTATGGTGGAATATAGAATCGGTAAACATACATAGATAAACCCTGAACACATTGCACTCCTTTTTTGTCGGGTAGTGTAAAAATTCCGATTTTTTTTGATATTGTAACGTGCATATTATCTTTGGTGGGCATAACATGGAAAATGTATTCATAACATTTGTTTATTTTTGGATTTTTTAATGACGTTATCAGAGTGACTTGTTAAATGAACAGTAATCATAATCTATTGACACTGATTTGCCGAGTATTTGTCGAAGGTGAATTAGGCGTGAAGCATTAAGCGTTGACGAAGCTATGTACATACAGGAAGTCTCAGAACTGAACCGACAGGCTTTAGGTGGTCATAGCTTTGGTCAAGACCCACCTAGATTTCAAATAATATGTTCAGCAAAATGTCAGTGTTCAAAAAATTTCCATAGTTTTCGAAAAAATCTCAAAAATTGTTGAGGAGTTTTAAACATACAATCAAGAAGTAATTTAAGTCATTAAGACGGTTGTTATTGCTTAGTTCTAACAATTTCTTTAATATTCGGCGCAGTTTCGGCCAATGCACATCGTCGTGCTCCAAGTTCAATCGGTTCCCTGCTTTTGCTTTCATTGTCGAAAATCCACTTTCAGATCTTTAAGTTATATCAAGTGTGATCAGTATTTTCAAAGCTTTTTTCGAAAATAATGGATACACGCCACTAATTTTTCGCTGTTGTTTGTTAATTTGTCGCACATCACAAATGCCCTATATTGCGAAAGTCATTCTTGAGCCGCACACAACTGCTCCAAGGCAGTCAATCTTCGAACCGCATCACTCAATGGAGGGCTTCACTTGGTGAGGACGTAAAAAAAACACGTAGTACCGGGGTACCATCTCACCTATTTGTTTTATTTTTATTTGTTGAGTGGGGCTTTTCTAAGGTCTTTATGAGCCTTGTAACACTGCGACCATTACTGATCTATTGTGTTTATTTATTTTGATTATTTAACATTTTACTGACAATTTGAATATTACGATGAATAATTTTACTACATATCTTTTCGAATTACTGACTTTTTCAAATATTAGGCTTCTATTTTGATTATTTATATTTATAGTTTGACAATCTAGTAGTTAATTCTTGGCTACCTATGTATGTTCAGTGAAGAGTAGTAACGAAACTTACTACCTAACCCAATTATTTTGACACGTCCAAGAGCGGTCTTTAGCCGTCAATCGGACACGACGAAAATGTAATGTAATGTAATGTATCTTTTACGCATCAGCGGGCCACACTCACACATGAGGTGCTGGGGAGTTTCCTCTGCTCCTTGGCAGAACCTGCACATTTTTGTGTCTCTGAGCTTGAGGTTGAACATGTGTTTGTTCAGGCCACAATGCCCCGCGAGCGCCCTCATCAGTATGCGTAGATTGTTCCTATTTAACGACAAGGCCTCACGGGCCGTCTCACGGTCGTAAGCCTTAACTAGCACCTTGGAATGATTCAACCCTGGCGTGTTGTTCCAGTGGTTGACGGATTGTTCTAAACACATTTGTTTGAGCATTAGGTTTGCAAGGCTTTTTGGTACGCCATAGCAAGGTTCAGGGCCGTTGTTAGTTGTGTATTTTCGAAAACTATTTGCAGTGTGTTGTCTCCGCAAAGTCCAAGGAATTGTGCTTCGGTTTCAATTAAAGTATCTGGAAATCTTCAATGATCGACTAAAAAGGGTCTTGGTGCCTAGGTCAAGCATTTTCTCAGCGATTTTCCAAATTCAGAAAAATGTTTTCTAATAGGATATTTTTCTGACAGAACGATGGTCCAATTCTTGTTTTTATCTTGACCCATCGCTGGTATAGAGAATGACTACTTCGCGGGCTATTAGTGTAAATGACTGCTCATCGAACAGCTTCTTTGTGGACGATATTTTTGGTCACGGAAGCAAAAGCAAGAAGGTGGAAATGACACACAAACATTCTGCATATGTATAAGTAATCGAAGACTATCGCGGTTGTTTGACACTGTAACTAAGATAAAACGTATAAAACACATTTGAATATATTTCTATACATTTCAATATGATACATTTAAAAGGAATACGATGAATAGTAAAAAGCATTTTTAAAAACAAGCTTTTATTAATATGCTCTAAAAAGAAGAAAGAACGGGCTATCATAATTGAATGCTATACAAAATTTTGTATCTGTGCTGTTGACCGTTGAGGAGTTCCCTTGTTGGAAGCCAACCCTACATGCAGCAGCCCTGTCGCGATGAAACTTAGAAAGGGCTATCATGATTGAATTCGTATACAAAATTTCGTTTCTGTTCTGTTGGCCGCTGAGATGTTTCTTCGTCGGGAGCCAACCCTGAGTGCAGCAGCCATGTCATTGTTAAATTTAGATGTCTTCTCTGACATCTCGTATGACATCTTAAAACTATTCAATCGATTTCGAATAGTTTAAAACCAAATGGAATAGATAAATCCCGTCCAGATGAGTCAAGTGGTTCTCGAGTTATTAACACACAGAGAGACAGGCAGACCGAGTAACAGACGTTGCATTTTATTACAAGCTTTAACTTGCAATTTTCGCATGTAATCGTATGTTGTCCGTTTCAAAATATGCAAACAATTTTGCAATCACTTTATGGTATCCGATAAAGCTGCAATTTGATATACCTAATTAAGTAAGTTCAGTGACGATGCAATATTATAGTACCATCGAGCTGATTTCTTGATGGAGCCGGGATGTAGGGACTGAAACTCCCTGATGGAAAATGGTAGGACAGTCGAATTATCGCTAGTATGTTTTGTGATCATGTGTACTTGTCATTACACATGATCACGAGGGTCTGAAGATGGAGCCGGAAGATTGCCACTGGAACTCGCTGATAAAGTGTGCTAAGATAGTCGAGTTTCTGCTCGTTTGTTTTGTTGTCTTGAGTACTTTCCATTACATATGATGACGATGGTCTGAAGATGGAGCCGGAAGTTTACCACTGGAAGATCTTACCTGATGGAAGAAAAGCTTGTTTTTAAATAAACATACTTTTAATGTTTGTTTGTTTCTACTCTTTATTGTGAATTTTCACAATGGGCGGGTTTATTGTCATATGACAATCTCTTACAACCAACCCTACTTGTGACGTGTTTATATGTATGTGTTCGTGTAATATGTATATAAGTGTTGTTGCATTCAATCGACAGAACTGAAAATGCAATTCCGTTAATTTGATCCCAACGGAAAATGGTTACCCAGCCAGGAATCGAACCTGGGAATGTATACTCGTTATTTGTAAAGATAAGAATGAGGATGATTATTAGGTGAAATATTAAATAGTATTTTTAAAGTATTTTTTTAATAGAACTTTTATGTCACAATGACTTATGTCACAGTTTTTTTTATTATAAATAGGTTAACGTTGTACTTCTATAAGAATTATAAGCGATATATTCTCTTAAGATTGTATTTTTACCGAGATTAATTCGCGACGGGGCGACGTCAATTTACCCTTATCCATCAAATTTCTGCAAACCTTTTGATAAAATTTTCTTTGAAGTGTTTACATTGATCCATCGGTGGGATGAGCTAACTGTGCGCCCGCTCTGTAGTAAACAGTTTATAAAATGCTCGGGGAGAGATGACGGGACGTCATTTATCAAGGGTTCCTGGGGCCGATAGCACAGGAAATTGTTGACATTCTTGATCGACGCGCGGCTTATCCACCCCCTTCCGGAGCGTCATTGAAAAATTTGCTCTGTTATCATTTTATGTTTGGCATATTTTGGATAAATAAACATCATGAGGTATTTATATGGATGACGTGGCAAAATTGTAAGTTTATGGCGTTAGCTTTAGCCTTGAAGTTACTGAATGATCAGGCTTGAAAATACCCGTCATGGCGGATAATTATGGAAAATAAATAAAATAGAAAATCAATACTACGTATACAAAGGACACGGCCCGGTGGTATAGTGGTTAGGTCGCCTGATCTTACATTGTAAGGTCCCGGATTCGATTCTCGACTGGGTCACCATTTTCCGTTGGGATCAAATTAACGGAATTGCATTTTCAATTCTGTCGATCGAATGCAATAACAAGACACACACTTACACATATGTTACACGCACACATACATATAACACGTCATAGTAGGGTTGGTTGTAAGAGATTGTCATATGACAATAAACCCGCCCATTGTGACATTTCACAATAAAGAGTATAAACAAACAAACAACAAACACCATCCAAAATGGTAGTCACAGCGGCAACATATAGATCGAGAATAGAAAAGGACCTAATAGACTACCTTGAAGCAGACCTGATGTGACCTCATTTTAAGCGTTCCGGCACGATGGATGGACACAGAAGCCACCGACCGCACCGTTTTAAGTTTTAGATATGAATTTGGTCCAGTGGAACCAATAACCATTTATTTCATACTGGGTATACCCCGCCACGCCTTTGCTGCGGCTCTGTCGGGTTAAATGGAGAAGAAAGAAAAGAGAAATTACAGGTTTATTATATTTTATATATGTATATAAAAACACGCGCGTATTTGAATGCAACGTCGTGTCAATATTTCAAAGCAATCGGTGAAGAGCTTTTGAAGATTGAGGATTTTGAACAAACGTTTACATTTTTATTTACATAGATTAACATTAAAAAAAATAACAAATGAAGTAAAATTGATAACCGATAGATTTAGAATAATAGAAAAACAAGCCTTACTTAATCAAAGGCGAGGAGGCAGTCGAGAGAAAGGCCCGAAGGATCTTCACCGCGATAACCGCGATAGATTCATACTTCGTCGACCAGCTCAGTTTACCAGATAGGAGACCCACTGACGTGGCGCCCAATCGCATCCAACAGTTTTATTCTGACGGGCGAAAAAGAGGACACCTCCTCAGAATATTATTAACGGTCTGACAACCACAGTTCCGCAAATACACCACGGATCATCGACGAGCCCACGATCAAAATCTTTCTTATCAAAATTATCTGATCAAAATGAATTAATTATATCTTGACTATTTTTATTGGCAATATAATCACTAAGAGACATTCTGTTTTACTTTTTGACAATCGTCACATTTTTTTTTGTTATTTTTGACATTACATTTATTAGTTTTATACTAAAAAAACTTATTTTTATCGGTATTTTAAAGAATTAATTATGTTCATTATAACCTTCTTTTTTTCTCATTACATTATTCATTATATTCAATGTAATAGAATCACTACTTATTGAGTTAATTTCTACATATCTTCTCTATATCTTACATCTCTATATCTTATTTCTACATATTTTACTCTGTGTTTTTTATCTGGTAAACTAAATGGCGAGACTCGATTTAATTTTACAATAATACCTTCTTTATTTTTACGAGTAACCTTTTATGTTTTGATTATTAAAGAATCATTAATGAAGAATTCAATCATATCACGGCCAAATGTAAATTTAATACAACTGTCTATACAACTATGTATTAGTTTTTAGGCCAATAAATTATTTGATTGATTGATTGATTCTCTCGAAATCGCCGTATTTTCCAACTATAGTGGTAACAGACCTCATGTTACAATATATCCCAGACGCTAAACATCGACTGGCCACAAAATCCATTAGGTGTATTTTTTTCAGGGTTCAAGTCAAATTCAAAGTTTTTCAGCAAAAAATAAATAAATTTGATTCTAAACCACTGTTTTTTTTTAATTTGACTGAGAAACGAATACCCATCAGTAGCTGAACAAGCTATTTTGACTGTACTCTTTGACCTGCCACATATCGATGCGAAAAAGCAAATTTATTAGTATATTGGATGCCTTCCCGGATCTAAGTCCTATATTTGCACCGTTACACATCATTTACGCATCGAACGTGTATCATTTACACATCGTGCTTTTCTTATGTTTGCCTCATTTTCTATTCTTTTATTGTTATCAATCAGCCCTCGTATAATATACAACAACGCTACACGCTTATGAGAAATGTTACGACGTGCGGCTTGTCACTAAATGCTCGGCGATTTGGCGCGTGTCAACGCTAAATACATTAACTAACGTTTTTTATACATATTCTAGACGTGGAATGCGAGGCATACATACCGAGCTCGTATTCCCATGCCAAATCTAGCATTTCTGACGTCAATCTCACGCCCAGGTGTAAAAGCCCTATACGCATGTAATCAATTTCATTCGTTGATAGTCAAATATTGAAATAGGTATGTTTCGAGTGTTTCATATCGATAGGTATTTGCTTACACTTGTTTTCTTTGTCAGACGTATTTTCTTGGTCGTTAATTCAAAACCTCTTCTTAAAATGAAATAAATAAATAAAATAGTAATAATAAAAAAAATCGAGCTGTATTTATGATATGGAGGAAATGAAACTGTATTGGAAACAATTTTGGCAACCATAACATTTCCATATAGTTCTTTCCTATTTCGTGTTCTTTATTTATCGTCTTATGATCTTTTATGATACTAGGTACCAACATATAGACATTAATTCACATGCGTGCGTGCGTGCGTGCGTGCGTGCGTGCGTGCGTGCGTGCGTGCGTGCGTGCGTGCGTGAGTGCGTGCGTGCGTGCGTGCGTGCGTGCGTGCGTGCGTGCGTGCGTGCGTGCGTGCGTGCGTGCGTATGTATGTATGTATGTATGTATATTATATATATATATATATATATATATATATATATATATATATATATATATATATATATATATATATATATATATATATATATATATATATATATATATATATATATATATATATATATATATATATATATATATATATATATATATATATATATATATATATATATATATATATATTTTTTTTTATTTTTTTTTTATTTATCCATATTAATAACATATAATTAATTAATTACAAACTATTGATTAAAAAACTAGTAGTGCTTAACATTAATACTTAATTAATCATTGATAAAAAAAAAAAAAGGTACAGGCTCATGTGGATTTTACTGCCTCACTAGGCTTGGGCCTGTGTCGAGGCAGTAGTCTAGTGAAGGATGTCTAGTAGCAGCCGTGTGTTTAAAAAAAATATAATAATATATATATACATACATATACACATGTATATATATAAACATACACACATATACACACACATACACATATACAATATACATAACATAATAGTAATATAACACTAATATTATATTTATATACAATATATATATATATATATATATAATATATAACATTATTGATAGATATTTTTACCTTAATGATAATTATAACGAAGATATGTAGTTAACGTAGATATGTAGAGCAAAATACCAAAAAAAAGAACAACAGCAATAATACTATTTTTTTTTTAGACAAGAATTTTAAATAGGTTTTCGGATTCCCTTCTCCCTTTGTTTAGTAGCCAACACACCACCATTTTCTTCAGCACGACTGTCGATGTTGACGTCAATGCATTCCCCCCCACCTCAGATATGAACATATTGTAAATCCTCGGCGAGTGAAATGCATAATGTCGCTGTCCGTATGCTGAGTTTTTAGTTTGTTGGGGTTGGTTATTACGGTTTCTGGTATCGTACTTGTGCATAGAGGTATTCTGAGGCACCAGGTCATGTCTGTAGTAGTAGAGTACTATTGTTCGTACCTATATATAATTGTCTGATGTCAAGTACTTGAAATTCATTAAATAGTAAATCGGAAGGGTAGCGGTAAGGTTTCTTGTTGATTACTCTAATTAGGGCTTTTTGGGCCTTTATTAGGGGATCAAGAATAGTTATCGCAGCGCTACCCCAACCAATCTGTCCGTAAGTGATTACAGTCTGTGCAAGTGCGTAGTATGTCATCTTCAGCATAGACGGACTAAGAATATTCCTGATGTTTTTAAAGACGTATATTAGTTTTCGTAGTCGCTGTGTTGTCAAGTCTATTTCCTTGTGCCAACGTAGAAAGTTATCAATAAAAATTCCAAGGTACTTTATAGTGGTTGTTCGCTCTAGAGGCTGGCACAAGCAGTTCATTCTGTCACAGCTGTGTACCGTCAGTTGTTTATCAAGTCCAGGTTGCTTTCGCCCATCTATGCTAAATGTCATGTATTTAGTCTTCTTGATATTCAGCGTAAGTAGATGATGAGTCAGCCAGTCGTACGTATATATATATATATATATATATATATATATATATATATATATATATATATATATATATATATATATATATATATATATATATATATATATATATATATATATATATATATATATATATATATATATATATATGAGTTGCGTATGTGTTTTTATGTATAGGTATGTATGTATGTATAAAATACAGACCATTCCCCTTCAATCCCTACTCAATCAAATAGAAAACAAATGTAATTAAAACTGCTAATCATTTATTGTAAAACGTTGAAAACAAGTAAACGGCCTTACATTAATTGTTACCATCGCGTATGTAAAATTGTTTAAAGCAACGCTGTATGTTTTATCCAGAAATAAAATAAAATAAATGTAAACCCGCTCGCGGCTCGCACGGAATTTTGTCGGAGTTCATCTGATGTAGCAGACTTTCGATTTGTTTCAGAGGGTCGGTGCGTGGAGTTGGTGTCGCCGGACGGCGTGCACGCGCTGGCGCTGCGCGCGCGCTGCGCGTCGTCGGCGGCGCGCTGGCGGCGCGCGCTGGCGGCGGCGGCGCGGCGCGCGCACGACGCGGCGCTGGCCGCGGCCGCCGCCCGGCCGCTCGCGCCCGACTGCCTGCTGCGGCTGCGCGTCGCGGGCTGGCTGGCCAGCCGCCTCTCCAGGAACCAGGTGCGTTTGCCACCACGCAGCGGCATAAACCTTCATACATTTACATGTTTACTTTCCCGGCCCACCAACCGACTAGGAGGAAAGTATTGTATCCATTTTGAGCCCCCCTGAAACCATTAAGCTATTTCCAGGTAGAAATCTGTCTGTCTGTCCGCAGACAGACATATATACACATGTGTATATATGTATTCTACAGTTTAGCGCCCAGCTTGCAGGCATCATTTGGTAATGGCCTGCAGTTGTTGAAAAGGTTGCTGTTGAAATCGGTTTACCAGGGGCGCACTAGTCATATATCAATCTCTAAATATTGGACTTATAAACTCAAAATTTGATACACGTGTTAGGCAACGTGTTTTTGCCTTATTGGGCAAAAACACGTTGAAATTTAGCCTGTCAGTATATTTGCGTAAGCAATTGAATCGAGCGTGTGTAATTCGTTGCGTTCTCACAATTCGCGATCGTCGCCGACTATCCCTTCCAATCAGGTCAACTTCCTTCTCGAAAGGACAACCCGCTCAATATCCTTCTGTAATCCTTGGTTACTTGCCGGGAAAGTTTTGGGGTAACACAAACTGTTTTTAATTAAAATTACACACATTTCGTCCCCTAGCTCATTTGAGTTCTTATACTACTATTATGCCGTATAAATAAATAGGATTTAAAAATATATGTTAAGGGAGAGTATATTGAAAAATAAAAAAGTATTTATAAAAGTTGGACTTTTCCTTCTGGTTCGGGCCGAGAATGGTTGAAATCACCTATGTCGTCATGTAACGTAGGGGGTAGTACTCTAACGCCGGACGGCACCTATCGTCGGACATTTATAGTATCTCAACAACTCGCGGCGCGATCGATACAAAAACGGGTGTAAAGGGTGCGCGTAAGCTTACGCTTTTCCTTTTCCTGCGTCTTTTGATCGATCGCGCCGCGACTTGTCGAGATACTATTAGTGTTCGACGCTAGATGCCGTCCGGTGTTAGGGGACTGCCCCATACGCTTAAAGTGAGATTCTGCGCAGCGTTTGTCCATATAAAATATATTACAAATTATGCGGCCAGCTCACCGTCACGTCGCGTACGCGGCGTAATTTAAGCTGAATATGAATCCACCGTTATTGATGTCATAGGGAAAAATAAGGTCATTTAACGTCAGGGTCATCATTAAAGACCATCCTGTACATTTGACCGTTTACGAAACACACAAGACAACAGCCATGCCGAAGATGTTGTTCTTGTGCTGTGTCCAAAGAGTCGTTTTTTTCAAACACTGCCATTGGGACTATAGCCGAAATTTCGGCATCTGGGACTTACAGTCGAGGTCAATGAAATAATTCTGACTTTTTTTCTGTCGACAGGCTAGTACCTCAGCGAGTTCTGAGAGTTCAGAGGAATCGGAATGTTGGCAGCCCGTCTACTGTGCTATCACCGACACTGAATTCAGGTAATATATCCTTATGGTATTTAGTATATACATATAATTATTCATAATTTATGTTTCTGTAGATTACCTATTTGGGTACGTTTTTGTGGTTTCCTCGAGACACAACCTGGTCCATTTATGGGAAAAACAGTTCGTGTTATGTCAAACCTTTATTTCTTGATTTGTCACTATCAGAATTTTTTGAAAAAAAACGGCCATGCGCGCTTGACTTTTGCACAAAGAAGAAAAAGAGCTGTAGCAGTCCATTGTGTTACAGGCATTTCAGGAATTATATAATTTATGATATCCGATTCAGTTCGGTAAAAAATTAGGAAATCGGCCCCTTTTTACTTTTGACTGTTGGACTAGGCGCGAGCAAGAATGTTCTATCACTATGTCATGCAAATAGCTTTAAAACTGGCTGATACAGACAACAAACATGGCATAGTGGTTAGGTCGCCTGATCTTACATTCAAAAAGTTCCGGTTTCGATTCCCGGCTGGACCATTTCCGTTGGGACAACATTAACGGAATTGCATTTCAATTAGTCAATTGAATGCAATAACAAGACACACACTACGTACATGTTACATGTTACATGCACACATGCATATAAACACTCATGGTTGGGTTGGTTGTAGGAGATTGTCGTATGATAATAAACCCGCTCATTGTAAAATTTCACAATTATTATTAGAAACTAACAAAACACCTAGGGTTTCTTTTGTACTTGGAACCTGTATAAATGTATATAGGCTTCTTATGTATATAGTGAATGTATATAGGCTAGCTGTTAAAGATGCAGTGGTCATTACTCGGCGTTCGCTTCAGTTCGCTGATATATGTACATGATGACACTAGGTGCCAACCTGTAGGCTTTCAAATCCTAACTAGGATTAGGGGGAAAATACCACCTTGATCAAAAAGTATCAGGAATCACCACCGTGTGGCGCTCCTAGTATCCCGATTTCAATTCTCTTTTTTTCTTAAGTTGGCACGTCTGTTCGTGATATCTGGTAACATTTTCAGCTCGATAGCTTGACATTCGTAAAATTTATGGCTTATATAGTGCATCTGCCTTTTGGTGTGTCGGCGATTTTTTACGATTTTAAAAATGGAATTAATTTTGAAGCAACGAGTTTGCATTAAATTTTGCGGGAAAATCGGATTCAACGGTTCGATGACTGTGGAAATGTAGGAAAAGTGTTTTGGCAGCAATACTCTATCGAAAACAAACGTTTATGTTTGGCACGAACACGTCAGAACTGGTTTAACGTCCGTCGAAAATGACGACCGCAAACTGAAGAAAACGTCGAAAAATTGAAAGAAATGTTGAATGAAAACCGCAAATTGTCCATCAGAGAGATGGCAGAGGAGTTGAACATCGCATATAAATCCGCACAAGACATTGTGGTTAATGATTTGGGCCTCAGACTTGTCGCTGCAAAGCTGGTGCCGAAAGACCTGAATTTCATGCAAAAAAGGGACCGCGTTGACGTCGCAAAAGACATGATTTCCAAGGCTGAATCTGACCTAACATTCATCAAGCGGATCATTTTTGGAGACAAGACATGGATTTATGAGTATGACACGCAATCCAGACATCAAGCGAGTGAATGGCGTGCACCGAATGAAACGCTACCGAAAAAACCACGTCCTTTTCAGTCGAAAAAGAAGGCGATGCTAACAGTTTTCATGGATTAAGAAAGGTGTTTTTTATCATGAATTCCTTCCAGATGGCCAGAACGTCAACAAGGAGTATTATTTGGGCGTTATGAGAAGTTTGCGTGAAGCAATTCGCAAAAAAGGACTGGATTTGTGGACAAAGAACTCGTAGATTTTGCACCACAATAGCGCACCGTCGCAGAATGCGTTCAATATCTGTGACTTTTCGGCCAAAATCAACACAAATACCATCCAACAGCCACCGAATTCACCTGGTTTGGCTCCCTGCGACTTTTTCCTATTCGGTCGCCTCAAGAAACCGCTCCGTGGAACGCTTAACAGCCCCCGATATGAGGTCATGGAAAAATCGCTGACCCCTCTGATGGCCGTACCGAAAATCGAGAGCCAGACATATTTCGAGGATTATATCAAGCGCTGGAATAGGTGCGTTGCAGTCGATGAGGAGTACTTTAAAGGGGACAATATCAATTTTGATGAATAAACTTGTATTTTAGATTTCTTAAATAAATTCCTGATACTTTTTGATCAAGGTAGTATATTTATTCCAGTTCCTTTTATTCGAGTTGAATACATTAGTATGGCATACATTAACGAATTACATAACTTGGAGGTGTATACGATTATACATACACTTAGAGGTGTCAACTACAACGGGAGAACCCATCGCCCCAGAAAGTTTTTATGATATTGATCGTTCTGTCTTCCATGAGGTGAGCGTAGAAGACTTTGGAAAAAACAGTCCACTGTCTAGTTACGCCATTCGCCCGTAAGAAGCCAACGCCTTACCGCGAGCCACGGGGTTTCACCTAGCGGTCGGCCTCGAGCCCCCTACTACCAGTTTCGGCCATAGTCGGTATCTACCGAATCCATCGCGGACCACGGCGTCCATTGACCCGCCTACCACTCATAATGGTGTGGCCGAATTGGTCGTTTCAAGAGCGGTCGCCGTAAGGTTAACAACCACCACCGCTCTATAGGAAACAAAGCCATTCCAAGACGCTCCCGACGTTTCTAGTCGGAATACACAGTCGATTGGCTGACGGCGCACTGTGCGCAAACCGTCTAGGAGGCTACTGTATTCACAGGGAAACCGGCCCGCTGGCACAGAGTCCTATCTGAGTTAGCACTTCTACGGGGAGACTACTGGATGGGTACTGATATGTGAGTTAGGCCGACCCTAACACATGGGTCATAATGGCCCAACTGCACTGGGCCCGTTAGCTCCTTGTGGTTATATACATACAGTATATTAGTTCGACCTATCGGGCCTAACATTTCTATGCTCGAGAAAGTCAAACCTTTATTTAAATTAACTTATGGAAACTGGCCTTCTTTTATAGTCGTATTCATTCTGGTCATTGTTGGCAGCATTGTACGAGATTATACTAGCCCCTCCTGTTGCGAGGTAAAAACTCACCTATCACTTTTGCGCGCGACATATTCGGGCAAAAAATCGACGCGAGTCAACGGCCTTAAGAAAAACGATCATAACTTATAAACCACTAAACGGATTAAAAAAAGATAAAGAGAAAAATGATCGCATTGAAATTTGACATATAAAACATTATAACCTTATCTCGTAAAACAATTAAGATAATAATGAATAAATATTACAAAATTGGCAAACTGAAAAAACTCGCCTATAAAATCATTTCGATTTTTTTGTCACAAAATACGTAAAATATGCAAAAATTGTAAATACAGTTATGTTTTTTATTAAATGCTTTACCAAAACGATATTTTTTTTTACTTATTTGCTTACAAAAATATTTATTTATTCAGCCAAGAAAAATTTTATGTATTCTCGTAAAAAAAAAATGTTTTAATTTTTAATTTGTGACTACTTATGGTATTTTTTTATATGAAATTCTTTCAAAATAACTTTATTACTACATCACACTTCTTAGAAATCACACCAGAACTTTGAGCTTTGTCTGATATTATAGAAAAATCTAAAGTTTTGAGAGTTTCCGCGTCCGAACTTAATAATAAACTTTGAATGCTCATAATATAAAATTCGTTAGATTTTTTCAATTATATTGTCTTATCATAGACTTATTATATGTCTAATAACTAATTACTATACTCCAAAGAGTCACATTTCATCGAAAAAGTATGGAAAATCGCACTTTATTCTTTCATAGTAATTATCAAAACAAGTTTCTTTGCGCGATTCATTTTACAAAACAAGATATAATTTTCAAAATACGCCTAATTATGTGATAACTTAGGATGTAAATGAAGCAATACTTATTTTGTTAGTAAATTAAAGCGACATTACGTCATATTTCGCAATATATCGGGATATTTCATAAACATTACAAAATAATAACAACCATTTTTTCGCGAGCCGTTTGTTGTCGCCGAAGTGTTTTCTTTAAAAATTCGTGAAAAACAGCAAATGGACTATCTCAATTGACTAATCCTCATGCCTAAACTACTTAAAAATGCAAATTACTCACTGTTATCCAGTAAACACTGCACTGTTATCCACAAAACACTGCACAAAACCACCATTTCGCGGAACTATACGCGGCCGCGGCGCTGGCCGATGGACTGCCGTTTTGACGTCTATGCTGACTTTTTAAATCGCCGTTCGATTTTTTCGCCGTTCGCCGCCGAATTAAAGATTATTTGGCCATATCGTTCCGCCGTCAGAAAGCATTAAGTACGACGTTTCGAATCGTAAATTGCATTTTTCGCAGCGGCGAGCGCGATATCCAGTAGCGGATGTTTCGGATTTTAGGCGGCCGCCATACATGTCCCCAAATGGATGTTACGGATAGAGCGGGCTAGTCAGCTTTTTATTCATGGATTCGCGTTTAGGTCACAGGCCCAGATGCCGTTCATCAGTTGGCTTGCGGTTCATCAGTTGGCTAACATGTGTCGCGTGTATCGTTAACTGGTATTGATGTCACGCGCCCCACGTGCGTCTAGTCAGGTGTTGTGTTACGTGTTTAACTGGAGTGCATTTAAGTTATCCACTTATTTCCAAATTCATAGGGTACGTCAATGTCCTCACTTCCGTCCACGTGTTGTGATTTTTTCTGATCTTGTGCGTGATGCTGTTGAGTATTTAACTCGGCTTAAGTTCTATGGGCTCTAGCATGGATTATCTCATCACTATAAATACTCGTAAATAAATAAATAAATCGCATGGTGTCGAGGCGCTCTTTATCGATATATCTTCCCGGATAGTGTTTGCCATTGGTTACGAGCCGGGTTGGACTCCTGCCGCTGTTTGTGCGGCCGCTCGACCCCGCGACCTAACGCACCTTTACGACGCCTAACCTCTTTGAGGGTGCTCTGATAACATCTAAGGACGCCCCTACATTATGTACTTTACATCCTATGAGCCGCGTCGCTCTTAACACCCCCTTGGGGCGAGAGATGCGCCCTAGAAACACAGTTTCATTTTATCATAATTTGATCAGAAAATGCCGCGTTTTCCCCATATAGACGATACCCTCAAAATATTCTCAAAAAATCAAGACTAAACTGAGAAGAATATAACAATATAATACACGGAAATACGCATTTTTCAACAAGGATTACGTATATAATGCGGACTTTGGTCCATACGTATGCATTAAAATGACGCGTAACGGTGTCGGCGTGACGGTAGTTACCGTGCCGTAATGTTCAAACATAATGTTATTTCATCATGTCGTGATCTCGCTTCTAACATGAGAGCATATAGTAGTATACGTACGCTTATAGTCGGGCACCTGAATCATGTTGAAACTACAGTATACTGTTATTTACGTATTACCCGTAAGGAAACTGTTGATATATATAATCGAGTAACGGAGTTTCAACAAAATTTCTTGTAATTCAACAAAATTACGATTGAAACATCGCTATTCTGTATACAACCGTAATAAAACAATGGAATTGTAAGAAAAATAATTCGGTTGTATGTTTAATGTTTGTTACCTCAGAACTCCGACATTTATTACCCGATTTGGTTTTTTTTTAGTTGAAAGGATATGCTTCCAGATTGGTCTTATTTTTATCAAAATCCTGTTCTGATGACGAGATCCATGAGCAATTAGAGGAACTACTCAAATATTATCATATGAAGTTGAAAATTTACATGTTGGTTAAGTTCCGATGACAATGCATTTTTTATGGTAAGCATGACCTAATTCTACACTCTGGGTTGGCTCCCGACGAGGGGACTCCTAAACGGCCAACAGCACAGACACGAAATTTTTAATAGCATTCAATTACGACAGCGCATTCTAAGTTTCACCAAGACAGAACTGCGGCACCCAGGGTTGGCTTCCAACGAGGGAACTCCTAAACGGTCAACAGCATAGACACGAAATTTTGTATACGCATTCAATTATGATAGCCCGTTCTAAGTTTCACCATGACATGGCTGCTGCACGTATAAAAAAATGGATTTGTTTTTTTTGTTAAAATTTTGTTTTATATTACCTTGTTTATTCATTGATACAGATTCTTCAACTATTCTTTTAAAAAAAATACATAAGATTTAACAATAAATAATGATACAAGAAACTACATAGGTACATATGTAATTTCTTTAGTTTCCAAGATTTTTAAGCATGAATAAAATATAATATGGTTACGTGTGATAAATGCCTTAATTCTCGCGAAGTTACAGTACAGCTGCGACCTTAGCGTAGTGTAAATAAAATGCGTAACCAATGCAATTTCGGATGTATGTTACAAATCAGCTAAGCTCCTGTTTTAAGGCAGGACGACATGTATTATCTCCAGACCTCAAAATTTACACGCAGGTGAATACCATGCATTGCCTTCGTATCCAGGAACACATCGACCGCTTCTCCGACTACTGTAAGTCGAATAATATAAGTGGAATATCTCAATGCCGACAAGTGCAACATTATTACATTTAGTCGAACAAAAAAAAAGTGGTTAGTTTCGAATACAGGATAAATGGCGACAACATTCCCCGTGAGCAGTCCATTCGCGATTTCGGCAATCAACTAGATGCAAAGTTAACTCTTCTCGAACATGTTAAAAACACCACCAATAAAATTCTGCGGACGCTGAGATTTGTCACCAGAATCTCGATATCGTTTGCTGACCGATATGTTTTGAAACATATTTTTGTTGACTTAGTATTTGCAGAATTCACTAGACCCTGCAGTAATATGCGCTCACTAGAATTCGCAGTTCGTAGTATAGTAGAATTATCCATAACAAAGTACACCATACTTACTTGAAATTTTGTCATACTTTGTACCGTCGCGAGTCGTTCGCTCGTCTCGAACGTCCGAAGTTCCTCTTGTCAACACGAGCAATGCTCAAAACTTTATCATATACGAAAAAACTCCGTCATATAACGCACAAAACTCCTTCATATAATTTGAAGCGCTGTAGGTTTTATCAATAAATAAAAAATCGTTTGGGTCACCCCAGGACTTTCCGGCCAGTAAGCCAAGGACTGATTTCATCTGAATATTAACTTAGGCTTTAATAAAAAAGTCGATTCTCAGCTCGAACGAAGCCGCGGATACATCTAAATTATCGGAGACGAAACTGAGAAGAAAAAGATTAAGACGTTAATATCGAAAAAATTGATTCCCAGATCGAACCAAGCCGCGGGTACAATTAAATTCTCGGCAACGAAACTTGAGAAGAATATGATGTAGTAGTTTCTGAAATATGGCGGACTATAAATATTAATTCCGTCGCCTTGTATACCAGATATTCGGTTGAAGCGTTTAGGCCCTTACGTGGAGGAATACATACACACCCACACACAGACAAACACACCCTCACAGACAAACACACACACACACACACAGAGAAACACACCCTCACAGACAAACACACACACACACAGACAAACACACACACACACACAGAGAAACACACACACACACACACACACACACACAAACGCAAAGACAGAATTCGATCTGGAAATAGTCTTTATTGTCTAGGGGGGTCGAAATGGATATTTTCGTCCTTATCTCGATTTTTTTAACGTGATCACTACACTTTCCCTTGGGCCGGGAAAGTAATAAATAAATTCGACGATAGGTAAAGTTGCATAGGCTATCATCGAAGGACTGCAGGTGTAGCCTCCGTATGGATCACTCGCGACTGGTAAACAGCACTATCGAATTATTTTCAAAGCCTCGACCGTAGGACCTCTCCTGCCGCGTCCGCGATCTCTCGTTGCAAATAAGTTGGACAAATACTTGTGTTCGATGTGCCGCCAGTCGCTTTTATTGTACCGCCCGTGGCTCGATTTCAACGCTCAGCCTTTCTCTGTCACTGTAAATCCCTTTGAAGTGTTGGCTACCGACCCGTAGCGCGATGGCTTGTTTACCCATCGCTCGATCGGGGCCACAGAACTGTGTGAAAGTGTAAATCAACAACGAATGTGACAATTTTATTAATTTATAATTTGTAATGTGTCTTGCTGGTTCGTTCGTTCGTTCATTAACGTGTCCGGTCAGGTTAGGTTAGAACTTTTAATGATAATGCTAAAACAACTACTAATCGACAATATTCTGAACTGGGGGGCCTCAAATAAATTCGATATGCGAGAAATTAAGATCAATCCTAGCAAAATTCTATATGATAAAAATAGGACTCCATAGTAAAATGTGACTAACCTTGTATCACGCTCTTGTGGACTCTATTATATCATACGGACTAACTAGCTATGGTCGCACGTATAAGTCGTATATAGACTTAATTTATACACTGCAAATCCGTTTTTTAAAACTAATAGTCCCCAAAAAGATTAAAGAAAAATACAAGGGAAGTATTACAGAACTATTTAAATATTGTAAAATACTCCCTATTCATAAAAAGGTGGAGCATGCTTTATTCGTCGAACAATTCTTTCGGAAAGATATACAAATAGAAATAACCTCGGAAAAGGGCCGAAAACTCATAATAATCATAATCATAATCATATTTTTCAAAAAAGACTAGGTATCATCAACAATCTGGTGAAATCGTCAAAAAACTAATACATATTAGTTAATTTTCAAAATGAAAAATTATAGTAGAAAAATAAATAAAGACAATAGTGTCAAATTAAAAGACATAACAAAAGAAAAAAAACGCATTTAAAAAATAAAAAAACTACAAAACAAAAAAAATAAAAAGAAATGTTAAATGATCCACTAATTAAATTCCAACATAATTTGGAAATAATACCGTTTCAATAGTCAACTTAACAACTAAAACGCCTGAAGCGTATATTTAAAAAAATCCTATAAATGTTGTAAAATAGCATTTCATGCCCTAAACTTTTTAAATCTAATATACAAATAATATTTAGACTACAAACGATTCAGCACAGCTGTAGAACTGGTCCAACGTATAGAAAGCATGTGTGGATGCCAATTTTCTTTTTATAAAACTGTCGAATAATTTTAACTCTAGAAGTCTAGTTTGGAGAAGGCAGTTAAAAATCTTACAACTAACGTAATTAAATAATTTTTGTGGCTGTGTTAGATGCACCCTGGGAAGGGCAATATTTAACCGGTGGCGAGTGTCATGGGTGTGGTGATCACCATTGAGTTCACGTTTTGTGACGTTGGTTTTCGCATAAATTAGGCACCGAAGAATATATTCAGCTACCATAGTTAATATTTTATATTTTTTAAAGTACGGAACGCGGTGAGTATTTCGCTCGAAGTGTGACAAATAAAAAAATACTGTTAATTAAAACCATCAATACTTAAGACAGACGCAGGACAGAATATGTGATTCCTGAACTTTTAAATAACATCTCTATCGAAATAAAACAATCAAATGAAAAAAACATACAATCGAAATTAAAAAATCATTTCCTATCAAAATAAAAAATTTAAAACAAATAAAATAATATAGAAACACTTGATCAGGGAGCAACCTGTATGCACATGATTTGGCCAGCCATGATAGTATCAGGTGCGGCCGAAAATAGCTGTGTAAATTGCGGGTGCAATTAAAATATTATTATCCAAGTAATTTAATTAACTTGGTGTTAATTTCAGTCACTGTAAACTCGATATTTATTTTAAGTGTAGAGGCTTTTCGTATATCACAGTCAAACCAGACCTGGTTTTAGTGATATATCTAATGTATTATTTCTGTATTGTTTTTTGTATAAATAAATTAAATAAAAAATAATCTACCGCAATCTTAGGATCATGATCTTAATACCCGAAATAAAATAAGTAAAAATATTAAAAGTAATATAATACACGACTGCCGTTACAGAAATGTGGTTGCCGTGCTTTTGTATTTTTGTTACGTTTTTTTTTTTAATGTGGTTTATTTATTTGTTCATATAGATACATGTATATTTCCGGAATGTACACAATCAGACCTTTCATTTGACACTAAACACGATATATTTATGTTAATCTATTTAAATTAGGACATTTAGACAACTATTTACTTGATATTTGGACAGTAAGACACTATTGCACTAGAGGTGAAATAACGATTCTAACAATACTACACACTTCTAAATCGGTCCAAGCGTTTAGACGTTATGGTGTAATAAAGAAACAGAAAACATACAAGTACATAGATGAACCCTGAACACATTACACTCCTTTTTTGTAGGGCAGTCGTGTAGGAAGTCATAAGCCCACTACCGCAAATACAAATATACCGAAAAATGCAATATATATAATTATATAGCTCGTTCGTTAACGCGTCCCAGCCAGGTTAGGGCACGTCTCTCCAAAAATATGTGGCCTGGATGGCCTTGTCGTTCGCCTCTTGTAGGTCCTGGTGTGTGATGGGTGTTGACAACTGCGGGTAGGATAGGAGGTATTCTTCATCCTGCAGCGTTCCACAGTCGTATATTTGATACTTTGAGTAGCCCCAGCGGACGAGATTGGCTCGGCATCTTGTCATACTCACCCTTAGTCTGTTGAGACTACGCCAGGTGGTATAGGGGGGATGGGATCTTAGCACTATCTGTTCCTTAATATCCTCGCCAAGTGAAGCCCTCTATGGAGTGATGCAATTGGAAGATTGACTGACTGTGCGGTTGTGTGCGGCTCAAGAATGACTCGCTATTAATGCGGCTCAAGAATGACTCGTTAATTTTTCAAGTAAAAAAAAAACAACCAACATAAAACTCAATTTCCCTATAGAAAAAGTAGAATCTACTAGATTCCTGGGTATTTATATGGATGAGAATATGTCTTGGGGAGTACACAGGGACCAGCTTAGGGCCAAGCTATCTTCCGCCTGCTATGCTATATCTAAGATAAGAAACATTATGGAAGAAAGGGAGGTTATTGGAGCATATTATGCATTGGTGGAATCTCATTTGAGATATGGTATATTGTTGTGGGGTAATTCTATAAATATAACGGATATTTTTATACTGCAAAAAAGGGCGGTGAGACAAATCAGAGGTATAGGACAAAGAGAATCATGCAAACCTCTTTTTAAAACACTGCGTATTCTCACCGTTTTTGGTATATATGTTCATGAGTGTTTGTGCGAGTTTTACAAACAAAAAAACAGTTATGTAACGCACGCTGACATGCATTACCATGATACAAGGAATAAATCCCTATACGTCCAGGCATTGCACCCATCAACTACTGAATTCCAGCGTACTTCTCATTACATAAGCCTCAATTTTTATAATAGATTACCAGAAAACATGAAAAATATTGAAAATTATGACAAATTCAGGAAAGAGACGAAAAAATATTTAATTGAGAAATCCTTATATGACCTTAAGGAATTTTAATATATATATATATATGTATAATGCACGTGGTGTCGTCTGCAAGTTGGACAGTCTTGGCACAAGTTATGTTGGTTGCTAAATCGTTGCAATAGAGTTTGAAGAGGGGAGGTCCTAATGTTGAGCCCTGGGGCACACCGATGTTTACTATTTCACAACTCGATTGCTCAGCCTTTTCCTCAATTCCATCAATTATTTTAATCTCCACCACTTGCTGCCTGTTTTGTGGGTACGATTTGATGAGTGAATTGGCCACTCCTCTAATTCCGTGATGGTTTAGCTTGTCTACCAGGGTATTGATGTTTATACAGTCGAATGCTTTGCTTAGATCGCAGAACTTTTATACACTTTTTTTATACACTGTTAGCTTAGATCGCAGAACTTTTTATACACTTTTTATTATAATTTGAAATGTAATTTCATTTGTAGAAATACTATTTTTTGTAATTTCGTAATGTTATTATATATATAATATTTTTTCGTAATGTAATTTCTATACCCAGAGCGGGTTTATGAAAATAAAATTTTCTTATTTCTTATTTCTTATTTCTTATTTGAGCAGATTGTGGTGAGGTTCTTGCCCGTGCAGTGGGAGTCTCGCTGGTGAAATTTATATACATACATATAGTGGAGTGGGGTTAGATTGATCAATTTGAATATTCAAATCTGAAACAACACCTATGCTAAGGTATATAATATATTAAAAAAACGATAAGGTCTTTCACTGTTTGAAAATTTAAAAATAAAACAGCGATATTAATCTTAAACACGATTTGGTGTGAGATTGTTCATTGCGATTTTAATGCACAGATAAACAGTACCCCAGCCTCTGGTTTTATCAATATATAGCCATTTTTTGGGATTGGGAGTTTCGGTTTTATTTATGAAGTTTTTATGTTTTAGGGGTTATATTGCTGGTGGTACTGAGTTTGATCACGGGTTACAGATACCCAAGATAATAATACATCAATATATTTAAAAAAAATGTAATGTAAAATAGCAATTTATTTGATAAATTAGCAATGTATCTACAGTATCTACACCTTCATATTTCTGGTGAATATACTTGTGAGTGATTAATCTCTCATCTTGCCAAATTTAATTGAAAATCTCATAACTTAAAAAGTTTTTAGTTTCTGTGGAAATCGCGGAAGTCGCCATAATACTCCTACTTCCCGCAGACAGGCAGACTAATCCTGACTGCCGTGGAATCGTCGAACTGCTTGCGATTTCGCTTTGTTGTTTTTGTTTTGTTGCAATCCGTAAGCGCATTGACATGCACAATAAAAATGTTTCTGTTTCATTTCGTTGGTTTCGTAGCCCGCTTCTTTCCCGACGCGATTGCTTATATTCGTAAGCCTTGCACTAACGAATTCCTTCGTTTGACGTTTCGTTTGACGTTTCGTTTGACGTTCTGTTTGATGTTTTTCTTTGACGTTTGCCTGTTAGGGGTGTAATTGCGAGTAATAGTAATAGTGTGTATTAGTAATAGTAAGAGTGTAATAGTAATAGTAATATATAATGTATATATCGTTCATCATACATAATTTGTAGATCCATATAAATAGTATATTCTTATTGCGAGTTATTAAAAAATCGGTTGGGTCACTCCAAGACTTTTCCAGCAAGTAGCCAAGAACTGACTTTATCTGACAATTAATGTCATAATAAAATACGATGTGCGCCCTTTCTCGATCGGCGGGCGAACCCGGTTGGATTCCGTTCCATCTGTTGGCCTTTAGCCGAGAAACGAACTGCACCGACCGAGGCGTTGTTATTTTATTAAATGTTGTGGACCTCTGCAAGTGACGATAGCTGACAACCAATGCCTCTTCAACATAATCGCCGTTACCAGTATTGGAAAGAGCCCTTGCGGAAGTGCCAAGGGACCTGGCATATACACTGCCGTGAAGAGTCATGTGAAATAAATGGCCTTTTATGAGTATGTCTACCGCCGGAAAATTGTCCAAAAACTGGCGGGGATTTGCCAAAAGGGAAACTATCACAATTTTGTATAATGTCGGAACAAGAGACTGTATGCTGTATTCAACACAGCCCCATGAGCAACAACACGAGATCATCAGAAAACCAGGACAAATCCAATAATGCATCTTCTACATCACCGCCTACTACAACAACTACCAATAAGTCACCGGTCATCTCTACAATAGCTCCAGAAAAACCTTAAACATCGCCACAATCCATAACTACCAATTTCATAAATGACAGTGTGGAAAAACTAACTAAATCCGGAAAAAATAGCTCTGCAATATTGAGTACAAATTTAACAATGACAGCCATTGCTTTGTTGGCGATTAATTAATTTATTTTATTTTATCTGCATCCAAACTTTTCTCTGGTCGTAACGGTCTCCGTTCCATCGGGTTCAGAAGAGGGAGGAAGAGAGAGTGCACCCGTGGTCGCGCGCCCACCTGTGCACTATAATATAGCCTGCGCACTTGACTGCTTCTGAACAATGGACTCTGAGAAGACTAAAGAAGTCACTAGAATCTACAATGCAGTCGCTATGGCCGAACACGCGGCTAGAAGGATATATATAAATGTATGGCAGAATTTAAATATTATTATTGTAGCTTGTATATGAGATATTGCACCCAATGGACAATGGACATTTTTGTATGGTAGGTGTGGTGTACCCAGAGTGTAACAGGTAGAGACATATATTGTTTAATTGTGCTTATGTATAGAAGTTTTATTGTAAAAGTTCAAATCATCAATCCATGGCGTATTGGAGTTATACACATTCAAAGTTTTGTTTATTTGGATGGTTTTGTAACTTTTAATAGTTCTTATTAAAATAAATCTTATTAAAACGGGTTTTTTATATAGAAATAACAATATTTTAAGGGTTTTAAGTACATTTTCTTCACCACACTCTCTCGAATAGACACTAAACGATGGGTTTTTGAGTGAAAATCTAAATATTTTTTAATAATTATGTGTAGTATATATCTAGGCCAGAGGTACCCAAACTATTTTGTCACGTAGACCGCTTGCTGTTTTCCGTAGACCTCCTGCCTAAAAAATATTAAATTTTCCTAAACCTTTCAATGTGTTTTTATCAGCTGGCACAGTACTGGTCACTTACAAATGGTTTTTGGTAAAGTGCACAGTTGTAAAAAAATAAAAACATGTACAATTTTTAGTTGTTCATTTCTAAGCGTCCGCGACTTTGAAGTATAAAGCAGCTGAGAAAGCCGCACATAACTGCACATTTAGCACTATCTCTCGCACGAATACCAATTGAAGTGCAATTTTTTCACATATCTCATTCGCACCTACCCTCGTTGGTCATGTATGCTGGCCTCCTCCATCGACTAGTGATGCAATTTGAGTTGAGTGTTGATTTTCTTCCATGACACGAAACATGCTCGTCTGTTTATTATTTATATAACTTTGAAATACTATGCTGTAAACACAAGCTGTTTTAGGTGTAATGACATTTACTGATCAACTAAATGTTTATGATGACCCCCATTTACATCTTACGTCCACCCATTTATGGACCTCCTGAAATTCGAAATCGACCCCTGGGGGTCTATATAGACCACTTTGGGAATCACTGATCTAGGCAGTTTGTGGATCTTTATAAGTATACTAACTGTACCCGCGGCTCCACCCGCGTTAATAAGAATTTACGCCTGTTATATTTTTACGTAGGGCAAGTGTGTCGGACCCCTATATTATGCATTATTCACACATAATTTGTATATTCGTATAAATAATATATTCTTATCCTACATTGCGGGATATTAAAAAACGTTCCAATGGCATTGATGTTCGCACTGCTGTCTCACCTATAAAAAAAGGTTTTACCGTAAACGGCCAAATAGTCAAAACAGGAATTTGCGCGAAATAAGGCACGTTCACACCTTCCCCAAAGTGAAATATTAGTCCGCTGCGTTGGGGTTGACCTCCGATAAAAATATCGCACTCTCGTAAAGCGGAGCCGCGGCAAAAGCAGTAAAACTGATATTGCGAGATATGCAATGCAAAATTGTCGACGCGCTCATGAAATCGTAGGTAGGGGCTTTAGCGAGCCGTCATTGTCGAAATGAAATGTGTAGCAAAGCGCTCCCCCATAAATAAAAGGTCCCCGAGGGCGTTCGGCGAGTGTGAGTCGCGTCACGCGGCGCGACGCGGCGCGGAACTCGCCGCGTCAACTCGGAAAATTCAGCGATCGATCACTGTTGCGAGTCGTGAGTAGCGCGTTGCAAGCTGCGACCGGATGGACACGCCTGTGAAGCTGACGGTACACAGAACTAGAATGGAAAGTGGAATTTTCTTGCCACTTTATGAGAGACATAATAACGACGGATAATTTTAATAAACTGTGCATAATTGATATTGTTCTTGGTGCTGTCTTCAAGAACAATTGGTGCCGTCTCCAAAACGGAGGTTGGAGGTTGAGAATCATGCTGCTGATTTTCGTCTTGGAGACCGCCGCACTGGAAATAAGAACGCCCTGGAAATACGTCGGCAAAACAGCCACCTGCCCTCCATCACATCTGACATTTCTATTTGTACGTCATCGCACATAGGTCTCTTTGACTAATCCTGACGATTTTGTCGATTTTGAGAAATCGCTCGTATCGCAAAATTGGTTACTACCTAAGATAAAACAGTCGATCCATTGTCAGACCCTCGCTTCCAGGTTGAAGCGCTATCAGTCGGAATTCAATCGGCGTCGATCGTGCACGTATTTGTTCTCGGCACTTTCGCAAACGATCGCAAATATTTCGAAGTGGTTTTTTAAGTTTTTACGAAATTTCATAGATATTGAGCATATTATATTTCTAAGGCGGGTATTTACAACGTATCTTGCTAATTTTAATAAATATAAATTATGACTATAGAAAAAAAAATGTTTCTGGGAACATAGTTTATAATTTATTTTACCTTGAAATTTTGTTAAACTCGAAGGGTTTTGTTATACTTCTTAGTAAATCCCGGTTATGATTTTTATAACATATTATAGAAGCAAGTCTTCTCTTATTACTCCAAGAAAGAATGATTCCTACTTCGTCCAACCTTACATAACTGAGAGCATTGGACAGCAAAAAATACATTATTAAGCACACTATACCAGACAGTAGTTTCTCTTGGAACAAAAATGAAATCAAAGCGAATACGTCACGAATCGTAAGGTTTTTACTACCCATCAAATTGTCGTACCGGGGGATTCAAATAAAATCGGTTCTTAAGGAGTAAACTCCATAAACCATACATTACCAATGTTATTATGAATGGGTCAAATAAATTGCTCTTAGTTTGGCCGGAAGCGTTTCCAAATAGTACTATGGAGTTGATCAATCTAATACCGTATATAATGATCATATTAATTGACATCCAATGGTATCGACTCCATCCCTTTCATAGCACTGTATGCTAATGAATTCGCGATAGTTGAGTTTGCTCGGGGTACAGCGAACTAACGATAAGCCAGCATCTAATGCATTGCTGTTATATGTGCCGCCAGCTTCACAGATATCGGAAGGCCGCCTCTCGCTGACTTATCGCCGGACGAATTCAATTTCACTGCTTCGCTCGCTGTTGCACACTGACAACCGCCCGTTGCATTGGAGCAGAGATGCCGCTCTTTCGCAAGGACAAAGCGGTGCTGTCTAGTTTCAAAAATGGGGTAGCTATTTATCGTGACCTATCTTGAAAGCGCATTCAAATGACTAAGAAGGAAGCTAGTCTCCGCACTTTGGAGCTGTCATCTGTAACGAACCCGACACCTCAGGCTGTTATAACGATTTAGATCGTTCTTTCAGCCGTGAGGTGCTTACACAGGCTTAGGGACAACACAGTCCACAATCCAGCTCCGCCAACATGCCCGTAAGAAGCCGACGCCTTACCGCGAGGTATTGGAATGTGAAATCAGTGAGCTTACCTTACGCCCTTACTACCAGATTTGGCCAGATTACTCCGTCCTCCGGTCTGATCACGGGTTCGAGGTCGCTCGCGCGGCCTCTACCTGACGTAAGCGGTTATTCAGTATGAATATTTTGCGTACCGTGACGCCGGATCGGGATCAAGTGGCCGACGGGTCGATTCAAGGGTTGCAGAAGTCAGGTCGACAACACAGTATACCAGACAGTAGGTTCTCTTAGAACAAAATTGAAATCGAAGCAAGTCACCTCAGGAATCTCAAGGGCTACCACAAATCGTAATATGATTACTCGTCTACTTGAAGCATCGATCCCGGCCACATTTACGATGCACCGTCGACACAGATGCTATTATGTCACCGACTTGTTCTGAGAATACCATATGGCTTCGATTCGTTAATCCCGACGACGTAAGAGCGGGCACAAACTGGGGACACAAACAGAGAACCCACAGCGTTCACAGCCCACAGCGCCCGTAACTATGGGCCTATGGCCGCGACATGCCTTACCCCTTGCCCCACTTCCATCGCACCCTCTTTCCGCTTTGCCTTCTAGCTCTTGAGTGAACTTACTGGGTGTTATTATACTGTGTCGACAACTACTCTCACCACAGGTATAAGCTTCCCGTTAATGTTTTCCATTCATTTCTAGACATCGCTGTAGTGGTAGCTTCATTGCATTTAAAGATTTTACCGTAATATTACCATTGGCTGCTCTTTTCTCTCTGTGAGAGATTCAATGACGCTGAAATGGTAAAACGATCGCCGCCTTTCGTGAGCTCTTGCTGGG
This sequence comes from Micropterix aruncella, assembly GCA_944548615.1. Classification (NCBI taxonomy): domain Eukaryota; kingdom Metazoa; phylum Arthropoda; class Insecta; order Lepidoptera; family Micropterigidae; genus Micropterix; species Micropterix aruncella. Next base: position 28,910,177 of record OX155953.1, on the reverse strand, counting down.
TAGCGTGGCGCGGGTGGCTCATTGCCGACGAAGCGATTAATATCCATTTTGCCGGGTAATTAGTTGGCCCGTGGGCCATTGAAACGTGGCCGCAGTCGGCAATTAGAGAAGTGGCGCACCTTGGCTTCCGCGCGATGAGGGTATGGAGCCGTTGGAGCCGCGGGGTTCCTCTGGCGCGGCGGTTAAGCCGAGAGGGCGCGCTAATTGCGGCCGACCAACCACCGGCGCAGATCTCGAGAGGGCGCCCACACGTGACTCTATTTTTTTAGAGTTCGGTACCGAAAACGTGAAACAGGAAATTTAGTTCTGTTAACGGGCGTTGGTTATCGTCTGAATATACAATGTATTTGAGTTGCCACTTACTGTTAGGTCCTTACCTAAGTATTTGTTTTTTTTTCTGGTAACTACAGTTTGACTTAATTATCCTTTTTCCAAAAGTTGTTAACCATTTACTAAGGCGCATTTTTTTTGACCGAAATATGCATTTTGAGCCCCCCCCCCCCCCCGAGACGATTAACCCCTCAAATGAATGGCGATTAGCTCGGGTTGCCTACGGCAAAATGTATATAAATTTATATTTACATTTACATTTACATAGAGCGGGGTTTACTATAGAGCTATAGCATTACTATAGAGCGGATTACTATAAAGCGGCGCACATTTACATTTATATTTATATTTATATAAATTTATATACATTTTGTATACATTTTGCCAAGGCATCCCTTAAGGGACGCCTCACATTTGAGGGGTTAATACTATTTCCAAATGGAAGTCTATCTGTGTGTCTGTGTTTATTTCATCATACATCTCTCCTTTTGGTTAGGCAATGATTTTGCTTGTTTCACATAACTACTCTCCGCTCAATACTGGTTCTTAAGGGTTCCGCGCAGCTTGGGCCTGATAACCTGTCTGTGTTTTCTTAGGTCCGCTCAGTTCACTGTTCAGGTCGCATCCGGTAGTCTCCTCGAAGAGAAACTAACCTGGAAGAGCCGCCGTGAACTCTGCTTGCGTCTGTAACCTACAGTCGTAGACAGTTAGGATCGAAGTTTCCATTCGGGCAACACCTCGGGCGGAACTGGGCGTTTTTTCCATCGTGCAGCGTTATCCAATCGACTGTGCACTCCAGCAAATAGCCAGGGGAGTCGGGAAACGTACGTTTCCTAAGCAGCGGGGATAGCTGTCGACCTGATGTAATCTATTCTTAGAAATGATCCGTTGGCTATCCAATCCGTGTGAGCTTGACAGACAAATGGCTCCTCGGTCCGCAATTAATTCGACTGAATTACCACTAACGTCAGGTAGAAGCCGCGCAAGCGACCTCGAATCTGTGACCAGACTAGAGGATGTAGAAATTTGTCCAAATGTAAGGGCGCGAGGTTGGCCCGCCTAATGCGCTTCCCAGTGTCTCGCATTGGACTCTTGCCCGTAAGAGTTAGCATAGTTTGACTGTAGATGGCGCTGTCCACTAAGTCGTTACGTTCACTCCATGGGAGACAGAACGACACGATGTCGCTATAACTTTCTGTGGTGACGGGTTCGCCTGTTGTAATTGACACCCCTCAATGTCCCCACAATTACGAATTAATTTATTACACCACGACTTTTAAGACAACTTATCAATGTATAAACATATTCATTCTAAACCTCGTCTTTTCTTCTTGAATTACACACATTCCGCTATTTTTCATTCACAGCTCGCCTTAGGCCTCAGTTGGGAATGCAGTGCATTGTACAGTCCGGAACGGATTCTCTTAAACTAATAGAATGCATTGTGTGAAGTGATAGAATGAATGTATGACTAACGAAGCCGCAGTGCTAAAGTTGGTGTATTGTGCTCTTGCTCTTAGTATAATTGCATCATGAATACTTGGTTGGGCTGAGACTGCATTATCGCATCTCGACCCATTTATTAAATGCGCCCAGGCGTCGCTCTTAAGAGCCATAAACAAATAAATCATTGATGTACGACTGATCATTGTTTTTAGAGAATTCTCTCTTCCTGGCGTGCGACAAACTTTGGTAAAATCATGTTATTATATTATCATAAACCTATTGAAATACATCAAACAACGTAACATACTATTACCACAAGATCGGTATGTAATGCAAAACAATTTTCTGACATAATCGTCCCACTTCAATATGACCCAGGAAGCGAGCTCGCCTTAATACAGGAGTGCCTAGCAAGGCGGGCTCGGTTGCACTTTACTTAGCACATTCAAAAAATATACATCTCAATAATTAATGCTCTATTTAACCTGGAATCAGATAGATGTATACCTACATTTAGACGGTATAAATTATGGGTGAATTTAACATATAACGGTAATTTCTAAATTGTACATTATTTTTCTTTTAGTTTGTGCTCTTGCACTTGAATGTCTATGTAACCAATAAATAAATAAAAATACGTGTGGCACCCGGGGACTGCCGCGGTAAAGCTATTGCATAGCATTTTTAACAACTTATGCAATTATAATTATTTATTTATTTTATTTTTTCTGATATCAGATAACTGCGCTTTATCGGAAAACGTTGAAATTATTCCGATTCGGAATAATTTAAACGTCTTCCGATAGAGCGCCGCGCACGAATTTTTTATTCGATAAAGCAAAAAAAACGGATCATTCGAAAAAAATCGTAGATAAAAAGATAGATAATTCAATTATATTTAAAATGGTGCAGGTTTCATAATAGTACGCCAGATAGTAATTGCGTAGTAGTCGATTTTGTGTTCGGTTAGACCTAATTTCACAAATTAATTACACTATGTAATATAAACAAAATCTAAAATATTCAAAGCTAAGAATATTGGGAAAATGTTCTTGTTTAACATATATTTTTTTCGAATCGTAAGCAGTACTCGTTTAGACGTAATTATCAGTTAAAATAATTAATTTTCGTTAAGAAATTTCTTCATTCGGTCGCCGCGCTGGCCTACTAGGCCCGCGATAAAAGCTATGCAATAGCTTAATAAAATACAAGGTATACAAATTCAATATCACATTAGGTTAAAAACATGTAACTATGTAATGGAATCTAAGGTAACTAATTTAACCATCTTCCAAGGATCGTAGCGTCATGAAAATTGGCAGCTGTATGTAGTTCTGACGACAATACAATAATATGGTACTGTCGAACTGATCTGATGATGGAGTCGGAAGATATGAACTGGAAATTCATGATGGAACATTGCATCGTATCATAGCTGTGTTTGCACTTGTTAGAAAAGTCTTGGCATGAACTTTGACCACGATTAGGTTTCAAGGTCTGACGATGAAGCCGGAAGATAGGCACTGGCATTCCATGATGGAATTCGTATCATAGCCGTGTTTGGACTTCTTAGAAAGGTCTTGTAATGAACTTTGACCACGATTAAGTTTCAAGGTCTGATGATGAAGCCGGAAGACAGGAACTGGCATTCCATGATGGAATATCGTATCATAGCCGTGTTTGGACTTGTTAGAAAGGTCTTGTAATGAACTTTGATCACGATTAAGTGTTTTTACTTGCATTTATAAAAGCGTGTTTTTAGTGGTTTTTTTTAAAAACTATTAATTTATTTTTTGTTTCTTTTCTACTCTTTATTGTGAAATTTCCCAATGGGCGGGTTTATTGTCATATGACAATCTTTTACAACCAACCCTACTATGAAATGTTTATATGTATGTGTGCATGTAACTGTGTAAGTGTGTATCTTATTGCATTTCATCGACATAGTTGAAAATGCAATTACGTTAATTTGATCCCAACGGAAAATGGTGACCCAGCCGGGAATCGAACCCGGGACCTTACAATGTAAGATCAGACGACCTAGCCACTACGCCACTGGGCCGTATCATTACAGTTATCGCAGTTCTCCCAATATTATGTAACATTATTTGTAGCATTGTTTTTTTGTATTATGTAATATAGTTTGTTTGCTTGTTTGTTTATACTCTTTATTGTGAAATGTCACAATGGGCGGGTTTATTGTCATATAACAATCTCTTACAACCAACCCTAATATGACGTGTTATATGTATGTGTGCTTGTAACATGTGTGTAAGTGTGTGTCTTGTTATTGCATTCGATCGACATAATTGAAAATGCAATTCCGTTAATTTGATCCCAACGGAAAATGGTGACCCAGCCGGGAATCGAACCCGGGACCTTACAATGTAAGATCAAGCGACCTAACCACTATGCCACCGGGCGGGTGTATACTATAGTCGTGTACACTATAGTCATTATGATTGCATTTTATCATTATTGCAAAATACATCTTGTAAATGAATACTTTTGTAATCAGTTAATTTGATGAAATACTGAATTTGAAGTTGTATTGCCAATCTTCCGTCTAGAGAGAATTCAAATTTTAAATCATACCTTTCAAAAATTCAACGGTCGTAACACCCTAAATCATTTTCACCGCTTGTATAAACGTTATGGAAATTTGACCTCAAAGTGGGAGATTTCGTTCGATGTTGAGAGTATTTCTGCGGCGGCGGCGAAGATTAATTCCGAGAGTGGGGCGAAAAAATACTGAATCCCTACAGATTTCCGGATAAAAAAAACAAGCTGTGATCATTTTACTCTTCCGGGAAAATAAGGGAAAAACGCTCGCGCTGGAGATACCTTGTTGAGGCTGTAGGGTTGCAGGGTCGTATTTTTTGGATTTTGGTCTAGAAATGAGTAGCCACGATAACATTCGATGATAATTATCCAGATGGCAAAACAGTAAACGTATTTTGATCAGGGAGCTGATTTTTGGATCAATAGAGAAAATGTTGTGTGTAAGATGACGTTATATCTCTTATATCCTTCGTATTCCACATTCGAATCTTCATTGAAAAACGATTGAGAATGATAAACGTAAAAAATATCTATGACTCGCATAGATACAGGACAGTACAGCCCTAGTTAGCTGGGTATTGAGCATTTTCTAATTTTGCGAATTACTATATTGGTAACAATGTTGTTATACGTATAAAAAAATTAAATAATAAATTTAAAAAAAAGAAATTGGAAACAAAATCTGACAGCTAATGTTTTGCGGTAAAAAATAAGATAAAACAAATGACTTATGGAGGCAGCTCTTATAAAATGTATCTAACGATAAAATCCAACAGAAAATTTAAAATAAATAAAAAATTAAAAAAAGGAATAAACCTATAATGACCCAGTGATAGGGGGGGGGGGGGGGGGAAGAAGGGGGAGGGGGGGGGGGGATAAATTTATTAGCGCGTGTGAAAGTGTTCTTTGAGCCTGTGTTTTCCTACCTTTACGAACGTACGTGATACGTTCGCTATATTATCGCCCGAACGCAACAAAACGTATCCCGTACGTTCGAGTCAAAATAAGTCGAAACCCACAAAGCGTACGTGATACGTCAAATTGTTCCCACAATTTTAAATATAAAAAATGGGTATAAATGGGTCTATTGTGTAAAAAAGTTTTCTGGCCTATTATTGTAAATAAGTATTGTTATTAAGAAATGTAATGAAATAAAACGATTTTTACCTACTTTTTTAATAATATCAAAGGTAGGGCGTTTAAGCAATACAAACTCGGCGCTGTCCTTACGTTTGTGGATAAAGCCTTCCAGAAAAGGGCTCTGGGGTGTGAGTATAAATCACTACTTTGACCAGGGATCGAGAGCAATAGGTTGCCTTCAAATCTCAGTCCGTAACCTGATAAAGCATTGAATCTACTTATAAGATAGCTCAAGATTCTAAAGAGCAAACCGAGGACTCTCCTATCTCTCCTTTCTCGGCTCGTCAGCCAGTGAATTCTCCTTCTGTACTCCGAATGTTGTCATTTCGTATACGTTTTCTCTATCAAACTATATAACTATGTGACTGTCCCTTCCGGAGGAAGCTAATGGGCCCATGCTGGGTTGGCCACGAAGACCTATTCTGTTCAGGGTCGGTCACACTCACGGGTCAACACCCATCCGACGGCCTCCACGCATATCAGGTTCGAACCTGGGTAGGACTCTGGCCCTGGTCAGTTTCCCCTGGGAATCAAACCTCTGGCGCTCCTGGACGGTCTGCGCACCGTGCGGCGCAAGCCAATCGATTGTGCACTCTGACTAACATCTTGCGGTGTCGACTACAACGGGCGAGCCCGTCACCACAGGACGTTTTAACGATTAGTCGTTCTGTCGCCCTGCAGTGAACGTAGAAGACTTTGGACAGTACAATCCTACGTCCAGCTACGTCACAACCCGTGAGAGTCCAACGCCTTACCGCGAGTGAGCCAGGAATAAACCCGGCGGGACTCCCTCTGACTAACAGTCGGGGGAGTCTGGAAGCTGTACTGTTTCCTATAGATCGGTCATCCGATCCTGGGTGAAAGCCGGGCAAAGGACGCCGTGGTCCGCGATAGATTCGGTATACACCGTTTCACCGCTTCGTAAGGGAGAAGACCGCGCAAGCGACCTCGAACTCGGAACCAATCGAGAGACCGGAGAAATCTGGTCACAATTGGTAGTTAGGGCGCGAGTATCGCCCGCCAGGTAACATTACTGGCTATCTCGCGTTAAGGCGTTGGTCTCTAACGGGTTGTGGCGTAGCTAGATGGTGGACTGTTTTGTTCCAAGTCTTCTACGCTCACTCCAGGGAGATAGAACTACTAATCGTTAAAACTTCCTGAGGTGACGGACTCGCCCGCTGTAGTCGACAACCCAAGTTGTCCCTTCCGGAGTTCCTCAAGGATCTCATTTAGGGACCTTACTTTTTAATATCTACTTTTATAACAGTGCTGCAAGAACGCGCACTATTTACTATATACCGACGACAAGAAAGTTTACGGCGAGCTAAAAAATAGTCAAGACTACACATATTCAATACAACCTAGGTCGTCTTACAATCTACCACAATTTTATCCAACTGACTATCCACCTACAATACATATTTATATCTGAATCATAATATAGCTTAAGTATAGTATAGACGAGAAAAAACAGGTAATTTATGCATACAAAAATAAATGCTTACCAGCTCCCAATTCCACCACATTTCTTTTCTCGTTGTACTAATTTTTTCTGCATTTTTTAAGCTATTGCATAGCTTTTATCGCGGGCCTACGCCAGCGCGGCGACCGAATGAAGAAATTTCTTAACGAAAATTAATTATTTTAAACTGATAATTACGTCTAAACGAGTACTGCTTACGATTCGAAAAAAATATATGTTAAACAAGAACATTTTTCTAATATTCTTAGCTTTGAATATTTTAGATTTTGTTTATATTACATAGTGTAATTAATTTGTGAAATTAGGTCTAACCGAACACAAAAACGACTACTACGCTAATACTATCTGGCGTATTATTATGAAACCTGAACCATTTTAAAGATAATTTTATTATCTATCTTTTTATCTACGATTTTTTTCGAATAGTCAAAAAATAATATGCGTTTTTTTGTTTTATCGAATAAAATTCGTGCGCTCTATCGGAAGAAGTTTAAATTATTCCGAATCGATTCGGAATAATTTCAACGTTTTCCGATAGAGCGCAGTTATCTGATATCAGAAAAAAATTTCTTCATACTGCATAAATAAAATAAATAAATAATTATAATTGCATAAGTTGTTAAAAAATGCTATGCAATAAATAGCTTTACCGCGGCAGTCCCCGAGTGCCACACGTATTTTTTTTTAAACTTCTAAGCGAATCCCTCGATAAGGAACCAATTTAAAATTTGGACTAAAAAAATTTGCTCATAGGGAAAAATTTGGCAGGCTTTAAACTGACTTCGAAAACTTTCAGACGCGATTACTCTTACAATGTAAGCGCTGAGTGTGTTTTATTTTAATTTCATTATGTTGACTGGTTAATTCTCTTGGGTCGCGCATAGCCACATTTTTTATTTAGGCCCTAAATTAATTACAATTAATTAAAACATACGAGCGCTCTGAGAGTTACACTAAATATGCTTTGCCATTAACACCCTTATACCACCACTCCCTCAAGATAGTTATTTTGTGCTAGCGCTGCGATAGAAAGTTTAGTATGCACTTGGTCGCCGGCGCGAGTGGACGTGGAATATATGCCTGACGCATCGGCAACGCTGGATTTTTATTGGTCAAACTCTACAAAATTGACTCCGCCTATTTTTCCGCGTGTCCGCCCATTTCGGATATTTTTCACAGGTCCCATGTCGCCTTAAGGTACTTCAAAGTTTTGCATAAATCAAAGCGAATGGGGACTATCTTAGAGTTGAAAAATTGAAAATAACCGTATCACTTTATTGAGGAAATTTATAAGTAACCCACCATGCATAGCGTTTCATATAATTTTCACACACAGTTTTTAAGCTATTGCATAGCTTTTATCGCGGGCCTAGAGGCCAGCGCGGCGACCGAATGAAGCAATTTCTTAACGAAAATTAATGATTTTAAACTGATAATTACGTCTAAACGAGTACTGCTTACGATTCGAAATAAATATATATTAAACAAGAACATTTTCCTAATATTCTTAGCTTTGAATATTTTAGATTTTGTTTATATTACATAGTGTAATTAATTTGTGAAATTAGGTCTAACCGAACACAAAAACGACTACTACGCAAATACTATCTGGCGTATTACTATGAAACCTGCACCATTTTAAAGATAATTTAATTATCTATCTTTTTGTCTACGATTTTTTTCGAATATTCCGTTTTTTTTGCTTTATCAAATAAAAAAATCGTGCGCGGCGCTCTATCGGAAGACGTTTAAATTATTCCGAATCATTTGCTTCCGCAGCCGCAAATGATACGGAATAATTTCAACGTTTTCCGATAGAGCGCAGTTATCTGATATCAGAAAAAATAAAATAAAATAAATAAATAAATAATTATAATTGCATAAGTTGTTAAAAATGCTATGCAATAGCTTTACCGCGGCAGTCCCCGAGTGCCACACTTCTTTTTTTTTAAAATTGTTTCTAATAAAGGAACTAAATCGGTCGGTATTTAACCGCCCTATCTATTCGAACGTACGTGATACGTCCGCCATATTATCACATAGAAAAATTATATAAAAATATATATACAAATTTATTTAAAACCGATATATGTATAAACGGCTTACATAAACTGCTATATATTTTGTCTGGTATATTAAACAAGTATTGTTATTCAGAAATGTAATAAAAAATCAAGGATTTACCTATTTTTTTAATAAAAACCTAAAAGTGGGGCGGTTAAGTAATATGGAGTAGTCGTTACTAAGGTGTCTCTTCTAGATTTATTTGCGTAAGCTTTGATTGGGCCAGAAAAAATATTGAATGAAAGTCAAACTTACCGCCGCTGTTTTCAATCAGTTGCACTAATTTGCACTAATTTACAATTAGTATGTTTATATGAATCGTTTCTAAATCGATAATTTGAATGACCGAATCGTTCATAAGTGTAATGTTGTCGGTCGGTTCCGTGGTTTGCATGAATTCGTTCCAATCGGTCGAATGATAAAATAACCAACCGTCGACAAAACGATGGACAACCACTGTAGCTGTATTCAGTCAGTTATTGTTTACAAAATGACCGTATCCTTTCTTAATCAACGATTCAGTCAATCGTTATTTTTAAACGAGGTTAAAATGACCGAATTGATCGCGACGCTACACTAACTTGATGTGATGCGAACGGAAAACTAGCTAAGTTTGCCTAAAGCGGCTGAAGCAGCGCCAATTCTGCCATAAAGATTTTGATTTTAATGCGCTTCCCAGGTACTTCAACTTTTAGACTAATTCAAGACCTTTGGAGAGGCTCATTACTTGTGCTGATGATGTTTTTATTTATTTTTTTATTTAGGTAAAAACAGTCATATATATTTGTGTGTCATATATATAATACATGATACAAATAGACCTATATTACCATTAATTACTACAAAACATTATAAATAGTAGCAAAGGGAAAATTACACTAATAACTTATTAAACCAAGCAACCAAACCAACTAATGCAACCAAAAAACAAAAAGTTTTACTAAAAAAAACAAATTAAACTATAAGCTAATGCAACAACAAATCGCCTAATTTTCTCCTAAAACTAACCAACGCGTCGGAAAATATGTCGAGGTTATTCGAAGCTTTATTATAATGACCGTCTGAAAAAGGTATTTTTAGCATAGTTCGTGTGAAAAGAGGGTATATAAAATGTATCTTTTGAACGAGAAGAGGTAGACTGAGGAATTTTAAAAGTAATTTTGCCCAAAAGGGGTGCTGAATTAATATTAATATTGGTGTTATTTATACTAATCATGAAACCGAATTTCCTACATGTCTCGACGCTGAGGTCACACTCATATGCTTAACATTACTAAACACGTACTATCACAATTACCATTTCTACATACCATACGGTTTAACACACACGCTGTACCTACTGCTATGAAACTGTGGTGAATGCTACACAATCGCGGCTCTGGATGAACATAAATTTCGAGATGAATCAAAGCTGCCGGCTGCTGCCGACGAACGTTACAATCGCTCAAAAATGAGCGCGGCGCTTGTTTCAGGATTACTCGTGCGCTTGAAACAAAGAGTACCACTTTTCAGCTCGCTTCGGCGAGGGGGCTTGTTTCAGTCGTCCCATGCGAAATAAACAAAAAAAAAACGGTTCGATTGTTTTTTCTTCTTTGTTGTGAATCCGAATGCATGTCGCGCAACGCCACCGTTTGCTGTGCTCTCCGTATAGATATGACAATTATTATAAAAAATATAAAGATAGGACAATGCAAACCGCTTATGCGGCAGGTATGCTTATTCAGCAGAGATCTGATTTTATGAAGATCACCGGAAGACACTATAGTTAGGGACCCAGCGATAAAAAAGTGCAAGAGTTTTGGAAAAGCTAATACTTTCAGATCAGACAGTATTTTGGCCATAGAATCCCGGGGTACAATCAGCCTGTTCCGTGTAAGGCTGGTCGTTAATATAGAGAATGAATAAAAATGGGCCTAATATTAATCCCTGCGGGAAACCAATTTTTACTAAAGATCCTGATAGATGTACTCTGTTAATGTCTACTTTTTGCAACATACATAACTTGTAACTTATCCTTAATTTTTTTTTTCGAAAACTATTTTTTTTAAATGTTTATGTTTTGAAATATAGTATAAGACTAGTTGAGCGCGTTGGCCATCTAGCGGTAGGTAAAATATCGCTAATATTGTTTATTTGCGATATTTTACATATTGCTAGATGGCGCAGCGCGCTCAACGTTTGTCAAACTTTTATTTATCAGTATTTTTTTTAATTCTCAAAAAAAAAAAACTTTTTTTTACAACTTTTTAAAATTAAAAGTTTCTTATTTGCTAGCACTGATTCATTAACTTCAAGGATGTCACTAATTTAAAACTCACCCTGTATAATCTACCATACTTGATCAGGCCAGGCAAGAGCCGATCGCGTGGTGAATGAAAGGCGTATTTCAAGCTGAAATGTCCTTTATATATAGTGGTTCTACAAACACTGCAAAATATAGGAAATTACATAGTGATGGAAAATCATCAGAATCAAGAAAAATAAATGGATTTTGAAATTTTTTCCTAAAAAAGAATGTTGGATATTAGGAGAATTTTACATACCTACATGAAATTATTCTACCCGAAAACAAAGTTGAAAATCATCTAGAAATTTTGTTAGTTTAGGCCTTAGTTACCGAGAAAAGAAATAAAGACTGAAAATCTGAAAGCATTTCCTCAGAAACGAAGGGCTATATCGAAAAAAGTTCTACAATATTTTAAACTCAGTTTTTCATGGGTAATAATCAAAAATATTATAACGTATAAGAGAAAAAAAATACATTTCTGCGTCTTTATTTGATCTATCAAATATTAGAATGTTCGCCAAATTTAAGGCACTTCATGCAGAAGCACGCTTTATAAAGGACGATTTATGTATGTGACAAAAATCCTATATGCACGCGGTAATCTTCGCGACGCCACCCAATTATCTTACCGGCAGATTTACTGCACTATCGGCTCATGGACGCCCTCTGAGATCAAAAGACAACCTGCTACTCTTTATCCCTAGTTACAGCAGTGACTTCTTCTCATTATTTTTCACCGTGCATGGATTCCGTCTTTGGAATGCTTTGCCGTAAAATGTGAGAACCGCTCCAAGCATAACAACTTTTAAAAACAGACTCAGAGAGCATTTGAAATCTTCCAGATAAATATCCTTTCCCCTCCCATTACCCTCCTTTTTAAACTTTAGCGTCCTTATAGGTGTTAGATTATTTTGATGTGGCAAACCTGTGCCTACAAAGAGTAATGTATATATTTCTTTCTATCCTCTTTTATTTTATTTGTCATACTCTTTATATAGGTTAAGTTAGGTAGTCTACTGGCAAATAATGTTCATGCAATAGTATAGGTTAGCTCTAAAATATTGCCTGCAGGCAATATGCTATTTTCTTAAGAATAAAGAGTTTCTATTATTTTTATTATTATTAATGCGATCGTGATGTGGTTTTCACCAATTACGTAGATAATATTTTCAGACAGGTTCTGGGCCCATCTACGATATTTCTAATAATGTGTTGTATAAAGCATACTCCCTGGGAGAGGAGCGGGTGGTGTCACAATGTCGCGTCGCACCGCTGGTTTGCTTCGCCAAAATATTCATTAGTGACGCCGGGGACTCGTTATATTTAACTGCATCGTAACATATTTTTATCGGGTAATCATTTCCAGCGCATATCTAGCGAGTCCACCGCTCTGGAATGGGCAAGTTTACCGGACAATATTACTGTGGCGTACCGTTGTACGAATCATTAGATGTATTGTTACATACGAAACATTCGCGTAAACAACAGATTCATAGACAAGTATACTTTTTACCCAGTTCAAGCGGCGGACCAATACCCGATTACATTCGAATCGACTTTGTTTCCATTCAACTAATTATAATAATTTTATTAAATAAATGTGATATATGATATTATATTGCTCAGCTGCTGAAATATACCTACATGCTACATTATAAAATCGAGATTAATCTCGATTCTCGAGTCGCTTGGAAATCTCGACTTTTGCATTTATTTGTGTTGTATAAAATTATTCCTTTTTATAATGTAGCATGTAGGTACATTTCAACAAATGAGCAATATAATATCATCTATCACATTTATTTATTAAAATTATTATAATTAGTTAAATTGAAACTAAGTCAACTCGAATGTAATCGGGTATTGGTCCACCGTCGTATAGTCGACTTCAGTCGACTATTTCTTGATTTGCTCATCGCTACAAAAACGGAACTGTCATGTCTGCTGGTGTTCTGGCCGTTTGGTTCCTCGAATCTCGCTTTTCATTACATTCATTCGCGAATTTCAGTTTAAATTCTAAGTCGTCGAGAAAACATGGATAAAATCGCGGCCGATAATTCTTCCGACGACGCACACGCCAATTTGCCTAGGCATCGATGGCAAACAGACTTTCCAAGTCCTCTATATAAGTAATTTCTTTAAGCGCATCGCGAAAAGCTTCGAAAATATTTGATTTTACGAATTAATACGAAAACTTCAAAAAACGATCGGCTACGATTATCTGATAAATTGACACTCTTGGCTCTTTGGCTCATTGGCTCTTTTACTTTCAAACCCGACTGCATTCAAGCAAAAACGTCAAAATATCAGCTGTTTGTTGAGAGTCGGCCATTTTACTAGCCTAAAATGCCCTTAAACTAGGCCCAGCTGATAGCTAACGGCATTTAAAGAGCCATACATTGCCAAGCTCTGATCAACGGGTGGTCAAAGCTCGGTTAAGCTTAGACAACGTTTATTTCTCACATTATTTTTAAACAGCCATTATAAGCGTTGCTTAAATTTAAAATGCGTTTATTTCTAAGGTTATGTCAGTGACCTGATATTACATAATGTTTTAGAAGAGATTTAAAATGTAATAACTGAAATAGACGGGATTAAATCGGTATCAAACGTTTTTTTAATCACTAGTAATATTCATTACTGTTTGTGCGGCGCAACCAGTTAAAAAATTTAAATCATATTTTATAACGTGCATCCCTTCCTTCGGATGCGTAGTAAGTGTCGCGTCCGGGGGTAACGTGGCCTGGTTTCCGCTCCCGAGTCCTTACGAAAGCGGCGGTTCGACGCAGGTGTCGATGATGGCCGCCGAGTCGGCCTTCGGTTATCGTCCTCCTCTTTATTTCCTTCAATGGCGGCCGTTTCCCCTTTGCGGGGCGTCAATAATGGAAAAAGTCCACGCAGACAATGCGCCCGTCAAGACACTCGTCCTCGCCTGCCACCAGGTGCTCCCCGCCCCTCTCCCCGCCAAATTGCCTATTAGTTACCACTCGTGCTCTCTCCTTATCGTGCCTCCGTCTCGCATATTCTTTTTCTCTCTTGGCTCGCACATTCGTTTAGTGAGGCCGTTGGTAATCGAAGAGTTTCTCGGCGTCCATTTCTCGGCGTTGTGATTCAACAAACCTTTATCACAACTCGTTGTGAGTCGATTGTGTACGTCGATAACCTTAAATAATTATAATAAACTCTTTATTAGCACTTAAAAATTAGAACACAAACAAGTAAATAAATTAAAAAGAATAAAAAACACGACTGCCGTTACAGAAAGTAAACTATTGTATTTATAATTATTTTTATTACGTTTTTTTTAGATACAGATTCTATTAAAAAAATAAATCTCAATCTCAACAGTACTCAATCAGATCTTTCATATGACATTAAACACGATATATTTATGAAATCGAAGACTATCGCGGTTGTTTGTCAGTTTACCCTTGACAACGGCGGCTGCAACGTCACCGAAACGTCGGGTCCTACAAATTTCACGCGGTAAATTCGTTTTCTATCCTATTTATAACGATATATTTATATTAATTTATTGACATTTGGAAATTTAGACAACTACTTACTTGATATTTGGACAGTAAAGGTACCCTATGATACCCGGGATGACATAACGATTCTAACAATACCACACACGTCAAAATCGGTGCAAGCGTTTAGAAGTTATGGTGGAATAAAAAAACGGAAAACACATAGATGAATCCTGAACACATAACACTCCTTTTTTGTTAGAAACCCAACAAGCCAGAAACCATATAAGAAGTTCCGAATATAGCTTTAGGCTGATTAAAAGTCATATTGTAAAGGCGTTCAGATTAGCTCTCAGCTATGTAAAGGTGTTATTCAAAGCAATTTGGCTTATATTACCTTTTAATCACGTAATTTTGTCGTATAAAGCCTTTTAGTCGAATAAGAAAGGTTTAATCGCTATAAATCATACTTATTTATAACCATTATATAACTAACAGCTGTATAGTAGTCGAATAAATAACCTGTACAGAACAAACAAAACAAAAGCTACTACATTACCCTTACTCCACCAAAGGCTGTATAATGGTTACAAGACCCACCCTTATACAGCTTATAGTCATATTGTTGACACTAGGAACTCACTTACGCAGCTTATAGTTTTATAAAGGTTATATTAAAGTTGCAGATGCCATATAAGCAAAGCGGCCATTTTTTCTCAAACCTAAAATTTTAGTATTATATTTTTAAAGGCATTTTATAAGTCATAAAATACACGTATTATAGGTAAATCCTATTTCAAAGTGTGTGAAAAATACCCATCATTGTTCTTTTTTACTGCAAAAAAAAAAGTAATATTTTGAAGGCGCGTTAATTTTTTTTAGACATGTTACTTAATATTGTCGATGAAATGATATCCGCAAGAGAACTTGTGTATTAAACTACATTACAGTAATTTTAAAGTCAATAAAATGCAATATATTAGTTGCCATTAGGAATTCTATGTTTGCGACGGCAAATTAAGCTATATTTTTGTACTTCAAAAAAGAGCGGTGAGACATACTAGATGTATAGGACAAATGCAATAATGCAAACCTATATTCAACACGCTAGTTACGTATCCTCAGTTTTTGGCATACCTACATATATGTTCATGATTGTTTATGTTAATTTCATAAATACAAAAATAGTTATGTTAACATGCACATGGTAGAGAAATAAATCCCTATTCGTTCAGATGTCGCACTCATCAACTAATATAATATAAATATTCAAAATTATGACAAGTTCCGGAAAAAAACTAAGAAATCTTTACTTGAGAAATGCCTATATGACCTTAATTAATTTTAATATACATTAAAATATTATACTTTCTGTAATAGATTTAATTCTTTTCACATTAGTCTCATTTGTGCATAACTCATTACTCATTTATTGCATTACTTTGATTTTTATTATTTAAATTTGTAATACTTCTTATTTATTATTTTTTAATTTTTATTAATATTATTTTATGATTATTGAATGTAAATATCTACATACCTATCTATTTTGGTAAATCATTTTCAGTTTTATAATATTATTTGGAGGAAAATGGTTTTTATCGGTTTTGTTTAATAGTAGGTACTTACATAATATTATATTTTTTGTCATTCCAATTTTATTATACTATTGATATTATCTATTTATTTATATATTTTGTTATCCCCTATATATTTTTTTAAATTTGAATATTAAAGTTATATAGACATAATTTAAGATTTGCGGTCGGAAGCCAAATGTTCATAACCCCTTGAAGGGGCTGCATTTCGGCGAAGAAAGAGAGTACTCAGAGAAAACCTTTCGGACCTTTTTTAAAACTATTCGTATAACATTTATAGTTTAAAACATTTTTGGGTAATGATTCTGTGTCCGAACATTTTGTTTGTCCTACGGCAACGGCCCACCTGATGACAAATCGTCCAGGGTCGGGCGGTTCTCTAGTCATTTGCCGATATTTTCAAGTCTCGATTCTATTATTTGCGTTTTTCTTTTCTGGGAATCAGACTCGATTGCCCCTCTACAAGAACGTGAACTTTCCTCGCCCGCCTACCCTCTCTCGATCGAGGCGGCGGTGCATAAAACCACTTCTTGAATTCCGCAAGACGACCTCATCCAATTTTTTTACGCGCTCTCGCGTCGGGGCGCCATTTAAATTGCGTTTATTACTCGAGAATTCGGCAGAAACTTTCCGGGCCGCTGTCGCCGGGCCGTTTGGGTTTAGGGGTCGGCTTTTTTGCGGATGGTAATTTACGTAATATAGTTTGCCTACAATTTTCCGACTCTAAATTATAAAGGGACCCACGAGATGATAAAGCTGTTTGTGAAATATTACTTGTAGCGTTTCATCTTTACCTTTGATGAGTTTAATGCTTGTTTGAAGCTGCTCCAGACAACATTAATATAACAATTTATTTTGATGGAAATTTTACATATACAATTTCAATAATACACGGCGACAGCATTAGGCTGCGCATTACCAACCGGCGTGTCGTGGAGACGAAACAATGATTAATTTTAAGCAAATAGACCAATAAATAGTGAATGGCCATTTTGGGCCCACTCTTCCAATAGCTGTAAACCATAATATATATATACCAATGTAAATATCTCTTTTTGTAGAACGACTGATCTAAATTATGAGAGATGAAAATAATGAGTAAATCGCTGTTTCCATAAGTCACCCGTTATTTTTGAGTTATTTATTGATTTTTTTCCGATAAAGCACCTCAACGATTTTTGGACGATTCTAGATTTATTGGTGCGGCCCCGGGGGAAAGTATGCTGTCGGACACATGGTGTCCGTCATGGCGTTCAACGTGTTAAAATGCTCTGAATAGTATACAAAATTTTGTGTCTGTTCCTATGACCGTTGAGGAGTCCCCTAGTCGGTAGCCAACCCTGGGTTCAGTAACCTGCTCATTGTGAAACTTAGAACGGGCTATCATAAATGAATTTGTATACAAAATTTCGTGTATGTGCTGTTAAGCGTGGAGGAGAAGCCTTGTCGGGAGCCAAGCTTGGGTGTAGAATCAGGTCATGCTTACCATAACAATGCATTGTCCTTGGAACTCAACCAACATATACAATTTCAACTTTATAGCATACTCTAAAGTATCTAACTCAGGTTGCGAAATTTGACTGAAACAAACTGGCAAACATTGCAAGGTAAATAATAAGTTAATAGTAAAAACACATTTTTAAAAACAATCTTTTATTAAAATGCTCCGTCCGGAGCAAACCTTGGGTGCAGCAGCCATGAATGAATCATAATTGTATGCGTATACAACATTTCGTTTCTGTGCTGTTGAGCGTTGAGGAGTTCCCTCGTTGGAAGCCAACCCTAGGTGCAGCAGCCCTGTCGTTGTGAATTTTAGAACGAGCTATCATAATTAAATGCATATACAAAATTTCGTTTCTGTGCTGTTGAGGTCCCCTCGTTGGAAGCCAACCCTGGGCGCAGCAGCCCATTGCGGTGAAACTCAGAAAGGACTATCATTATTGAATGCGTATACGAAATTTTGTTTCTGTGCTGTTAACCGTTGAAGAGTCCCCTCGTCGGGAGCCAACCCTGGTTGCAGCAGCCATGTCATGGTGAAATATAGAACGAGCTGTCATAACTGAATGCGTATACAAAATGGTGTGTCTGTGCTGTTGACCGTGGAAGAGTATCCTCGGGAGCCGATCCTGGTTGTAAAATCTGGTCAGGCTCGCCAAAACAATGCATTGTCATCGGAACTGAACCAACGTGTAAACTTTCAACTTCATAGGATAAGAGGAAGTGGTTCTAATTCAACTTGCAAGATTGGACCTAAACAAACATAACGAAGAAACGCAATCGAGCCCATTGGGCTCGATTGCGTTTCTTCGTGAACTAAAATCGTAAATTAGTCCGTGTGAACGTGACAGAGCAATACGCTAGAGCGGAGCGGTTATCACTTTTTCGCATTAAAACTGCCCGCCAAGGTCAAATCTTACACCGCACGAAATATGCTCGAATTTATTCGGACGAGTATAAGTTCGGCAGGTAGTATTTATCGTCGATCGTTCGTTTCATATCCCGCTCTAACATATTGCTCTGTCTCGTTCGTTTGGACTAATCTTAGTTTTAGTTCACAAAGAAACGCAATCGGGCCCAATAGGTTCATACTAACATACATTGCAAGGTCAATAAAAGCTTGTAAAAACGGTAGAATACAGTGATTAATGGCATTAATTAATAAAATTCGTTTCTACGTAATAGGTAATAGAGTACTTACACCCATAAACAAGGAATTATGGGAGCAGAAACAAGAAAATTTATGTGAGCCGTAATGCGTCTTCCACTCAATTATGCTCAGTAGGTACACGGAGAATGAGGAAAAAATTAAATAATCATCAAAGTCGGGAAATGAAATATTTCTCGCTAGTCCCGTCCCTGGGACTTGTTGGGGATTACGACACAGCGTCCGCCTACTCTCGCCTCCGTGTCCCCCGGAAGCGATCAGGTGTTTTATTTTTCGGGAGGAAATTGATTTTTTATCCATTTCAGGCTCTTTTATATCCAACCTCTTAATAATTTAATATATTAAATCGCGGTTATTTCGCATTTCGTTTTACCGGCAGTTAAGGGAAATATCCTCCGTATAGGCTATAACAGATACAGAGTGAGTTTTTAATTAGTAAGATCCTTGAAATGGGTTACCAGTTTGAGCAAATAAGCAAGTTTTGTTTTTTTTAAATACGAGGAAAACGTTTTTTTTAATATCTTTTTATAGTTTTTTGTGGTTTGGTTTTTAAAAATGTGAAAAACTTGAGGTATAAATAAAAGTTTGACAAGCGTTGAGAGCGCGGAGCCATCTAGCAATAGATAAAATATCGCGAATGAACAATATTTGCGATATTTTACCTACCGCTAGATGGCGCAACGCGCTCAACTCTTTTGATACTATTTTTCACAACATAAAAATTTTAAAATCTCCAAAAAAATGTTTTTTCAGTTTTTTTCATCAAAAGTTGCTTGTTTGCTCATATTGATTGATTCATCCACTTTAAGGATGTCACTAATTCAAAACTAACCCTGTAAGTATACAAGATGAGTTTGTTATTACCGGCATCCTTGGAATCCCTGATTGAAAACCTAAAATAAAACCCTTGTTCTCAAAAAACGGTGATGAAATGTTAAATGTACACGAGAAAAAAAAACATGTTCACGCGGGATCGGGTAGCCAAACGGTTGTTTCAAGAGTCAGCATCACCCCTGCTGCGTAGAAAACAGTATATCGTTCCCAGATTCCTCCAGTTATTTACCGGAGTACACAGTCGATTGGTTGACGCCGCACGGTACGCAAACCGCCCAGTAGCGCCCAATGGTAATCCCCCAGGGGAAACTGATCCTCCAGCCGTAGCCTACGACACGGAGTCCTTACCAGGGTAGACCCTCATTAAGGAGGCTACTGGATTGGAGCTAAACCATGAGTTATACCTACCCCAGGGTGGGTCTTAGTTGCACAACTGCACATAAACCATTAGCTACCAATCTTGGAGAACAATCGGTTGGCCGAGATTCTGAAAATATCAACTGAAAGCATATTGCAAATGCTCCATGAAAAATTTGGCATGAATATGGTAGTTGCCTTTGGGGTGCCCAAAATGTTCAGGCTCGAAAACAAGCGCCAACGACTGATGACTTGCGAATGAGTTTTTCGAAAGGGGGAAGGCCGATTCGGAAAATGCTTTCCATCACATTGTGACATGTAATGAGACCACTACGTTCCCGATACCATAAGCAAGCACTGACAACGACGTGGTAATCGAGCGCCACTCAAACCCGAGACGATATAACGTTGCCGAATACATGACGACTTTTGGAATATAATGGAATTATAGGTAATATTTCATGACAAAAACGTACGATAAATTAGCTTTTAACGAACTAAATTTTATGGTTTTGCGACCGTTGGAAGTTGTAAAGTTTGAGTTTTAAACTAAATTTGTCGTGATATGTTTTAAATGATCATTTTTGTTATTATTAATGAAACACTTCTAAACATCGCAATTTCATAAAATAAGTCTCGCGAAAATCCAATTTTTCGTACATTTTTAGTCAAGAAATGGTATCTATAACTTCAATGTATATTGGAAACATATCGTCGATCTATATGTGAGACCTCCTCCGCGCCAAAAAATTGAATTTGGTTTTTTTATTGTTATTGGTGTAAAGTTACGTTCTGTCCATGTGCCGAGAGTTCAAATTGCTTAGTTTTCTTGTAATTGTGATTGCAGTGGTATCTCGTAGGCATGAGTTGATGTTTTTGACCATTACGTGGTAATTCCTTGCAAACAACTTTTTGATAGTTTTAATGATTAGTAAAGCAACCTTTTTTTTAATTTTGTCCGATTTACGCGACAAAAAAAAACATTTATTTAGTTTTTTCCATGTCCAAAAGGGTTTGCTTGTTGGCATGTACGAGGTCTCACATATAAAGCGACGATATGATATGATACTTAGATTTAATGCTTTATACAGTGTGGACAAGATCATAGCCTCCGTTTTCCGAGATGCTGGGGGAATAATACTAATTGACTATTTTCCGAATAAAATCACGATCACCGCCGTTTATTATGCGGATCTACTTACTGATAAGTTACGAGACGCCGTCCATAAGAAAGATATGAACTCATCCGTCGCGTGTGCTCTTTTTGCAAGACAACGCATCGATGACATGCAAGTACATGATAACGACACTCGAAGCAAAGCTAAGATTGCCCTTGCCAAAGATTGCCCTTCCCAAAGTTGATCCAAAAGTCATTCGTGAATTTGGCCTTTAAACTCTTTACTAACCTTCCAAAGACAATACGAGATTTAGAACAAAAAATGTTCGAATACAAAGTTAACAATCATCACTCATCACACATGATATTTATAAGGTAGAAGACTTCGAAAAAATATTACAATATCTCTAATATAAAACTAATAGTAAATCTCTATCTCTATTATTCTTTTGTTAAAACATACGAGGTAAGCCTCGTAGTAATAAGTTGATAACGTTTGATTATTTACTATAATTATTGTCATTTTACGTATGTATTGAGCATTTATCTTTTATTTTGTCTGAATTTTGGATATTTTACCTTAGACATAACCCCCAGCGACTATCGCAATTTTCGTTTGATGATGAGGACCATACCACAGTTTCCGAGTACTTTTTTTTGACAATGATCCAAACTGACAGTTCCATGGGATCGATACGACGAAGACAAGATATGAAAGTATGTTGAGGTTCAAGAGGATTATGTTGAAGAATAAAAATGAAAGTTTCAATAAAAAAATATCTTCCAATTAGGCCTAGAACGATTCTACCTCGCCACGAATAGAGTTTTTAAATTGAGTTCCTAACGAATATACTACAGAATGTTCGTCTTTCAGCATTGCGGAAAGTAGCACTGCTAACGCATGGCGCTATTGATTCCACGTCAATCATACCAGCATAAGAGAACTAATTAACCTAGAAGCTTGGCAGTCTTGTTGGTTCGCTGCTGGGTGGTCTAAAAGAAAATCTGCAATGAATAATAATTTTAAATCTGTGGATATTGGTGACAGGTCTAAAAGAAATCTGCAATGTTAATCATTTAAAATTTTTGAATATTGGTGACAGGTCTAAGAGAAAGTTGCAATGTTAATCATTTTAAATCTTTGGATATTGGTGTCAGCATAGTTTGTTGAAACTTTACAGTTCAATACTAAATTTAAAAAAAAATAATATACGGAGACAAAGACGAGTTTATAATAAATAAAGCTTTTTTCAATTTAAATTTTAATTTAACTTTGTATGAACTTGCGTCGTTTGGATGTGTTTCATTTTCAACGCCAAAAATGGTCATTTAAAAAAATCCACGATGAATTTAGTTTAAAAACTAAAAATCAACGAGCACTAATCGTCCCAAAACCAAACAATTCTGTTCGCCGGAAGTTAATTTATCGTACATATGTTTGTAAACAAATAGTACCTTTAATTAAATATATTCCAAACTTATGGGAAAAGCATGATAAGTTAATGGTAAAAACACATTTTAAAAAACAAGCTTTTATTAAAATGCTCTCTCCCGAGCCAACCCTGGGTACAGGAGCCATGTCATAGTGGAACTTAGAACGAGCTATCATAATTGAATGCTATACATAATTTCGTGTTTGTGCTGTTGACCGCTGAGGAGTCCCCTCGTTGGAAGCCAACCCTGGATGCAGTAGCCATGTTATAGTGGAACTTAGAACGGGCTATTATAATTAAATACGTGTACAAAAATGTTTGTCTGTGCTGGTGACTGTTAAGGAGTCCCCTCGTCGGGAGCCAACCCTGGGTGCAGCAGTTATGTCATGGTGAAATTTAGAACGGGCTATCATAATTGAATGCGTATACAAAAATGTGTGTCTGTGCTGTTGACCGTAGAAGAGTAGCCTCGTCGAGAGCCGATACTGGGCGTCGAATCAGGTCATGGTCACCACAAAAATGCATTGTCTTCGGATTTGAACCAGCATGAAAAATTTCAACTTCATAGGCTAAGAGGAAGTGGTTCTAATTCAGCTTGCAAGATTTGACCTGAACATTGCAAGGTATACAAATAAAACCTTGTAAAAATGAGTATGGAGAAACAGCCTTAAATCCAGCTCAATTCATAGCAATCAGCCCGTTATTTCAGGCTATAATAAGGCTTATTTTCTAGTAACATAAAATAACAAATATTGCCCTAGCATTGTCCGGGGCTTCTGCCAGAACACGATCTCACACGTGATGCAAAAAGCGTTAACAATGGTTGGCAATTGGTGCAGAGAGAACGAATTATCGGTCAATACTGACCGTCGTCGTGCCATTTACCAACAAACGTCAACTAGTTGGAATGAAAATTCTAAACCACAGGCAGATTCCTATATCAAAGGAAGCAAAGTATCTGGGAGTCACGCTCTACCAGAGACTCACCTGGAACAGCCACCTAGACAAAACAATTCAAAAGGCTAAAAGTGCTTTGGGTATAAGCAGAAGACTGGCAGGGAAAAATTGTGGCCTTAACCCCAAGATCTGCCACTGCCATTGTGAGGCCGATAATCACGTACGTTAAATATCACAATAAAGAGTAGAAAGAAACAAACAAACAAATATTGCTTCATCTCGCGATTCTGTCAGCCCACCCAGTACCGATCCGCCAACCTTTTCAGGCTCGAAATACAAGCGAAGAGATCGTATAACGAGATGGCGAGCAGTCACGGCGCATTATGCAAAGCGACGGAGGCGGGGTGGGCGCGCGTCTGAGTCGTGCGAGAAACGGCGGAGTTGAAGAGGTTAGTCGGGTCAAACGTCGATTTGAGAAGGTGGCTAATAGGGAACGATTTCAAGGGTGGGCGGTTTGGTTTGGCTGCGCTCGCGGAACGGCGAGATTTTCCAAAGAATCGACTCCATCTATAACCCCGCGTCGATTTATAACAGCTGCGTTACCGTCCGCTCTGGGGAAATGGATTCGGTCGAATTGGAACGCTTTAGGTCACGCGTTGGAGGGTCGATATCAACCGCTGCCGATAGCGATTTAAAACCAAAGCGTTTAGTTGACTAGCCTGCTAACTTGAATATTTATTGATAAAGGTTACTCTTTGGAACTGTCAACTGCTACGGACGAACCTGCCACCCCAGGAAGGTATAAATAACGATATATATAATCATTCTGTCCAGAACCACAGAATGTACAGAGAAACGTACAGTTGGAAGTAAATCTACAAAATAAGTTATCAAAATTCTGTTTTTATCTACAAGCACCCACTGTTTATCACATCATCATCATCAGCCGGTAGACCTCTACTGTTGGACGTCGGCCTCTCCAATAGAATACTATGGCGACCGTCTTGAGCCGCCTCCATCCATCTACTTCCTGCGACTGCGATATCGATGCTTCTGATTGCGATTTAAATTCAAAGCTTTTAGTCTACTATCTTGCTAACTTGGATATTTATTGATAAAGGTACACTTTGGAACTGTCAACTGCTACGGACGAACCTGCCACCCCATGAAGGTATAAATAACGTATATAATCATTCTGTCAACCACAGAATGTACAGAGAAACGTACAGTTGGAAGTAAATCTACAAAATAAGTTATCAAAATTCTGTTTTTATCTACAAGCACCCACTGTTTATCACATCATCATCATCAGCCGGTAGACCTCTACTGTTGGACGTCGGCCTCTCCAATAGAATACTATGGCGACCGTCTTGAGCCGCCTCCATCCATCTACTTCCTGCGACTGCGATATCGATGCTTCTGATTGCGATTTAAATTCAAAGCTTTTAGTCTACTATCTTGCTAACTTGGATATTTATTGATAAAGGTACACTTTGGAACTGTCAACTGCTACGGACGAACCTGCCACCCCATGAAGGTATAAATAACGTATATAATCATTCTGTCAACCACAGAATGTACAGAGAAACGTACAGTTGGAAGTAAATCTACAACTTAAGTTAGCAAAATTCTGTTTTTCTCTACAAGCAACCACTGTTTATCACATCATCATCATCAGCCGGTAGACCTCTACTGTTGGACACTGGCCACCCCCATAGAATGCCATGACGAACGTCTTGAGCCACCTTCATCCACCAACTTCCTGCGACCGTGGTGGTGTCATCGGTCTATCTTGCGGGGACAGGCGTCTGCCCGTTCGTGGACGCCATTCGAGAACCTTTTTCCCCAGTTTATTACGCGTTTATAGTTTATCGAGCTTATGCATATTCCTGGTTTAAATATGGAATACCTCTATAGTGAAATAGCACAGAATCGTGCAAATCTTCATCCTTTAGAAACAAACTGAAAAAATCATCACTGATAACAATTAGTTATCCGAACCACGTCATTTCTCAACTGCAGAGTCAAACATTTTAGGAACACTATAAACAAATTGGAAACCTTTCTAAGGATACCAGTATTTTTTGCAAAAATTGGGCAGTTCTTATTTGCTGCAAATTTTCGCTGAATTTTACAGAAAACTAATGATATTTGAAAGATTTCCGATCCCTTTAAAGTTTAAAAGATTCATCAACTTATTCACTTATATGTATCTTATAGTGGGTGGCCATCACATAATATTTAAATAATGTCGTGACTCTCGAGAATTCAATGTTAATTTGAAGATAAATGATCTTTTTATCTATATTTATTAAAATAAATAATGTGGACACAAGTAATTATAACTGTTTTAAGAGTTTAAACGTTATCGAATATTGGAAATTTCCAATTAGTACTAAAATCGCATGGTGGTCCTTATGTAATGGCAAACTCACTGTATGACACTGGGATGTTATTTTAAAAATCAAAATCTGAAAATCATTCAGTAATTTCAGGTCGCTTTTATCGATTTTTCTCACAAGAAAAATAGAATATTTTAAAATAAAACTTTAGTCACATGAAACTTACTCACATATACCTTTATCTAACTATGCGTATATCATTTGTAATTAAACCTTTTTTTGACTATTCGATATGATGTTTACGGTACCCCTCCCTAATGACAAAATTATTTTCCGACTTTTCACACAAAGCGCGAAATAAAGGCGTGAAAGAAAGGCGCGAACGATGAACGAAAGCGAAAGGCGAGCTCGTACACAAAGGATAATACAGAAGCACTGATCTTTGTTCTGTCAGCGTCTTTTCTTTCTCTCGCACTAGCTGAATTTTATCATGATGATGATTGCTGACGCGCGATTGTGATACTGGTATGTATTCTAATAAAATTCTCTAAATAGAGTTTTAATTAACCAGCATTTATGAAGTGGGTGAATCAGTACGAGGTTTTGATAAAAAATTGTGAAAAAAAAAAAACAAAAAATAGAAAGAACGAAAAAAAAATATTTTGAAAATTCGAAAAATATCATTTTTTTACAAGATATATTTATAAAGCGTTGAGCGCGCTAATCCATCTAGTGATAAGTAATATATCGTTCATATTGTCCATTCGCGATATTTTACCTACTGCTAGATGACGCAGCGCGCTCAACGCTTATCAAACTTTTATTCAAAAGTTATGTTGTTCAAATTTTTTTTTTTTTTTTTTTTACATTGTTTTTTATCAAATGTTGCTTATTTGCTCCCTTTACCCTATATATGATTACCTACTGAACTATTTATTAGTAAGTAGAATAAATATATACTTCAAAGCCTGTGGCCGTTGGTGGTTCAAGATGTTATAATCGAACCATGTGGAGCGCTCAGTTTGTGTTTATAAAGCGTTTGTTAAATTGTTTCATGCCGGTAAAATTAATGTTTATAGTAAAATAAATGGTCAAATAATTATACTTGTTAGGAATTGCTGTTTATTTTATTGCATTTTAACGACATTTTTGTCAATTTCGCATAAGATTTCGTCTACTATATACTGTTTCGTCTGTAACAAGTGCGCCTATCACCGAAGGTCGGTCGAATGTGTCTCATCACCCACTCGCTCCTTCCGGAAGGAAGTACGGATATGCGGGGGGGGGGGGCGGATCAGAATAGAATGATCTTCAAGGACTTTAGTATATGAAGTATACAATGTATGGATTTTTTTGTGACTGATATGAAGTAATGATGACGCCACGCATTCTATTATTAAGCAGTCTGACCATTTGTTTCGAGTTCTGTATCGCATCCACTGTCTACTGATAAATTTTCAACTTTTCCAAAACACTTTGGGGGTGCTACATTAAAATTACGCCTTTTCTAGTACGCCAGCGCCAAGTGTCCCGGAGTCTGGCTTGCTGACTCTACCCTAGCATTCAATGGCCAAAATAATGTATAATCTGAAAGTATCACCTTGTAAAAAACTCTTGCTCGTTTTTGTCGCTGTCTCTTGGCTAAACCATGTTTTGCCATTTTGTTTCATTCTTTATTATATTTTTTTCTGTTTTATTTTGATTCTATATATGCGCGCACATGAACAAATCACCGCCATGGATCTGTACGGGCTTTGGCCTAGTTAGGCAGATTCTGCAATGAAAACAATTTAAACGTATTTTTTTGGAATGATTAAGTTATTATTATCATTATATACCCGCACTAAAAGTTCACACGTTTTCGTTTGAATATATTCTACTAAAACAACGCCGCATTGCTGAATAATGAATGCTTTTGAATTCACGTTTCAATGTTATACCCCTAAAACATGGATTTTACGTTGCAATGAAGCTTTATTTGAGCTGGCCTTCGGATTGTACGCGCAGCTACGGATATCACTTCGCCGTGACTAAACGCGGGATCCACTAAAAACAGTCGAATGTTATATTAGAGCTGCGGCAGCGCATGAAGTTTAACTTTTGAATTCCTCGGTGGAATTTGCACTTCACGCTTTGGAGCAAATTATTCACTGCGTAGGTATAACGTGACGGGCGAACGTTTGCATGTTTGTGTGCTGCGAACCGCGCTACCAGCGCAGACGCTAAATACATATGTACGCTATGTTTGCTATGCATGGAGAATTTTGTCCCCGTAATTGGAAACTACATGATATTATTTCGCGTTTGTTTGCTCGCATTTGTCAAAATCATGCTACTTATAAGCCTATATACGTACAAATATAAGTGAATTAAGATGGAGTCTTCTAGGAAATCTCTAGGACAATCGCTGGTCTGGATTGCAGGATGTGAAATGTGTAAAAGTCTCGTTCCGGTTGTTTGACAATTTAAAACTGGTGTACGAGGTGGGGTATAACACACTTCAGCAGTTGGAAACTTGTAATAATTCTTAAACTGTAAAAACGCGCGAGTTTATTTTCTCAGTAGCTGAAAACGCGTCGTTACCGTTCAGATTAGTGCAATTCATTCAGTCCGGCATCAGCCTCAGAGCGCGCGACACGTGAGTTAAGTGCGCTTGGGTATCACACACCCTACCTTGTTTGGATTTTTTCTATGAGTTCCTAAGGAAAGACTTAATAGATTATAAGTTGATGAAAAATTTGAGGTTTGTTTTTTAAAAATAAAAGTCTATTAAAATGTATAAATAAATGCGTGTTTTACTTAAACCTATTCGTTATTGATTATTACAATAAATCTCCTATTATTAACTGTCATGAAGTATTAATTTGTTGATTTAATTTAATTTTATTTGTCAAACCCCATCTAGTATGGCATGTGAAATTTAGCCACCTAGTATACGGAGGGTTAAAAACGATGTATTTAGTGCACGCCAGCGAATATAACAAGAAAAATGAACACAGCTGACGTAAGATGCGGCGTTCAGCGCAGGCTCGCTTAGCGCTCTTTGGTCGCGTTCGGCTCTGTTGTCTGCTGGGTTGCCCCGCTAGAAAGTAGCGACATATCGTATCATAAAGTATAAGGATATCATTTGTAATGATTCTAAGCGATATGAAACAATAGGTAAAAGTATAAATAGGAAACCCTTCGAAACGGCTTATTCTTATGTTAAAAGATGCGAGGTAATCTTCGTAGACATAACGGTTCTAACAATATGACATAATGGTTCTAACAATACCACATACTTCTCAATCGGTTAGAGCGTTTATATGTGGAATAAAGAAACGAAAAACGTACATAGATGAACCCTGGACACATTACACTCCTTTTTTGTTGGGCAATCGTGTAAAAATCTAGCTCCTATGTATACACTGAGAAAAATATTGAGTTTCTTCCTAAATTACAGTTTTGTTATTACGGTTTTATACGGAATAATGATGTTCCAATCGTAATTTTGTTGAATTACAAGGAGTTTTGTTTAAAGTCCATTACTCGATTATATGTTTCACCATGCTCCGTACGGGTAACACGAAAATAATGGTATGTAGCTTCAACATGATTGTTGTAACTGATTATAACCTTACGTATGTAATAACATGCTGTCATGGTTAAAGCTAGATCTAGCTGTGAGCCGTAATGAATGTGCGTTGTACGAGTTATCATGCCCGTGACATGGTAACTCTACCGTTACGCGTCATATTGATACATACGTATATACAGTACATACATACCACAGTACATATTATATACGTAATCCCTTTTGAAACATGCGTATATCCGTGTATTACAGCGTTATATTTTTCCCAGTGTAGACGCCAGCAGACCGTTATGAATGGGCATGTATTTTAGTCTATTAAAAACAGCTTCCACGCCGATCTTCTAACGATTTAATTTACTACATCTATCACCCCTCCCCCTTTCCTGACTAATTCGCGCCGGGACAGATGGGCCGAGGCCTCAATCAATCTTCACCACGTCGAGTTGGTAAGTAGTGAGTAAGTGTACATTGATTTTAAAAGCGAATTTCCCAAGGAACTGTGATGTGAAGATTGAAGAGGAGTATTAGGCAAAGACTTGATCGATGCCTCTCCGGGGAAATAAACTGGGCGCCCAGCTGCGGAATATGCCCAGGGAACGAACATATTACGGCGCGAGCGTGTACTCGATATTATGTCGTTTCGGGACGCCTAATTAGTTTGGTGAAGTGATGAAGTTCCCTGCTTTTGGGTCCATAGTTTGGAAAGTTTGTGACGCATTCAGCGGTCGTGAGTCGTAAATTATATTGGACGTCACCGCTTTATATGGGAGACCAGGTGTCTAGTAAGCAAGAAAAAGCTAAAGCTGTTAAAACTATTAGATAACTTGGGTTGTCAACTGCAACGGGCGAACCCGTCACATCGAAAAGTTTTAATGATAGTGATCCTTATTACATTACATTACATTACATTTACGTCGTGTCCAATTGGTGGCTAAAAACCGCTCTTGGACGTGTCAAAATATTTCTGTTTTAAGTAGTAAGTGTCATTACTACTTTAATCTATACGTTACATACATATATTAATTAAAAAAAATATACAGTATCTAAGAAACTTTGGAACCTACTAAAAGTTATTCGTCGTAGAATCGTATTTCAAAACAAATTAAAGAATAGTCAATGGCTACCTACTAAACACACAATAATTAAAATAGTCAGTTAAAAAGTTGAATAATCAAAGCAGAAGCCCAACAATTGAAATAGTCAATAAATCAAATATATACGTACTAAAAACTGTGCATAGTAACATCCAAAGTAGTAAGTAATTTGTTAAATAATCAAACTAAAGCTAAATCTTAAATTTAAATACTAGAAGTACATATATAATTATCATTCAAATTGGTACAATATTTGCAAAGTCATGGCCCTCGAATTCGGTCAGATTATAGAAAGGGTGGCCTATCAGCATCTCCTTAATGTTTTTTTAAAATTGTTTGTCCTCCAGTTCTTTGATAGTGGTAGGGAGTAAATTGTAGAATTTAATGCTAAGGTATAAGAAGCTCTTCTGTACTTTTGCCATCTTATATCTCTCGCGAGGTGAGCGTAGATGACTTACAAACAATACAAATCTATTGTCTAGCTAAGCTAACATGTCCGTCAGAGGCCAACGCCTTACGGCGAGGCAGAGGGAGAGGTACACAGCGGGCAGCCTCGCTCCTGTCTACCAGTTTTGAAAGGATAACTCCGTCTGGAATCAACTATCAGGATACCTCCAACCTTCCGGCTGGTTACGGGTCCGAAGTCGCTTGCGCGACCTCTACCTGCCGTGTATTCAGCGGTGATTTAGTTTGAAACTATCGCGAACCATTGGCATCTTTTGACTGGCTCTGAATTCAGTATCAGGTAGCCAGTTGGTCATTTCAAGAGTGGTTGACGACAGGTGAACCTCCACACCTGCTTTTTAGGTAACACTATATTTCCATAGTCTCCCGACTCCTTTAGTATTAGTCAGAGTGCACATACCGATTGGCTATTGCCGGCCGAACGGTGCGCAAATCGTCCAGTAGCGCCGGGAGGCGTTCCTCCAGGGGAAACCGATCCACCAGTCGCGAGGTCTGCACGAGGAGGCTACTGAATCGTGAGTTGGACCAACCCGAAACCCAGTGGATCTTCTGGCCCAAGCTGCACGAAACTGTTCGCAACCAACTATTAGATAAGTTCGCAACCAACTAAAATTGAGTCATGCCAAATGGAGGTCGTGAATGGAAGATAAGCAGCGACAATGCCCTTGAATCTCCGCCCTAATGTGAACGTGGCCACAGCACACCTTCAGACACAGGGTTCGGCGGTCCGTATTTTTACAAGTTTTTATTTATCTTGCAATGTGTGTTATTTGTTTAGGTCAAATCTTGCAAGTTGAATTAGAACCACTTCCTCTTATCCTATAAAGTTGCATTTCTACATGTTGGTTCAGTTCCGATGACAATGCATTTTGAATCAAGTTATGGCCAGGCCAATGAATCAGATCATGGTGAGCATGACCTGATTCTACACCCATGATTGGATTCCGAAGAGGCTACTCTTCCTCGGTCAACAGCACAGACACTCAATTTTTTATACGCATTCAATTGTGATAGCCCGTTCTAAATTTCACCATGACATGGCTGCTGCACCCAGGGTTGGCTTCCGACGAGAGAACTTCTTAACGGTCAACAGCACATAAACTAAATTTTGTATAGGATTCAATTATGATAGCCCATTCTAAGTTACACTATGATATGGCTGCTGCACCCAGGTTTGGACCCAGGGCATCCATGGCTGCACCTCAAAAGAGAGCATTTTAGTAAAAGCGTGTGTTTTTTGTGTTTTTACTATTAACTTACAGTAAAACCCGCTTATATCGAATTTTAGGGGCTTGGAGCAAAAATTTCATATAAGCTTGTAAAAAGTATTTTGCGCTTAACGGTGTGGGCGTGACGGTAGTTACTGTGTCGTAAAGTTAAAAAATATTGTTATTTTATTACGTTGCGACCTTGGGATCTCATACGTACGGTTATAGTCGGATACATGAATCATGTTTAAACTACAGTATACTGTTATTTCCGTATTAACCGTAAGGGAAACGTTGATACATATAATCGAGTAATGGAGTTTCAACAAAATTCCTTGTAATTCAACAAAATTACGATTGAAACATCGTTTTTCTGTATAAAATCGTAATAATAACATTATAATGTAAGAATCAATCCAATATTTTTCTGAGTGTAAACCTAGACCTTGAAGAAAATAATTTTCCCTTGAAAATCATCATGAGCCACGATGCGCATTTCCACCTATGCGGATACATGAATAAGTAAAATTATCACTTCTGGGGAACTAATAAATTTAATCCTTGTGTTAATGCAAGAAAAGCCGTGACATCCTCTCAGCCACTGTTCGGTGTGGCGTTTACGGAGAAAAAGTGATTGGCCGATTTTTCGAGAACGGGGTCGGCAACACTGCTATTGTGATTGGTGGGCGCAACAGAACCATGATCAACGACCTATAGCTGCTGAAAAATGACGAATTAGGTTTGGGCAAAATGTGGTACACACAGCACTGGCAAGCGTTTTTTTTAAGCAAGCGGTTCCCGACCGCATAATCTCTCTATTGGCTTTTTATACTGACCCGCTTGGCCTATTTGACCGTTACATACTTCAATTACGATTGTACTTGCTTGAGTAGACACCTAAGAAGTAGTTTTTAATCCTGCGAACTCAGTAAGTAACTCACTTTCGCCAAAAAATGTGACGCGATAGTATGCCTCTGAGCAACAGTTTTTTAAATAAAAATCACGTAAATAATTTAATATTTTAACGGAAATTTTGCCAGCATTACCTACGATTTGTAGAAAAACTTAAGCTCTTAAAAATAACTTTAAAATTAGGCTCGTGATTGATAGGACTTAAATCGAAAATAAATGTTTTTATTTTATAATTATACATAATTTACCTATAAAACATTAACTTTTAATAACATAGAAAATAACTTTATCTTAGCCTAATTATTAGTAATTAAACATTTCGTTTTGTTGCATAGCTCGGAAAGAGATTCAGATCTGATAGTTTATGGCTTACCACCTCACTAGGAATAACCTGTATCGAGGTGGTACCAACAGAAATATTATATTGCCTGCCGAAACGGCTTGTTTTCTCCGCTCTTGGGTTTTTACACGACTGCCTAGCAAAAAACGAAAATAATGTGTTCAGGGTTCATCTATATATGTAAACCGTTTCTTTATTCCACCATAGGGTACTTTAACTGTTCAAATATCATGTAGGTAGTTGTCTAAACGTCCAAATGTCCAAATGTCAATAAATTAACAGAAATATTTCGTGTTTAGTGTCAAATGAGAGGTCTAATTGAGTACATTCCGGAAATATAGGAGTACATGGATAAATACATAAACTACAAATATTTCATTAAAAAACCGTGGCAAAATAATTATAAATATAATAGTTCACTTTCTGTAACGGCAGTTGTGTGTTTTTTTTATTTTTTTAAAAATATATTTACTTGTTTTTTAACTTGAATATTGGAAAGGTAATTTAAATTTCATTTTTTTTTTAAATTTCAAAATTTTCAAGAAACCTAAATACAATTTCTTATTGTGATATTAATGATGTGTGACGAATATCGCGATTTGAATAACAATAATAATAATATTTATTTGCAGTTGTTGTTACAAAAAAAAACATATAGGTACAAAAAAACACAGATTAAAAATTAGAACTGTAAATAGACTAAAACTACAAACGCTGCAAATTAGGGGTATCCTCAGGATATCTCGTATCCTGGTTTTCAGGACACACCTATTAATTATTGATACATATGGTATTAAACTAAAATAACCAAATCCAATAAATCTAAAAATCTAAATATAATAAAGAATAATAAAAATTAAAAAAAACAATCAAATTAATCCACAAATCAAAATATACAAAATCAAAATATTTAACAGCAAATGATATTAAAATAAAATAACCAGATCAAAAAGTCAAAAAATCTAAATAATAAAAATAAAATAAATCCACAAATCAAAATAACCAAAATCAACATATTTAACATCAAATAATCATGATACAAATTTATGTCAAGATACACGATACAATGTCGCCGTCGCGCGCCGAATTTCGAAGGTAATGTCAAATCCTATATAATCCCGCCCGAAATTTATTCGTCCATTAGCGACAAACGCGTAATTATGATCCTTATTAAGTTACTCCTTTCAATTTGGCTGAATTCCTTGCTCTCAATAGACGCCAATTAGGATCGAGGAGCTTTTGATGAGGCTTCGAGGCTTCAGAATCAGATTTTCATCTCAGTGTTTCTATTTCGCTGCACAGATAGGCCTGTTTTCTCACTAGGGGGCTGAACAAACAAATCACACGTGAATTAGCATACAATCACAATTTACCGCAATGTTTGGATAGCATTTACATTTTCAATCCATGAAAATAGTTTCAGCAATTACACACGCTACATATGTGCCTGTGTAATAGCCACGTTCGAACTCGCATCTGTTGACTATCATTAATTGTTTTAATTGACATACCAAACTGGGCTGCGTGGCGTTCCCACTACATAAGTATACCCTACGTTATGTAGGCTACGTAAATTTATTTTATCGGAAGACTAATAGCCTGTCGATTACCGAGAGAAAGTTTCGTAATCGGTAGCAAGCGGATTTAATAGTTTATTTGTCGAATTTGGCGTTGCCATTTGATTGTTTTTCCCAGTAATATGGAATACATATCTATACTTCACACCGGAACTGGCCACGTATATAAAGCAATAAAAAATATAATTACAGCATTTAAAAATACAATTCTTTGGCTGTAGAATAAATATTATTTAACCGCCCTACCTTTGGGGAGCTAATGTGCCCTTGCTGAGTTGGCCACGAAGACTTATTCTGTTCAGGGTTGGTCACACTCACGGGTCAACACCCATCCGGCGGCCTCCACGCATGAAGTGCGAGCTTGGGCAGGACTCTGCCCTTAGGGCTAGTTTCCCCTAGGGATCAACCTTCTGGCGCCCCTGAATGGTCTGCGCACCGTGCGGCGTAAGCCAATCGATCGTGCACTCTGACTAACAGTTGTGCACTAAATAATATTTATTCAAGAATATCTTTAAATAATATGTATGACTATATTATGGAACGTGTATTTACATAAAATTTTATTTACTTATTATGACTCCTTTCTTCCCAGTTCCTACCTATGTGTATTAATACTTCAAAAAAATGATATGGTTGTGTTTAAATTATGAATATTTAAGTGGAAACCTGTAATTAACTTTATTTTTAAAACTTAATAATTTTGTAACAAATTTATTGTAACAGCTGTATGTTTCCTTAAAAATAAAAAATAAAATAAAAAAAACAGTCTGGGGAGTCTGGAAGCAGTACTGTTTCCTATAGAGCGGGGGTGGTTGCGGACCTTACGGCGACTGCTCTTGAAACGACCATCGGCTACCCGATCCTGGGTGAACAGCCGGGCAAAAGATGCCGTGGTCCGCGATAGATTCGGTATACGCCGTTTCATGGCTTCGTAAGAGAGGACCGCGCAAGCGACCTCGAACTCGTAACCAATCGAGAGACCGGAGTAATCTGGTCGCGATTGGAAGTAAGGGGGTAAGTGTATCTCACACACCTGGCTATCTCGCGGTTAATGCGTTGGCCTCTTACGGGCATGTGGCGGAGCTTGACGGTGGACTGTTTTGTCCCTTCTGCGCTCACTTCACGGGGGATAGAACGACTAATCGTTAAAACATCCTGAGGTGACGGGTTCGCCCGTTGTAGTTGACAATTATAGTTCTTAACCTAACCTTTGGGTTATTATTCAAAAAGTAGGTAAAAAATCGTTGCCTGTTTTCATTACATTTTTTAATAACAATACTTGTCCACAATGTACCAGACAATTTTTTTACACTGGAGACCCATGTATTACCCTTTTTGTATTTAGAATCGTCGGAACAATTTGACGTATCATGTGCGCTTTGTGGGTTTCGTTTTTTTGTACTCGAGCGTACTTGAACGTATGTGATATGGCCTACAGGTTGTTGCGTTCGGGCGATAATATAGCGGCCTTATCCGTTCCGGCCGTTCGTATAGGTGGGGCGGTTAATCTAATTGAAGGGTTATGGGGACAAACGATCAAGGTCAATTTGACTTTAAAATAAGATACTTTTTTATGGGGTATACATTTAAGTGAAATATATATTTTTTAAACTCCTCTATATGAGGTTTACAGATAAGATATATTTTGTTCTCACTCGAACAAACTCGGCCTAAAATGTCCTATTTTAGGTTAGTTTTTTTTAAATGGAATTACCGTTTTTTTAATTGACTTCAATTTTTCTTTTTTGTAACCCTTTAATTTTCATTTGTTTTTTCATTGGGGGGTTATTTAAAAAAAAACTTTTTGCATTGCGATGGATTTAACGCGTGAAAATTCGCTGTTTGATTTTCTGCGATTTTAAAAGTAACTTGACATGTCAGAAGAACCTCACTCTGCTTTAAACCGTTTTAATTCTAAAGCACCAATTAAGACGACAATTTATGGTTGGATTGCAGAGTTCGAACACGATCGTGTATCTCAGTGACGAATTTCGTGAAGGTCCGCCGTTGTCAACAACAAAAACCAATTCTATGAGCCGTTTGATCGAAACAGACTGGCATCGAATCTACCAAGAGATGCAGGCATCCTTAGGTATATCTATGGCGGAGTTGACGTTTATCTCGATTTTGTTTAAATGTAACCATAGCAAATTTAAATTAATTGTAGCCTTTTCCAAAAAAATACTTCAATAAACGAAGATGAAGTAGTTATTCGTCAGACTTCTGAAACAGATTCAATATCTGCTTGCTCGTTGCATTTTAGTTTTTAAGGAATTAATGATGAGCATTCGTAGGCAAATGGAGTGGCTACCCATTAGTAGACTATGGCGGGAATTTCACATACTCACCCTACTCCGTTCGCTATTCCATTCAAACATGCCTTTTTATTTTTATAATTTCTTCTCTCCGCTTTCATGTCATGGCCTTTCATTTCACTTCCAGGAAGATCTATTACTGGCCTCAGCATTCATCAATTTTCATGTCCAAGTCATTTAAGAAGAATAAGAATAAATTTATTTTCGTAAGTAATTTTTCAAAAACATTATTCACAAAGTCTGCCTAACTAGGCCGAAGCCCGTACCAAGGTAGACTCGACTAGGTCACTTGTACATTTTATATTGTGCGCACACTTATTAAAGTACTATTACTGAGAAATACAAAAATTAAAAAATAAATGAATTATAGTAAATCTAATAACTCTAATAAATACTTAGCATAAATTTCAAGAGTTATTCTAATGATAACTAATACCTAAATTATAACTAAATTATAACTAATACCTAAATTTTGCAGTGCAGGCGGCTAGATTATAAAACTCTGTGTCTTTGCAACTGTGACAACTTGAAAACCAGCTTGGGTTTAAAAATCTATAACGCATTCAAGTGCGTTCGACGGGTATACATGTCAACCCAAATTTTTATTTTGGTGCGGTCGACGTGTACCTATACATATCGTGTAAAATAATAAGTTACCATTCGGTATAAAAACTCAATATTTAAGGTAGATACTACTACAACTACTGAGTAAGATACTACTGCTGCTGGTGGCGGCGGCAGCAGCGGCGCCAGCAGCGGCGGCGGATGCGGCCGCAGCAGCAGCAGCAACAGTAGTAGTAATTTACCCAAATATTGAGTTTTTATATCGAATGGTATTTTTTAAGTAGGTACCTTGTTTAGAAAATTGAATTGCGTTTTAATTTAGATGTAATTGAATTTCAACTAAATTAATAAACTTTTTTTTTGTATTTTCTTTTAAAAAAAAAAAAAATTTTGGGAAATTGTTATGTTTTTAATAACGAATTGTAAGTTTATATTCAAGAGGATGTAATCCTTATCGTTTTATTATACTTAGTTTTTTTTCGTAAAATTTAATATGGCTTTTAAACCTGGGCCAGATCACGGCTTGAGTTTTATTTGACCTCAAGGATGAGACCACTTTATAGTGCTCTGATTATTCATCAATCTTTTTAGGTCTTCCACTCCCCGGACAGTCTTCGATTTGGCCGGTATTTTTGAATTTTTTGATCACATTATAGATTCCACAAACAGATTTTCCAGTCAGTTGTTGGATTTTTCGCACTGAATGTCCTTCTTTATGGTAAATAATAATTTTTTGTCGATCCATTGCACTAATTTTATTCATTTTAATAAAATATATTAAAAGAGTTCACAGGTCAACAGCAAATATAAACAATTTTCCGCGGCAGGGTTAAACAACAGAATTTCGAATTATATATATTTTTAATATTCGCAGAGAGAATCAAAAACTATTTCACAATAACCGTTTTGCGACGTACTCAATATGCAAATACTCAAAAATAACATTAGTATTAAATACAGCCCCTTTTTCAGGTAAAGACGAGAACGGCATTTTGTGAAAATTTAACCATTGACCACTCTTCTAATTGTTTCCCAACACAGGTAGGTTGCAGAAATGTCTAATAAACTTTTATGACTCCTCCGACGAATGAACAAGCCCGACAAAAAAAGGAATGGGCGCACTTAGTTACTTTAAAAAATACGACACCTCGTTTATTTTGTGGGCAACTGTTCGAAGACTTTTTCACAATAGTATATATATATATATATAT
The DNA here is from genome assembly GCA_944548615.1 of Micropterix aruncella. Lineage (NCBI taxonomy): Eukaryota > Metazoa > Arthropoda > Insecta > Lepidoptera > Micropterigidae > Micropterix > Micropterix aruncella. The sequence continues at coordinate 28,870,892 of OX155953.1, read as the reverse complement.
ATATGTATATATATATATATATATATATATATATATATATATATATATATATATATATATATATATATATATATATATATATATATATATATATATATATATATATATATATATATATATATATATATATATATATATATATATACAGGGTGTCTGGCGGCAGATTTATGTTTTTAAATCCTATTATTTCAAAAAGTAATAAACGGTGTGGGGGAGGAGTGGTGTCATTCGAACCTCCAATCGTGCGGATTCGTCAATCACAATGCCGCAGTGGTCGAGTGAGCATCGCGCGTTCGCTGTCGAGGCGTTCTTTAAAGCGGCGATTCTTACGTTATCGCTCGTCGACAGTTTTGTGCCAAGTTCAATATCCGACGGTTAAGTGATGGACCAAGCGTGAATTGAATTCGTTTTTGGGTGGAGAGATTCCGTGCAACTGATTCAGCTAGGAACACTCCACGTCCGGGTCCTAGTCGGACTACAAGGACCGCCACAAACATTGAACTCGTTGAAAGAAGTTTAGATGAAAATCCCCAACTTTCGATACGGAAAAGGGCAGCCTCGTTGGGACTTGCCAGAGCAGCTGTCCATGAAATTTTGAAAATAAGACTTGAAGTTCCATCCATTTAAAATCCAAATCATCCAATAATTGAAGGAGAATGACTTTGTGTTACGCAAACAGTTCAGTGAAACAATGTTGCAGAGATTTCGCACTGTGAATTCAATTTTTTGGAGTGACGAGGCTCATTTCCATTTAAACGGCCATATTAATAAACAGAACTGTCGTTACTGTGCTCCACAAACCCTAAATGCAAGAATTAAACACCAAAAACCGCTGCATTGCCCGAGAGTCACCGTTTGGTGTGTTTTGTCCACGAATGGGATTATCGGCCCATTTTTCTTTGAGAATGCTAGAGGACAAGCGACGAATGTTACCAGTGAAAATTATGGAAGAATGATAACGGATTTCTTCTTGCCGAATATGCGAGCTCATCCATCGTTCTCGTCGCACACGTGGTTTCAGCAGGATGGGGTGGCCCCGCATACGGTTAGAGCTTCAATGGATTTGCTGCGAGAAGCTATGTCTCAAAAACTGATTAGTCGCTTTGGGGACATCCCATGGCCACCAAGGTCACCTGATTTGACCCCGATGGCCTTTTTTTAATGGAGATATCTTAAACAAAGGGTTTACAACAACAATCCGCGTACTGTCGAGGCCCTAAAAGATAACATTCGTCACGAAATTCGTAGCATTCAACCGGGATTGCTGCAGAACGTTGCACGAAACGCGAGGCTTCGTTTCGAACAATGGGTGCATCTCAATGGAAGACATTTGGATGAAATTATAAAAAAAAAATAAATCCGCATGATTTGTGTAACTGATTATATAATTAATATAAAAAGAGGATGTAATCCTTATCGTTTTATTATACTTAGTTTTTTTTCGTAAAATTTAATAGACGTCTTGGATGTGAGACAGTTATACTTGCGAAATATTATTACGCGTTTACATTGCAGCACTGATCGTCATTCTTCGCTAAACCACTCACATGATACTCGAAATTAAAAAAAACAAGCCCACCAACAAGTGAATACGAGATTTGCACAGAGGCATTACGCGTATCTGGCACCGCGTCTGTATGATTCCTTCTGCTCTTCCTTGGTGGAGGCTAAAGTGCAGAGTGCAATCAGCAGATTGACTCTCAAAAATGTATTATCAAGTAGCTCATGTCGAAAAGTAGAAGCCAGTGCGAAGAAATGGTGACTCACATTCTGACTTCTGACTATCTGTTACTTGACCACAAATACAATTAGTTGATTATGATTAAAATAAATTAATAATATTATATTAAATAATTAGTTTTACAATTTTATATGTGCATAATAAGAAACTTTTTCAGGCTACTTAACTTATTGTCATTTTATTTGTAGATTGATTTATTTACCTATTATATATTTAAATATTTTCTTATGTATATATTTATTATTAGTTATTTATTTATATATTTAATTTATTTTATTTAAGAATGAATGAACAATCGGAATGTCTCTTATTTTATTTAAGAATGAATAGCATGTCCTTTTTTTTAAGGTAAAAAACAGTTTTAAACAATTGTTTTAACAAATACACTTAAACAAATATCCCATTCCTCCTTTCGATATTGAGTTGACATGTTATTGATTTATGTCTTATTTAAATTATTATGTTTCTTATGTAAATGTACGGTCGGTATTGGTCGTAAGATATTGCCACTTATCAATAAGCTCACCGTGTTGTTCTCATTGTGCGTGGAACATTTTCCACTTTGATAAACTGTGCCCTAGTAAATAGCGAGTGTGGTCCGTTGTTCGCAGGGTGTACGAGGCGGCGCCGTGGTCGGCGGAAGCGTGGTGCGCGCCGCTGGAGGCGTTCCCGCTGGCGGCGACGCGGCTCGCGGGCGCGGCGGCCGACACGCCGGTGCTGACGCTGCGCGCGGGCACGGCGGCCGGCGTGCGCGTGCGCGCGCTGCGCGCCGAGTGCGCGCGCTCGCTGGCGCGCTGGGCGGGCGCGCTGGTGGCGGGCGCGCGCGCGGCGGTGGCGGCGCGGCGCGCGTTCGCCTTCCGCTGCGCGCGCCGCGGCGGCCGGCGCGCGCGCCTCGTGCTCGACGCGTCGGCCGGCGGCTGGGTGACGATCGAGGACGAGTCGTCCGACTCGCCGTCGCCGCCGCCGCTGCGGCTGCCGCTGCACCGCCTCCGGGGTTCGGCCGACGACGACGCGCGCCTGCTCTGGCTCGACTTCGGGGGCGAAGAGGGCGAAATTGTAAGCATTCGTAAATTCCTGCGTTGATATGTGACCCTCTATATTATGCGGCGAATGTACCTATTTTTTTTTGTTATTTTTTTTATTTCATAAAGTTATCCAATATAAAAAATAGATTTTTTCAAAAAACAAAAATATAAGTAATAATATTTTCTACATTTTTTTTGCGAAGCAGAAAAGGTGACATTTGTGCAGTTTTGACGTGACAACGTCTTTTAGTTCGATGGAGCCGGCTGCACGCACGAAAAAACATGACTCATGCGGCGTTACCTCGCTCTAAGGCGTTCCATTTAAGGCTTGAAGTGAAGAAAAAAAATGACATAATTGTGTTTATGCGTACAAATAAATGTAACTTGATCAATTCAATTGTGATTTCCATTTACCTCCTTCTCTATATCCATACAAAATATCTATCAAACAAATAAAATTAAAATTTTCTTTTGAAAAATGCAACCATTCCATCAGTATTTTCTTATGACGTTGTCACGTTCAACTATCGTCAGTAAACCGACTTTACAGACCACCGATTTTTTATCGCCCCACTAGATTGTATATCCGTTCTGAGGTGATAGCGTTTGAAACATAGTGCTTCACTTTTACTTTATTTAAATTTTTTTCATTATTTCTGATCGCTAATTCATTCTTAAAAAATAGAGGCTAAATATATAAATGAGTGAATAGTATTAAATATATAAGGCAAGTAAATAAATCGATAAATATAACGACCTCCTCTAATAAATGAAACGACCGCTTTTTCCCGTCATTGTTAATTACACAGCATAATAAAAAGTATTTTTTATATAAACAGGGTAACAAACGCTGAATGAATAAACACATTTTTTTTTGCAATTGATAAGTAAATGTATATATACATTAGTAGATCTAAACACTTATATGATGGCGATGACGTATGGCATGGATGGAGTCAAAGGCTAAGACTATGGTGCGTGAGAGTGTGTGTTTATTATTTTATTATTATGTGTGGTCATTATATTATTAGTGTGGTATTTTTTATATAAACAGAGGTAACAAAAGTTTAATGAAAAAGGACAATTTTAGAGTGATAAGTAAATTAATACATCAATGGATCTACGTATAAGCTCACAACTATTTTAATGGCGTATGACAGGGATGGATTCAAGGGCAAAGATAATAGCGTGGGACTGTGTAAGCTTGTTTTAGAGTGTGTGTGATGAAATCACTCGGATCGCACACCACTGTCTTCCAAAGAGAATGACTTGGGATCATTAGGTGGCAGGTGAGGTTGAAAGAAGGTAATATCAAGGTATGCAAATAGACGTCATTTTAGACAGTCCTTTAGAGCCAAGTGTTGATGGAACCAGGCATCGAAGAACCGAAAGGTTTCTTCAAAACTTACATTACAATACCACATGGTGTCACATAGTAGTAGATCGAATCTCAAAAATGAAGAGTCAACCTGATTTGGATGAATATACACAATAAAATAGATGGGATTGAAGAGGTGGACAAGTTAGCTGGAAAGGGTCTAGCGAGACCCGTTATTGGACCTGAGCCAGTGCTGCCACTGGCAGAGGGAGACTCGAGAACTACCCTGCGCGAAGAGACGAGAAGCTGCGTAACGATAGATGGAAAACAGAGAAATAAAGGCAGGTAAAAAGAGCCATTATAAATCCTAGCCTGCGACTAACCACATACTGCATAGGGCTCTTCATAACTAATCTGTTAATATGGAAGTCAGCGTGCTGTTGGGCAATGCAGACTCAATTTGCACGTCCATATTGTGGGCGTAGCAGAAGAGGCAACTTGCCGGGACTGTGAAACGGAGGAGGGGACAGCGGAAATGTCATCTTTGCATGACCGGCGTTGTCCGCAAGGAGGAAAAGAGAATCACAGGAAAGTACCTTATACATATGGCTGAGATATCTGGGAACGGGTCATCATGGGTTCTGCGTATGTTATTCGGCGTAAGCTGGTTGCTAGGTCTGTAGGTCGGACATATTATAATGGATACAGAATAATACTTTAATCACACGAAACTACACCTTTTTCTAACTAATCGTATAAATTTTATAGGTAAAACATTCGTAATTATACCTTTGGATTTGATTATGCGAAGTATTGTTTTTGCGCTTCCGCATGAATCCCCCTTCCCCCTTTTTAACAACTGGATTTCCTACAGTATTTATTTATCCTACAGTACTTTTTCTAGCATTTTAAAGTTGAGCTTATTTTACTCCACGGTCTAACATTGGCTTTTTTTTTCTTCGACAGGAATTGGACATGGAAGGAAGCCCAAAACCATGCGTTTTTATCCTGCACAACGTGCTGAGTGCTCAAGTGCATGGTTTATCTGAGGCGACGACGGACACTATAGAAACGGAACGCGAGGCCACCTAGTGCCTGAGTGGCGCCCGCGCACCAGACGCGGACGCCTCGCAGGGATACCAACAGTAAGCTCGCTCTCATATACAACTTAATGCCGTGCATGTACAACTTACAACTTAGGCCGTGCATATCCAACTTAATATCAGTAACAGTATCAATTTATTCATTCATATTATACAATAAAAACATGTAGTAATAATCACTTGAAGCTAGTTATCATATATTAGAATTAGGGTATTTCTGGACTCTACGTCTCGAACGCGTGAGTGCCATAACCGAGGAACCGTCAAATTTCTGCAACAAATTACACACCTGTAAGCCTCACAACTCCCGATGAGTACTGGTGTGAGATCAATGGATTACACCTACTATAGCAGAGCGAGCTTTCTCAAACGCGACCACTCCCGCTCTGATCGAAAAACATACTGCCGAGCAGTGGTCTCGAACGTCAAAATGAAAAATTGGTAGAGTTGCCATGTAAAATCGGTATATTTGGACCAAAAATCGGTATACATATGACAAAAAACAAAATTTAATCAAATCTTTTTATTAAACATTATTAGACAACAGGAATTATTTAAAAATATCAGGAATTTTCTTTATAAACATCAGGAATTATTAAACATTATTAAAACTAATAACAGTTAGTTGGGCATGCTGCATGCCCAACATGCTGCATTTTTATGATGCATGCCACATACGTCATAAAAATGAAGTACACTATTTACATCAGCAAATCATAATGAAAACGAATTAACAATAACATACTAAGTATTAGTACAACTAATTAAATCAACAGCTATAATATTTTTTTTTACAATCAGTTTTATTTTCAAACCTACTAATATTGTTTAGCCATAGCAGCAGTCATTTTTTAACTAATTTCGAAGTCGCAACAATTAGCGTCATTAAATAGACTTTTGTATGTAACTGTGCCGGCAAATCGTCGGGACTTCTTTAAGTCTCGGGATGGGTCGGTTAAGTACACACACCGCGGCAGTTCTGCGATGGTTGTCGCAGACTAGTTGGTGGAATGCCTCAATATTGTGGTCGAGGGTCCACAGGCTGCCGTCGCGATCGGCCAGATCAACGACGGGAAGAAACGAAATTTTAGTTCGTTCGTTTCGACGGCGATCCTGTCAGTCACCGTACAGTTTCCGTGTGGTTCGAAACTGTGGCAGTTGGGTATGAGCCGGGTGTAAATCCGGTCACAGTTGTTCCCAGTTTTGATGTGGATTTTGCTCGCTGAAGTTCTTTGCCCAATAAATCTAAATTATTGGCTTTGTTGTGGCAGTCGTAGGTACATGTGATGCAGTTTTAATACAAAAACGCTCACCTTGGTCTCTCGATGAAGGGTCTTGTCGTCGCTGCAGGTCGGAGATCAACTTGAATCGGGCCGGTTATTATGCGGGATCGGTCAAGGTTTGTTCGTCGGGCGGCAGGACTCCAGATGGCTTCTCGGAGATGTTTTGGTGATATTTGCTAATAAAACTAGCGTTTTGCGGCGCAATTTCGATTTTATTTACTAACGGTTTTTTAAATAAAGCCGAACTTAAGGTTATTTTACACAAGACTAATAACCGGGTGACAGAAAGAATGTTGACAATTGTATGACGCGCACAAAGTTGATATTAGTCACTTTCATTGATGTTGACCGTACGGGCTGTTGTTAACCACTGACCCGTTCCCCTCCCGGGACCTCGGCTACCTAGCCAGCGGGTCGAGGTGGGGCTCATAGCCGTTTAATGAGGAGTGGGGATATAATTCAACGGCTCGTATTGCTACGATTGGCCGGCTTAATGAGCTTAGTCATTAAGAGGCTTGGCCGTGTTTTCGATATTGACCGATAGTGGTCGCTTATATTTCTAATTTATATTTCTATTTCTAAAACATATTTATAATTCTTAAAATTATACATTATGAAGCTTAATTATTAATCAAAACATACATTAATGAGATTGATAGTAATAATGGTATTCTACGGTATATTATAAGAGCCTATTTTAATGTACATATCTTCTTTTATATTTTAATCCTACTTTACTAACGCTTCCACTTAGAAATAAGCGAATAATCTTAAAGGTTTTTTAATATAAGTAAACAATATATATACAAAGATAGTTTTGCAGGTCCAGTGATCCGTTATGCAAATCTGAAGCACATGAACAGTAGTAAGCAGGCGTGGATGTCGCAACACGTTTGTTTTGGAATTTACCGTAACCTATCGTTATAAGACTTGCTAATGAGCACAGCTGGCGTTTCCGTATTAGAAAGCAAAAATTTTATGAAATGCACTTAGGAACTGTTTCCTTAATTAGGTTTTCAGTGTCCCGAGTCGTTAAGCCTAAAGGTGTGATTTCATTAATGGATTTTGGTTACAACACAATTTTGTTCTGAAAGATATTATTCTAGATATATTATTTTTATTCAAGAAAGACATTTTGACCTTTTTAGAAGTGTCGTTTCTTTTTTATTTATTTTTTTTATTCTTAACGCGACATTCCCTCCTCCGTGAATAAACCTATTTATTCACCGTTTTTCGGGAGTGTTAATAATAGCTATTTTCGTCGCGGGTCGTTGATAGCTTTTCCCGCGGCATTGTATTGTCACAGTCCTAACTTGCCCGTCCTTCCCTGGGAACGTTTTTGTTATAATACCTTTCAACCATGTATTACGAGGGAATTGCGGGTCTACCAGAAAGGCTAAATCACCCTCCTTTATTGGTGGAACCTCCTCGTGCCATTTGGACCGCTTTGCTAGGGTAGGTAAGTATTCCTTAACGAAGCGGTTCCAGAAATGGTTGGCCAAAATCTGCGAAATCTGCCATTGTTTCCGCAGACAGAAGCTCTCTGGGTCTATTACGCCGAAATTGAGGCGTCCAGATGATGATCCTATCAGGAAGTGGTTCGGGGTCAAGCTTTCGTCATCTTGACTGTCAAGAGACACGTACAATAGTGGCCTACTGTTGACGGAGTTTTCCGCTTCGGCCATTAATGTAAGAAGGGTCTCTTCGCGGGGAAGCTTTTCTTTTAATGTGGCATAAAAGGCCTTTTTTACCGCTTGAATGAGACGTTCATAGAACCCTCCCATGTGAGGGGCGGCTGGGGTGTTGAACTTCCACTCGATTCGTTTTATGGAATTTTGGTTTTTTAAGTCGTCCCAGTCGAGGTTTTTTAGAGCAGTTTTTAGTTCATTATTAGCCCCATGAAAACTGGTGCCATTATCGGAGAATATTGTCGAAGGTACTCCGCGTCTTGCACACATGCGCTTGATGGCCATCATAGTCGAATCACTTGTCAAACTATTGGTGATTTCGACATGGACGGCTCGGGTGCTCATGCAGCAGAACAAAGCACCGTACCTTTTCTCCTTACGTCGCCCGACTGCCACCTCAATCGGTCCAAAGAAGTCCAGGCCGATATTAGTGAAGGGGCGTATGTGGTGCTCTAACCGCAGACCGGGAAGATCTGCCATTTTTGGGGGAACTGGTTTGGCTCTGTCGAGTTTGCATTTTTGACAGTCATAAGTGACTTGTCGAATAGCACCTCGTTGACGAAGAATCCAGTAGCTTTGGCGAAGCTCATTAGCTACGAATTCTCGTCCTTTATGGTTAGCTGCCTCATGCTGATGTTGTATTAAAAGTTTCGTAAAGGGGTGTTTGGCATCTAAGATGGGGGGTTTTTTAACCTGGAGTGCCACGCCTTGGATCGCGTTTATGCGTCCGCCTACTCTCAAAAGGCCCTCGTCATCTAGATATGCATTTAAATGGCGTAATTTTGTGTTTTTCTTATTAGGTATGTTTGACCGTATAGCAGTAATTTCGTTTTTAAAATCATCTAATTGGGCACCTTTTATCAAATGAAGTTCTGCGCGAGTCATTTCGAACGCGGAGAGGGAGTTTTCATTCGTACCTTTTTTCTGACACCTATCTACGAAACGGAGCGCCCATGCGGTACTGCGAATGAGGCGGTTAAGTTGTGAAAATCGCGTTATATCGATAAGCGGTTTCGGCGCAGGCTCCCTACTCACATGTACCGTATGTTTTAGTTCTTCTTGTGTTTCAAATTCAGTAGGATTTTGCGTGTCGCGGGGCCACTCGCTAGGTGGTTGGTTTAAAAAGGTCGGTCCTGATGTCCACTGAGTTATATTGGTTAAACCTTCGCTAACCGTGTCTCGAGTCGCTAAGTCAGCTGGGTTTTCCTTCGACGGCACCCAATGCCATTGTCGAAGTTGGGTCAGCTGGTCAATTTCACCGAGCCGGTGCGCAACGAAGGTTTGGAATTTGCGAGGGTCGGAACGGATCCATGATAGCACGGTTTTGCTGTCACTCCAAAGAAACACCTCATCAAATTTCCACGTGTGTTGCTCAATTACGAATTTGGCTAATCGACTAGCTAGTGTAGCGGCTTGTAATTCAAGCCGCGGCAGAGACATTGTTTTTAATGGCGCAACTTTATTTTTACCGGCTAGGAAGGCCACACAGGTTTGTCCGTTTGCGGCAATATAACGAACATATGCCGCGGCTGCGTAGGCCTTCTCGCTCGCGTCGGCGAAAACGTGTAGTTGTGTACTACCTATTAGATCGCCCTCGGCCTGGTAGCACCTTGGAATTTTAAAGTTTTTGATGTATTTGAGTTCCGCGAGCCACACTTTCCATTTTGTAAAGGCGCTTTCGCCAATTACTTGGTCCCATTCTACCTTTTGCAACCATATATGTTGCAGCAAGATTTTTGCCTTTACGGCAAGGGGTCCCAGTAGTCCTAAGGGATCAAAAACGCTCATAATGATCTGAAGCGTCTGGCGTTTAGTCGGCATTGTTTCACCGTTTATTAAATTGGGGGGTATTTTTCGAAAATTGGTGTCGAAAGCAAGTGTGTCGGATTTGGGATCCCAACGTAAGCCCAAAATGCGCTCGACGTTATCTTCGGGATTTGTCCACGTGACGCTGGCTTTCGATTGGTGTTCTATGGGTATAGTTTTGAGAGTATGTGGGTTACTACTAGCCCAGTTTACTAAGTCGAATCCTCCGGTTTTATGGATGTGTGTTACGTTTTTTATTAATGATTCGGCGGACTCTACGTTGTCCGTACTACCTAAGTAGTCGTCCATGTAAAAATTATTTTTTATATTTATTACTTCTTCCGGATAGGCACTTTCGAAACGATCAGCGTTACGGTTTTTTATATATTGAGCTAAGCATGGGGAAGAAGTAGCGCCGAAAAGTACTACTTTCATTCGGTATTCTTCAGGTTCTTTGTTGGTGTCTAGGTCTCGCCATAAAAAACGTTGACTTTGCGAGTCGTCATTTTTTAGTTTTACTTGGAGAAACATCTCCCGAATGTCCGCGGTAAAGCCTATTTTTCCCTGTCGGAATTTAAATAAAACTCCCATTAACGGGTTTAATAAGTCGGGTCCTGACAGTAGATGGTCATTTAAACTGACACCGTTTGATTTCGCCGCGCAGTCGAAGACTAGGCGCAATTTTCCCGGTTTATTTTTATTTTCAACTTGGAAGTGTGGCAAATACCAAATTTTTGAGCTTTCTAGCTGACATTCGTTTTTAGTTAATTTCTCGGCGTAACCTTTCGTTATAAATTCTGTAATTTTATCGCAGTATTGTCGCGCGGTAGAATCGTTTTTTGCCAGTCGCCTTTCTACCGAAAGTAGGCGGCGTTCGGCCATGTCGCGACTCGGTGGTAAGTCGGTATGGTCGGATTTCCATAACTGACCGATTTCCCAGCGCTCGTTAACCTGATTGGCAGATGACTGGAGAATTTGTTCAGCGCGGGCGTTTGTTACTTGTTTATGTTTTCGTAAATGGGGTCCTAGGTCTTCGATATTGAAATATTCGCGGACTAACTCATCTACTCTTTCTTCTTCATTTAACGCAGTTAAATGGGTCGCGTGGTCGCGTGTGGCTCCGGCCTTACCCGAGGCGCCGCCAAGAGTCCACCCTAACCGTGACGATGTCGCTATAGGTCCGTCTGGCGCACCTGCCTTAATAGTGCGAGGTACAAAGAGATCCCAGTGGTCAATACCGATTAGTAATGTCGGACGACCGTTTACGTCGCAAAGTGGAACCTTGTTTAAATGCGGCCATCTTTGCATCATGTCTTTAGCGCTGAATTTTTGTATTGGAAGGTCTAATTTATTAACGGTTCTTACATCTTTTAATGGATAAAATTTATTGTTATTTGCGGCGCGAATTTCCAAATTTACGCGGCGCGTAGACCCGTTTTTAATTGTCATGCCAGATGCGCCTACCAAGTGCAATGGACTTTTAGGGCCATCGGCTCCGATTTTATCGGCTACTGTTTCTTCGAGTAGGGTGATAGAGGAACCCTCATCGCATAACGCTAGGGTACTGAAACACCCGTTGGGGCCGCGAATTTCTACCTTGGCCACTCGAAGAAGTATTTCAGTTGTGTCGTGCCATGTATTAGCAACTGTTTTTGAAGTCGATGCTTCGTTTGTAGGAGATGGGCTCCCGGACATGGTCGTGTTTGAGGGAGTTGGGCTCCCGGACGATGACGTGTTATTATTTTCGGAGGTTTTTTGCTTGGGAGAGTGTAATACCGTATTATGAGGTTGTTGACACCCTTCTTTGCCGCATTTGTTATTTTTCCTACAGTCTTTTAACTGATGGCTTTTATGAAGGCATCTAATGCACAAATGTTCTTTTTTTACAAAATTCCATCGTTCATTGATGGTCAGCGCCAGCAAAAATTTACACTCAGGTGTAGTATGATTGTCTTTTTTACATTTAAAACAGGTGGGCGGCTTGTTTTCGTTTGTGACGTATGTTTGTTTTTTCGAGAAATTCTGATTTCGATTGTTCGAAAAATTACGATTTCGATTGTTGTTTATGTTTTGAGTGGTAGGCAACGACTCTTCTAACGAAGCTGCATCTACTATATTTTCTACCCAATTTGCAAATTCTAACAATGTCGGGTGCTCGTTTTTTACTGCTGAGAACCATTGAAGGCGAAGATGCTGGGGCAATTTATTTACAAGTTCTTTTAATAAATGTGGATTTGTCAGATATGCTGCGTGTCCCATATTTTTCAAAGAATGCACCACGTTGCAGACTACTGTACCAAACTCCACAAGTTTACATAACGGATCACTTACCGATATGGTGTGTGTTTTCGCTGCCTCGTCCAGGAGTTCGGTAATTCGGGCACCTGGTCGGCCGAATCGACGCTCCAGCGCGCGTCTGATGTCCGGCACGTTTCGCGGGTCGATCAGCATCGCTCGCACCGCTTCCCGTGCCGCGCCTTGCAAACTTTGCTGCAGTCGGACGAGGTTATCCGCATCGCTAAAGCCGCACGCGGATGTCCCCTGGTCATAGAGCGCCACGAAGATTGGCCATTCTCGACTATCACCTGCGAACTTCGGGAGGTCTTTAAGCAAGTTTGCTCGGGCATGATATGTCATTGACGGATGGGGCACAGTACTAAAATTAACATTTTGACATGGCGTTATATTTTCGTTCTGACACGGCACTATTTTTTCGTTCTGAAACGGCACTATTTTTTCGTACTGACACGGCATTATTTTTTCGATCTGACACGGCACTATTTTTTCGTTCTGACACTGTTCTATTTTTTCTTCTTCCTCTGTCGGCTGGGTAGGCTGCGTTGGATGAGGTTCGAACTGCGTGTTCAGCCACGCCGTGGTGCGGCGAACGGACGCTTTCGATGCTGCAATCCTGATGTGCGGTGCTATCCGGCTTTCGGAGACGCTGCTGCCGTCGTCGTATTCTTGGTCTAATTCTCCTTGGACTTCTGCTTCGATGAGCAGTTTTTTAAGCGCCAATTTTTCCTCCAGCAACTCCAGTTTAATTTGTTGTTCAATGGCGGCGGCGGCGGCGGCGGCGGCGGCGGCGGCTGCTTCTGCTTTCGCTGCGGTCACGGCGGCGTCGGCCTTCAGGCGTGCCCGTTCGTCGGCGGCTTGTAATTCTGCTTCGAGCTGCCGTCTTGCTACCGTAGTCGCGCTGGATCTTGATGATCTGCGACTGGTAGTCGATGTCGCCCGCGATGACGGTCGTTTTGAGGTCGCTACCGATTCTGTGCTTCGGTCGCGAGCTGCTTCCGCGCCTCCGTCCATCTTCTTGTCAGCAATTCGCTGGCTTTTTCTGGACGGCGTATTTTTCGTCGACATATCTTATTCAGCGATTTTGCAAGCGGTCTATTTTTCGCTTTTCCAAAATCCGTCTCGAAGGACCAGCTTTATGGTATGTGCCGGCAAATCGTCGGGACTTCTTTAAGTCTCGGGATGGGTCGGTTAAGTACACACACCGCGGCAGTTCTGCGATGGTTGTCGCAGACTAGTTGGTGGAATGCCTCAATATTGTGGTCGAGGGTCCACAGGCTGCCGTCGCGATCGGCCAGATCAACGACGGGAAGAAACGAAATTTTAGTTCGTTCGTTTCGACGGCGATCCTGTCAGTCACCGTACAGTTTCCGTGTGGTTCGAAACTGTGGCAGTTGGGTATGAGCCGGGTGTAAATCCGGTCACAGTTGTTCCCAGTTTTGATGTGGATTTTGCTCGCTGAAGTTCTTTGCCCAATAAATCTAAATTATTGGCTTTGTTGTGGCAGTCGTAGGTACATGTGATGCAGTTTTAATACAAAAACGCTCACCTTGGTCTCTCGATGAAGGGTCTTGTCGTCGCTGCAGGTCGGAGATCAACTTGAATCGGGCCGGTTATTATGCGGGATCGGTCAAGGTTTGTTCGTCGGGCGGCAGGACTCCAGATGGCTTCTCGGAGATGTTTTGGTGATATTTGCTAATAAAACTAGCGTTTTGCGGCGCAATTTCGATTTTATTTACTAACGGTTTTTTAAATAAAGCCGAACTTAAGGTTATTTTACACAAGACTAATAACCGGGTGACAGAAAGAATGTTGACAATTGTATGACGCGCACAAAGTTGATATTAGTCACTTTCATTGATGTTGACCGTACGGGCTGTTGTTAACCACTGACCCGTTCCCCTCCCGGGACCTCGGCTACCTAGCCAGCGGGTCGAGGTGGGGCTCATAGCCGTTTAATGAGGAGTGGGGATATAATTCAACGGCTCGTATTGCTACGATTGGCCGGCTTAATGAGCTTAGTCATTAAGAGGCTTGGCCGTGTTTTCGATATTGACCGATAGTGGTCGCTTATATTTCTAATTTATATTTCTATTTCTAAAACATATTTATAATTCTTAAAATTATACATTATGAAGCTTAATTATTAATCAAAACATACATTAATGAGATTGATAGTAATAATGGTATTCTACGGTATATTATAAGAGCCTATTTTAATGTACATATCTTCTTTTATATTTTAATCCTACTTTACTAACGCTTCCACTTAGAAATAAGCGAATAATCTTAAAGGTTTTTTAATATAAGTAAACAATATATATACAAAGATAGTTTTGCAGGTCCAGTGATCCGTTATGCAAATCTGAAGCACATGAACAGTAGTAAGCAGGCGTGGATGTCGCAACACGTTTGTTTTGGAATTTACCGTAACCTATCGTTATAAGACTTGCTAATGAGCACAGCTGGCGTTTCCGTATTAGAAAGCAAAAATTTTATGAAATGCACTTAGGAACTGTTTCCTTAATTAGGTTTTCAGTGTCCCGAGTCGTTAAGCCTAAAGGTGTGATTTCATTAATGGATTTTGGTTACAACACAATTTTGTTCTGAAAGATATTATTCTAGATATATTATTTTTATTCAAGAAAGACATTTTGACCTTTTTAGAAGTGTCGTTTCTTTTTTATTTATTTTTTTTATTCTTAACGCGACAGTAACAAACCAATGATTGACTCAGGAGGCAACCTATTTTGCTGTCTTGTTTTTATGAGATTAATATGCGAGAATATGCGCTCAACATTGTTGGATGTTGGGGGCAGTGGTAAAATAGTAAAGATGAAAGAAGACAACAAAGTGTCATTGCCAACATTTGAGTGTCATCGCCATACTTCAGTAAACTGATATTATCCCAAAAAAAAATCTATTTAATCAGGAAATGTTATTATTAAAATTTGTTTATAATTTCTCAAAACACGCGATTCTGTATCAATTTACTGGAAATCATTGTTTTGAAAAATATTGGGAAGAGTCTAATAATATTGTGTTGCCACTAATATTTGTCTTGTCCGTTCAGTTACGTCTAAATCTTTTATTGGGGTTTTTTTCAATGGAAACCGTGCAGTTATATGCTTGCATGTTTCGATAAAAATCGTGGAAAAATTGTTCCATTTCGGTATTTCGGTAGGACAGGCGCCATATCGGTAGAAATACCGAAAAATCGGTAGCTTCGAGACCACTGCTGCCGAGCTACACTTCTGTCACGCCGTGCGCGCACCGATTTTGTTAGGCGCGGCGCGACAATGGTCCATATTGCTCACGCGACACATGCGCGATCGAGTAATGGCTTCTTTCATCTACCTACACAAATATACCAAAACAAGGTGTAAGTAATGTTTTCGTTTTATGCGGTTTTAGCAAGCGACCCCTTACTGACGAAATGCAAAACGTTTTAAGTAAAAAAATCGGCGTTTTCACGAATTGTGGACAGGTATCGGGAAACTTGTAAGATGACTATCGTGCAGCAAATAAATGTGGCCGCAACAGATCGTTGGTGCGAGCGATTCGATTTCGCGATGAACGGCTGTCACCGCGATATTAGGCTGTACATTTAGTTGATACGTGGTACAGTGCGTTGTACACAGGGAAAAATATTAGATTGATACTTACATTACTATTTTGTTATTACGGTTTTATACAGAATGACGATGTTTCAATCGTAATTTTGTTAATAGCAAGGAATTTTATCGAAACTCCAATACTCGATTATATCTATCAACATTTTCCTTACGGTTAATACGAAAATAACAGTATCCTGTAGTTTCAGCATGATTGATGTGTCCGACTATAGCCGTACGTATACTACTATATGCTGTCATGTTAGAAGCGAGATCCCAAAGTCGCGACGCAATGAAATAACATTTCGACACGGTTACTACCGTACCGCCACCACCGTTACGCGCTATGTTAGTTCATACGTATGGACCATAGTTCGAGTTATATATGTAATCCTTGTTAAAACATGCGAATTTCCGTGTATTGCATCGTGATATTTTTCTCAGTGTATAGTGCGTACTCCTTATTTATTTATCCATAACATATAATTAATTAATTACTAACTATTGATTAAAACTAGTAGTGGAGTAGAAATAAGTTAAGTGCTTAACTAATCATTAATAAAAAAGTACAGACCCATGTGGATTATACTGCCTCACTAGGCTTAGTCGAGAAAGTAGTCTAGTAAAGTTTGTCTAATAGCAGCCGTGTCTTAAAAATATATAATATAGATAATATAATAGTAATATAAGCGTAATATTATATTTATATATAATATTTATAATATATATTTTTAACTTAATGATAATCCTAAATACTCTTGCTTACTCTTTAGCTTCGCCCGTTTATTAAAATTGTCTTTTTTTTTCAGTTGGCCCCCATTCGACCGCGAATTCGGAATAGTGGAGAGTGTCTCCGGATATTTCGAATAATCTTCCCTCGAAAGTGATATTCAGTCAAGAAAACTTATAGATACACATAATTCTAGTATCAATTTATACAATTTCATATTAAAAAATGCATTTACCTAGTTCCTGTGTTCGCTTCTGACGATATTTTAGCAAAATATTCACCATATCTTCGAGTTTGACCATGAAATGCTGAACATTAGCATTCGCTTAGTGTCTTTACATATCTTGAACTCTGAACCTAGAAGTTAGTTTTTACACGGAACTTTTATCCAGTTTATACGAAATTTTGCTCTACTATAGTAGCACTAGAACGGCTATTTTTAAATAAATCTATGGTTGTAACTAACTCTTAAGAAATGCGTTCTTTTAACTCTCATAATTTATGACTGATCGAACTTGTACTCACTCTATCATTAATACCTAATAAAATACATTCCATGAATATACATACCTGTCGTGCAAAGAAACTCAGGGCCCGGATTTTGAAGCGACGACACGATATACGTTGTCGTCACTCAAAGCGGGGATGAAAACCTTTCATCGTATGTTGACAGACTGTAAATTATTGCACTGCTTTTAGGTCGCTAATCGAAGTAAATCGATAAAAAGAGCGATTGTTAAGGAGATTTTTAAAGAGCCAAACTTGGTAAGGAGATTTTTAAAGTTACTGTGTAATCAATTTGTTACAAATCGTGTAAAAACACTGCAATAACATCTGCTTACAAACTTACCTCGCACGTACGATAAAATAAGAAGCTAACAGCTCACTCTAGCCGCGATCACCTATCGTGATTGCGGCGATTCGTCGTTTTTTCTAATCTCACTTTTGACGATTAAAGGACTATCGAAAACTCGGCTTTCTGGCTTAGCTAGAGTAAGCGCTTAGCTTCTTATTTTATTGTACGTGCGAGGTGAGTTTGTAAGCAGATTGTATTGCAACTAGAGCTGTCAACTACTACGGGCGAACCCGTCACCTAAGGAAGTTTTAACGAAATTTATCGTTTTGTCTCCCGTGAGGTGAGTGCAGAAGATTTGGGACGAAATACAATCCACAGTCTAGCTACGCCACGCCCGTCAGA
This sequence comes from Micropterix aruncella, assembly GCA_944548615.1. Classification (NCBI taxonomy): domain Eukaryota; kingdom Metazoa; phylum Arthropoda; class Insecta; order Lepidoptera; family Micropterigidae; genus Micropterix; species Micropterix aruncella. Next base: position 28,853,091 of record OX155953.1, on the reverse strand, counting down.
GGCCAACGCCGTAAGGCGAGGCGTCGGGAAAGGTACCCAGAGGGCAGCATCGTCCCCTGACTACCAGTTTGGAAGTATATCTCCGTCTGGAATTAACCTTCAGGATACCTCCTACCTCCTGACTAGTTACAGGATCGAGGTCGCTTGCGTGGTCCTCTCCCTTACGTAGCGGTGATACGGTGTATACCGAATCTATTGCGGACCACGGCATTCTTTGTCCGGCTGTTCACCCGGGATCGGGTGGCCGAATGGTCGTTTCAAGAGCAGTTACCATAAGGTTAACAACTACCCTCGCTTTTATATACGAAACATTACTGTTTCCAGACTCCCACGGCTGTTAGTCGGAATACGCAATCGATTGGCTACGCTGCACGGTACGCAAACCGTTCAGGAGCGCCCGAAGGTTGACTCCTAGGGAAGACTCGCCCGCAGGCCAGCGTCCTACCCTGGCTTTCACTTCTGCTCGGAGGCCGCTTGATGAGTGTCAACCGGTGCGTTTGACCGACCCTATACAACTGGGCCTTAGTGGCCAAACTGCAACAGGGCCCATAAGCTGCAAAAAAAAACGGCTGTCTGTAAAGTCGGTTTACTGACGATAGTTGAACGTGACAGCGTCATAAGAAAATACTGATGGAATGGTTGCATTTGAAGCAGTTTCATTTAAGATTCTGATATTGTTTATTACAAACACCCAAAAATATATGCTTTTATACTCACCGATTTGACTACAACATGTAAATGTATTATTGTATAGCAGTATAATTGTTTATGGTTTAAAGTTTATCGTTTTTTTTAATTTGAAAGTTTGAAATCTCAAACTGTTAAATAACGGTTTGAGAAGCGTTTGAGCACGCTGCGCCATCTAGCGGTAGGTAATACGTCGTAAATAAATAATATCAGCGACATTTTACCAACCGCTAGATAGCGCATCGTAATGATAGCTTTTCATACTTTTTTTTTTATAAAAGTTGCTTACTTTGTTGCACTTCGTTGTACCCACAAGAAAATTGTCCGTTCAGTAATAACATTCCGTATATCAAGAATACATATAAAATTATGTCAAGAATTTAAATTAATCTAGTGATTTTCATTCGTACTATTTTAGACTGAGGTTAGTAAATAATTCTTGTCGCAACCGGTAGATGGCAGCATTTATATTGAATAATAAATATAATAAATGCAACGCCTCAGAGCGAGGTAACGCCGCATGAGTCATGTTTTTTCGTGCGTGCAGCAGGCTCCATCGATTTATAAGACGTTGTCACGTCAAAAAATATTATTGCAGTGTTTTTACACGATTTGTAACAAATTGATACGGACTAATACGCAGTAACTCCTCAAAAAACTCCCGAACAAGTTTGATGCAGACGCTGAAGAATGTCTCGCTCTATTTATTGATTAACCTCGGACAGCCACCAAAACGCATGCGATAATTTACAGTCTGTCGACATACGATAAAAGTCTTCAACTCGCGCTTCAAGTGACGATAAATCGTATATCGTGTCGTCGCTTCAGAATTCCAGGGCAGTATTTGGAGCGATATTTAAATCAATGACAAATATATCAAGCTAACGTGTATTTACATAAGTTAAACGGACAATATTTGTAAATAAGGATATAAATAAATTTTCCAATAAGGGCTTGTGACGCGAGTAGCAAAATATGTAAAAAGTAATTTAAATGTAGCATGTGAATTTAGGAAGTTTATTAGGAACATTTCTTTATTTAATATCGAATGCCAGGCTTATGCTTCGCCGAGACTCTTATTTTATAAATAAATGCTTCCATAATAGCAAATCTATTGTATTTAATAGTATTATTTTTGTTTAGGTGATAAGTAGGTGATTTTTTTGTATGTATATCATGACAAATCATTTTAATTTTAATATTTCATAACAAGGCGGAACAGCAGGGTGGTTTTATAACTTTAGCGTTCTCTATTGACTTCGCTTTCGCGCTGATTTAACGAGATATAACTAGCGGCCGATTTTATAAGTTCTTTTTCGTATCGAAATGACGACATTACGCTCCTATACATAAAGCGAAACAAATCGAACGAGCGAAACGTCATTTTTTATGAATGAGTTTGACGTTTCAACTGCGCCCCAGCTGTTTTCGTGCGATTTTGCAATTTTTATTCGAAACGTCCTTCGCGATTTCGTCAGTTTCGCTTCGCAAATTTGTCGGCGGCTTTAAAGCTAGCGAAAAATGTTGTCTCTTTCGAATTTGAATAGTTATAAATTACAAGTATGAATAATTATGTGTTTTATGACAAAAGCTTTTACGAGAAACATTTACTATCAACTAAAAGTGTGTGTTTTTACCAGAGATGGATCCATATTTTAGGTTAAGTACCGTAGATTGGGGCTACTTTGATAGTTTTAGAAATTCAAAGTGTCATATTTTTGTAACCAGGCTTCGTAGGTTATCCAAAAAAATACTTGAATCCCAGTCGGGGCTTAGACTTTACAGTAAGTGTAAAAAAAAAAATTGCCATCCACCAGTTTTTGAGAAAAAAAATAGAATAAGGTGCTATCAACATTAAACCATGGTCGGGGTAACTTTGATACCCAATGATTTTTTTCATGGAAAATGCTCAGTTTTATTCCACGAAGTCAAACAAGTCCCTAAAAATAAAATCTACTGGAGTGTTAAAGAATTACAGGCAAAATAAAATATGTGGCTATCAATTTAAGTGGGGGTAACTTTGATAAGTACAGGCAATGTACTAGATAGGGCATGAATGAAGACGGGGGCTACTTTGGTAAATGAAAACACGAATAAAAATCTTATCAATATTTTTTATTAGCGTTATTTGGGCATATTTTAAAACAGAAAACAAACGGTAACTTCTAAACAACATCATTAAAATAATATCAAGGTTCGTTTGTATCGATCTTCAGGGCAAATGTGTACTCGGTGTAGTGTTCATTAATGATTGTAACAGACGGTGCAGGCAGGATAAGCAGAACGTCAGAGAAATCAATCGACGGTTCGTCATTCGGGATAGCCTTGAAAGTAGTTTTCTCTCTGTTCTTAGTTTTATAGCCTGCCACTACAAACTCATTATCTGATAATCGCTGTATTATTTTACAAACATATTTGTAGGCGAAGCTCTTCTTTTTCTGGGAATAAAATTTAACCAGAACAAATGTGCCTTCGTTGAGAAGTTCGTTTTGTGGCTGCACGCATTCAGCGTTCTGGGAAGAACCTGCAACTTCTTCGATATCATTAGTTTCAGTTGCAGGCTCGCCGTTGGCACTGACTGTCCCCACGCTTGTTCCAGGCTCCACCATCAAACGAGTTCTCTTTCGTCGTGGTTCGTTATTATCTGGATAACGCTGGCTCTGTAAGAAGGTCACCAAAACATTATTGACAACCTTTGTCGGAGTGTTGGTAGGTTTCTGTGGAAGACGGTCGAGGACTTTATTTTTATTCAATGGAAAAATTCCTGTGGCATAAAAGGAATTTAACAAGTCTCTTTTTATTGCAGAGGCTTCCCTATCACCAGGTCTTGCGTCGTTGTTCTTAGTAGGCTTTGGTGGCTTGGCATCCATACATATCAAAGCTTTCTTTAGAACTGAGGGAAATGCGTTCTTGGATATCGTCGCAGCTTTAGGATTTTGGTTTTTCCATTGGCTCAGCGTCTGTCGCCATGCTTCTTTGAACGCTCAGAAAAACCCAACATCAAGAGGCTGGCATAAGTGTGTGGAATTCGGGATAAGACACACGAAAGATATATTATATTCTTCACACAGTCGGAGAACACCGTCATTGAAATGTGAGGATAAATTATCACCTATAAGTACTTTTTTGCCCTCTAAACGTCTAGCATGCGGTAAGAATGACGAGTTGAATCAGTCGAAGAATGTATTGCTGTCAATCCATCCATGCATTGTTCTGTTGTACCGGGTTCCCTTAGAACAGCAACTTCTGGTGCAACATGGAGCGCCCTTGATGCCTCCCTCTTTCCATGTATCATACAAATGAAGACTTTTGTATATTACGTAAGGTGGAAGCAATACACCATCTGCCGATCCACACATCATAACAGTGGTAGAACTTTTTGAATGATTCGCGATCTTTTCGGGGTACTTAACTCCACGACGATAAATCCCTTTCTTTTTTCCGGGTTCATCACTTACATTTGATTCGTCGTAGTTAAAGATGTTACTCGGTGGTATATCTTTTAGAGTATCCTCCAAATTTTGAAAATAATTTTCAACGGTAGGCCGATCGACTATGGCACGAGCCCTTTTGATGTTTGTTGACAGTCGTTGTCCGTATGAGTTTTTGTGCCGTTTCAGTAGACTGTAGGCCCAATCGACACCTGGGGTATTATTTTGGAACTGTACTACTTCTTTTCCGACTTGGTCTAGATACGCTTTAGCAAGTATTCTTATGTCCATCAGACTGAGAGGAAACCCCCAGTCTCCGCATATGGCTGCGCCCTTAAGTATTGCGAGTTATTCATCTGTGGTGAATATTGTGGGTTTTCCTAGTGGTTTCCCATGCAACCCCTTATACTTATTGAAAAGCGTCCCATAAGGGATTTTGTATTTTTCGGACACCGACTTAATAGATGCCCCATCGCAAATTTCTGTGATTGCTGCATTCAGAATATTTTCGTCGTAGTTCTTGTAGCTCCTTGATCCTGGTTTTTTCTTGTATGTTCGCACCATGATGGCTGCAACCTATAACAACATACACAATTACCATTGTTACATTTCATAGACACATATATTAACGATACAGCAAAGATAGACAAAATATTCAATGAAACACAACATTCAAAGGGGCTTCTTTGATACCTATCAATTTTACCCCACACCCCCAATCAAAGTTACCCCACGCCAAATAATGCAAGTTGTAGTCGCCAATATGGCCGACAAATCGAAATAAAGAGGTTAGAATCGTAAAGAAGGAACCATGTGTAGAACATAGCTTCAAAACAAATCCATAACAGTTACACATACCTTGGCACATCCCAAGTTTTGCAGAACAGTTTTTTCGTCGAAAAATTGCTTCAAAATAACTATTTTTTTAAATAAACTTCCAGAAGTCAAATCGCCGTGGACTCGTTGTATGTCGCGATGACAGCTCTGGTGTTGCCAGATTCGATTTTTATATTTTGCCACGATGCTCTGGGATACCACAATTACGAAAAAATAACAAAGAGGAAGTGATTATCAATCTAGCCCCGTGAATCAAAGTAGCCCCAATCTACGGTACCGTTTTTAACACCGTTTTACGTTTGATGATGAATGACAGCCGCCGCTGCGCGCGTTCGTGATAGCTCACGCATGCGCGCATCTTGCTTTAGGGCGAGTACACATTGGGCGCTTTCAGACGCGCGCTTTGCTAACGAGCGTTTTGGGAACCAAGAGTTTCATATGAGGTTACACATGCAAGCGCGCGCTTCTGAACAAGCGCGCGTCAGACGAGCGCTGTCAGATTCGAACGCGCGTTGCGCGGGCGTCAGCTGCGCGTTTGTAGATACATGCGCCGCCATTTTGCCGTACATTTGATCGCGCGCTTTCGTGTAGGGTAAACGCGTATTCACCAGTCTATCTTGTGATATTGGGTTTCATATGAGGTTACACATGCAAGCGCTTCTGAACAAGCGCGCGTCAGACGAGTGCTGTCAGATTCGAACGCGCGTTGCGCGGGCGTCAGCTGCGCGTTTGTAGATACATGCGCCGCCATTTTGCCGTACATTTGATCGCGCGCTTTCATGTAGGGTTAACGCGTATTCACCAGTCTACCTTGTAATATTGGGTGCACCCAAAATTCTCTTTGCCTCTGCCGTCGTCTTTTATAGCGACGGTATAGGAGCCACACAAAAGCAAACACTTCGACATCCATTTCTGAACTGAGCCAGTTGGACATCTTGGTAACGCTCGTTAAACGCCGTGCTAAGCGCGCTGTATGTAAGCTACTAACGCGCGAACGCAACGCTGAGCGCCTAATGTGTACTCGCTCTTAGTAAGCGACGTTGTCAAATTTCTATCGCTTATATTAAAAATTAAGCGAAGCGAAATGTGTGTTATAAAATCGGCCGATACGAGATATTATCTTTCGCTTCGCTAAAATCGTTTTCCAAACGTAACATTTCGGTTGGTTTCGAGTTTTTAGCGAAGGAGATATGAAATCGCCCTGCAGATGTTTTTTTTTAATGACAAAAGTACAAATGAAACGACAACGATGACACTCAGTATTGCTAATTTCCGCCACACGTCCGCGTAATTTTTCCCTATAATAATCTAGATCTAACAGCGTCATTTTTTACGAGACTAACAACTGTTTACTCACATGTTAAATGCAAAATATCAGCGTAGACATATCTGTGTAGCCGGCGACGCATATCAGATATCGACATTTTGTAAATTGATTTTTACGTTAGCCAAATCGAAAGAATGTAACTAAATTGTTTTAATAAAATATCAAGAAAATATTTCCTGTTTTTCTTATATCCCTTTTTTCAACAGGTTTGGGATAGCCCATTAATCAAGTGAGGCTCGAAATGGGGGGGGGGGGGGGGATTCGGAAAAAACAGGAAATATCACAAAAGGGGAGGGGAGGTAGTGAGATATGATGTATTTTTATTTTTTAAGAATGATCGTCAGCAGCTTGTGGGAAGGACGCGCCAGCGGTGTGGAATGTACTTTTGTACAAAGAAGAATGTTAAGGCACATGTAAATTCATGTCACAAGCTACCTAATGATCCGAGCAATAATAGTCCAGAGATGCACAATGTTCGTCCTTCACGCATCCTCGCGCGATAATCGATCGCTAGATCGAGGGAGATTATCTGCGTAGTGCGCGAAAATGATGTCGAGTGGCTTGATGAGACTGACGTTGATCTTCAACAAAGCACAGTGCCAATAGCTGACTTGCAAGATGTGTATCCACTTGTTAGTGTTGGAGAAAGTCTCGCTAATCCGTAGTCCGAGGATAACCTTCATTAAATATATTCATGTACCAGTGCAATTGTATGGTTTTTACATGATTAAACCTTTCTTTTATTACTTTTATGCCAGTCAGAAATAACCTGCAATCTTAATCTGGACATTTTTATCACGGTGCCTAATTTTCTAGAATTACTTTCCAGAATATACCGAACATTTTAAAGATACTTTGTACCAAAAAATATACATGATTTTGTTTAGGGGGGGGGGGTAGTTTCAAACTTCACCACATATCACCAGAGGGGAGGGAGTGGTTAAAAATGTGCTAAGAAACATCACGTGATTAATGGACGACCTCTTAATAAATGTCCTAATTAGGGAGTTGAACGGCGGCGAGTAAGTGAAAAACTTTTTACGAAATAAGCAATTAACCTCATTACTTTAATATTTAGGCTGTGGGGTCAAAGGGGGCCTCACCAGTTTACGTCAGGGTGGATTTATATTGTGGTTCTAATCAAGTTATAATGGTGTAATGTAAATTATGTTATTATATTAATTGGGTTAATTGTAAATTATGTTATTATATTAGTTTCTACTGAGGGTTTAGGGGAAATGGCTATGCAAGCTGCCATATAGAGAAACCATGCAGGCAGTGGCGAGTCTGGTCGGTTGGGAAGGCAAACAGAGAATTTTATTTACGTAAAATAACTTACTAAATACATACATTTTTCATTTGACTTCATCGCTTTGAAGGTGCCGCAAGGTAAGACCCGTTCTTTGCAGTTATTCGAACCCCGGAGAAGGCATTCTAATTACACACGCAATTCAATGCTTAATCCATTGCCAAATACACAGAGAATGACATATACACAGCGCATGACACAATAATCAATACACAGAGCATGACACAATAATAAATTCACAGAGCATGACATTTACAGCAGCAACAAAATTAGTTTAAAATTGGCAATACTTTCCGTTCCTAAAGTAGCAGCGACAACTGCAATTGTGTTTAATTATTAACTTATAAGATGTATGAATATAAACTTCACGACTTTCGCGTTTATTTGTCATTTTTTGGTTGGGCCAGGATGAATCCTTGCCGCGTGTAACTGGACGATGGGTTTTCCCGTCGTTTCGGATAAGTTACATTTGCCCTCCGTTTTCTTTTAGCTGAAAAGTCCGTTTTCTTTTTTTAGCTTAACACAATAATTATGTACAAGTATTTTGTTTTCTTATCTTACAATATTACTACTAATATCATATACATATATTAATAGTTTAAAAATTTATGTATAATTTAACCTAAGTACCGTTGAACTCCAATTAACCGAACTCCGACTATCCGAATCGCTGATTATCCGAAATTAAAACGGAATAAATTGAAGACGGAAACGTACTGATTGTTGATAATGCACCAACTCATCTCACTAAAGAATTGCTGAAAAAAATAATAGGCCAGTTTGAAACAATCTTTTTGCCGCCAAACGTCACAAGCTTGTTGCAATCAATGGACCAGTCTTTTATCGGAACCATGAAACGCCATTACAGAACCTTTCAAGGAAAATTTTGGTCGAGGGCGAATACCAAGAAGGTGTGTGTTCACGCGTGCGAGGTGTGCGAAAAATTAATTTGAAAGATTGACCTCAATGTCGAAGTTGAAGCAGACACGGGAACATCAGCTCCTTTTTAATTATTTTTTTCTCCCATTTTCCACATACATACAGTAATTAAGTTTTTCGGAAAAAACCAATTATCCGAATTTTTGATTATCCTAATGGGGTCCGGTCCCAATTGATTCGGGTAATTGGGGTTCTACTGTAATAACATTATTACCTAACAACATATTTTTAAAATTACTTCTCATGGCGTAAGTAAAAATCGGCATAAGAACATGTTATTTGAAGATTTCTATATCTAATTATAAGTTCATGGAGTTACTTTACCCATGTACTGCGACTGCGAACCCTTGCGATGATTATTTTCAATAATATTCCTGGAAGAATACTATCTCTGGCAGATATAATTATATTGCAACTTATCAGCAATAACATATTATATATACTCATATATATATATCAGCATAACATATATACTCCCAGTGGCTTTGAAAAGGCCGTTGATGGGACGCGAGGTGACATGTGCTATAATTATTGTGGCGACTACGTGTTTCGTGTAAGAAAATTGTTAACAACAGAAAATTAACTATCAATGGGTGACTTGTACCAACCGGCGTGTTAACTTTTGCTAACCGTGGTTAGCTAACCACGATAAACAATTTAAAGGCCGGTTAAATTATGTCGGCTTGCACCAACTATTTGGACGTCCCGGTTAACTAGCGCCGGTCGAAATCCGCAAAATCCATTTTTGAGTGTTAGAACATAATTAGGCACAACTAAAATCAAGTTCGCTCGCCTCACCCAATCACAGTACAGTTTAAAATAGCGGACGGGAGGTTCTCAGCTGATCAGCTATCAAACTGTCAAACGCTTTTGTTCATGTCTCGCTTTCACGTCTTTCCTCATCAATATGAGACATATCAGAAAACTTTTTACGAGTGCGACAACCAAAAAAAGCAGAAAACTCGCAGCGCAGGCGACGCGATCAAATCTAACCTCAAAAATTGACAGCTAGCGTTTGACAGCTCGCTAACGGCTGGCTAGTGGCGCTAACCGGGCACCAGAGCTCGGTTAGGGAATTTAACTGGAGTTAGGTTAACAGAGCATGGTGCAAACAGTTTCGAGTATTTAACTGTAGTTAGGCTAAACACAGGCGTAAACACGGTTATATATCTTAACCGAGTTTGGTGAAGTCGCCTATTTGATTTATACTGCAACTCATTTTTTTTTGTCTTTTTTCAAAAATGATTTTAAAACGGAATCACAAAATGAGCCGTTGCATTTGATCAACTAAAAGAGATTTCTCTACTGATTTTGTTGACTACTTTGGACTTGAGAATTCCGGAAGTACCTACGTATGAAATTGTTAAACGCAGAATAAAATCGCTTAACCGTCGCGCTTTTAGCCGTTATTGTAATATAGGGCATACATATATAGATAGCTCTTTAAAAAGCCCAATAAGGTATTTTAAATTTAAAAAATGTAACAATTGATAAGTCTATTTTTTTTATTCTAAAGAAGAATATAACATTTGGAGATAGGTTTTAATATAGGCAAATCAAAATAATGTCCGTAGTGTATTTGTCAAGGAGAAAAGGTTGTGAGGGAAAATCCTTGGCATAATTTCGAAAATTATTTTCGTTGAGCAACCGAAAGAAATTAAGCTTAAGAATTTCGCTAAGAATGGTCTTAATCCTTTCAGGGGGCTCAAAATCGATATTTCCGTCTTCATTTAGATTTTTTTAGCACGTTCACAATACTTTCTCTAGTGCCAGGAAAGTAAAAATGAAACGTATTTCTAGTTTAACAGATCGAAAACGTCATAAGGGACACGACCATATAACCTAGTCTATTAGGTCTGTGGTTACGATCCGCGTTCGTGTGCGAAGCGGTAAAACAAGCGCCGCAGAGCGGCGTTATTTCACAGAACGCGCCCATCGCGATAATGAGCGGGTACACGCAGCGCGATAAAACGTGCGATCGTGAAAACAATTACGACCTTATATATTTCGAAAGAGGGGAAGGGGGGGGGGGGGGGGGACTTTTCCGCGCCCAACTCTTATCTTGAGATTTCACTCGAGGGCGGAACAAAAGAGAGCGCGGATTTATACGCGCCGCGCGCCGAGACGCGGTCCTGTTTTTACGCCGCCATTAATCAAGTTCTCTCTATACAAAAGCGGCGCGGAGCTTTAAACGTGTGAACACAGATCTTTATTTTCGCGCTCGAGCTTTCGGGCGTTACGCCGATTAGCTCGCTACTTTTCGCGTCCTAACATACAGGGTGAGATTTAATAAACCGGCATCCTTTAAGTGGGCAAATTGGTATGAGCTAATAAGCGAATTTTGATAAAAACTTTATGGAAAAATAAAAAAAATAATAATACTTATGAATAAAACTTTGTCAAACGTTAATCGCGCTGCGCCATCTAACAGTAAGTAAAATATCGCGAATGAAATATATATTCGAGATATTTTACCTACCGCTACATGGCGCAGCGCACTCTTTTTAAAATAATTTTCGAAAAAGTTTTTTTTTCCCTTTTTTCCACAATTTTATATTAAAGGTTGCTCATTTGCTCGTACCAATTCACCTACTTCAAGAAACTCGGTTAATTAAAATTTAAAATTCCCTATTAAATCCATAAAGTTACACATATTTTAGTTGCAAAGCCATTCTAACTAGGCCTCGCCTGTACTAAGGTAGGCCTAATGTACAAGAATTTAGGGTAGTTAACTTGCGGTATTTTAAAAAATATATATAGCATGTAATAAATAAATGTAATGTATAAAATTTAAGAAGATGTTTATCATAGTACGTAATAATATGTAAAATTTCATATTATTACGTACTATGATATGTATACATATAATAGTACGTAATAATATGAAATTTAAAAATATACATAGATATACACATACATATATTTATAAATAAACATATAATTTATAAATAAATATTAAGTAATACTATATAGATTTCAAAAATCGTGCTCTATTTTAGTATAATAATATGTGCCTTCGCTTCTTCTCGACCTATAGTCAAAAGTGACTTAGTTAGGAATTTCTTTACTCCGTGACTAGTCCATTAGTAGATTTCAGTTCTGCAGGAAAAACTCTATTTATTTTTTAAATAGTCGAGCAGCAATGTAAGAAAAGTGTTTTTGTGCTAATCTTTTTTGGGATCAAGTGCTGTCTGTTTGTTGTTGCTCGTGTTACATTGTGGTGTGTTGAATATAAACGATAATCCTCATGATCATAACAGTAGAGTAGGATTACCGTAGCGTATATCCGATGAACGTCTAGCACTTTCAAAAGGATACCGGAAGGGCTTTTTGTGGATTACTCTTAATAGCGACTCTTGGGCCCTAATTAAAACTTACCTGTACAATTTTAAGAATTTGATACAATCTAATTAATGTTTCCTTCTGTGATGTGTGAAAAGTTTCGTCGAGTACCTAGTGGAGTGAATACCAGAGTTATGAGCCTATATAAAGCCACTGACACAGTAGGTATTTTGAAAAAAGTATAAACGCGTTGAGCGCGAATATTGTATGTTCGCGATATTTACTTTACTTTACTTTTACTATTACTTTTTTCAGAAGTAAAAATTTTAGAATTTCCAAAATAAAACATATATGTTTTTCACATTTTTCTAAATCAAAACTTGCCTGTTTGCTCGTGTTGAATTACCCGGTTCAAGGGTGCCGATTAATTTAAACTCATCCTCCTATAAAAGCATTTAGCATGCGTGCCCGCGAAATTGGAAAAGTAGTGCGTTGATTGACATGAAATTTTGACACAACGTTGATTTCAAATCCGCGCGTGTTTTTAGTAAATAATTTTACTGCAATTATTTCATTAATGTTTATATAGGCTCATACATATAATTACAACAATTTAAATGTCTGCCTTAGAATAGGCTATAGCCTAGTTAAGTGTCATTAAAATATGATCACTGACAACAGTTTTTGGCGTATCGTGCTATCAGTTTTCCGCTACTAAATTTTCGTCTATGATTTTTCTATTGTATGTACATGTCCATTTTACTGTAAATGATTGTGAAATATAAAATAAATAAATGGAAGCGCTATCTGTTGAGCATAATGCTAGCTTTACAGGGGCTTAGTAGCTAATGACAAGTACTTGTCTTTTAGTAGTACTTATCGCTAACCTGCTTAGTGATCGCGACAAGTAGCCGTTTAAACGTTGGTATTAGTAAAGGCACGACATCGGTTTGAAATGGTACACCACCGCCGCCTTATTTTGAGCAGTGTGTTCAAACACTATTCAAATATCATTTAACTAAATGTAAAATTAAATTTGAGGATTATAAAACTTGTTATATGGATATTATGAGGATATAAAATTTTAGAATAATAAAGAGGATTTAAATTACTGGATGATTTTTTTAGTTGTTTTGGAAATTTGCAGTCATTCTGTCTTTCTGCAGTCATAATCACAAAATAAACTTAGCAATTGTTGCGTAAACAGAGTGTATTCACTTGTCATTTCAACTTGTCACTAACCTTTGCCGCGGCTGTTCACACGAGTCAGCAAGCGACAATTGTTTAGTAATTTGTGGTGGGGGAAGTCACTTATCGCTTAGTAAATAGGATCGGCTTTTATTCTATAGCACTTGCACTTTCACTAATACTAGCCTCTAATAATAAGCGCTACAGCATGTTTACACGAAATGTATTAGTGCAAGCAAAAAGTACTTGTCATTAGCTACTAAGCTCGTGTAAACCTAGCATAAAACCAACACACGCAATACGGGCCACCACAACGTGTGGCCGGGTACAGCTATTTTATCATAAAAACAAAGCGTTTTTATCTATACTATTATTATAAAGAGGTAAAGTTTGTGAGTTTGTGAGGTTGTAGGGAGTAATCTCTGGATCTACTGAACCGATTTTGAAAATTCGTTTACCAATAGATAGCCACGTTAGTTGTGAGTGACATAGGCTATTAATTCGAAAAATGAAAAGACTTTTTCGTCGTAGTCGGATTTGCAAAGCAAGTCGGAGAAAAAACGGTCGAATGAAAACGTTTCTTACGAACGCTGCCTTAACGATGAGAGATATATGATTGAGTTCTAGAGGTTGATAATGCCTACAAAAAAATCTGTGACAGCATATGTCTAACTTTTATATTTAAGTCACAAAAAGTAGTTTTTTTATATCAAAAAAATAATATAGGTCATGTTTATTGGTCATATTATCAACAATTATGAATTCTTATCAAAATAAGTAAATTCATCGTTTCAAGTATTTAAAACAAAAGACTTTTCCCTTTTACTGCATATAATTTCCTTTTTATTGCATAAATGGTTAAAGAGATAATACGACATAGGTATGGAACCGCGACCGTATCTCGGGTTGGAACTTCTGAAAGACAATATATTTTGGTACCAAATAATAACATTATATCTAATATAGTATACAGAGAAGTTTTGAACAATTAAAATAAACATAATTTATTCAATCATGATAATTTCATTCACTTATTTGAAACCCGGTAATATAGCCAAATTGGCATGCAAATACATACATACATATGCAGTAACAATATAACCCTCCTTTTGGCAGTCAGGAAATAAATCATAGCACTCAGTACTAACCGAACCGCACTCATAATTTCATCACAAGTAAAAATGCCAATAGAAGTGGGCACGGGTCAGCTAGTATATAAATAAAGACATTTTATGTTGAAGGAGTATACGCGAAAACTGAGTGCGCATACGTGCTCTGCAAATGGCTCCCAGTCTCGATCTTGACGCGGCTCATTAAGCGATGGCAAACGGCGCTAATGAAGTAAACAAGTTCGGCCCGACGTGAATTACGGACGATAATAAAGTTGGGCGGTTTTCGTCGGCGCGGGCGGCGGCGCTTAGGCTCCTTTGATCGCTAAGCCGCCGGACGAAAAATGCTAACCATTACCATGACGGAGTGATTCTGCGAGCGGCGCTCAGACAGCGGCGGCTCACGATGAGGGCTCTAAAAAGCGGATGATTAATGGCGCAGGACGACACGGCCGCCCTCCGCCAAGGCAAGGTAGTCGCGCGGTTCTGCGCTCCCCGCCACCCCCGCGGTCCCCGCGCCCCCCGCGGATCCCCGAGCGCCGCGGACACTGCCGCGGAAAATCTTACCCCCGTTGTAGATTTATCGTGTCAACGGATGCGGGATTATTATACTCTTGGTTCCCGACCCCGCTCCACTTTCATGGCGGAAAGGTGAATTGATTAACAGAGAGAAGCGCTCGCAAATTGAGGTCACATACTTTGCAACATAATTATATGAATAACGCTTTGTGGTCTCACCGATCTGTGTATATACAGGTAAGTCTTCTGCGCTCACTTCCAGGGAGATAGAACGACTAATCGTTAAAACTTCCTGAGGTGACGGGCTCGCCCGCAGTAGTCGACATCCCAAGTTGTGTATAAACAGGTGGGAGCTAATGGGCCCTGTTGCAGTTTAGCCACTGAGACCCATGTGTTCAGAGTCGGTCAAACTCACGGGTCAACACCCATCCGGCGACCTACAGGTAGAAGTGCGAGCCAGGGTAGGACTCCGAGTTTCCCTTAGGAGTCAACCTTCGGGCGCTCATGGCCAGTTTGCGCACCTTGCCACGTCAGCCAATCGATTGTGCATTCTGACCGACATCCGAGGGAGTCTGGAAACATATGCGGGTTCTAGGTTTGTTAGTATGTACATAAAATACAGATTAGTGAACGACAATGCCTTGTCCAGAATTACGTCATGTTAGATAGAAATTCTTTATTACACATTTTAAGAAAAAAAAATATAACAGGCGTACTTATTGCCTAAAATACAATCTCTTAGAGCCAACCTTCGTGGATGTGCAATAATTTAGGTGTCAATAGATAAAATACAAAAAAAACGTATTACATAACAAAAATTAATGAAGTAACAAAAATGCCATTATTTAAAAATATAATTAGGATTTGGAATATCTACAAGTTGCGAAGGATTTGAGAGGATGGGATGAGACGTAGGATAACTAAGAAATTAGAGATATTAAATGCTTTTTTAGGGACACTTGGTTATAGCTGGAAATGTAGTCTTTAAAACGCATCTATTAAAACACTGAATTTAAGAACAAATCAATCATTACGGCATCTGCTATGCATATTAAAATCCCCCTATTGAGTGTACTTTATCTAGAATCCACTTAGTTTACCTACTGCTCTAGAATCCGTGTAGTATGTATAACTTCTTATACTATAAAGGACAAAAATAGTCTTAAAAAAAGGTGCAGTTAAGATTTATTAAAGTAATATGGATCATAAAAAGGAAAAGTGATTTTAATATTCATCATACCGCGTCATCGCAGTGAAACCTGAAGTATCAATTGAGATAATAAAATGAATGTCTCAATTGAGCGAGCACATGAAAATGAATAGTACAACGATTATACACGAAACCGCCCCTCGAGAGATAATAAAATTCAGGCATCAATGGCATGATCAAAAGGCCGAGGGAAGTGGGAACAAAAGCGACTTTTGGAAAGTCACAGCAAAGGGGAAACTCAGATAGAGGCGTGGGCGGGATACGGATCTACAGTTACTAAAGAAAAAGCAAAGATTGGCGCTTTTAGACATTAGCATCATGGATAGCCACACCCCGGACACGCGCTTAGCTAACTAGCTGTACTCCGCTGTTTCACCCGCCGTTTAATTTAAAAGAAATCCGATTATTTATAAATAATTTAGAGTACTTCTGCATAATATCTATTCACATGTTTTCCTGCGGTATTAGCATGCACAGTTTCTTGTCGGGGGGCCGCCTCCGGCCCTCGACCCACCGCGTCGCATCGACCGCCCGAGCTAATACTTCGTTAGCGTTCTTTTAGCTCGGCTCCTAAGGATGGGGTAACGTTATGTTTAATAGATTATAACCTTCCTCCAGAATTGGGCTATCAAATGCAAAATTTTTCTAATTCGTCTGATAGTTTCAGAGATTAGCGCGTTTAAACAAACCCTTCAGCTTTATTATTGGTATAGATTATTGATAAACTTAAATATGTAAGTATTATTGATAGGTAAATGAATTCATATAATAGGGTTTTTAATTTTTGAAGTAATTACGAGGAATTCACGTATTCCTTAAATGATCATTGTACATACGACTTTAGCTATAAGTACAAGGCATGTCCAGAAAGTATTTGTACTAGGGCTCTTACGGACAGAGGGAATTTGTTTTTGCTATGTTGGTTACACTGCCGTGTATGTTAGCTCCTCCCCTTTCTAATGAGCTTGCGCGGAGGTCAGCACGTTCAGAACTGTCAATGTGGTATCATCTTGTGTAAATAATGCCACTGGTTTCTTCCGCCAGGTGTGAAATTCTAAGCGTTATTCGCTATCTCGCTGTGAAGGGAAAATCTCATCGGTGATGATTTTCTTCACTCTAAAATTACTGGGGACAAAACTTTGGGTTGTCCACTATACCCCTGAAATTGAGGCAATATTTCTAATGGCATCTAATGGCATAACCACCCGCAGCGAAAAAAAAATAAAACCACAATTTCAGCCAAAAAAATATGGCATCCGTGTTTTGGGACCATAAAGGCTCGTGATCATAGCTCGATCGATTTTTTACCTCAGGGTGAAACCATAAATGCTGCACGATATTGTGAGACCTTAAAATATCTGCGGAGGGCGATTCAAAACAAAAGGAGGGAAATGCTGCTGAAGGGAGTTGCCTTCTGCATGACAACGCCAGGCCCCACACGGTCAACGTCACGAGGCAGCTTCTCGACTCGTTTAGATGGGATGAACCACCCCCCGCATTTCTTCGACCTGGCGCCATCAGATTACCATTTCTTTACCCTCCCTGAAGATGATCATGGGTGGAAAAAGATATTTAACCGACCAGGAAGTGATAGAGGAGGTGAAGAAGTGAACGAAAGAGGCGGCGGGAGATTCCATGACCAAGGCATCAAATAATTGAGCCTGGTGACTGCGTGAAAAAATAGTTGACATATAAAGGGTATCATTACTGCACGGGATTTGTTGTTTTGATTCACTTTAAAAAATGCCCGTGCAGTAATAACATCCTGTATATTGATGTTTGTAAGAAATCCTTTGTAGCCTACAAAAAATTACTGTACTTACTTTCTGGACATCCCTCGTATATAGCTTACAGTTTACATCTGGCTAAAATGTTGTGATGAGCCTGATGAAAACTTGCGATCTAATCAAGGATCGCCATTTTATGTTTTGTTAATATGAAGTCGGAAATTAATTTACTTCTATAATTCGACATGTATCTTAACTTTATCGGTTTTAGTTAGTTTTAATTTGGGCAAATGAGGCACTTTAGTGCATTTCAACATTTATAAAAGAAGAAGAATACGAAGACGCACACTGCACTGGGTATCGCAAAAGAAAAATCATCTTCCGGCTATGCGTTACTAATACACTCTAGCAACAAGATTTAACTTTTATTCTGTAACATTGATGAAAACAGTTCATCTTTATGTTTTCAAGGGTGCTGAACACGGAAATGATAATGAAAATGCCAGTTTAGCTCTTGTTTTTTAGAAATTGTAGCTTTCCAGAATTGCCCTTAAAATCCTATACATGTATTTACCTTGTAGTTCCCCCTCGGAGGAAGGTCACTGATGGAGCAATCGCTTTGCCTGCCTTTTGTATTTTGTTGCTGGTGATTTCCAGATGAGCGTCCAGCAATAATTCGCTAACATTACCTCATTCCACTTTACCTGGTATTTTTCCTCTATGTTCGAAATTTCGTGGTGAAAGCGTTCGCCATGTTTGTCGCTAACAGCCCGCAGTTTTCGGAGAAGAAGTTCAAGTGTGAATGTAAGAAGTGTAACTTTAAAGACAGGGTACAGCCCCGTCTATCGTAGCGCTGCCGAAGATTTTCCACAAGATCCTTATAGTTTTCTGCCTTATAATCTCCAAGGAAGTGTTTAGATACTTGAACAAAATACAGCTAATTGGCGATTTTCGTGGTCGTTTCGTGATCAGCGTGGTCGATTTAGTACAGATCAACTGACTGTTCTTGTTACATTTTCACCGTTGGAAGGTGTAATGTGAGCTCACCATCAAACTTAGTCGACTCAGTCGTGTACTTTCATACTTAGAACACGGGGCATACTCAAGTCGGATATTTTTCGAATATGCGAGGGCCCATCTTCGCATTTCTTACAGTGACTCGCCACGAGTGACGGAGAAAGCGGGCGACGGGAAGAGAATTGAATAAAAACGTCGGCCACAAAAGTCAGCGGTTTAGGGCTGATTGCTCGGAAGCAGAGCCACAATACGTGTTTCCCGCAAAGCCTCATTCTTAGGCAAATGGACGAGACATGGCCGTCCTCTGGGGTACTGGGTATATTTTGCTTAAATCTGCGAGGAAAAGCGGGCGCCGGCGCGTCACGCATTCCTCGACCCGGTAATAAAATACGAACTACGAATGCTTACTGGGCATTTTTTTATCGGGCTGGGTCACTTTTGACGGCGGCGGCTGTCATGCTGCGGCTGTCATAGTCGGTCAGTGCTGTTGTTTATGTTGTTCATTTGGCGTGTGTAAATATCTCGCTTGTGTTGGTATATCGGTGATGGTTGGTTGGTTGGGTGATCGGTGCATCCGATTGCTGACTATATATTGATAATATGTTGTTGATATTGATTTTGTGTCTTTGTAACAAGTAGAATTAAGGCAGAGACAGACTGGTCTCAGTAAGCAACGTACGCAACGCCATCTGACATCTGAACCCTTGAATTTGCATGAAAACAGATAACTTAGAAACACACTTATTATACGCAAATCTGTTACACGCGTCCTACGCAACGTCGGCCTGCTATCCCCAGATCGGCGTGGGAAGATGGAGGAAGTGACAGTACGCTGTCCCATGCGTAGGGCGTCAGCCTTTCGTCAGATTACAGATCACGCCAGATACACGTCAGTTTTTTTCAATACGATAGTCGGATACGATAGTCTCATCAGACTATCGAAAGGCACTCTTGCCATACATTTGTTTTAAAATTCAATACACATTCGATACGATAGTCCGATCATGGCGATATGGCAAGAGTGCCTTCCAATAGTCTGATCAGACAATCGGATCCGACTATCGTATAGGAAACTCTGACGTGTATTACCAGCCTAAAACCAGTGCGTTTCTAGAACTTACGTTCGCAACGCGTCAGACACACATAGAACGTCAGCGCATGCGCAGAGAAAAGACATACGTACCTACATAAACAATCGATCTTCATTTTATTCCAATTGCTGAATTACTTTATGGTATTCCCCATACTTTTCTCCTTGTCTATTTATCACATGAAACCAATATCTTCTTTTCTTAACTATTTTTTTGTGGTAC
Source organism: Micropterix aruncella (assembly GCA_944548615.1). Classification (NCBI taxonomy): domain Eukaryota; kingdom Metazoa; phylum Arthropoda; class Insecta; order Lepidoptera; family Micropterigidae; genus Micropterix; species Micropterix aruncella. Next base: position 28,833,196 of record OX155953.1, on the reverse strand, counting down.
GGACATATTTATTTAAAAATAACAAACTGAGATAATCCGTCTAAAACTCACTCTCAGAACCAAAAAACTCACTCTAAGAATGTACAGCGGTTGTACACGATACAAGTGTACCTTTTGAGAAGTGTCAGCAGCTTTTGATGACATACACTTTGCATACGTGCGAAAAGTTTGCACACCAACGTGGGAGCGTCGCGTCGTTTACGTTGCGTACGTGGGAAAATTATGTCCCTATACTTATCATTTCATTGTAGTTTTGAATATTCGTGGTTTCCGTTGGTGCATCGAGTGTGGCTGCTGAGGAGTAGTCACGAATTTGAAGAGTGGAAGTACAAGCTTGTCGATCTTTGTTGATTTCTATAATAATGCCGAGTAGTGTAGTGACGGTGCTGTGTCTGTGTGTATTCGGGAGCCTAAGCGGTGAGGTTTATATGTTTAAGGGTTTATGATGGCCCATTACGGTAAAGTTTAAGGTATTATGCAATACGGATACACTGCTCATGTGACGACTGACGTGCGAGATGTGTTGCGCAAGCTATGTAGCTTGTTGCTAGGCGGTCAAGGCGGGCTCGAAGCGTTGTGGTGCGCGGGCGCTAAACGTGTGGCGCACGGCGGGGTTGTGCTAGCTGTAGCTTGCTGCTGGTGTGTCTGCCATGCGGTGAGCAAAAGATCGGTGCAAGCTGGCTGGAAATATGCAGCGATAAGCGCAATGCCATAGCAGGGCGTCGACGGATCCAGTTTAAATACGCCTTAAAGCCGGTCCACACGATGCGGTGCGGCGCCGCACCGCAAAAATTTGGCCGTATGGGCGTACATTATACGTACAGTACACGGTGCGGTGCCGCAATGTTACTACGACGCCGCAGTGGGCGAATAGTGTTGTAGTTAATTGTACGTAGAACTAGTGAAATGAGGTAGTCAATTCCAATATCTTCTTCGTTGATACTCATTTTAAACACTTCGATTAAAAATTAACAAAAATACGTGAAAACAAATGAAACAGGCAAGCATGTACCCTCCTTCGCGGTGCCGCTCCGGCGCATATTGCCGGTTTGCGTACGATGCGGCGCCGGAACGCACCGTGTGACATACCATGGATATTTGTATGTAGGACGCCGCAGCGGCACCGCTCAGGCGCCGAGCCGCAGCCGCACCGCATCGTGTGGCCTGGCCCTTATGCCATCGGTAACGAGGTTAACGCAGCATTGTAACCGCGAAACCGCATGTCTTGCGAATATCCTGACTGATTTTGTGATGAAATCTTGATTTGTGCGTTCAGGGTGTATTGGTGAATCAGAAAAAATATAGGATGAAATAAACTAATAACTATTAAAAGAATACTATATCTAAAAAATATATTTGAGGTGGCTTTTACATTACATTACATTTGCATATATTTGAAATGTATGGCTATAGGCATTCAAAAGGCCTATATTTGGATGCCTATATTTGAATGACTAGATTATAAATGGCCCATATCTGAGGTTTGTCAAAATGAGGGCCATAGAATGGACATTTTTGATCGAAGGATTTATAAAACTGAGGTAGAGATTTTTTTTAGGAAGAGGTAGGAAGAGTTTTTTTTGCGCCTTAAGTTTTTGATACGTGGTCGCCTCAGGAACTAGGTAGACCGGGAGTAAATCGTTCTTTTTTTCAATTGCGCTGCACCTCTAAAGAAGGTCCCTATTCTTGTTTGTCGGGGTCACGAGTAGAGCTAATAGGTGGTAATTGATATTATGATAAATAGAAATGTGTTTATTGAGTCGTAACTTATAAATGCATATTAAGACTACGCGCTTAGCGCTGCTGCTGCAGTGCAGCGGTGCACGTTACGATATGTCTAGAGTGGGAGCAGAGTGGCTGACGTCTGTTTGAAGACTAGAGTGCCTGCAGGAGCCATGGAATCACGTAGGCGATAGTGGTATGCAATGACTATTTGCTGTTGATCGATTCGGCATTAATGGATGCATATTTTGCTGTAGAAAATCGCAGATAGTCGCAGAGCGCAAAAAAATGCATTACAGTGCGAGACGTCTGCCATCGAAAAGGAGAAGGCATATAAACAATAAGAAAAGTGTAATTTAAAACGCAATTATGGCGATTATTCTAGCGTCTGCGGTATGCGGTTTGCGCATAATGTCAACAACAAAACAAAAGTAAATATAGAGTTTTAATTAAAGTGATGCAAATGTTGTCGGTGGGCGGCAGCGTCGAGCGTACGCAGCGGCACGGTCTACGTACAGAAAGTGTGCAGGTTCACTTGACCAAAATAATACAGACACAGATGCATGTGTAGTTGTGTGTTTCGTACATGATACGTTGTGTGTTTCACATGATATGTTGTGTGTTAATACTAAGGTAAATTGAATTCATATATTTCTGTCTTGCTCGCTTGTACTGGATTGAAAGCGGCATTTTAGGATTTTGATGATAAGGATGTGTTTTGGAATCGACTGAAGGAGGATTTATCGCGCGGTTTCACGTTATTTCGTCATTTTTCTTGCTTTATTGCGTGTTTTTTTAAGGTTCTGAAGTGAAAGAAGTGGTTCGCGGTAGGGTAACTTTATGTATGTATTTGACTCTAGAACTACGTTTAATCGCCCAAAGCGGAAGGCGAGAGAAGAAAACCTCGCCCACTACTCGTGCTGATACCTGGTAGATTCACATCTACCAGGTATCACTCTCCCATCTACCTCTGATGTCACCATCAGAGGAGATTGGGAGAGTCATCGGCTCGGTATCGCTGCGTAAGACTCTCAGAATAGACAAATCACAGGTATGTTAGTCAATAAGTAAAGGAATATGGACGATTGGAAGTCCGTCCTTACGCAGAAAAGTATAGAGATAGGCCTCATTCTAATTGTTAGAAGACTGCCATACTCCATGTCTCCCAAAAGTAACAATAAACCGAGGTCTGACCCAGCTGCCTATAGAACAACTACCCTTCTGCCGATTTTCAGCAATGTGCTAGAGGCCCTAAGGTACACTCGCCTTGAGGTATCGTTGTCTTCAGCTTGCGACCGGAAGTTTAGTTTTGTAAAGGGAAAACTATTGAGGACGCCGTAATGTAAGCTTGGAATTGGAATGTATCGTGTTAGGAAAAGTATGTTCCAAGGGGGGTTTTCTGGATATTTCGGAGCCTTCGACAACGCTTGATGACCCACGATTCCCTGTAAACCTTATTTTCGTCAGTGTCTAGCAAATATTTTATGCCTTTATTGCGATTATTTCGATGGTCGTTCCTTATGCGTTACCTACGGCTCCACTAAGACCTCCAAAACATCGACTATATAAGGATTTTTCTCCAGCACCCTGTCGTTAATATTGGAGAAACTTCAGTACCTATCTGTCTTTAGCGAGATCATATATTCGTGCATCGAACTCAACTAGCTCCTTCCCCAAGCATTTTTGAGCAGGTGCAAATAAAAACAAAGACTTATTTATTGTTGTTACGGCAAATGTGCTAACCTTCATGGTGGATAACATACCCTTTAGTTAAGGAAATAGTGCTACATTTGTATCGCAGATATGACATGGATCTTGTGTAAAACATACCCTGCAGTACCTATGGGCCGATAAAGTGCACACCTATGTTGTGAAACAAACTATCTGTAGCGACCAGAGAACCCCCCTAATTGTATGTTAAGTAATGGTGAGCTTTGACCTCGAGTCTCTTTTTACGAATTTACCCATTTCAGAGTGCCTTACAGTGGTGAGAGACAAACTAAGATCTGAGGACCTCCCGATTATCTAAGCCGATATGCTTCGACATTGCCTGACATCTTGCTACTTTCTATGGATGGGCGATTATTATAAACAAATCAACGGAGTAGCAATGGGATGCCCCGTATCGCCGATAGTTAGCTACTTATACGTGGAATATTTTAAGGAAATAGCCATCAAAACCTCCAAAGTTGAACTTCTCCTCCGGCTTTGCTATATAAACGATACCTACTGCATTGTAAAGGGTAATACACAAACGGTGGAAGAATTCCCACCGTTTACCCCAAAGACCCAAAGATAAGTATCACCTATGAAGTAGAAAAGAACAACTCTTTGCCATTTTTGTATGTTCCAAGTTACGAGGAGTAGCGACAGTACTCTCAGTACTCTCTCACTAATATAGTATTTTAGAAGCCGACACATACGGACAGATATTTGCATACTACATCACACTATCATCCCTACCATCTAAGTTCAATGCAAACGGCGATATGTGAACACATATTGGATAGCGGAAGTAACCACTGGATACAGTTTCAAAATCCCATTGTGCTATCCAAAGAACAGTTTAACTTTCCTCGCATGCTCCGGGAAATTATTAAAATAAGAAGAAACCCAAACTTTAATAGAGACGACAGCTATTTCTTCTTAAAATATTTTCAATGCCTATCGTCGAGCGTAAAGACGTGGCACAGGATACAGTGAGTGTTGTGTGCACGGCGTTTTTTCAAAATTCGCGCGCGTTGACCCCACCGCCACACCACCGTTATAATTTGCGTAGTAGCAGCAGCAGTTTGCCGCCTACCCGCAGAACAACGGATGAGGATTGACAGTACTTTAGTCTACCTTAGATATCGGCGGTTGCCACGACACCGAAACGCCGGGTGCTACAAATTTCACGCGGTAAATTTGTTTTATCGTATTTATAATTGACATAGTTTGTATACCATTAAAGGACTGAAATTACAGCTCTTAAAACCGCCCGAGCAGGAGATACTTAATTAAAAGTTAAATAAATCTCGTATGTACCGGAATGGTCACACGCAAGGGGTGGTCCTCCGCTATTCATCGATAGTCGCCCTTTCAACCTCATTAGGTTGAAGGGGCGATTCGGAGCTGTCATCTGCAACGGGCGAACCCGACACCTCAGACTGTAATAACGATATAGATCGTTCTTTTAGCCATGAGGTGATTACACAGTGACTCAGGGACAACACAGTCCACAGTCTAGCTCCTCCAGTCTATCACCTCACGGGAGACAGAACGATCAAATATCGTTAAATCTTCCTGGTGACGGGTTCGCCCGTTGAAGTTGACAGCTCAAGGTGAAGATCACTTCCAAAGTAGTACCCCGCAGCCTCGAATCTTCCCAAAGAGACACCTAATACTCCATAAATGCCTGATAAGAGAAGAAGCCCACCGGCAGCTGGCCAACGGACGTATCAATAACATCCAACAACTCCCGCGCGGCAGTCAATATCGGACTCCACCGTATAATGTCTTTCGCGGTCTGACCACCGAATACCCACGTATACGACGGGTCGTCGGTTAATTTCAGTCAAATTCGTATATTCATTTGAACTCGCTGGGACCCACCTCCACCAGTTTGATGGTATGGTGGTCACGCGCAGAAAAATACTGTTCTTCATCCATCGGCGATCGACAGAAAAAAGTTGTATCGTTCCACCTGTTGTGTCGTTTCTAATGGTTCTGTGCAGCTTGGGTCTGATAGTTTGCTTGTGTTTTCGTAGGTCAGCTCAACTCATGGCTCAGCTCAGATCCGGTAGCCTCCTATAAGAGGGGCTAACTTGAAAGGGACGTTGTGGACTCTGTCTGCGGCTGTTACCTGCAGTCGTAGACAAGTGGGATCGGAGGTTCCTATCCGGGTAATACCTCGGGCGGAACTGGGCGGTTTGCGCACCGTGCGGCGGTGATAGTTTCATCTTTTTTCATCTTTCCAGAGAAACAGTTCCACCTGCTTTCATCTTTCCAGAGAAACAATCCTTTAGCCACCCGATCCCGTGTGAGCTTGACTGCAAAGAGCGCCTTGGTCCATGATAAATTCGAACTAAATTACTGCTGACGTCAGGTAAAGGCCGTGAAAGCGGCCTCAAATCTGTGGCCAGATGGTGAAGAAATCCATCCAAATCTGGTAATAAGGGCGTGAGGATTGCCCGCTGGTTTGTACTTCCCAGTGCCACGCGGTAAGGCGTTGTACTCTAACTTACTACTCGTGTACTCTAAATTGAGAAATAAAGAAATATAGTCAATAAATCCACCGTTATTGACAATAAAGAGTTTATATTTTATTGTATTGTACTTCCTCTAACCTCTGCCTAGTGTAAGCATTTATAGCCCGTAGCGCTCTTTGCCCGCTTTTATCACCGAACCCTGCGCATCTCGAGCATGACGCGCGGGCACGTTCGAGTGAGCGGCTTGGGCTGCCTAGACTTTGGATGCGGTGCGGCAGCTTGGGCGGCGCCGATGTTCGCTCGGCGCGCGGCGGACGCGGCAAGGGCGGCGTCGCGACCAGGGCGAGGGCGGCGTCGGCGGTCGGGCGAATCGCTCGTGTGTCGTGTCGCGAATTTTATTGGTTTGCCGTGTCAAAGGTAAAGCGATACAAAGGACGACACGTTCGGGTTTATTTGATCCCGCCGGCCCGTGACAGTGTAAAGCTTTACGATTCTCCGGTGGCGTCGATCCGGCCGCGAACAGCATCCGCTTTGCAAATTTCTTTCCGCTGACTGTGCAATGCTCGACGCAACTGACATTGATCGTTTATGTATACAGACCGATTTGGAGTAAAGTATACAAAGCGCCACCTGCTACAATACTCTTAAAATAAATTTCAAGAACTACAAAAAAACGGTTGTGTCACCCCAAGACTTACCCGGCAAGCAGTCTAGGACTGATTTCATCTGAATATTAATTTCATAAATAGCTCAATGACCACTCTTTCTCGGTCGGTAAACGAAACCGGCTGGGTCCTGTTGCAATTACCTCGAGCGGCGCGGTTCGTTTCTCGGCTACCCTCGGGCGGCTCGGCATTTAAATTTGATATAAAGGCATGGCGGAATTTAAATATTATTAGTGCAGTATATTTTATATAACATATTGGCTATGAGATATTCCAACCAAAAATAATTCAATGTTCAGATATTTCAACAAAAAATATTCAATGCCTTGTTGCGCCGAAATCACAATGTGATTTCGGTGCAACAAGGCATCTGTGTACCAAATTTAAAGTATCTAAGTCCAATATTTCGACATTGAAATATGACTGGTTGGACCCCCTGGTGTACCTACCGATTTCAACCACAATCTTTTGAACTCTTGCCATGACCTAATGATACCTACATACCAAACTTCAGCTCAATCGGATTAAGCGTTTGGGTGATATCGTGGAGGAATACACACATACAGACACACAGATAGGCTTTAAAATGGAAATGGTCTTAATCGTCTCAGGGGAGCTCAAAATGGATATTTCCGTCTTCCTCTCAAAAAAAAACTGTAGCGCGTTCGGAATAATTTCACTCCTCCTATAGCATGTTCGGAATAATTTCACATGTAATGGGACGGGAAAGTAGAACTTGATAATATACGGTATCATATAGTTCCCCAAATTTCGTTTTGATGAAGCGACATAATATGCGACATAGGACGACGTGCGAGTAGCTGTCTGATTGGCTATACCCTCATTACATCATCCTTATAATGATATTTGGTCTTATTTGCCTACGTTTAAAATGCCTGCCCTCTAATAAGTTCTTTTTTAGTTGGGCGGCATGGGATCGTATCATCACATATAAGCGTGACATAACTTGCTGTTGGTTTATTAAGTTTAAGTTAAATTGTAATCTCTGTTTTATTGTAGATATTAATTATGATTTGTGTTACGCTTGTTCCATATTATGTACATTTCATAAAATAAATAAATAAATAAAAATAATTAATTGTGGAGACGAGGTTGAGAGGCGAGAGCGATTCAGTATTCAGTATTCAGTATTCAAATGATTCATTCAGAATATACAATAAAAGCATGAATTATGAATTAAAGCTAATTATCGCATATTAGAATTCGTCAGTTGCTAGTAATATATTAATATATGTAGATATAAAACTATTAAAGCATAAATATTAATTCGACAATAGCGTTGACTAAAGTCGGCTTTACACGACAGACAAATAAAAAAATAAAAAAAATAGAGCTGAATCCATGTACATGAGTATACACATAAAATAGATAATTATTATAAGAATATGAATTAATATTAAAAGATTGCTAGCGTATATCATATCGATCGGCACGTAGCCGTTAAGTTGTAGAAACGTGAAGCATTTTGATATTGTGAAATCAATCAGTCGTAGCACCTCCGATTGATGTGGACTAAATAAATGTTAGCGTATATATTGTTTCGCTGTAAATCCCACGTAAGTGGCATCGACTACCACCCACTTTAACACAAATCAATGAGTCGTAGCACCTCCAATAGACGTCTACTTAATAAATTTTTACGTATTTATTGTTTCACTGACTAACGAATGGCGTATTGTTGTAAACCCCACACGGAGAAAAATATAACGCTGTAATACACGGAAATACGCATGTTTCAACGAGGATTACGTATATAACTCAGAATGTGGTACATAATAATCATTAACATGATGCGTAACAGTATTGGCGTGATGATAGTTACAATGCCGTAATGTTAAAACATAATGCTATTTTATTACGTCGCGACCTTGGGATCTGGCTTCTAACATGACAGCATGTATATTATACGTTAGGTTATAGTCAGACATATGAATCAAGTTGAAACTACAGTATACTGTTTTTTCCGTATTAACCGTAAGGAAAATAAAATAAAATAAATAAAATGTTGATACATATAATCGAGTAATGGATTTTTAACACAATTCTTTGTAATTCAACAAAATTACGATTGAAACATCGTTATTCTGTATAAAACCGTAATTACAAAATGGCGATGTAAGACTCAATCCAATATTTTTTCAGTGCATCAACATCATAATTGTAAAGACGGGGTAGAGAGGCGAGAGCGATTGCTAGCGTATGTCATGTCTATCGGCACTTTGACCTTAAGTTCTAGAAACGCAAAGCATTTTGTTATTGTGAATATCAATGAATCGTAGCAACTCCAATTGACGTGGACTAAATAAATACTAACGTATTTACTGTTTCAATGACCAAGGAAAGGCGTAATTATGTAAATCCCACGTTAGTAGCATGAACCCACCTTAACACATATAAATTAGTAGTAGAACCTCCAATAGACGTACACTAAATAAATGTTTACGTATTTATTGTTGGACTGACCAACGAAAGACGTATTATTGTAAGCCCCACGTTAGTGGCATCAACTACCAACCTTACTATTTTTTAGGCATCTTTAGGAATGCCGGGTCGTTTCTAGTTCAAGGACCCCATCTAATGGGGTAATAAAAGCGGTCTACAGCCTTGGCGAGCTCTCCAATTTGGATTACATCAGCTCTAATTTTAATTTGTGGGGAAAACGGCTGCAGTGAACATCCCGTCGTAGACCGCAATTAGTAGTTGGATAATGCGATTGTGTGTTGGGCAAAGCGGCCATGGAACGGCGCGGAATTGGCCGGTAATTAATCTTTGTTTGAGTGAGGGCGACTGGAGGAGAGGTGGACGAAGGGGACGCCCTCGACGCCCGCGACGCCAACGCCGCGAAACTCACACAGTGGATCCGGAATGAGGTCGCTCTGAACATACTCAAAAGTGACAGAGCAGCCTTGCATATGAAATTCTACGATAAGGCCACTATTGAATTGCTCTAATGTCGAGCCCAGAAAATTCTTCGAATTGAATGTATCCCGTTTGACTTTTGATGTGTTGAGTTTAACGAGTTCCAACGGTTAAACGTTAGATAAATTAGATACAGACGAATTAGAGTGTACATTACAGACACATGGATTAATAATTTACTGTATGTTTTTATTGAAAGACAATAATATTAAATATCAACAAATTCAATTTTAATTCTGAATTTATTGTAATTTTATTTCCATTTTTTTTATTATTTTAATAATTTATAAGTAATTTGATGGCCTACTGAATCGTTAATACTGTGTCGTTACCTATGTAATTGCTGTTTTTTCACACTGGCCACTTTGAACTTAGGTTTGAGTTGAAATTTCAAATTCAAATAAATTTTAATTCCAGGCCATGTAATTATTTTTTAAGAATCGTATATTTATGTGTCTTTCCGTCGTTTGTTGTCGGTCAAATATTTTTTTTCGTCTGTGCAACCATAGTAAAGTTGAAAATTTGCATTATTTTTAAATATTCGATCCTGTGCTGGTGTTTTCTATTACAGCTTCTTGCAGTCTGGCTATACAGTTACCGTAAATGTGTACTGTTAGGAACTGCCAACAATGATGGAGAGGCTCATGACTAAATAGCGGAGCCTGATCAATCGCTCATAGCCACTGCTTCTGCATGACAACGTATAAACACAGATTTTACTGCAAACAGTCGCAGAGTTACAGGAGTTGCGACTCTTAGTCACCCACTCTTAGTCACCCACCGTACTTGCCAGATTTTGTTCCAATATATATTTTTTTCTGAATTTAGATAACTTTTTATAAAAGAAAAAAATCAACTTTGAAGAGTCGGTAAGAGGATTTAATTAAATTCCATTAAATTAACAAATCTGCATAGATAACAGGGGTTAATATTTCTATTAATTAAATATATATTTTTCATACAAAGTTTTAGGCTTTAAATTTCCTTTATAGAACAGCAACTTCATAACTAAGAACAAAATATTATTTTTACCTAATTTTCTATCGATATGTACATGAAATAAATATTTTTAAATTGGTATTAATATCAATAATAATAATAATAATAGTCTTACATTAATACATTTAATGAATCGTCAGTAAATGACACATAGTCCATAATTAATTTAGCATGTAGTGTGCACATAGAATAGTATGCTTTAATAAGAAATTATGTGAAAATTATGGTAATAATTAATGTATTTATTAAAGTATTGTTTGTCTACCTATTATTTTAAGTAATTACACAATATATTTATTTGTCGACCAATGACGTAAGTAGATAATCGTGAACCGGTGCAATAATTTTCAGTTGCCTTCGACAACATGCCATTGGAATGGTACAACATCGGATTACACTTCGCCCTTTTACGTTCAGTCTCGAAGTTACGTTTTTGCGAAGCTTAATTCATTTGTGCAAATATAATGTACCTTCGCTATAACCTAACACAGTTCACCAAAGTAAATCACCACCACAATGTAAGTACGAGATATGGAAATAGGTTTCTTAAAAAAAAACTTCTTTTATAGGACGGTATCTACAACCATAAAACAGAATTTCTGAAGAAATTTAAAATTTAGGTCTCGTAACAAAATCACACAATGAAAAAATAATAAATATTACAAAATAGGCGATTAACTGATAAAGATGGAGGGTGTTAATCAATCTACATAATCGTACCCAATGTGTTTTCAATACTGTAAGTAATATTTTTACTTGTAAGTACTAAAACACTCAGAATATCTTTACCTTTATTGGCTACTATAATTTACTACTATTTCTCTATTTATTTTATTCTTTATATTACTTAGAAACTTTTTATTTTATCTAAGCCTATACACATTGCTGTAAGATTATTATTGTTATTTTATTAAAACGTATTGACAAATTAGAATATTTTTTACTGTAAAATATAGGGTATATTTCGTAGTCTTTACGTCAATACATATGGAATTTATTGTTACCCTACTCAATTTTCTACCTTTCTCTGTTCTTTATGTTTCACGTGTTCAATGGCCAGAAAGTCATGGACATTTCCATTCACATGTAGATTCCAGCAGGCGGAAAATTATACTGCCGAATTACTTTTCTACCTAAGTGAAATATTAATCTTGTCTTTGGAATTTCTTTCTAGTGGAGCTCTTGGAATACATCGAAAAAATGAATACTAAATATATAAATATAAAAAAAAGAATTTTAATTGTAAATAAATATGAAATAAAATAAAATGCATGTTCATTTCAAACTAAAATAAATAAATGCTTCTTGCGAAGCAAATATCTACCCATGATATGCTTAATGTTGTAGAATAAAAGAAACTAAAACCATTTTTTTTTAATTTTAATTTAGATTTTTTATATATTTCTCAAGAAATTACTTAAGAAGAAAAAACTTTTTTAATTTTTCAGTATTTTGGGGTTTTGATTTTATGTGAGGTTTATAAATGTTTTCTTAGCCTGTTTCTTCTCTTTTTATTTTCGCTGAAAAGCGTTAAATAATCGGGGCAACAATCGACGACTTCGGTTAATCGGGAAAAACCAATTATCGTCGATTAAACGTATAGTAATCGTAATCAGTTGCTTCCCAAATCTGTAATTTAATCTGAATTTTGTTCAGCTGGCATGTGATACTTACACGATCCACTGTGCGACGCCGCCCATTCGGGAATCTCCCCGGGAAATTGTCCAACTTTAATTGCACTCGTTCGAACCCTCCTCCATCGAGAGTTGTCTCTTCAAAAACCTAAGTCCTATCGTTTTATTGATTATCTCTTAGCCTGACGATGCGGCAACGAAGGAATGTTGAAAATTTACTTGTTTAACTAAATTTTACATTTATTTATTTTGTAGTAGTGCTATAATGGTAAACCAACATCGACCTTACAACTACCAGTAATAGCAGAACTACTCCCAGCCGACTTGGGAGTCCTCGAAAACAAGCCACGGCCTGGCTTCGTTGGAGAAAAGTATTTTGATATCTTTTGCGATCCTTATCAAAACGAGTGCCATCATAAAATTAAGTTCGCCCATATGGCATGAACGCGGGGACTGGGTGATCAACGTATTGTTTTTTTCCGTCGGTTTCGCAGCGAACGGAAAGACATTTCCCGCATTTTGAACACTATACTGTACAAATTCTTAAAGGTCACAGAGACTAGATTGACTATTTCCGAAATAGTGCTCACAAACGATCCGTGGTGCTCTTGTGGAAATGGTCATCAAACTGCAAAACATGTCATTTGAATATGTCCGATTCTAAAGGATAAAGTTAATAGTAAAAACACATTTTTAAAACAAGCTTTTATTAAAATGCTCTGTTCTGAGCCAACCCTGGGTGCAGCAGCCATGCCATAGTGGAACTTGAATGTTAATGTTTCTTCTATGAAAAATAAATGTTTCTTCAACAAATTTTCGAAATTGAGCAACGAAGGTTTATGCCTGACAGAGTGTGGGAGCTGATTCCATAAACGAGCAGAATTGACTGTAAAAGAGTGCATGTAAACAGAAGAGTGATGTAACGTAATGGCGAGTGTGTTATACCGGATTGATCGAAGTGGAAGACTGTAACCTCCCCAAGGGTGGAATTTCTTTTTTGCTAGAGGAGTGCGAAGTGGGGTTATTGAGTATATTGTAGAGTAGCGACAACGTATGAAAATTTCTTCGATCGCGAATAGGAAGCCAATGAAGTTGCTCACGAAAGCATCTAACCTGGTCGAACGTGAGGACAATATTTTGCATACGCTCCATCTATATAACAAAACATAACCGTATATATCCTCCTAGTTGTGTTAGGACATAGCGACTGCATCATAGACTCTCTTTCTTTATTTTATGGTTGAGCGTTTTGTTGGTGCGCCCTCAGGTGACTGATGTAGCCGATCTTGGTTTGGAATGTGCGTACACATTGGGCTCACGTCAAGACACCATTGATGTAACATAGCCGTAGTAAAGTATTGCGTTTAGAGTGTGGACACAATAAATTCTTTAAGCAATATGGGGGAAATCGAAAAAGAAACATTTTTTTTTTCGGAAAAATACCTTTTTTTGTTGACTTTACTGATTGTGGTCCAAACTTTGTTATTACCTATATAAAACTATGCAGATGTGTGCTATCTTGATGTCACTGAAAAGTGTTTCAATAAACTCGAGCGACTTCAAAATAATTGCGTTTGCTATGTTTTCAATTTACGGTAATTTTATTATATATCTAATATACAAAACGACAAATTTCCTTGGATACGTCGTATAATTTTCGATCGTAGGAATCTGCACATCCCATATTTCTTCTATAACGTTCTTAACAATCCATGTGCGCTTTCCTACCTAATCCAAATATGTGACCCTTCGGGAAGTCATGTTTTCCACTTCGTTCCAGTCAAAATAATGTTATTGCAATCCTGCCACATTAATCTTATTTTTAAACCCACTTCAAAAAAGGAGGAGGTTATCAATTCGGTTGTATCTTTAAAAAAAATATTTGTTACCTCAGAACTCTGTTATTTATGAACCGATTTAGAAAATTCTTATTTTATTTGAAAGGATATACATATATAGATTGGTCCCATTTTTATCAAAATCCTGTTATTCTAATGATGGGAGCCATGAGGAATTGAGGGAACTCCTTAAATATATATACTAGCTGACCCGTGCCCACTTCGTTGGGCGGTAAAACTTTTTACTTGTGATGAAATTATGAGTGTGGTTTGGTTAGTACTGAGTGCTATGATTTATTTCCTGACTGCCAAAAAAAGGGTTATATTTTACTGCATATGTGTGTATGTATTTGCATGCCAATTTGACTATATTACCGTTATTTGTGAGTGTCTTCTTGTGAGTGTCTTATTTGTTAGTGTCTTATCTCTGTAACCATTTAAGCAGTAAAAGTGAAATTATATGCAGTAAAATGGAAAAGTCTTTTGTTTTAAACACTTGAGATGATAAATTTATTTATTTTGATATGAATTCATAATTGTTGATAAAATGACCTAACGATTTAAATTATTTTTTTAACATTAAAAACTTCTTTATGTGACTTAAATATAAAATTTAGACATATGCTGTCGCTGACTTTTTTGTAGGCATTATCAAGCACTATCAAGGACTTCTCCAGAACTTAATCATATATCTGTCATCGTTAAGGCAGCGTTAGTTAGAAAGGTTTTCGTTCGACCGTTTTTTCTGACTTACTTTGGAAATCCGACTACCACGAAAAAGTCTTCATTTTTTAAATTAATATATAGCCTATGACACTCACAAATAACGTGGCTTTCTATTGGTAAAAGAATTTTCAAAATCGGTTCAGTAGATATAGAGATTACTTCCTACAACGTCACAAACTTTACCTCTTTATAATATTAGTATAGATAGACGAAGAATTTTCAAAATCGGTTCAGTAAATCCAGAGATTACTTCCTACAACTTCACAAACTTTACCTCATTATAATATTAGTATAGATAGACGACACGGTCGCGGTTCCATACCTATGTCGTATTATCTCTTTACCTATTTATGCAGTAAAAGGGAAAAGTCTTTTGTTTAAAACACTTGGGACGATAAATTTACTTATTTTGATAATAATTCATAATTGTGGATAATATGACCAATAAACATGACCTAACGATTTAAATTATTTTTTAAATATAAAATACTACTTTTTGTTACTTAAATATAAAAGTTAGACATATGCTGTCGCTGACTTTTTTATAGGCATTATCAAGCTCTACAACTTTTCTCTAGAACTTAATCATATATCTCTCATCGTTAGGGCAGCGTTCGTTAGAAACGTTTACGTTCGACCGTTTTTCCGACTTACTTTGGAAATCCGACTACCCCAAAGAAGTATTGGTAAAAGAATTTTCAAAATCGGTTTAGTAGATCCAGAGATTACTTCCTACAACGTCACAAACTTTACCTCTTTATAATATTAGTATAGATGAAGTTGAAAATTTACATCTTGGTAAAATTCCGATGACAATGCATTTTTTTATGGTAAGCATGACCTGATTCTAAACCCTGGGTTGGAATTAAAAATAGAATATTACGCTTTTTGTAACGGCAGTTGTGTTTTTTATTCCTTTTAATATGTTTACTTGTTTTCATATCAGTATATATTAATAATTTAAGGTGTTCAATAAAGATTCATTTATCTATTCATTCATCATCGATACTATCTTAGGATTTCCTCCGGCGTTGTCTTTATAGAATAAGTAGAGTGGAGTTAGGCATAACTTTCACCGATACCGAATCGGCGGGTGTGGCTTTGCTCCCACAAAGTCCCTCCCCACATGATTCAATTCCTCTTCTCGCAGTTCATAATCCGCGACGCGCGCGCCCGCACATATAAAGCGGCAGGCAGAGCGGTGAGAACATTTAGCCGAGTCGGTTTCGTAGCCCATATTTCAAGCCTGGCGTCCGGGTCAAATATATTCCGCATCCTGGCTGCGCGGCGCCGCACCCGCGCCAACTCTACTGTAGCTAAAGGCCAACCCGAGGAAGTATTCTGAGCGCTTAATCTTGCCCAAATCCCCCTCCGGCCACTATTAATACTTGAGATGGTAAAGGTAAGGCGCGCTCGCAACCGCTGGGATGTCCATATTTTTGTCAATAAATTGGGGAGAGCACTTTTAGCGACATGCCATCCAGTAAAACCGACGGGATATTATTTGGACACCTTAACCGGGACACCGGATCAGGCAGTGAATGATACAATAGCCGTGATAAAAAAAGGGCCATTGATATTGTTAAGTTCTGATATTGGTAAGATTTGCGCGTGTCTCTTTTCAGAAGCTCTCCAGTGGGCGGCATCGATTTCAGTATTAATTAGTGTTGCGCCGAATATCGCAAATTAGTTTATCCAGTTTCTTGTTACTTTACCGGTCTACCAATCGACGAGAAGGTAAGGTATTGTAAAAGCGCATTTTTTTTGGATATAAAAACGGATATATATATATATATATATGTTGATCCCCCCCCCCCCCCTCCAGAATGAAGCCTGTCTATGTATCTATGTGTCTGACTGTCTGTATGTGTGTATTCCTCCACAATATCGCTCAAGCACTTCATCCTATTGAGCTGATATTAGGTATGCAGGTATCATTCGTCCATGGCAAGAGTTCAAATGTTATGGTTGAAATAGGTCCACCAAAGGGCGCGCTAGTCATACTTCTATCTCAAAATATTGGACTTAAGAGACTTTAAATTCGTTACACGGATGACTTGTAGGACCGAAATCACGTTGTTAATTTTAATTGGAATATCTCGTATACAAGCGACACAAAGAATATTTAAAATCCGTCCTATTAAAGGAAGTACAACATCATTTTTGTAAAATTACCATTTTAGGACCACGAAAAATACTATGCGCATACTTCGAATTGGCGCGAGGGGGGAGGCTGGTTTAGCACGCGAGGGGGGGGGGATTGTCTACTTGCCGGGAAAGTCTTGGGGTGACAACCGATTTTTAAATATTAGGCGGAATAATCGAATTTCTGCTGAATATTCGGCAGGCAGGACAAACGACGCCTTTCTTTACAAAAATAAAAAAACTAAATCCAATATTTTAAAATTGATTTTATTTCTTTTTATGTAAGTAAACAGCATTATACTAACTGTGAAGAAACATAATCAATTTTAATTGCTATATTTACATGAAATTAGTAAAAACTTACTCGAATAGCGACAACAAATTGAAAAAAACATCAATAATATACATATACATATGTGTGTGAGGAGGATGAGTGTGAGAGAGAGTACATGTGTGAGGTTATGTCAGTATGAGCTAATGTTTGTAGGTGGTGGGCTGCGACAGTGCGCTGCGCCTATAGTTGGGGTTTAAGGGCGCGTTGTGATTGTGAGGTATATTACGAGTATACCCTGGTATACTAGGGTATACTCGTAATATACCTCACAATCACAACGCGCCCTTAAACCCCAACAAGTTATTATGTATTATATAGAGTATTATTGTATTTATTCGGTCACTATTTCAGTGGGAGCTAATGGGCCCTTGTTGAGTTGACTACGAAGACTCATTTGTTCGGTCGGTCACACTCACGGGTCAACACCCATCTGGCGGCCTCGCACGCATGAAGTGCGAGCTCGGGTAGAACTCTGGCCTGAGGGCTAGTTTCACTCAGGAGTCAATCTTCTGGCGCGCCTGGACGGTTTGTGCGCCGTGCGGCGTAAGCCAATCGATTGTGCATTCTGACTAACAGTCGGGGGAGTCTGGAAACAGTACTGTCTCCTATAGAGCGGGGATATTTGTTGACCTTACGGCGACTGCTATTGAAAGACCATCGGCTACCCGATTCCGGGTGAATACCCGGGAAAGGATGTTGTAGTCTGCGATAGATTCGGTTGACACAATTTCACCGCTACGTAAGGGAGAGCACCGCGCAAGCCACCTCGAACTCGTTACCAGTCGGGAGACCGGAGTAATCTGGTTGCAACTGGATCGGAGTAATCTGGTTGGGCGCGAGTGTCGGCCCTCTGGGTAAGAAACCAACACCTTATCTCGCGGATACGGCGTTGGCCTCTTACGGGCATGTGGCGGAGCTTGACGGTGGACTGTTTTGTCCTAAGTCTTCTGCGCTCACTTCACGGGAGACAGAACGATCAAATTTCGTTAAAACTTCCTGAGGTGACGGGTTCGCCCATTGCAGTTGACAGCTCTAGTAGACTATTTCAGTAACCTTTGCATGCATACACACATACATACATGCATAAGTATTGGGGTACCCCCATCGAAACATATATAAAAGCGTTTAGGTATCGGTCTGCCTTTTATTTGCTGGCAGAAACCTTCGCAACCGTCAAAGGCTATGAAAGCCATTGAAGATGCATTTGCTGATTTCGTTGGTTTGTGTCGGCCATGAAAAAGTATGGCCGATAAGTATCGAAATGGCGATAATATTTTCTAGTTTAGTCTGTTTCTTCTATGGCGGTCATCCTGGGCCGGTTCATCCATGGCACCAATGGAGTAGCTTTAACCGGTTGGCATTAGTTTTAGGACGCCACAATTATTCATTTGAATAACATCCAATAATATGGCAATAAATCAAGTGTGTTCTCCTTTTTCCGATTTGAATACCATCTTATTAATATTTTTTGATAAACTAGTGATGATATCTTGTTTATGTGGCATGCCCTGATCTATGTAGAAGACCTCACCGATGGCCCATCGAACTTGTGCTCGCTTCATTTGTTTAAAGCCACTTGTGTGAGCGCCGCTTAATACTAGATTTTACCCAACGAAATGTGAAATCTCTCACACAACTAGAGGAGGCGGCACCGCTCCACTTGCGTACGATATTAGAGAAGAATTCTTGGGGAAACATACGTATAGTAAAAATTTGTATGTCAAATGTATATAAAGATGGGGCGAAAAAACACCATTGCGAAAGGGGCATATTCTGTGGCGATATCTATACCACAAAGACCCATCTGCGAAGATAAGCGCGCGCCGTATGAGCGTGATTAAGAAATGAGGAGTCGGCTAACAAAACGATCTAAATCGGCTTTGAACCCAACATGTTTTTTTTAAACGGCCCGCCTTGGGCTGTTCTATCGACTGGTAAAACGATTTGCTATCAAAACGATCTAGAAACTTTAGAAAAATGAGGCAGTAATCACTAATTTCGTTCAAAACGATCTATCGCTAGTAGAAAATGGTTGATTATTTGAAATTAAAATGAATTTCTTTCAAAGTGATCTAAATGTCATACTAAATAATAGCCCTTAAAACTGATTTTTTTCAAAACGATCTAAATATATATTTTTCCAACTTTTCTTGTTTGTGTTGTGGTATCCCTAATTTACATATGGCAACATTGACATTTGAGCATAGATTCGGTAAAGTGAGTTGTTACTGTGCACATTTGTTTGCTGTAAATGGTGAAAAAATGTCATATGATTAAAAAACGCTCAGTAGAATATAAGCACAAATCAAAGCGTGTGTACGTAAATGGACAGTCCATCGTTACACTTCAGAAACTACCGAAATATGTCTCATGTGGTATAAGAAAATCAAAAGTTTACAACACAGAATGAATGAATGAATGAAAATCTCTTTATTGCACAATACAAATAAGGTACAACAGCGGACTTATTGCTACATTACAATATCTTCCAGTCAACCAACATAAAAGACATAAGAGAGACATAAGCGAAGAACCACTAAACTCTCTGCTAAAACCAGGAAAGAGTCAGCACCACTGTGCACCGGACGAAATGATACGCTAAAACCTCAAAAAAAGAAGGACACTAAAAAAGCGATTCGGTACCGACTGGGAGCAAAACGAGCAACTAGAGTGATATAAAGGAATTCTCCAAGGGATTCGTGACAACACGGGTCAGAAACATACATAATGAAGAAAACGAAGAAGATGATCATGAAGATGGGGAAATGTGTGATTGCGAGGTAGTAAGCATCGAAATGCAAATTTAGTGTTAAAAGTCTGCTATGGTTACTTTTGCTATATTTAATTGGTTAGTTATTGAGGTTAGCTATATGTTTAAGGTTTGGCATGTACCAGTTAACCACTGCAGTAGATAGTAAAATTTCTGGATCGATCCATTATGCAATGAATACCTATTTAATATTTCATTGTATAAATCCTTTTTTACAATATTTTTTAATACAATCACTAATAAATTGATATATCTCGTGGTTCCACATGAAAATAGTATTATATTTTAATTAGCACAGACGCGCCGCCAGAACAAAAACTGCTCTTGGCGACTTGCACTCCAGGACGGGCTTGGTGGTCTTGGGTTGGTACTTAACTGACCTACCTACTTAACCTACCTATGTCTCCAATCATTGGCTTCATTTTCTAAAAATTGATAAAGACAATGCCACACTAATTTGAAAATAAAACGCATGCATACCGATTCTCGATAGTTCAGAAAAAAGTTGGACAAAAAATGACACACCTTACGATGACGCATATCTCCGTGTTTACTCTGTGGCGTATCCCATCGCGTCGTAAAGAGAAAAAAATATGAAAGATGCCAATATATGCAAACGGGGACGCAATCCCCGTGTGCAAATCAAAACAAAGATCAATAGCGACGATAAACAAAGGGGTAAAAAGTATTCAGCATGAATGGGGGGGTTTTGTATTGAAGAAAATTGACCTGCCTTGCTTTGCCGACTTTATTTTCTTTGAATACGTTATTTTTCCACGGTGAGTCAGGGCTGCTTGAGATTTCCAGCCAATTTTGGAATGGAAAGTAGCTTAAGGTGACATATATCCTTTTGCTAGATCGTAAGAAATTGTAACATGCTTATAATCGAATACTCTCCCTTAGGGCCGGTTTCTCCGATTTCAGCTAAACTAATAGTAGAAATTGTTACTTTTGCTATAACATTACCCTTAATTTTCGATTTATGGCAAAGTTTTGTTTCTCCAAGTTACTTTCGGCAAAGCTATATATAAGGGTAGATCAGATCTGCTGTATTTTAGATACGATATATCTTTTGATTTGTCGCTCGCTATGCATATAAATCTTTTTTGACCACGCAATTTGTGTCTTAGAGGTCCGACTTTTTTTAAAGTAGGTACTTGTCCATTACCGAGCTAGTCTATGCTGCCGCCGCGTCGCAACTGGCAAATGCCAGCCCTTGCTGTTATTACGGCAGTGTTTGCGTATGTTACACGACTGCCTAAAAATGAGTATAATGTGTTCAGGGTTCATCTATTTATCTTTTCCGCTTCTTTATTCCACTATAACTTCTTAACGCTCGAACCGATTTATAAGTATGTAGTATTGTTCGAACTGTTACTTCATCCTAAGTGTCATAGGCACCTTAACTGCCAAATATTATGTAAATAGTTGTCTAAATGTCCAAATCTCCAAATGACAATAAATGAACATCAGTATATCGTGTTAAAATAAAAGGGCTGGTTGAGTGCATTCTGGTAATATATATATATATATATATATATATATATATATATATATATATATATATATATATATATATATATATATATATATATATATATATATATATATATATATATATATATATATATATATATATATATATATATATATATATATATATATATATATATATATATATATATATATATATATATATATATATATATATATCGTCAAGATATGTCATATCTTGACGACGGCTGAGCCGAAATATTGATATACATTTTATAACAATCATTAATATTTAAGAAACACTAATCGCCTATTATTTTCCAGCATTCATTCTCGTCTCGCATTGTTGTGTTGCCGCTACCATTTTGATCAGGTTCCAATACCACAACAGGAAACACCTAGCAAGCGCTGAAGGAAGAGAAGAATAAGGCGTGGAGTCACTCCTGGTCACCACAGACCAGATAAGTGCCCTTTCATTATTTTATCATTTCATTTATTTAGTAATAAACATAATTTCAATTTGAAAAAATAATAATTTACACATTTACAATCAATTATATATATATATATATATATATATATATATATATATATATATATATATATATATATATATATATATATATATATATATATATATATATATATATATATATATATATATATATATATATATATATATATATATATATATATATATATATATATATATATATATATATATATATATATATATATATATATATATACATATATATATATGTATAAACCATAAACATTTCATTAAAAATCCATAAAAAAAATAATTATAAATACAGTAGCTCACTTTTTGTAACGGCAGTCGTGTCTTTTATTAATTTTTATATATTTACTTGTTGACGGTTATAATTTCTTCGGTGTTAGAAACAGATTTAAAATTTGCGATGCGGAACTTTCCATCTCTAAATTATTATTATTCTTCTCCTTTTGTTTGCCAAATTGTCAAAAATAATCGCCTCTTCGTAGGATTCCATGCTTAATCATACGATTAATTGGAGAGTTTTTCAAAATTACAAGCCGAAAAACACAGCAGAACCACGAAGAAAACTCACGAAAGAACATATCTGTCAGTTAAAACAGTTGATAATGGGCCGCAATGACATTTAATATTCTACCTCGACTTGAACATCTCGCGGCAGTAGCCGTTAAAATCACGGGAGAAATATTTTTATGCCGATTTAGCTATTACTTATAAGCTGAACCTTACTTTAGCTTTAACTAAGGTTGGAGAAACCGGCCCTTAGCCTAAAGCAGATACCGGCATAAATTCGGGCAATTTTCTACGTCTAGAACATTTTTTTTTGTAGCAAATCCTCTATGGCCTAAACTGTATTTGTTTTATTATCTCTTCCCTTGCATGTTTATTTTTTCAGTTGCAAACCCTGATTTGTCGTCTGGAAGCGACTTAAAGATGTTGGTATCATTTATTCAGAGGGTCGCCACCTTCTCGCATAGGTTTATGGGGGAAGCACATACAAGGGGCTTACAATAAGAATGTAAAAGTGATTTTATGAAACACGCGTGATTGCTCTGGGAACACCTCACCCACATAAATACCCAGATACGAAGGGAATTCAAATCTCACTTGACGTTTATTCCCCTTCTGAATAGATCTTTTTCACGAGAAGGGAAATGATTTATTTAGTACAATTAAGTATTTTTTTTTGGTATGCGAAATAAAATTATAATGGAATTACGCTTTTTTCCCACTGAGCTTAATCTGAATCAAGAGGTAAGGCTGTGACGAGGGCTGCATATCGGAGACATCAGCATTTTTTAAAAGGGCATGTTATAGAGGCGCTTGATGACAGATCTGATGATGAAATCGATGAACTCGAATACAAAATGCAATCAGTAAGCAAAGTTCAATCACCTGAATTTAACCACCAAAAATTAGGTTAACGGAACTAAGGGGAGGGAAAGGGGGAGCCTGTGGGGGGCGTTTAGGATATTTTATTATTGGTTAATCCATAGGTTAGCTGTAAGATATTGCTTTTAGGCAATAAGCTCGCCTTTTTGTTTGAGCAAATAAAGCGTTTAATTATTATTATTATTATTATTACAACCTCTAATATTAGGTCCTTATCTATGTAATTAATAGTGAATTTATTTGCCTATCCTATTATTCGGGCAATATTACAACAGTAAGAATTAAGTTCGTATGAACGCAACGCGGTAGCCGCTAATGCGGCAAAAGTTTGTATGAGGTAATCTGCGACAAAAATATTTAGTTATGATATAAAATACAATTTACTTTTCTTTCTTTCTGACATAACCGTGCCACGTCAATATAAAGTGAGCTCGCCTTAAGACAGGATTGCCTAGCAATGCGGACTCGGTTGCACTTTACTTAGCACATTAGAAAAATATACTTCTAAATAATTAATGCGCTATTTAACCTGGGCTCAGACAGATGTATACCTAAATTTAGACGATATAAATTACGGATAAATGTAACGTATAAATGTAATTCCTAAATTGTACTTTATCTTTCGTTGGTGGTATTGCACTTAAATGTCTATGAAACCAATAAATAAATAAATAAATTGCTGTTTTTTCACACTGGCACTTTGAACTTGGATAACTTGTGTTTGAGTTGGAATTTTAAATTAAAATAAATTTTAATTCAAGGCCACGTTAGTCTTTTTTAAGAATCAGCTATGCATTTGTCTTTCCGTTGATTGTTTTTGCTCAAATATTTTCGTTTGTGCAACCATGTTAAAGTTAATAATTTGCATTATTTTCATATATGATATCCTGTGCCGGTGTTTTTTATTACAGCTTCTTGCAGTCTGGCGATACAGTTACCGTAAATGTGTACTGTTAAGAACTGCAAACAATGATGGACAATCTCGTGATTGAATAACCGAGCCTGGTCAATCGCTCATCGCCACTGCTTCTGCATGACAACGTATAACCACATATTTCACTGCAAACAGTCGCAAAGTTGCAGGAGCTGTGGCTTGAGACCCTTGATCACTTGCCAGACCTTGCTCCAATAGAGTTTATTTTTTTTTCAAAATTTAGATCATAAAATAGAAAACAAATCAACTTTGAGGAGTCAGTGGAAAACGCCGTCAAAGCATTCATTGGTTTCTGTCCAAGAAAATTTTACAGCAGAGGAATTTAGCAACTCCTATTAAAATGACAAATCTGCATAAATAATAGATGTTAATGTGCATAATAAAGAGGTTTAATAATTAAACATAATACTCTTTATTATGCAAATCTGCATAATACAGAGGTTTATTAATTAAATATACATTTTTATACAAAGCTTAGAGTTTAGAGAAAGTTAGAGGTTTGTTTAGACCGGTCTGGTTTAGACAGCAAAAAAAACGTGCTTTTCATGTTTTTTTAAAACTTCAAATTGAAATCTATTCATGAAACTTTTATCTCTGGAATTGGTGATAGTTGCAGATTGTTGTAAATCTAAAAAAACTTACTACTTTTCTTTAAAAAAACTTTAAACGCGTTGAGTTGTTCAAAAAAAATCTAAATGAACAAAAAAAATCCGTTTTTTTTAAATATATGTTTTTTACTAGTTAACCAAAAAAAAAATGGGACGAAAATCGATTTTATTTCTTTAAAACTTTGAAAAATTATAAAATTTATAACTTTTAGTTATTTTTTTTAGTTTATACCTATAGAATATACATATGTAAAAATGAATAACTTAGTTACTTTATTTTTCAGGAAAAATTAAGCTCTCTATAACCGGAGCAAACAGATATCGTCTTTTCTGCAGCGGTAGAATCATTCGCAATTATCAATATCTCAAAAATAGTTTTTTTAGTATTGCAAAAAATATTCCTAATTTTCAAAGGTTAATCAAACTGATATAAAAGATTCATGATCAGATTTCAACTTAAAAAGAAATAATCAGAAAAAACATGTTTTTTTTGGCCATCTAAACTAAGACCCCCCCTTAAATTTCCTTTATAGAACAGCAAGTTTATAGGTAAGGACCAAATATTACTATGTATATGCTTGTGTGTATATCGTTTCTATATGTGTATATATTACTATATTACATACGATTTTCTCACAATGTAAATGACTGCAGCCCGTCGACAACCCATCATCATTTATTTAGGCGCTCAACTTGGTTATTCATGCCTCGCCGGCCCGCCGTTCTTTACATCATTCTGGTCTATCTTTTTAAAAGTTGTGGACCAAGCCGAGTATTGTCTGCGCGCCCCGCCGCAATAATTGGCCCTCTTTATTCCCTATTGTTAGGGCGGGCAGGCGGCTGCTATTGCGAAATTCCTTTGACCGTCCGCCCTAGACGCTCGCCGCGGACATGTTTATTCTCGCTTAGAATTTAAATTAAAATCTTCGCTGACATCGACTCCCTACACGACGCGGAGGAATCTTTAAAATTAAAATCCATTAAATTTTAAATTATACATAATAATGTTATCATCAAATCTCGGAAATATTAAACGTCCTGGCAACACGACTCCTCAAATGCACCATCAAATACTGCTATAATAATGGATAACTCGCATGATTTTGAAACATAGTTTGTAAAAAATCTCCATTAAAATAGTAAAGTTTGCAGGTAATAATAGTGATTTAGATTTCGAGATGGTTTCATAACATGAATTTTTAGAAATGTCTTAAATTCCGCTCCTCCGATAAAAGGTCGCGTCCGAACGAAATCCCCGATGACGCTACAAAAGCCTGCTTTTGTTTTCCCCCGCCGCGGCCAGTGGTCCTTTTTACTGGTACTTGATAATGATTCATTATGCAAAAAAAGATATATATATATATATATATATATATATATATATATATATATATATATATATATATATATATATATATATATATATATATATATATATATATATATATATATATATATATATATATATATATATATATATATATATATATATATATATATATATATATATATATATATATATATATATATATATATATATATATATATATATATAAAATATTTGATAGTTTTTTGTGTATATTCTTTATAGAATTGATTAGAGAGATGATTATGAAGAAAATAATAATAAAAGCCACTTACATACATAGTACATAATTCATAATCATCTCTCTAATCAATTCTATAAAGAATATACACAAAAAACTATCAAATATTTTAAAAATATTTACTTTTTACATATTTTACTTTTTATTCACTGTAAATACACCATTTAGGTTAATATAAACTTTCCAAATAATTGGAAAGAGCTGAGTGCTTCCTTTCATATAGATAAGGGCATATCACGCTATTAATTTTAAGGTTTGGCTGACTACTTTTGATCGCAGCTTCTTTATAACCACTTTTTGAAAATAAAAAAGAAAATTCGAAATTTTAAATTTTTCCACCTGTCACCTGTCATCTAGTTTTTAAGAAGACGGCATAAGCCGACATAAAACAAGTATTTCATTGTTTTTTTGCTCGAATTAAGATCTAATCGAGTGATTTTATTATTTAGGAAGGATGGTTGCTTAGTTTAGAGATTGGTTGTTTGAAGGGTGAGTGTTTCTAGATTAAAAAGGCCTTGTAAACCTACATCTCTGTTCGCAAGTCAAAGACAACCAACCAATCCCGTTTAAATATAAAGCAATCAATAATTCAAACAAGGGACCCCTTTCTCCATTATGTACTATGTATGTAAGTGGCTTTTATTATTATTTTCTTCATAATCATCTCTCTAATCAATTCTATATATATATATATATATATATATATATATATATATATATATATATATATATATATATATATATATATATATATATATATATATATATATATATACATATGTAAATACTGCATAAATCGAGAAATCTATAAATCGAATAATCAAGAAAAGGGAATCGATTTTTGTCTATTTTATAATCGTAGATTTACTGATTCTCGAGTTATTAAGTAACACATTACTTAATTCAACAACTAACTAGAGCTGTGAACTACAACGGGCAAACCCGTCACCTCAGGAAGTTTTAACGAAATATGATCGTTCTGTCTCCCGTTAGGTGAGCGCAGAAGACTTAGGACAAAACAGTCCATCGTCAAGCTCCACCACATGCCCGTAATAGGCCAACGTCTTTTCCGCGAGATAGCCAGGTATGTTTGATTGCCCGCTGGGTAACATACCTGATTACCTCGCGGATAAGGCGTTGGCCTCTTACGGGCATGTGGCGGAGCTTGACGGTGGACTGGTTTGTCCTAAGTCTTCTGCGTTCACTTCACGGGAGATAGAACGTATGTACATTTCGTTAAAACTTCCTGAGGTGACGGATTCCCCCGTTGCAGTTGACAACTCTAGTTGCTATTTAACACTGAGGGCCCAGGGCCCAGTGCAGTTGGGCTATTATGTGCCATTTGTCGGCCTAACAAATGGGTCAACTCATGGGTCAGCACTCATCCGGTTGCCTCCCAGTAGAAGTTCGAGCCCGGGTAGGATTCCTGCCTACCTGCGAGCTGGTTTCCCATTGGGAATCGTTCTTTGGGTGCTCCTGGACGGTTGCGCACCGTGCGGCGCCAGCCAATCGATTGTAAACTCCGACTAATAACCGGTAGTGTCTGGAAACGGCCTTGATCCTATAAGCCGGGGTGGCAGTTAACCTTATGTCAGCCGCTCTTGAAATGACCAATCGGCCACCCGATCCCGAGTAGACTGCCTGGCACGGCAAGGACGCCGTGGTCCGCGATAAATTTGGTAGATGCCGAATTACCGCTAACATAACCGCGAACCTGTAACCAGCTGGAAGGCCGGTTACAGGTTCCGGCCTCCCAGCTGGTAGAAATTCGGCCATAATTGGTAGCTAGGACGCGTGGAAGACCGCCGGGTTTTTTTTACCTGGTGGCACGTGGTTTGTAGTTGAATTCCGCGGGACAGTTAGCGGAGCTAGACGTGTTCAAGACCAACCCTCATTTATGTGTGGAAGAATGATCACATATTATTATACCAGCCTAGGGTGACGATGTTTGGCTGAGCCAGAATTGGATATTTGGACGGTGAACTTAGCACAACTGCAAAGTACGGTAATGGAATTTCTTAGCAATCAAGTAATTAGATAAATATGTAGTATGTAGTATAAAAATTGTAAAAAAGTAGTAACTAGTATAATATGAAAGGTTAGATAATCATTAGATATATGAAAGTATAATCGTTTAATATTACGCTCTAACGTATTTGTCAGTATCGTTTGCTATAGTCTAGTCTAGAATAATAGTCTCTATATTGGAATAATAATGATAGTATTAGTAATGGAGTACAGTAATATGATATTGTTAATAGTAGAATTATAATAATAGCCTATAGTAAAATAATAGTTATAATCTAGAATAATAGCCTAGAAAAATAATTAACGGGTTGGAATCATCTGTAAGGTTACATTTTGGGAAATAAATAAATAAATAAGCTCGCCCGTTGTAGTCGAAGCCTCCCATTTCTATTGAACACATACTTAGTTAAATAAGAATAAGCTTAATCCAATCCATATCATCATTATGATATGCCTGCATCTACACTGAGAAGAATATAACACTGTAATACACGGAAATACGCATGTTTCAAAGGGGATTACGTATATAACATGTACTGTGGTTCGTATGTATGTAATCAACATGACGCGTAACGGTGCAGTTACCATGTCACGGGCATAGTAACTACACCGCGCATCCATTACGGCGCACAACACGATCTTGCTTTTACTATGACAGCATGTTATTCTATACGTAAGGTTATCAGTTACAAAAAATATGTTGGAGCTTATTATTATGCCGTTATTTTCATATTACCTGTACGGAGCATGGTGAGTTTCAACAAAATTCCTTGCAATTCAACCAAGTTATGATTGTAACATGATTATTCTGTATAAAACCGTAATAGCAAAACGACATTGTATGAAGAAATCCAATAGTTTTCAGTGTACATAATAATTATCATAATTAGCTATTTAATACCCTTTCGACTTAGCGTGTATTTGAAGTTCGTCTTAAAGTCTCCAGAAAAGGTCTGTGGCTTTTTTTCGCTACAGTTTTCGATTGGCCACACTTTTACCTTTAAGTGTTTCGCAATTTATTATTTCTCGCGGAAATGCAAGACGTGCGAGTGAATAAACACAGTAAAAAATGTGCCTGCAATGTTAATACACGTGAGTCGCTAAACACGGTTTTATTATACTTACTCGTAAAGTTAAAAGTCCGGTAACTTCCATAAAAATACAACATTCTCGCCGCTTCCAGCAGGGGTTTTCATTACTGGTTTAATAGACCGAGCAGGTACTTTACGCAACCGTAGTGGAAAATAAAAGTGAGGGAATCTCGTTTAAAAACGGGAATCCGCGAGGCGAA
Source organism: Micropterix aruncella (assembly GCA_944548615.1). Taxonomy (NCBI): domain Eukaryota; kingdom Metazoa; phylum Arthropoda; class Insecta; order Lepidoptera; family Micropterigidae; genus Micropterix; species Micropterix aruncella. The sequence goes on along the minus strand of OX155953.1, from coordinate 28,803,362 downwards.
TCTCGGCCCTTCGTAAAAATTTCAGGGCGCGCCAGTCTAGGGGGAGAGCCGAGGGCTACGCAACAAAAATGTAACGCCTGACATTTAGGCAGACGATACTCGTACGTACCGTTTATTAAGTCACGCGTTTTTTCAGTAGATTACGTGTGTTGAACTTGTATTACTGCATCGTGTGTTGTCGAGCGATGAGTATGGATGGTGAGTCGGAATTTTCATTTTGTATAATGATGATTGCTTTGTGGGCTGTATGCCCTTTTCGTCGCCGACCGTTTCTCTAGGTACCTCCTCTACATTAATCCTGTAAATGCGGAGAGCATCTGGATGTGTTAACACAACAGGCGAACCCTTCACGCCAGGGAGTTTTATTGACGCCAGGTCGTTATACCTCCCACGAAGTGAACATGAATACTTGGCAAACAAATAGGCGGTGTCGACTACAATGAGCGAACCTATCACCCCAGGCTGATATAACGATATGTGATCGTTCTTTCAGTCGTGGGATGAGCATAGAAGACAATGACAATCCACTATCTAGCTCCGCCAACTAGCGTGCGAGAGTCCAACCCTTACGGGTAGTTAACCCAGCGGCTCCGGATAGTTAACCCAGCGGGCAGACCAAGCTCCCTCGCTACCAGTTATGGCCATATTTCTCCGGCCACCCGACTGGTTACTGGTTCGTAGTCGCTTGCGCGGTCCTCTCCCTTGTCTAGCGGTGATTCGGTGCCTACCGAATCTATCGCGGACCACGGCATCTTTTTCTCGGCTGTTCACCCGGTATCGGGTAGCCGAAGGGGTTTTTCAAGAGCGGCTGCCACAAGATAAACAACCGCCCCCGCTCTACTTGGCAGACAAAGACAGTCCACTGTCTAGCTACACCGACGAGCCCGTGACAATCCAACACCTTACCGCGAGGTACTGGAAAGTCAACCCAGCGGGTTGACTTTCCAGTGCGGATTTTTCCGTCCTGCAGTCTGTTCGCGGATTCGAAATCGCTTGCGCGGCCTCAATCTGATGTTAGCGGCAATTTAGTTGGAATTTATCCCTATGCCCTTCTTTCACACGGGATCGGGTGTCCAAAAAGGTCGTTTAAGAGTAGCTGACATCAGGTCAACAACCACCCACGCTTCGTAGAAAACGTATCAGACTATTTCCAGACCCCCCAAACCCCCGGTTATTCCCCGGAGTGCACAGTCGATTGGCTAACGCCGTACGATGCGCAAACTGCCCGCAGTGCCCGAGGTCTTCCCCCAGAGGATCCGATTCACCTGTCCAAGACACATCCGAATAGAGTCCTTTCCAGGTTCACCCCTCTTCGAGGAGGCTACTAGATGGGAGTTATACCGTGAGTTGAGCCGACCTAAGGTAACGCAGATCATATGACCCAAGCTGCACGGAACCATTAAATGCCACGAATAAGTGCGTGGGGCACGCCGAAATTATCGTGAACAGGAAAAGGTCTAATGAAAAATACCTCAAAAATGTTATTTTAGGTAAATACGTCCAAAAGTTCACGCCATCTAGTGGTAACATTTCAAAAATCTTGATGTAGCGTTTCCATGATGACACAAAATCATCGCATAACTCTGAAACTAAAAGTCAAACGAGGATCGTCTTAGCAGCATTATAATCGGCAAATAGTTTCTCCTGAAAATTGAGGGGGGAACGGGCGAAGCGGGGCTCAACTGATACAGACAAATTTGGCGTCAAGGAGAGTTTTTAAATCAGTACGCCCTGTAAAATATATAGACTTTTTTCGCTGGGTATGTTTAAATTATATAATTTTTTCTATTGTATATACGAATTTTGAGTTTATTTTAGTTTTTTTGTCAATGATAAATTGTTGTATTTATTTTTTCTGCTATAAGTTCCGTACCAATTTAATCCTGTCTGTTTCAGTTATTTCTTTTTAGATTTTTATTGTGTTATTTCAGACCATTTCAGTGTATATTTCAATGTGTTAATATCGAAATATTGTTATTATTTTGTTTATTTCCGTTTTCATTTTATTATAATTAATATAGTTTGGAATTCCGATACAGCCACACTCAATGTTTTCCTTTCATATTACCCTAAATCCTGCTCGAAGAGAAACTAGGCCCGGAGTGATCCTGCGCTATATCCTGCAGTTCGATGACGCGGGATGTTTTGCCTCGGGGAAACACCTGTGGCGGCCCTGGGCAGTGTGCGCTAACCGGTTTAATATTAACAAACAATTTACACTAAGACAGTACCGGAATAGTACTAACTTGTTTCGATTTTAAGTCAGTAACTGGCTCAATGTAAATCAGCCATTACGGTCTTTTAGAAGCAATGTATATGTCCACCAAATCCATGCGTTAACTTCATGGAAGAAAGAACGACACGAGTCGCTATAACTCCCAGGGTTGGCGGGTTCGCTCACTAAAATTGACACCTCTAGCACATTATGCCGAGATAGAAGCAGTAGCCGCACTCTCGAGCATTAGGGCGTTGCGAGTAGAGGGTACGAGGGAAGTAAGCAGAGGGGCTTCTCGTCGAACGCCGTCGCTCCGGCGTTACGCGGCGGTGGAAATTAGTACGTTTCAATATCTGCGTCGGCCGAATAGCTCCCAACTGGCGGCCATATGCGAGCCCCTACGACTCGTGTCGTCGCTCGCTTTGATTTCAATTTCGTTCTAAGAGAAGCTACTGTCTGGGTTCTGGGTATACTCTGCCTCGAGTCTGCATCTTATTAAATCTGTTGAAAAATCGATTAGGGAAGGTAACACGAAGCCAGCAGCGACGGCTAATAACAAATTAACATGCGGCAAGCATAAACTCGAAACATCACACTTTCAAAAAGTTAAAATTCCTGTCACACAATCCCTGTGAAAGGGACGCCGCAGTCAGGGGAAAAGAGAAAGTCGCGGAGACGCGGTCAATTCGGGTGTCCGGTTGCGGTTGAGCGGCGGTCGCCGCTTTTGCGAGATAAGCTCTGATTATACATAAACAGACCGCGGGCTTAAGATAAATCTTTTCGTTATGCAAATGCCCGAAATCAAACAGTCGCTTTGACAAAATCGAAAATGCAAATAAGGGCACAATGGCGCCGGGGTTGTCCGAAATAGAATTAGTAATCAAACCTCAAGAAGTCAAATTCGAAATGTAATTATTATCGCAGAGGGAGATTTGTGTTGGTGGAGGTAAATATTGTAAAACGACTCAATACTCAAAAGTTCGAAGAAGAATTCAACATGGTCACGACTATCAAACCACGGAAACTGGAATACTTCGTCGACCTTAAGAGGCATTCAATACATCTTCTACAATCTATTGTCCATGCTGCTCCCATGTGACTTCTGGCTACATTGAGATATTTTTTTAAATTTTTTTTATCTTATAAAATTATCCAATACAATACAATTGATTTTGCGAAGCAGATAAGATTACATTTGTGTGGATTTTATCACCCCACTAGATTGTATATCTGTTCTGGGGTGATAGTATTAATAATAATGAAGTTAAAAATTAGAAAAAAAGGCGAGCTTTTTGCCACATGACAATATCTTGCCACTAACTATTTACAGTGCAATGGTACATGTGCGCGTTGTGAAAATAAAGATTATTAAACAAATAAGTTTGTCTGCATAAAATACAAACAGCTATATATGTAAAACTAAAGGGTTCTTTAGACAATCAAGCCTGCTGGTCAAGCATCGCGTCGCGGGCTGGGAGGGGATCGTAAACCGCAGGAAATATGCAAATATTTTTTTAAAATATTTACGAAAAATGCCTAATTTCGTAGTTTTTTTACAAAGGAGTCACGTTATGCATCAATCACTTAGTCTAATTACCGCGACTCCCTGGTATAAACTACAAAATTAGGCATTTTTGGAAAATAAATACAAAAAAATATTTGCATATTTCCTGTGGATTACGATCCCTCCCTGCCCGCGACGACAAGCTTGTCAAGCATGCTTGATCGTCTAGAGAGCCCCTAAGATTGCCCGAGGAGATGAAATTGGGATAAAAAGGAGAGAGAAAGGATAGAACTGGTTACTTTTTAGAAAAGTAGTAGGTACTTATTGAGGTGAGAATTAAATGATTGTAAAGCAGGCGAGTTTTGTACATTTACTGGGAGATCGTTCAGCAGTCTTGAACTATGGACACAGAAAGAGCAGGAGTAGAAATGTTTTGATTTGTGTAGCCTTGCACCAACGATCACGTCAGAAACCTTTTGATAATGCTGTTTTGCATACGTTCACTCTCTCTAAATGTATCATCTGGGTTCGTGTCGCAGATTGTCAGCGAACATTTTTTCTGCAAAAGCGGGCGGGTCGTTGTGTGGTACTTGCTTCCCCAGACACTCCTGCGAGAAATCGTCAAGCTCTTAGAAATCCTGACTCTACCATGTATTTACAAAATGAAAGTGGCGCGATTTCTATACACAAACGTGGATTGTATCAAAACACTTCAGATTATCTCACTACAGATTAAGAAATATTTCCTTGAGAAAAGCCTTTTTATTTATTTATTTATTTCCCAAAACATAATTAACCTTACAGATGATTCCAAATCGTTAATTAATTTTCTAGACTATTATTCTAGATTATAACGACATTAATAAATTTTAATATATTTAACAAATAGAATTTTCTGTAAGAGTTTTAAATTCTTATAATATTAGTCTCATTTGTGATTTGTAAATTTATTATTAATTCCTAAATTTACTTTTTGACTGTTGTTGCATTAATTGGATTTTGATTATTTATTCCTAATTTAAATATTAAAGTTTTAATATTTTTAGATTGTTATACATAAACAGACCGCCGGCCTTTACGTTATGCAAATGCTCGAAATCAAACATTCGATTTGACTAAATTGATTTTGCCCTAATAAACTTTGTACCTATTCCTTACTTTTTAGTTCCATTGCATGAGTCAGAAATACAAATAAAATTAGAACAAAAATGGCATTGGGACTTGAAAAATTGATCCGAATGAAATAATAATTTTTAATTGAGATTTAGGCCCATGACATAGTCTAAGATAATGAAGAATTACTCTAAAAATAAAGTGTATGACTTCAATGGCAATGAAGCTCACCAGATTTATTCTGAATTTTAGATCATTGACAATTTATGCGGTAATATTAAGTCCACTCTTCGATAGGCGGAAACAAAAATGATATAGCCAGTATTGACGCCGTTTGGTCTTAAAGCCCGAATAAAAATCTCTCTCTAAAAATATCTCTAAATGTTCAGTGATGACATACACTAGATCGACCGTACCTCTGATGTATAATTACCTACTCCATCGCTGGTAATGTGCTTACTAAAATTGAGGAGGTGAAAGATCTAGGGATTCTCTTTGATTGTCAGCTTACGTTCAAGGAGCACGTGATTGATTTTTCTAAGTTCTCTTTTGAATTACTAGGTTTTGTTATTCAGAATTTAGAGCATTTTCACAATGACCGGGTTATGCATACATTGTATAATTCAATTGTGAGAAGTAGATTACCATGGAAAATGTTTCTGGATCTTATAACACCTCTTTATATCACCATGGAGTCTTTATATCACCATGGAAATCTGAAAAAAAAATCGAAAATGTTTTTTACGCTTTATATATTTCAAGCAAAACGGTTATTATCCCTACTTATACCCTACTATTTTTTTACTAAGCATTAGTAGTAGTAGTAGTAAACGGAGTGGAGGGCTTGTTTCCAGATCTTGATGTTACCTGGATCTATAAGATCTTTTGTAACTATCCACTCTGTGGTTAGGTCAGTGGTCAGCTAGTAGCCCAGTACTTCTTACCAGTTCAAGTAGATTTTACTAGGCATGGTTGGCTATAATTCCCTTATATTGAGTAGAGTAATGCTCACCATGGCCTACTTTTTAATCTGATCCGGGGCAAAGTTGATAATCCTAGCATGCTAGCGAAGGTTTGTCTCTTTGTTCCGGATAACTATAATCGCGCTTGGTCGCATACTTTATTAGCGGAGCCGTCCTCGCGAACCAACTTAAGTCGATGGAGTCTTCTTACGCGTGCCTTACGACACATAAATGTGCTATGTACGACAGCGTCAGACCTGGACATTTTTAAAGCGAGCCCACATTTTTTCAAGGTATGGCCATTGCGCTATCTGTTTATGCTAGAATGAGATTGATTGTTTTTATATGTTTTTAATGTACTCGTACTTTTACTATTTTTAATGCCTCTACTTGCATATTTAGGCATATTTAAAACATGGTTAAGTACCTAAAATTAAAAAAAATGTTTATATTATGTTATATTACACCTCAACGAATTGGTGTATACTGTAATGTTGATTTTTTGTTAAATAAATAATAATAATAATGATATCCGGACCCACAAATCATTTAAAACTGTAACGATCTCATGGATTTCATACCAATACTTCCAAACAGTCATTCAAGCGAATGGAAAATGATAAGATCAAAATAATCAATAATATGTCCATCTTAGTTCATGTATAAATTTTTAAAGCCGATAAAAAAATTGATAATTTTTAGTAGTGATTACATTAATTCTCACACTACTGCATGGTGATTAAGAGGGACAAGAGGAGGGACAGCTGAAGAAAAGAGAAAGAAGGAATCAACACAGACCCTCTCCAGCATTATGGTCTTGAGTAATAATATTGAACATGTAGTTTTATTTTATTTATTTTACTTTGTATGTAGTTGCTCATCTATATAGGACATTTTAGTAACCATTTTTTGACGTCGAAATGCAGGTGGTGCTGTTAGCAGTGACGTCACAAGTAATACCAATTTATTTGGCCATCTATAATAACATTTAAATGAATGTTTTTTTTATAAAGGACCGATTGGTTATAAATAACCAATAATTTACAGAGCGATAACAATAATAATATTCAATTATTAGTGCCATCTATAGCATTTTTTATATAGGTTAGAATGCCTTCAATAGGTGGCATTATACCTAGATAGACTAATAGGTCTACCTGAACAATAAAGTGCTTAATTATTACGCATTGAGCCTGTCTACCAAATTAAGAATTTACATCCTTACGTAAATAATATTAAAATAATATATTTTATTATTTTATACTGTATAGGCGTCTTTAAAGCGCCATCTACAATTTGCCATAATAATGTTATAACACAAGATTGACCAAATTGAACATAATAACTATTTTAAGAACGTGAACGCCATCTATATTTTGCGTTTCTTAGTAAAATACAGGTTACCATGTCGTAGTAATCCCTTGGGCACTCTAATACTCTTTATAGTCAATGGTAAAACCTTCGTTTTAAACGCTGACTCTTGAATTGCGTCCATATTAGCTTACCTTTCAAAAGCGTTGACCACCAACCACATCACGCGTGACGCCGAAACGGTCGTTCGCGGCTCTGTGGAGCGAGCGTCACGACGCCCCCTCCCCTTAAAAGCTGTTTCTCCTTGACTTTTCCAAACCGCACCGAGTGGAATGCGCTGCCGACGTACGCGGAATAATGATGTTATTGCACATGGAAGTTAGCTGCAAACTTGGCTTTCCTCTTTTCAGCCGTGCAAGTTTCCCTATCGACGCCACGCTGCCGTGAAATTCTTTATTTTAACCCGCTCTGAGCCACGGAACGTTTCTAATGCAAGTTTTTGTATTTGCCACATTCTTAGTTTCATCATATTGGGGAAGTAGGAAAAATGACGTTTTACTAACGCTCTTATAAATTTATTGCTTCTGTACATTTTTGAGGCGGTTGGCACTGCTCTGCTTTAGAGACACTGTTTCAAGGAGTAGTGCCAACCGCCTCAGAATATGCCAAAGGGCAATGGAGAGAGCAATGCTAAGCATCAGTCTCCGCGACAGAGTGCGCAATGAAGAGATACGAAGGCGCACGGCGGTGGCACGTAACGTATGGAACGTATCGCCAGACTGAAGTGGGGTTGGGCAGGTCACGTCGCGAGGCAGGATAACGCGAGGTGGCCGGAGAGGCTTGTCCATTGGGGACCGAGAACCACAAAGCGAGGCGTACGGAGGCCACAACTACGATGGCTGGACGACATTAGAAAAGCATTAGAAAGACATGGAAGAAGAAGGAAGAGGCCTACGTCCAGGAGTGGACCAAACCAGGCTGTGGAAGAAGAAGGAAGAATACATTTTATTATACAGAAGTAATAAAATGGAATTGGCATTTTGGACCCACTTTTCCCATAGCTGTAAATTGGCATTGCCATTTGCCACTGGAATGATCTCTTTAAGTAGAAAATTTATTTTTACAACGATTGATCTCAATTATTAGTCATTTCTGAGTTATATCCTATTAAATATGACTATTTACCTATATCCTCTATGGCACCTTACACATCCAGACATTGTATATTTAATAACTATTTAAACGAAAATCATCGCAGAATACCCGAAACGATAAACTATATGCTGTGTGAGTACAAACTATATATTCCTAAGCATGATCGCGTTTGTCAGCAGTATATGGAGAGGAAATACTGGAATATGTTGCTTGAACTCTGTAGTATGTCTCATGATTTAATTCCTGCTCTGCTTCCTGACGTATGTAATATGCTAAAGTCAGCTGTACCACATGGTGTGCCCAGTGACCGTACATCATAATTTACTATCTTTTATGAATCTTCACTGCTAATATTATATTTTAAATAGATAATTGGCATTGGATTTTTCGTGTAATTAGCCATATTTTGAGATGGAAAAGCTCATAATTGCGGTAAGTTTTAGTAGTTATTAATATTCTGGATAAATAGATCTTGACAATGGTAAATACGTTATTGGTATTGAAGAGGTGGGCCCAGAGCCAATATATTTTTGCCCATTGTCCTTTATAAATTTATAACGTCCTTAGGTGACCATCAAACACCCGCTCATAGCATTTCGTGACATCACCGGTACATTTTGCCTCCGATGATGCAGGGGTTCGCCAGAGTCCCTTGATATTTCCCGACATTCCAAAAAAGTCACATTTGCCGTCTTCACTGGGACAATAAGTGTGCAAATGTCGCGTACCCTGCATGTCGTTACTCTGCGTTGATTGAGTGTCGAGGCGCGTAGTTCAATATTAATCGCCGCGACGACAGCTAGCGCAAGATTTAGCGATGAATATTTTGGCGCGAATTTCGAAAATCGTCTTTTCACGCATTACTAAGTGTGTCCTGAGGTTCGTTCTACTGGTTCAACTAATGGTTCATTCCACTAACAAATAATTGCTCACAGAATGCTGTTTTTTCTCGCTGAACGTTGTTACCGCCTTAAAGTGTTCCATTACGTAAGGCATAATAGCGCGTTCAGTCTGTTCAAAATGAGATAACCCACACCTACATTTGATGTTGTAAACAACTGGGGTTTTTCAGTGGCAATATATTTTTCACGGGCCTTAGCTTGGAGATCCTCTATGCTTGGAGATCGTCTAAAGATCGTTTTAACCCTTGGAAAGCCAGCCAGTTTCATTCAGCGAATGAAACTCACAACGGCATGTTTTCAACCCTCAAAAATTTGTTGGTAGGGGGTGCTAGTGCATGCATACTAATTTATAAAGGTGGCTTATTTAATGAAGGCAACTTTTAACGAGGCAACAACAACTGCAAATTGTCATAACAGGAAAACCACCGATCGGTTGTATTAACATTCTAGCGGTTAATGCTAAACCTGTTCAGCATTTTCCTAATTCGATCTGCTACTTCCTTGATATATGTCAAGAATGGCGGAGCTCGATTTCTTGCATCAGGCCTTTCTGTTGTATATTTTATGGTACGGTTTTTGCTTTGTCTTCGTCGAAATATTGGTAATACCATCGCGGCATCGTCTAGTTCGACGTCGTTTTCTTTTATTTAAAATTCTAGTTTTTTTTGTGTCTTTTATATCTCTTATTTTAAGGACAGTATTTCATTTCTATCACTGATTTTTATTTCAATTAGGTTACATATTCTATTAAAATTTAATTAGCGCATTATGTTATTGGTGTATCTGTGAATATTTGTCAAATTCTTTTAAAAGTATTTTTATACTCTCTACATTAGCTTATTCATTTCCCTTTCCAAATTTGTAAGATTTCACCTTTTTGCTCGTTACTGCTTAATTCCGCTTGGATTTCTCACCGTAGACCCTATAAAATTAATCTCTTACTGAGAAAAAATAATTTTAAAGAATTATTATTATATTTTTTTAATAAATATGTATAAATAAGTAATTCATAAAAAAAGATTTTTTTTAAAAATGCGTTTTTTTTACAGTTGACATTTTTTAATACTTTTACTTGAGTGAAAAAAATTGAAAATTGTTACATTGTTTTATTTTTATAGGTATTAGTGTAGTCATTATAATAGGCTCTGCCTAGTTGATATCGAAAAAAAACAAATCATTGTATATTTTTTAGTCATTTTAATTTGATAAAATTAAACAATAAAAAAGCAATAAAAACAGACAACGTTGGAAGTTTAAGACACAGGCGTTAGAATCGACAATATTCCTCGTAACGTCGTTTTACCGCACCACACTGACTGAAAATAATCCTGTAAGTATTGATTTAAAAAACTGTTTTTAAAACATTTTTAACATCGAATGATCAGTATATTCTGAATTAATATTTTTATATTAATTTTAATATTTAACAATAATTGTATTTATAGAATTAGGCTTATGTTATTTTCTCGTGGATCCACAAATTTTACCTACTAACGTAAAATAACATGGACATGATAAAAGGGAACATTATGACATATGGACATGGTGCTCGCTCTTAGTTTTCATTACCACTATGTAGTACAACAGCGACGACAAGACCAGTTGGTGTGAAACAGATCTGCGTTTCGGATCGGGCATGAGTTTCAGACGCCGGTCATCATCCAGTGATGGCAGTTCCAATATCCAGACGCATTCGATCGCTGATTCCAGATAACGGCGATGCCATTATACTGTTAATAAAGTGTTTTTCTTATATGTTATTGTTTCATAAGTAGAATAGTATGTGAGGTTTTGTTGATAATACACAAGCTGTATAGTGAAAGGAGAACACATTTTGCACAGAGACACTTTTCTTACGTTGCTCTTGGAATGTTTGAACAAAATGAGTTGTGTTTTTCCTGTTTTACTCAAATCTAGGTCTAGTCACAGAGCAAAGGAAAACCTAACAAAGTCACTTTTTACTATGGGTCGACTAGAAACGGAGACACTGATAACATATATACTAAAATAACGTAACGCAAGAATTTTCAAATCTATGATATGAAGTATAATTTTCGCTTCGCCTAACCGACTCCGGTTGGAATAATTGGAGTCTACCGAATACTGCCCTAGCAATTGTAATTTCCGTCTCTTCCTTTTCGCTAATCACACCCACCCTTTTTTTCAAAATACCTCGGCAAACCAATCAACGCTTCAATTTCGATTCGCTCTCTAAACAACGCGACCGCTTGGGTTGCTGAATTCCTGCGGAAATTCAATTAGCGGAAGTTTGTTTCGGCGTTTTTCGCCTCTTTTCAAACAGACACATATACAAAAAAGAAAGCGGGCGCCGGCCTTGGCGCTGCGGCGCGGGCGGCACGGATGCTGCATGCGGAGGCTCGCAGCCGTCGGGCGAATTTTGCAACACCAACTTCCCCGATGCAATTAAAAGTTGCGCGTCGTCCGCTCAGTCAGTAGACCGATTAAACGCAAGCGTCGATATTGTAATTTTTGCCCTAAGCACTCGTCCTTTATTCACTGTGAAATGGAACTCCACTAATTGCGGGCGGAAATCGACGCGATGTTGATATTTTTAGGTTCATTTTTGAATCGATCTGAAATTATATTACGGCCAATAGGGATAAAAATAGCCTTGCCTCACAAGAGGTACGGCATGTAATGATTTTGATTTTATATAGCTGTACCCGACCAGACGAGCTGTAGCTCAGTATGGTCAAGGAAAAGGGAGAAAGCATACGTTCTGATAGGTTTAACCGTGAAATATTATACTTAAAACAAATGCGTATTGGAAAGCAACGTTGTGTTCAAATTTCAAAGCAATCGGTGAATAACTTTTGGAGATTTAAGATTGTTTATGCTTGGGCCCCGGATGTATGTATGAACTTATCGGTGGTATGGAATGGACTCTCTGCAGTGACTGGGAACAGCGATGAGCACTTATTTCACTTAGGAGCGACGGCGACAGAGATACGCAATCTCAGGCTGTCTTTTTCACAGCTACGATGACGAGAGTAGACCTTCAGGAAGAAATCACCAGAAGAAGTGAGAGCCATCTCAACATTGAAACGGAGACGCATCCTGTCACCAGAAGCTGAAGTCCGAGGGTCATAGTAGCTTGGGCCTGATGGCAGTTTGTGCTCTTTAGTATGTCGAATTTATGGTTGAGCTCCTATCCTGTAGCCTCCTCGAAGAGGTATCTTGGAAAGCCTTGACTATACCTGCAGTTCTAGGCAGTTGTGACTAGCAGCGTGCCGGGGAAACTGCCTCCGGCGGCCGTTGAGCGGTTGTGCCCATCAGGCATCAGCTGAGTCTGCTCAATCGGTCAATTACCGAAGGAGTCTGCAGAAGTACGTTTCCTTAAGAGCAGGGTAGTTCCTTAGAAACGTCCCATTGGTTACTCGATCCCGAGTTACATGCGGGCAAAGCGCTGCATGAGACCACGACAAATTTGCCTCTAACAGTAGGTATAGACGTCGTAAGCAACTTCGGGCCAGTAACCAGACTAGAGGGCAGAGAAATATGTCCAAACCTGGTTAGCAGGGCCCAAGATACCTTAGTGGGTAGCTGCCCAGTGCCTTAGACTCTACCAGGCTCGTAACAAAACTGGACGGTACATTGTCTTCGTTTAAATATAATTAAAAAAAACAAAATGGCAACATCCGTTGATCCTGATATCCTGGGATGGCGGACACGCCCGTAGCAATTGACAGTCCCTAACTGTCAGCGGAAGCTACCGAGCCGCTTGGGGGTACCTGGTTTTGGAATCGGCGGTTCGGAGCAGACTTAACCGGGTTTCAGGTCATTGCAAGTGATGACGCTCTCAGCTTTTTTTCTATTATACGTCTTCATTGATGACTTGAGCTTGGCTGCAGTTTCTGTGCGTATATTTTCCACGCAATAAGTTCCAAGAAAAAAAGATTGATATAAATCAATCCCACTGATAATAAACTGTCAAACACTACTTGGGCAAAGGACCCATATGTAGGGGAAAAACACAGCTTTCCTGGATCAACCAGTAAGAGAATTCTCTCAATATCTATAAATACTACCATTTTAACAGAAATAATCCAAATCGTTATGAGCCGATTTCAAGAAAAATATATTTTAGTTTTGGCCTCTATGGTAGCTACGCTAAATTTTGTATCTAAACCGATAATATTTAAATATACAATAGCCATATATATACGAACCACATACCAAACTTTAACAAAATGAGTCAGTGGTTACGTTTGTATGCTGTCACGTGATGGTACGGACAAGGGACACCGGACACATTTAAAACAACCCTTTTTTTGAGTTTTTGGAACCTCAAAACGTAAAAATCTACTAACATCCCTAAATCGATTTTTCTCACGATCGAAAAACTTCCATACCTAATACTCTGTAAAAGTCATAAAAGGTCGACTTTGCCGACTTTGCCGGCTCGCGAGGGGGATTGAGTTCTTCCATTTATTTTGTCTTTTTTGTTCCACATCTACAAAAAAACGAGTTTATGGTGAAGTTTAAAAACCTACCACCTCTATAAATCCAGTCCAACCAATCCATCCAGATCGATGCTAAACTTCTTAGAAAATGATATCAAAAGAAGAAGAAGTTAATACCGAGCATGAAAGCTCGGTATTAACTGATTATATTGGAAACTCTCTCTCTAGTTGTGTTATCTCTCTAGGTCGTCTGTCGTGTATTTGCCACAAACACTACAGAAACCGTACCTGAAGCTGTTGAAATTGATATAAAGTTTTCATTTAAAGAAAACACATAGATAGGTCTTTCAACATATAATGAGATATATATAATTCTGGGTGACTTTAACTTACCCGATATCGAATGGGAAATTGACGGCAATAATCTTTTCATCTCTCCAACTCATTCGTTATCTTGCTCTAATATTGCAATTACCCTTGACACTATGTCGCTTTGTGGTCTGAAGCAATTCAATGGTGTCCGCAATGCTATGAATAGAACATTAGATTTAGTATTGAGCAACAACACCGTCGTTGTTTATCCTAGTGATGATCCTATTGTTCCGGAGGACTACCCTTTCCATAAGGCCCTTGTTATTGAATACTCTCTAGAGCAATTGAAACCGCTCATGCATCTACAACATCAAGTCAAACTATTTAATAAGGGCGACTACGCCTCCATCCGTGCAGATCTGGCAGTTGTTAAGTGGGACGAAATCATCCGCGACGTTGATATTGATTCGGCCCTGGAAGCTTTCTACCACATTTTAAATAACCTGATTGAGCTTTACGTGCCAAAAAAATCTGTCTGGGCGTCCAAATATCCTCCATAGTTCTCAGCTCCATTGATAAACATCGGAAAAGAAAAATATAGATATCATAGGAAGTTTAAACAGTTCCATAATCCCTTGGACTATAATACCTTTGTGCTCTTACGATCACGACAGAAGAAAATAAACAAGGAGTGTTTTGACAAATATATCAAATCAGTTGAGGTGAATATTGCTCGGGATCCGAAACGCTTCTGGTCATACGTTAAGTCACTCCGCAAAGCCGATTCGATCCCCAAGCATGTATCATATTTAGGCCACAGTTCAGATTCTGGCCAGGACACATGTGATTTATTCTCCAGCTACTTTACTTCCGTATTTGAGCCAAAATTCAACGACTCTTCTATTTCTAGTTCTATCGAGACTGATTATGGGAGTGTCAATATCTCGAGTGTAGAAGTAAACGTAGAAATGATAAAGAAATACATCAGCAAACTTGACCTAAATAAAAGTGCTGGGCCAGATGGTATTCCTCCGGTGTTCTTGGCCCGTTGCTGTGAGGCACTTGCTACTCCATTATCTCTGCTATTCCAGAAATCTTTATCCGAAGGTGTCTTTCCAAATCAATGGAAACTGGCATTTGTCTCACCTATATACAAATCTGGGTCAAGAGCCAACGTCTCAAACTATAGGCCGATCTCCAAGTTATCTATCATTAGCAAATTGTCTGAAAAAATTGTGTATGATCAACTCTACACAGCAACAAGACTTCAAATCTTGCCTCAACAACACGGCTTTAGGTCGGGAAGATCGACTGTGTTCAATCTCTTAGTTTTCACTGATTTCCTTTTCGTTCATATGTCTAAACGTACCCAGGTTGACGTCGTATATACCGACTTTAGTAAAGCTTTTGACAAAGTTGATCATCTAATTCTTATAAAAAAGTTGCAACTGGTCGGCATACAGGGCGATCTTCTAAGGTGGTTTGCCTCTTAAATAGAAAATCGCTCTCAAAGTGTAGTATTGGGTGGATTTAAGTCTGACTGGGTAAAAATAACATCTGGAGTCCCACAAGGTAGTCTACTAGGACCACTATTGTTTACTATATATTTAAATCAACCAATGCTTCAGCCTTTGTAAATTCCTCCTTTTTGCTGATGATATGAAGGTGTATGCACCGGTAAGGACATTGGACGATTATATATCATTTCAAAAAGATCTAGATAGACTGTCTCTTTACTGCTCGGCAAACCGATTACACATCAATGCTTCTAAGTGTGCAATTGTTAGTTTTACAAGGAATACCAAGTCGCTAAATTTTATCAGAGAGGGCGCTCATCGATTTTATTTTTAAACGATTATTCACATTTCTTTTGAATATGCTGCGTGGTGGGTACAAGCACCGACCTATCTTCCTTTTCTTACAGATGTTACCACCTACGCTAGCGGTACACTGTGAAATGATACAACGACAACAAAGGCCGGATTATGTAGAAATCCTATTTCGCGGCGGACAGGCTGGATCAATGGGAACGTTATACGTTTGCCTCTCACCTCAGGTGATGCGGATATGGGTGAACCGCCGCACCGCCCCTTGCCCTCTTTGTGTAATTTGAGTAATCCGACAGGCCGGCCACTAATGGCCACATTGTGTCCATAACAGTCGCTGTAATGGCTTAACCATGTACATTAAAGTTTTCAAAATGAATTAAAAAATATGTGAATTATTCCGGACAAGGTGCCACTATTACAAGGAGGATAATATGATAAACACATAAATGCAAACACATAAATGCTTGAAATTAGACATAATGCATGATGGTTTTCATTAAATATTAAATTATTCCATCTTTTACACGACTGCCCAATAAAAAAAGGGGTGTAATGTGATCAGGGTTAATCTATGTATGTTTTCCGTTTCTGTATTCCACCATAACTTCCAAACGCTTTAATCGATTTAGAAGTATGTGGTATTTTTGGAAACACTAAGTCATCTCGAGTATCATAGGTTACTTTAACTCTCCAAATATCCTGTCAATAGTTGTCTAAATGTCCAAATGACAATAAATTAACATAAATATATCGTGTTTAGTGTCAAATGAAAGGTCTGATGGAGTACACTACGAATATATATGTGTATCTATATGGATAAATACATAAACCACAAATATTTCATAAAAATACCGTAATAAAAATAACTCTCAATACAGTAGTTCAATTTTTGTAATGGCGGTCGTGTTTTTTAATCCTTTTAATATATTTATTGCTTCTCATTTAAAAAAATGGATGTTATGCCTTTTATTTATTAATTATGTTTATTTATTTTGCCGAGTGACAAAATTTGAATAATTCAACTCTCCGACCGATAATATTATCACTGTTGCAAAGTAGCAGTCTCATCGTTTAGGTTTTTTACAAAATTATGTCATTGTTTTGTTCAAAAAAATTCTTTGTTTTAGCTTTTATTTTTCGTTGCTAATCTTGAAATTTAGTTTATTTTTTGTTTCAACTACCTGAGCTTCTTAATGTCATGAAGACTTTATGGTGTTTATGATATTATTATAATCATTATTGGAGACAAAAGAAATGGCTACGCCTTCTGTATCCTGACTTCGCACGCCTTCTTAATTCCATTAGTTGTACTTTGTTTTATCACTTACATTCTTTATATATGGATCTACATTCTATTACCACCACCGCCTTATTTTTAATAGGATTTAAATTCTATAATAATCACAAAATAAACTTAGCAAATGTCACGTAAACAGAGAAATGCGTGTGTTCACTTGTCACTGTGCCTCGTCGCCGCTTTTCACACTAATCAGCTTGCGACAAGTGATTAGTAATTTTACCTTTTCCTAGATGTCGCAGCGCGCTCAATGCTTGACAAACTTTATTTAAAAATCAAATTGTTAAAATTTACAAAAAACTAAAAATTAAAGTTTTTTTTGGTTTTTGCCACCACTTTTTCATTAAAAGTTGCTTATTTGCTCGTACTGATTCACGCACTTTAAGAATGCTGATAAATTTAAACTCACCCCGTAGTATCAGTTTATAGTCTAGGTATATTATTTGGATTTCGTTTTTATTTGTTTACGTACTTTTAATTATATATTTAGTATTTAAAACCTATTTTGTAGACTAATATATTTTATTGTACGGTTATGACGAAAAAATATATATATTTTTTATTATTGTTGATTTAATTTTTAATTTTGACTACATTTTACTATTTTTAATAACACTTTTTTATGATAATTTTGGATATGCATACCTATATAATTAAAATATTTATTAATTTTTAATATTTTAATTATTTTAAATGTAATTATTTGAAATGTTTTAATTAAAGGTATTTTTTATTTTTAATTCCTTCTTGACAAATTTTCTTGTTTATTAAATTTTTGGTTTTTTAAGTCAGTGGTAAGTACCTGTTTTGATTTATTTTGTTCTTTCTTTAAATTATGACCAAGCGTGTCTACAGAAAACATTTTTGTTGGCTACGCATGCCTTAGTCGTAGCGTCGACGTAGTGATCAAGATGCAATGCAGTGAGCTTTATATTCTGCTACTGGTTCAAAAACAAATATTATGGAATGTGTTTGTATCTCGTGATTTACTTTATATAAATAAATAAAATAAATATAAGGTTTTTTGCAATTACCATTTTTGTACTTTATTGGTATACATGTATCGTAATTCATTCACTCGCATACGAGATTGCTTATTAACTTCTAGATTTATTTATTTACTTAAAGTAAGCAGAATATTATTATTTGCAGTACATTAGCACTATTAGAGGCTTCATTCTAAACAGTTGCAAAACCGAGTATATTTATTAAATCAACGCCACCTAACTAGGCCTACGCGTACTAAGGCAAGCGTAACAAGCAAGCAATGGCGTGTGCACACGTGAAATTACATTTTTTTCAAATCTAATAGCATTGAAATAAAGTAATAATAATAAGCTAAGTTTGTAATAATACTAATTATTATTCATCAATCTAAAAACGTCATATATATATAATAGTTCTGCATACCGGTGGCACAATGGTTGGGTCGCCTGTTCTTACTGTGTTAGGTTTCGGGTTCGATTCTCGGCTGGGTTACCATTTTGTGTTGGGATAAAATTAACGGAATTGCGTTTAAATTCTGTTGATCGAATGCAATAACAAGACACTCACTTACACACATCTTACAAGCACACAATCATATAAACACTTCATAGTAGGGTTGGTTGTAAGAGATTGTCGTATGCCAATAAACCCGTCCATTGTGAAATGTCACAATAAATAGTAGAAACAAACAAACAAACAATATACAGTCTGTAAATAATATTTAGAAATACCCGTTATAGAAAACATATCAAAATAAATAGTTTAACGATCTTCAGTAAAATGTGATAATTGTGAATGATAATTAGAGACTGAAAAAAACATAGCAATAAATAGTTAAATAATCTAATTGAAATAGTCAGAGGACGACATTGTACATAAGATGAACATATTATAAAATGATAAAAATAATACTGAATAAAATCAAATTAAAAAATAATTAAAACGCAAGAACGGAAATTTAAAAAAACAATCTGACAAATGATTTTCCCGAAATTCTTAGCCCTCGTTTAATGATAAAGTCTTGCGATTATTGTTTGTCAATTTCTTTGCTGAATCTCCGGATTTCAACCTCGGCGATTCTCCTTTACTCAGCTGTGGGCGCGTGCTGGCCTACATATTTAGATTCACTTCCATTACATTTACATGTAGCGACAGATCGGCAGTATAAGGCCCCCTAATATATAATGGATATTTTCCGGATGTAGAGAGTGCTTTCCTCGATGAGAAGCCGTATTATCTCGGAGGCGGTCGGATCAGAAAGGCGATTTATATTCATAGGTTACCCACTATTATAAATTGGATGGAAAAGAACTGCGCCGCGCCGTAGCGTTTTATGGTAGTGCTTTTAATAAAGTAGGTACCATCGAATAAACATCGACAAGGTATTTTGTTTTGTACGACGTTTCATTTAAGACCGTGTTTGTATGTGATTTTATTTAATTTTGTAACCGAAAAGAACGTTTTTATAAAATATTCTTGTATGTTGCCGAAAGGCAACAAGGCGGGTTCCACAAAACGGCATCAGCCTTGTGGGTAAAAAAATAAATAAATGGAAAAATAAAAATAGAACCTCCGCTTTTAACCTCCGTATACTGGGGCGATCAAAATTATAAGCGATCTTAAAAGTAAACCATTATGAAATATTATGTACCTAAACAGATGCTTTTTAGAAACATTTCAATGAGAAGCATTAAATAATTTGATTTGAAGAAAAAGCGCCCAACACTTTTACACTCAAATAATATAATTATGTAATTAAAAACATGTGTTACAACAAGACGGGTTCCATGAAACGGCATCAGCCTTGTGGGTAAAGAAATAAATAAAAAATAAAAAAATAAATAAAAATGGAAGATTTACTTTTAACCTCCGTTTATTGGGGCGATCAAAAATACAAGCGATCTTTAAAGTAAACCATTATGAAATATTATGTACCTAAACAGATGCTTTTTGGAAACATTTCAATGAGAAGCATTAGATAATTTGATTTGAGGAAAACGCTCCCAACACTTTTACACTCAAATAATATAGTTATGTAATTAAAACATGTCTTACACTAAGTCCCTTATGGAGTATACAGTGAAATCAGACTGGTCAATTATTCGTTGCTCTTTAGTGCAGTATTTATAAAATAGTTTTTTTCTATTTTTTTTATTCCTTTTAATATATTTACTTGTTTTAAATATTGCTATAATTATATAGCAATAATTAAAACAAGTAAATATATTATTAAACCACGATTGATCATAAAGTACACGGAGGCTGTATCATATGAAATGAATGCGGCGGGCGTACCGAGCGTTCTGTGGTGTGCCATTGTCCGCAGCCTGGGCTGTATGCGTGGCTGTGTTCGTTATTTCCTATCTGCAAAAATGTCACTTTATGTTCTCCGTACAGACGCAGTGATATTACACCTCGTAATTTTAATTAATTAAATATTATAATGAATTAATTACTATATAATATATTACAGATAATGTATAATTTAATAGAGCTTATATTATAAGCTCATATGAAAAGCTCTAGTTGGTACCAAAATATTATTCAATAAACATCGCAACAAAGGATTTAATTATCTGAAAGTTGCAGGTGTATGCAACTGCTCTGTTGTGTTGCGAGGCAGGCCGCTAAATAAATCAATTATGGATCAGAAAGGCGATTTATATTCATGGGTTACCTATTATTATACAATTGATAGAAAAGAACAATGCCGTTGCGTTTTATTGTAGTTATTTTGAATAAAATAGGTACCAGCGATTGGATTCAAAATATTTCACAAAATGTTAGGAATACCGGGCGCAGCTGCGCAGGTGTACAATGCGCAATGCTCGTCGTGAAATAAAAACCAATTTAGCCAAATAAAGAATGATGTAAATGTATCTGTTATCAGTTGATTAGTTTACTTGAGAGATCCATAGACAATCAACATTGTCAAGCAATTACGAGCTTGACAAGCAACACTTGACGTGGCTTAATGACATATTAAACATGCTTGTCATGCATTTATATACTCATTTGCCGGCGCCTCGCCTCTACGCGTCGTGCGCTGGGAAAAATTCGCGTATTCATCAAGCAGTTTTGACTGTATATGGAGCCGCAAGCATGCTTATCAGGCTTCTTTTTTTCATTTATTGTCGACGCGGCGCCTTTGCGTAGTGCGCTGGGATGGGATCGCAAGCCGCAGGAAATATGCAAATATTAAAAAAATGTTTATTTACCAAAAATGACAAATTTTGCAGTTTTATACCAGATTCACGGTAATTAAACGAAATATACGTTAAAAAAAACAATACATAGGTTTTAAAATCCCCCTATAGATTACGGGGATGGAACGACACGGCACTATAAAATAATTTTTGAATAGACAGGTCAGAAGAGCTAAAATTTTAAACCTGAGTATTTTTAATCTTAAAATTTCTTTAATCTAATCTTAAAATTCTTTGTATATTTAGTAATCGTGGAAAAATCGTTACATTTCTTTATTTCGGTAGGATAACCCCATATCATTAGAAATACCGAAAATCAGGAAGGTTCGACACCACTGGATGCGAGTTTCTTGGTAAGCATTCCTCTAGACGGTCATGCAAGGCTTGACAATCATTACAAGAATATATTTAGTTAATCAAGCATTTTCCACAGCAGTACTTTGCTAGTTAAGCCATCAAGATTAGTTCTAGAAGGTCAAAATTGCTTGATAAGCACGAAAAATTAACGTGCTTGACAAGCAATTTTGATCGTGTAAGGAGCTCTTTACCTCCGCTACTTTTTAATAACAAGATCATAAATTATTAAAGAATAAACTACAAGATAATTATTATTTAAACTACAAATTCTAGCCGAGGAATACAGAGGCAATAGATTGTCTGCAAAGCGGACATTCTTTACTTTAAAGCGGAACTTGACATCCTAATTTTTATGTGTAAAAGCACTTTGTTTTTGATTGAGAAGATTTTACTTTAGCCTATATGGTATTTACGAGACTTCTATGGAGCAATGTTAGCACATATGATAAAATTGTATAAAATCATTAATATTTTAAAAAGTTTAGATAAAATATTTTAAAAGAATTCGTTTAGAAGATGATGGAAGAAATATGGCTGTGTTAAATTAATGCTGTGAATTTTCTAAAAGTGTGTCTCTACCTGGCGAATTATAGGTCCGTACAGGCACCGATGGCAACCAAATTTCGACTCTTAATACTCTTTCGAATCCTATGCCTAGTTGTAGTCAGGTCGTTTTACTTTACCGGCCCACCAACCGACGAGGAGGAAGAGTATTGTGAACGCGCATTTTTTTCCGAGATGAAGACGGATATATCGTGGTTAAAGATCTTGGTGTCATTCATGATTCTCATCTACTGTTCGATAATCACGTTCAATCTATTGTTTCTAAAGCTTCCAAAGCTTTAGGTTTTGTTATGAGGAGTGCAGCTTGCTTTCACCGTGCTAAAACTTTCAAGATCCTTTACTGCACTTTTGTCAGAAGCATCTTGGAATATGCATCTCAGGTATGGAACCCTTGTTATGACAAATATATAAACAGAATCGAGCGCATTCAAATGAAGTTCATGAAATATCTCTGCTTCCGTCTGAAAATCCTATACAGCTCATCTAACTATTTCAATTTATGCAAGAAATTTCATATCCTCCCCTTGATTAAGCGGCGTGAAACCGCGGACTTAACCTTTTTGCTAAAAATTACCTCCAATAATATTAACTGTCCTGACTTACTAAATAAAATTAATCTCCGTGTTCCTTCCAAACTCAATAGATTCAGCCCTGCTCTTCATGTTCCTCATGCTGGTACCAACTATAGGCAAAATGCATTTCTGTGGCGAACAAGTGACAATTTCAATGACATGATTAAACGCTTTGACTTTGATCTATTCTGTACGAGTGTTAACTCAGCTAGGCAGCGGCTGAACAGTGAATTTTTTAGCATTAATTGTTGAATAATTTTTGATGCATTCTTAATCGATAGCTTTAATTGAAAGATCACATATGTTTCTACAACGTTATTTAAACGTGAAAACCTTTAATTGGCTCTCTGCTATGTTACTCCGGCATTGTTAAATTATAATTAGCTGTTGGTTTTCCTGAAAATAAATAAATAAATAAATATACAATTTGATCCGAGGTGATTCGGATAGATGAAAACAGATATATACACTTGTTGTGAGGAAATCCTATTTAATCGAAATTGTATGAATTTTAATCAAAATTACAAGTACAGCTACCTCAGGTCTAAGACTTGATAGTCCAAAAATATTTTTTTCGTTAGATACCTGTATGGCTTACGGTTGATATTATTAATTTCTGTTATTATTAATTTATTAATTTCTGAGCCACCTCTGCAGGGTAAATAGTTGTTTTTGTACAGGCTCCGCAGCCAATGATTCCATAGCTCAGAATACTTTGGCACAATTTAACCGCAATATCATCGCGATGGCTTCAAATAAAACATAGTTTTACCCAAACCTACTTTCCTTAAATGTTGGTAAAGCTAAATACATCCTATTTAGCATTGACGTATGAGCCCAGCCGGACGTTCGCAATCATGCCTTTTTGTCATTTTTGCCTCTCGTCTCTACATCGATATTGATAGCACAAAACGTCAATTATTTTCAATTCATGTATTCCATGCCCCCTGACTGGCAGTCTGCTATGAGCACAGCGTAAGTAACAAGGAATTGTTGCTCGGCAGGTATTGCAGCTATTTCCGAACTGGCAACAGTTAAGACACTAAAGTACCGAAAGAGGATAAGGTTCGATTTCAAAGGCGCTATAGGAAACACAAACCTATTCGGGAAGTATCTGGCCGTCAAAAGTCATGACAACCGTATCGGATGGCATCTAGATTAGCGTTGCCATAATAGTTTAGGTAGGTACTGGCCGGGACACAATCAAAACTTAAGAAAAGTAATGTACAGAGCGCTCCACGCCGGGTGAAAATATAAGAAAACAGATAATCAAGATACATTTTGATTGCCTATGTTTATTTAGTTAATAATAGAATAACGTAGAACACATGACATAGCTTTCAATTCAACAGCAACAATATTATTTTCATTATATTTTGCATTGCTCATTGCATTTCATTACATTTTGCTCAAGAAGCTCTTTGCAAATTCTATTGCAATAAGAGCTCGGCCATATCCCACGAGGAAGTACATCGGCATGACACCAGGAATAAAACTCTGTATCTCCAACCGTTCGCAGCACGTACTGCCAAGTTCCAGGGGACTAGTCGATACTTAGGCCTCAAACTTTTTAATAAATTGCCCGAAAGCGATTAAAAACATCGATATTTTCAAGATCCATCCGAGTCTATCTACTTAAAATCAACATGTATGCTCATAACGACTTCTTAAAATATTTTGAAAATACATAGCATCGTATCTACCCATTTAATCTAATACATTTTATTTACCGTTAATTGTTTTGTTGTAAACTGTTATCATAGTCTTTGTTTTTGTAAATTAATAAGTTTAAAGTTATATATTGTATATCATCTCTTGGCTAAGTTGAGTAACTAGTTTAAGATTAATTAATTCATTCATTCATTAATTCATATTCATTAAGTCATTCCTACACAATTGTGTGGTTGTATTGGATATAAATACTTTTTATCTTTATCTTTATCTTTATCATTTAACTGTTCAAAAGATTCAACTGTTCTTATATTTTTCTGTCTTTTTGAGATCTTTTTCTGTCTTCAGGAGATCCGGTTACATCATATTTGTGAAATTCAGAACAAGTCAGGTTGAAATTAAACTGGCATTGAATGATGCTTTACACCGTTTCGATGTGAAGGCGATTGCGTTCTTTGGTCCACTGGATAACTACATGAGAAATTTTCTCTCAACATTCACATTACGACCAGGGATAGCGTATAAATAATTACACATCACAATTAAATTGCTTTTCCTCTCTGACATTTTATAGAGAGTCCAGATCCATATTTAACCATTTATTGTGCTTGTCCTTTTTGGTCCACACTTCTTTATTTTTTCGGTTTTCCCTGAAATCCTTGAGGTACGATATTTCTTCAAAGTAACCATCTGTAACAGCGACGCCTTTCTCTTTCGATAATTTATCTAAAAATACGATAATTTATCTTTCTCAGATAAATTATCGTATTTTCTACATCCTGCCATTGTGGAGAGGTTGTGAGATTCATCCAAGAAATCGAATTGACCATTGCAAGCTCACCCTCGCACTGTCACTGTTCGCCGACACGCCCATTGCCCGCATTTTTGAAAAATACCGCGGCTTATTTATTTTGACTGAGACATTTGATGAGTTAACCGGGACTACCAAGACAGAGTTTCTAAACTGCTGATACGTCCCGGTGTACCGGGACGTACGGCAAGCCTAATCTAGATGGACTCGCTGCCACCTTTTTTATATAGGATTTTAAAGCTTTTTATACGACTACCCGACAAAACAGGAGTGTAATGTATTCAGGGTTCATTATATATGTTTTCCGTTTCTTAATTCCACCATAACTTCTAAACGCCTAATGATATTGTTAGATTGTCTTTTCACCCCGAGTGTCATAGGGTACCTTAATTATCCAAATACCAAGTAAGTAGTAGTCTAAATATCCAAACGTGCAAATGTCAATAAATTAACATAATTATAACGTGTCTAGTTTTAAATGAAAGATCTGATTGATTATATTCCGGAAATATATATGTATCTATATGGATAAATAGATAAACCACAAATATTTCACAAAAGAACCGTAACAAAAATAATTATTTTATTTATTAATATTATTATTTATTCCGTAGCCGGCGATAGGGGAGGTGGTCGCCCTCGCAGCTAATACGCTGCTGTCGGTGCCGCTGTATCTCGTACTCCATTCACGATTCGCTTCCATTCTTGACGATTTTTTCCCACGTCTCGAGCATTCCTAGCCGAACTTATAAATACTTATAAATATAAGTATTTATAACTTATATTATAAAAAATAATAAAAAATACAATAGCTATCTTTTTGTAACGGCAGTCGTGTTTTTGTATTCTTTTTATTATATTTACTTGTTCTGGTTGTCATTATATCTTACGCAAGTTGGTTTCTCCGTTTAGGTCGCAACAAACACCATTTTTGCTTGCTTGTTCGCTTGTTTGAGTGATTTTCAATCTTGATTATGTGTAAACTAGTGCAAATATATAAGACGTCAAGTTTATATACATCCTTTTTTTCATACGCTCTTCATCTACTGTATCTTTGTTTTTGCTTGCGAACTCGTTTACGCGTAATCACGAATTGAAAATATCGCGAAACGCTTGCTTTCCGCAAGTTTGTCAACGAGACTAACCCACCCCCTTAGTCTAGAGTCTTGTGAAACTCTAGACTAAGGGGGGGGGGGGGGGGCTAAAAAGATACGTAAGATACATAAGGTTAGGGAAGAGCCTTTATTTCCACTTTTGACGAAACTGTTGCTTCGTGGTCTACATGTTTCGTATTGGCAATGCATGTTTTTCCCCTTCCCTCTTCTAATTACATTATTGTATCCTACGCAATTATGACTCAAGTCCTTGAGTCATAGTTGCGGAGGATGCAATAATATAATTATATGAGTGCAGGGAAAAAACATGCATTGCCACTTTGGTATAATGTCAGGAAACATGAAAATAATGTGCTCTATCACAAGTATTTTTATATTTTAAAAAATCTATACACGAAAAGACAGGCATAGCAATAATAAGAAAAATAAACTTGCCTTATTTAATAAACCAGGGAAAATAAATGTGCTAAAAAAGGGAAAAAAATATAAAAAAGGGAAACACTATTTACCAAAGCAAGAAATTGGGTTTCTAATACTGGCTTAAGTTATTTCAGTAAATATTCCTAGGATTTAAATCCTAAAATTGTGATTTTCCAAAATAAACCTTTCTGACAGAGTATTTTTCCTGTGCCCTTCTAAAACGCATGGCAGCATGAATGTTAATTATAGTATGTGTAGCTATAACCTTAATTCAATTAAAGTCGTTGGCTTA
Organism: Micropterix aruncella; assembly: GCA_944548615.1. Lineage (NCBI taxonomy): Eukaryota > Metazoa > Arthropoda > Insecta > Lepidoptera > Micropterigidae > Micropterix > Micropterix aruncella. The sequence goes on along the minus strand of OX155953.1, from coordinate 28,776,343 downwards.
TCATTGATTGCATTAATCTATGGATCATATAGTTATGAAATATATATTGATGATATATATTTTATTAATAATTCTGTCCTCTGACTATTTCTATTTAATTATTTAACTATTTATTGCTATGTTATATTTTCGTCCATAATTATTATTAACCCTTTTTCACGTCTTAAATTTTTTTTTTAATTATGAAAATATCGCAAAATTTGATAGCGATATTGATTACCGGAAAATATCACAACTGGACATTTTTAAATGTTATCCTTAAATTTGCCTAAGACCGATCGACGCAATGACATATCAATGACTTAGATTTAGAATAATACTTATTTTTTTCCTACCTTGTTTATTATTGTTAGTTATGTTTCAATGTTATTATAGAGTGGTTTAAATCATCATTAATTAATTTTATTATGGTGATAACTTTGGATGGCTCCGTATGTGAAGATACTCTTCGTTTATTCAAAATAACTAACTTATTTTTAAAATTATGTAAGTTGAAGTATGCTCAAGCCATTTTTTACTTGGTATTCTTGCTTTAGTACGGGCCTAGGCCTAGTTAGGTGGCAATGATTTTAAGAGATACTCGGCTGCCGTTCTCTCTATTTTCTACTGTTACAATGAAGCCCCTGATGGTGCAAATGAATAATATACTGCAGCAAAATGTGCTTATTTATAAATAAATAATAAAGATGTTGTTGTTGATTTTATCTGCCGGTGTAACATCGGCCGCGGTAGAGGGCGGCTGACAAATTATGTTTTCATTTATTTATTTCGCGACGTGGCGCTGTTTCCCGCGCCAATATAACGCCCGCCCATTGTTTCGGGGGCGCCATGAATTTTGTATTGTTTTTACCGGATCTCGTTATGACACGACCGGCAAATGGCAATAATGACGACCACCGCTAGGCCTACACGGTCAAGGGACACCCGCAGCATCTCTGCTTACAGTAAAAACAAATAACTCATTCGATGATGTAACACTAAAGATTCCGCCATTTTGAAAAGGAGACTGATTATTGATTGAGGTTTCCCCTTAACTACCGACGTAGTTTGGAAGTAACATTACTGCCGATGTATGATGGACATGTTATTTGAATTTAGAAAACATTTTTTTAATTTAAAATATTATTGTTATTATTTTTGAGGTAAATAATTTTTCGGTATCCAATGTATGAGACATAATTAAAATCAATTCCAATTTCTTAATTTCTAGCATTTTTTAAGCAATATCTGGTCATTTAGGTTAAACTATGATATATAATAAAATATCACTTAGAAAAGAAAGAAGGAAAATGAAACACATTCTTAACCTTATCATTTCGTAACTAACTAATGCCTAGTAACAATATTTACGGGCTAAACCGCCAGGGTTAATGTGACTATTTGGTTGATGCAGGTACAAAAACAAGTTAAATCATACAAAATAAAAGTATGTAAAATGAAAATATAGATAAATAAAAAACCAAACCACAAACTTAAGATCATTCAAATTACCACGTCTATAGTTAGCACATACTTAGTTGCTACATTTATGGCCCATTACTTGCGAACAAAATGTGACTGAAAATGTGACAAGTTTTATGACTATATAGATAAAAATATGTTATGTTATTTCACTTTTTTGGTGAAACTTCATATTGGGTGAGTTTATCAATTTACGACAATCTCTTACAGTCGACCCTACTATGAAGTGTGTGTATGAATGTGCATATCTTGTGAATATCTTGTTATTGCATTCGATCGGCCTAATTCAAATGCAATCCCGTTAACTTTATCCCAAAAAAAAAATGGCGACCCAGCCGGGAATAGAATCCGCAACCTTACAATCAAGCTACCTAACCACTTTGTTTTTATGGTATTTTTTATTAAAATCCAGGCCGAGGAGGAGGGCGTGAGTGCTTGCAACATTTCTTCTTCTACTACTATTGATTGCGTGAGGTTTTAAAGATATGATATTAATGAAAGGATGACCACGGAGTACTGTGTGTTTCTTCTTTTTCTTCATCTTTTGATTTAGGAAGTTTTCGAAGACACGGTGATGATGATGATGTTCGGGGGGATATCCACATGACCACTGGTAATATTTTAGATCTTGCAACCAGCTCAGCTGTGAGACCAGTCGCAGAATCTACGACGAACGGACGCCGCACTCATCGACCACAGAAACCTCATATGTGCCCATTATTTTTTGTCTTTCTACAGCCAAAGCATAACATGTACCTCTCAGATGCTCAGCCGATATTTTCTGCTCCGCAACGCATCTGCACGGGGCCATGACTATTCTAGTGTGTGTATCTGGTTGTTAAATCGAAAGCGCCCAGTAAGCAGGTCTACTGTCTTCCTTAAATTAACAAGTGAAGAGTCTCAGGGCCAGTTGTTTGATCCGTGGTAACAGTAACAATCTGTGGTAATAGTTAAAATCGGAAGTGATTCTGCAAAAAAGCGTTGTTTTGACCGCGAGTTACGTCCATTCCGTAGTAATTCGAGTTACTCTAGTATGCTATAATTTACCAGCTGATATCGAGTGGTAATAGTTACTTTCGCAAGATGGTGGCTCCAAATCAGAGCGCGCGCGTAGTGTCAGTTTGCTTGATAGGTTGCTGTCAGTCGTCGGCAGTAAAGTGTTTTGTTTTGATAATAACCGTTATAAATAGTTATTTAGATATGGATTTGGGATATGCGTGGCAGTCCTAAAGGATTTCCCAGAGGCAGCATTAAACTTTTCTGTTAGCTTCTTCCAAGCAGCGTCTTTCTGTGCGACGCTCACATATTCTGTTTTCTTATTAAGAATTACGTCGCGGTTGTTCTCCACCAGATTCCGAAAGATGGTCAACTCATCTTCGCTAAAATGCCATGCTCGGTCACTATTCATTAGATTAGATAATTTGCATGTAGCACGCCAATTATAACGTGTATTGATGTAATTCGCGTTTCTGGTTTTCCTAGTTTTGGGCGCTGACATATTATTTGCAAATTTTCGTAGAGTTTTTTCCTCGCGCTAGCGAAATCGGCGAAACAACGGCAGTTTACAATGCGCGATGAAACGAAATGACATTTGGCGCATTATTGTCAGCCTAGAAAATAAAATAAGGCTAGAATTCTATCGGAAAAAGGCGATTTTGTGGAATATGTCGTTAATCATACTGGCAACTCAGTTTACTTTCGTAAGATTTTAATATGGTGGCTTTGACGTTCAAACGACCGAGCTAGCCTATTTACCGTAGTATTTTGAAATACTTTAGTAATAATTACTATTGTATATTGGGAATATTACCAAGGAACAAACAACTGGCCCTCAGACAGTGACTTGTTAATCTTTGTGTGGGTTCCCTAATGATCCTATTTTTACGCCTCAGGTTTGTTTTTTCCACCTGTGCTTTATCCACTCCTTGATTCAGCTACGCCATGCCATATTGTATACCCCTCTACCAGTGGCATTATGGGTTCTGAAACCGATTGGTGGGTGAGACGATCCCTGCCTTGCAAGTCTATCCACCTTCTCATTGCATCCCACTCCACTGTATATCCACCAATATTAGTTACATGTGTTGCAATTTGATATTTTTTCCAATGCCTTATGGCATCTCTTGATAGTTTAGACTTCTGCTTATGAGCTCTATCAGCACTGCTCTACTGGGTGTATATATGTGAAGGTCCTTTTCATGTGTAGGTTAATTTAGCCGTAGCCGTATTTATACCTTTGGTTACCACTAGGAAACTCGCTGAGTTTGGCCTAAGTGATTTATTGATGGTTTTTCCGAAGATAGGGTATTTTGGAAAAAATAAATAAAATAAAAATTAATCGTACTTAGCACCATTGCCCAGCACTACTTAAAAACGCTACATTCTGATATTTATTTTTTATTCAACCTTCTTAATACTCAATTCGATGGCTTATTTTAAAACTAGTCTTTCAGATAAAAGTGCGAAAATGCTAAAATGAAAATGGCAGGCTCAGTTATTGCAGTTTCAGAGGGGAACCAATCTGAAGTGGCCATCCGCGTCAAGTGGTTTCAATGCAAGTGGGAGCTCTGCAGAGCTCTAACGTTTCAACCTCTGGATAAAATAAAATATAAAGAAATGAGCTTTTTGGAGAGTGGCCACTCGTACAGATACACTGTTGCCTCATTATAAAACTCTGGTATTTAATTTATTTACTAATGAAAATATCAGAGAAACTAATAGGATTCCATTCCTATGTACTATTCGAATCCTACTGTACTATTGCGATCATGAGAATCATCATATATATTACACACACCGCCATAAAGTTACACCAGTAACAGCTTTCCTTACTAGCTCCTCGACTGGTCGAGAAGTTTATAGTTAAGGTTATATGATATTTACAATATTTCAAAACATAAGATAAAATTGAATAGTATTGTTAATATTTTATTGTTTTTTTTCTCGACCAGAAATAACGATTTATGTCTTATTTTATTGGTACGAGGAAATGAAGTATTATATTTTTATTTCGATTTAATAGCTGGCTGATAACGAGCCCAGCAATCTTAAATCGTCCTTTTAAAGAGTGTATATACCTATTTGAATTTCAAAACATATTTTCGATATGTCATTCCGCATTTAAGAGCCGATTCATTTTTATTGTTTTTGCTTTGTAACGTTCCTTAAGTATCGTACATGCCAGTCAACAAATGCATTGAATTCCAGTGAAATGCACTGACGTCAATACAGCCACTGTTCCACCTCGTGCAGCGCTATATATATATATATATATATATATATATATATATATATATATATATATATATATATATATATATATATATATATATATATATATATATATATATATATATATATATATATATATATATATATATATATATATATATATATATATATATATATATATCTATATATGTATATATATAAGCATATGGAGATTTTTTATTTTTATTTCGATTTAATAGCTCGATGATAAAAAACTCAGCCAATTGTATCATATTTTAAATGTTGGTAGCATTCGAAATTTGAATTATTTCGATATGTCACCTTCATTTATGTCACGGCTTTGCCGAAGTGATCAATTTGTTTAATTTTAGATTTTTTCGCTTTAATTCGTCTCAATTGGAGGCATTTTGTGTTGCAAAAGGAATAGCTTGATTTTTAAGATATATGGATGAATAGTGATCGTTAGTCGACTGCAAAAGGACCTTTAAACTTACATTGCACCGTCGAAAGTCGTGCACATCCGTAAGTATATCTCATTCAAATATTAGCATTTCCCGATCCAAGCTGGGATTTCCTTCGCTGCTTTTTAAGTAGCTTTTACTAATTTTATTTTAAATAAAACATCATCCTTTAAACGGATTTCTTTACAAAACTTATCAAATATAAATATATATATATATATATATATATATATATATATATATATATATATATATATATATATATATATATATATATATATATATATATATATATATATATATATATTTATATATATATATATATATATATATATATATATATATATATATATATTATATATATATATATATATATATATATATATATATATATATATATATATATATATATATATATATATATATATATATATATATATATATATATATATATATATATATATATATATATATATATATATATATATATATATATATAAATATATATATATAT